>JBAMHX010000020.1:12303950-12327638 GCA_037177515.1 Pseudomugil tenellus
CTTTCTTTCTTTCTTTCTTTCTTTCTTTCTTTCTTTCTTTCTTTCTTTCTTTCTTTCTTTCTTTCTTTCTTTCTTATCCAAATATCAAATAATCTGTGTGTAGAACCTAGAATACCGTGGTCCAGCTGAAGTGATATCCATCCACATTGAAAACAGGCATGATGTAGAAATTGAGGTGGTTAAGCAGTCGAGTCATCACAGAGTCATACTGGTATGAGCCCACAGCCTGAAACAAGAATTATGAAGCATGTTAGACTTTGAATTTACTAAGATTTGTTGTGGTTCTGTATTATGGTTAAATTTTTTTATGTTTTAGTTGCTTGGTCTTTGAAAGCATTCATGAAGCAGGTTAATAGGATTGGATGGGTGATCTGGGTACTGGGCTAATACTGATTATACCTTCTCTTTTACCACACTGAGGCCAAGGTTAATATGCTTAAGCTTCCAAGAAAAGATGGCACTCTGACCTCCAGTGGCCTCTCTCAGTTACTGCATCGTGTTCCTTTTACTATTCATGTAGAAAAGCTTTGGAGAAAAGCGTCTGCTAAATGACTGTAAAGTCTGCTAAATGACTGTAATGTTGCATTAAAGTTGCATTTCTTATTTATTTCTCAATTTCAAAAGCACATCTGGAAGAAGTTTGTTGGAGGAGCATCAAGTCAATAAAAATTGGAAAGATCCAGCTGATCCACACGACACCTTATCAAACTGAAAGCTCCACAGCAGGGACATCTCATCCTGTTCTCCTTATATCTCCTCCATGTCTCCTCTGTTTACATGAGAGATGCATGAGGAGAGGAAGAGCAGATGCTTCAGAGTCAAGGAGGGGCTTGGAAACTCTAAAATAGTTAAAATGCTTCTTTTTAAAGACATCAACATTTTGCAGCGTTTTTTTGCATCCTTTGTGGCCCAGGGTCTTCCTGGTTTTGCAAATGGGATATTTGATCTATAGGCCATGTGGGAAGTGGGATAACACTGGATGTGCAGGTTTTCTTCTAAAGCATCAGTAATGCGAATGAAGAAAATCCATGTTCAGACTGCAGCAGCCTTTGTTTTTCTTGCTTCATCACCATTAACTCTGTTTAAGTTATTTCTATTTGACCTTTAATACGTCAGGATTCACTGCATACACATTTTCTCTTCATCTAGCTTCTGTCTGCCACTTCCTGGGTCCTGCCTGTTTTCCCACCAGGACTTTCTTTCAATCCTTAGCATGTACAGAAAAAGGTTTGTGCTGCCACTCATTATTTTTCGCTGTGTTTCAAATCCCACTCGTCTGAAGTACAAGTTTTATTAAAAGAGCCACATTCTTATAGTCAGTGTCTGGGTTTGGTCTGGCCCTCACTTCAGAGGGTGTTCGCTCAGACTAAAAGAGAGGGATGAATAAATGTCTGGTCTAATGTTTAAGGACATTTCTTTTTTCGTTCTTTATTAAAAATCTGTGGATGACAAATTGAACAGATGGTGGGGTTTTGTGGGAAACCTCATGTATCACAGATTTCTTGCTAAAGGCCACTATTCTGGCTAACTGCAAGACATTTGTTACTAATAATGCAAAAATACTCATTTAAACAGTCATATCTGCAGACTTTAAAACAAGACAACCTCTTTGACAAACCACTGGCAGAAGGCAGGTCCTATCCACTCTCTGGCATGAATTCCGCAGTCGATCCACACGGCTCTTCTCTGTGGACGACTTCTCTTTCCTAGCTGACAAGATGCAACGCCATTAGTTTTACAGTGCAAAAGTGTTTCGGCTACTTTCCTGCATTCCCCCTATGCCTTCTTTTCTACCTGAAGCACATAAAGCGGTCTCCTTTCGTATGACTTCCCAATGGTGAACACAGTAACCAGCTCAGGGTGGGTTCTGTTCATCTCAAACATCCAGGTTTGGATCTGTGGCAAAAAATCGCTTTGAGTTAATATCGACAAAATTGTCTGAGTGATGTGTGTGTCAAGAGTTGCATGCGTTTATAGGTGTGTATTGGGTAGGGTTTCTAAGATTGGTCTTTTGAGCTCTCTTGCTGCACGTGGATGAACAAATACTGAAGCCATTATGTGTTTGGAATTGAGTCGCGTGTTTCTATTACAATGCTGCAGAACAGGCACTGTGATAAAAGGAATAACCTGGAAGCTTTACAGAGGATGTTTTTATTTATTTTGTGGATGCATTTAATTTGAAAGCAGGGAAGTGTGAGGAACACAGACAGTAGGAAAATGACAAACTTCACTTCTACCTCTTCCAGAGTGTGGTAAACCTCGTAGTCATACTGAGACTCTGACCTCCGCTTGCGGGAGGAGCGATGTCCCATCTGCTTTTCAATTTCCTTCTGCAGATTGGAGATAAACACCCTGCATAAGGAGAAGATTGGGAGACAAATATAATGGAAAACCATTGCAACATCCTTACCAGTACCATGTAAACACCTGAATTAAAAGGAGTGACTATCTAATGGAACATGTATGGTGTGTACAGGTGCAACATGAAGAAGTAAAGGTTTACTGTACTGTCATTTCAATATAGGTATGGTGGAAATGGTTGGGTAAGCTGGATATAACCCTGTCAAGCCCAACCCAGCTGGAGGAAAAGTTTTATTTTTAAAGGGTTTTTTTTATTTTATTTTATATTTCTACCATAAAGTGATGCAAAATGTCTCAGAAACTGTCTGTATCTAATTGGCTTTATTGGATTAATGCTGACTCATCCATAACACTAATCCAAACCAGTTTTCTGCATCAGCGCTTGACAAATTTGACAGCAGGCATAGAAGTCACACCATCATTATCACCATTATCTCTTTAATGACTCATTTTATGTCTATTGCATCCCCATTCTCCTTTACTTTCCGCTCCAAACAAACACAAATGATGTTATCTCTTGTCAGGAGTCACATGTGCAGCTAGTCTGGCTGACTTCTTCTTCCTCTTCTGTCCTTCTGTGCATGCTTTAGCCATCTATGACTTGCCTGATTCCCTAAAAGCATCAATTATATATCAAAGAGTGTGCACTGCAGAGTAAACCACTCTCCAAAAATCCAAAGTCAGTCAACACCCTCCGTCTCCTCCCCTCATCCTCAGAAAAGAATCTTTCCCTTAGTAGTGAGATGACAATGGATGTCTTTCTAGTTGTGGTTGCTTTGATAAAACCATATCATTTCAACGTAAAATTTCACGAAGGGATGGCGCAGAGAGATGAAAGAGTTTGCTTTGTAGAGCAGATAGGAAAAAGGGGCTCTGATATACCATTTGAGTGTGTTTGCATGTCACAGCTTGGAGGCAGTTTGAAAGCTACAGCCAACTCTGCATGTGCAAATCATATTTCACGTCTGCAGAAATCCTGATAATTGCAACGGCTGGTGGAGAACAGATGAGGGTCTGGTTATGGAAAGTCTTTCAGAATAGCTAAATAAATGAGAGGGAGTGTGCATGCGTGCTGTTTCTTTACTTACTGATAATCAATTCTTTCCTGCTTCAAGAGAGCCTGTAAACCTTGTGTGTTGTTACGTTTCACACGAACATCCACTGTGGCATTTTGATGGATTAGTGACACACTGTTAGGCTGCCAGAAGTCCACCTGAGGCAACACAATGAACACAGATCAAAGGTAACAGCAACACAAACACCCAGTAGGGTTTACAGGGCGAAGAAGCAGTTATAGCAGTTTTATAAATATATATATATATATAAACCAAAAAATAGCTGTTAAGTAGCTGACATGTCAAATTTATCCTAAAATGATGAGTAAAGGCAATAATGATCCATACATGAGACCTCAATGATTTATACTAATGCAAACTATGATGTCAATCACACACTTATCAGATATGTGCATATTGATAAATATAAAAATGTCATATGGCAGGTCAGAGAACTACAGCACATAAAACATGCAGCTATATAAAATCTTCAGATACATCTAAAACAATCAGTCACATCTCATACAGACAATAGTAGAAAATGTGCAAATAAACACTGAAATACAACTATAAATACATAAAAATATGGGGCTACTTTGTAAGTGTTGGACTGCACGTATCTATGACGTCCTCTACTGTTTGATTTTGTGCTTGTGTTGTTCTTATTCTCAGATGTATGTCGCTTTGGAGAAAAGCGTCTGCTAAATGACTGTAATGTAATGTAATGTAACTTGCATACCAGACAACAATTTCTATGTTTGATTAGAATGTCCCAATATAATAATTAATGTTTTGTCTAGAACAAGTCAATAGTGATGTCGTTTTTTGTTTTTTTGTTTTTTGAGGGGGGATTTGAAGGTTTGTTTAAACCATAGGTTTCAAACTCCAGTCCTCCAGCAGGTTTCTCTTGTCTCCATGCTCCGAACATGTCTGATCAGAATGAATTAATAGGTTGACAAAAAGTTGATGGATCCATTTGATGTGAATCAGCTGTGTTAGTGCAAGGAAACAAAACCAAACACAAACCTGCTGGATACTGGCCCTCGAGGACTGAAGTTTGACACCCCTGCTTTAATTTAACAGTGTGTGATGTGGGAAAAATAATTGCAGCCTGTGTGGACATGCAGGTACATTACTTTCGGAAGTTTGACAGACTGAACTTCACTCACTGAAAAATGTGTATGGTTTGAGCTTTGAATGACATATGTTACCAATCTGCGCTCCAAGATACTGGAACTCAGATTTCACCTCCAGTTTTCACCACCAAAACATGCAGTCAAACCATTTTATGTATATATAGCAGTAAGGCAGATCCTTTTTAACCACAGGGTGATGTGTTGCCTTGCACATGTTAATTTAACTGCAACCTGACCTGTGCTGTTGCCGTGGATACACATGCCAATGTAATCTGCACACATTTAAATGTTAATTTCAGCACAGGTAGTTGATAAAGCATAAATAAAAGTGCACCCAACACGGATCCCTGTTGAACATTTGTAGACAAGCAGAGTAGATGTAGTTGTCATTTATCACACTGCAAACTGCAACTGAAGGAATAAATAATGGAAGAAAAACAATTTAATTTCTAAATACCATTATTTAATAGGGTTTATAAAAATGTCTATATGACCTATATTAAAAGAAATCTTTTGGAATAAGCTCCAGCCCCCCCATCCCTCTCTCAAAAACCTGCAAAACTATCAAAACACTAACCTATGTATTACAATTACATTTAGAACATTTAGGTGTTTATGCAGTTAAATGGAATATGTCTTAGCAAGGGTCTATGTGATGGACTGGTGACCTGTCTAGGGTGTACTCTGCTTCTCGCCCAGTGATTACTGGGATAGACTCCAACTACACGGAACTCTTCACTGGAATAAGCGCTACAGATAATGGATGGATGGCTTAGCAGGGATATAAAAACAGCAGAAAAGAGTTGAGCAAAGACAACGCCATGTGCTCTGAATGATTTTCTTCTTTCATTTCTGCACTTAAATCTTATAAAAAACTAACAAAGCAGATGTTAATTCACACTAATATTTGCACCCAACTTTATCTGTATTATAGACGAGACAAGCCGTATTTGTAACGTAAACCCTTTTGCCCTTTATATTTTTAAAACTAAAGACTGGATACACATACTGAAATGAGTGTATCTCTGAAATCAGCAATTATGGGGTAATAACATTATAATAATAAGTAGGTATGTATTTATGTCTTCATTGTATTTAAAGCTATTACGTAACTGACTAAATCACATCTCAGAAGTCCAGATCATTCTATAATGCTGGAAGTCATCTTGCCCTATGCTCCTAGCTCTTCTCTTATTTCAGGCTAATGCTACAAAATCCTGTGAAAAATGGATCTAAATAATGACATAGTGTTAAGGTTAAGTAAATAATTTGAAGAAAGAGCTTATTTAAAATGTGAAAACTGTTGAAAACTGTCTCAAACGTTTAATGATAATGTCTAAACTGTTTAGGTAAGACCAAGACAGTTTCACATTCCTCCAGTAAGTGATGAAGTAAATCTATTGGCTTCGCAACATTAATGGGACAAAACCTAATAACAACCCAGAATAAACGAGCCCCCATCAGCTTTCCACTCTCCTCTATGGCCTCACGTTCAGCAACAACTAACCATGCGTGAGCTTCCCCAGCTGGTTTTTATTTGTTGCATGTGGGCAAACGCATGCAGGCTGGAGCACATGCTTGTTAATGTGTCAACTGCTTGAATAGTTTACAGAAAGCAGATTAATTTGGTTTTGTTTGGAACAAGATCGAAAACTCTCAGCCAGAAAGCCTGGTGCCCTTGAGTATCAGCGACTCTCTACCGCTGCTCTTTTATGGCCTTTCCAAATGGTTAAGTACTCTGGATGTTTGAGTATTGCTGCGCTGTTAGCAAGACAAATCCAAAACACACATGCCAAAAGGGCACTTAACATCCCTCATCAGATTATACGACTTCTCAAGTTTGCAATTTATAGCTGAATTTATGAGCCCTAAAGATGAAGTATTTGTCTGTTTTGTTTATCTGCTGATTGTTTATGCATCTGTGCATGCAGTGTAGCTATAAATGATTGAGTTTGCGATGTTCTGTTTGATGTGAGTAGAAAAGGAAAGAAAAAAAAGCACTGGTTGTTCATAAGGGCAGAAGGGGTGATGCTGCGTCTCTGCGTTTTTGCATCAAGTAAATAAATAAAAGGTGGTTAAACTCAAATGAAAGAAAAAGGAGTTTATTTATTTATTTGTTGTGATTTTCTTCCCTTCATATCCCAAAAATCTGGAGTGCAGTTACAAAAGGACCAACTGATGCTGAATTCCTTTAGAAACAAATGTTGAATCTACTCTAAGTCCTTCATTTGTCTTAGCTTGACAGATGCGGGGTCAGCTACTCGTTTCAAATATATTCAGTGTAATTTGATGCCACAGGTAGAAAATTGAGCAGTTTAACTGCTAGAGCTGGAACAAAGAGAGGAACGGTGTTTTATTCAGTGCACCAAAGATAAGAAACCTACAATACATTTGTCTTCCAGCAGCTAATAATGATGGACTCACTCATCGCCCCGAGACTGTTAACATTTACATACAATCCCATGTAGATAAACTGTGTCCGTCACGCCGGGCTTCAGCCACACCCCAGTTCCAGACCTCATCAGCACATTTACCCTCATCTGCCACCGGATTTGTTACACCTGATTACCTGCACCTGATCCTTATTCCCTCACTGCTGCATATTCCTCAGCTCACCTGTCATTCCTTGTCAGACATTGTCAACTCTCTCAGCCTTTTTCCGTCAGCAGCTCCCGATCCTGGTTCCCTTCCCCAACCCAGACTCACCTGCCTGCCTTGTGGTTTGCTTAGTTGGATTGCACTCGTGTTTGGACATCTACCTGTCTCTGGATTACCTTCAACTTGATTCCCTGGTTTTGACCCTCATCTGATACTGGATTTCCCTCGGCTCTTCTGGGTCTCTCTCCGCTGGACTTCCTGGTTTCGATCCACGTCTGGCTTTAGGACAGCTAACTCTGCACTTCTGTTATTCTTAATAAACCTGTTTAATATTCCTTCAGTATCCATCATAACTCTGTCGATGTAGAATAGCAGACAGCTCGTTTATTTGCATGAAGCAGGTGCTTGATGCATTCTGAGTGCAGTCAGCTTCTTAAATACAAACTACAAATGGTGCTCTGCTCCTGAGGAGATGCTTGGAATGAATGGTAGAGATGAAACCACAGAGAATCATTTATTAACCCTTTAACTTCCTTGTCTACCATGTGGTAGAGGTAAATTTGCAGTGACTATGATGAATTTCTTTAGCAAATTGCGTGAATAAACCCGTCTAAGTCATCTGTACCACTTTGTTTTGGTATATAAAACCAAAACAGTTTGTTCTAACACCACTGTTTCAAATTTCCACCAGTTCACTGTTGTAATGGTGTTATTAACCTGTATAGCAATCTTTTCCTTAAAAAACTGTTATTCTGATTATTTTTCTCCAAAACAAACAGAAAAATGCAGATAAACATCTTTTATGAAGTGACAATACATCTTTCAGATTATGCATTTTAAGACATTCCTTCAAAAATTTACCCTTTTGTTTCTCTTTTTATTTTTCTAATTGTGGGAATTACTGAAAAATATAAACATAAATCAATGATATTTGTTAACCAAATGCAATTAATTATTAAATTATTGATAAAAACTGTAAATCTATATAAAACCTGCAGCCATCCTTTGTTATTTTAATCCACAATAGAGTGGCACACATGATAGGAGATTCATATAAGCATGTTTTAGTTTTATCTACTGATATTTGCTTCAGTGCAAAACACACAGCATTCCTTACACCACAAGACCATGTGAAGGATTCAACCAGAAAAAAAAAATCTGCACCTAACAACTCTGACCCTGGTACATGGAGGCATGGCAGTGTGACTAAGTTACCAAGAACACATGTCCACAGCTGTCCAAACAGAAGCTGATGTGGCCTCGGTTGGCCTTGCAGCACCATGCCCACCAAACTCCAAGTCCTGACCAGAGACCTGGCCCTCTGCTGGTGTATCCGTTTTGCATGGCGTAAACATAAACTCCAATTCAATCCTTTCCGTTATCCCTTTGTTGAATAACCTGTTCATTTGTTTTATCTGCTAGCATAACTTATATCTGTCCATTAAACTATTGTGGCAACAAAAACCACACAATAATCATTCGATTACAACTGCAAACTCAGAACTTGCTCCTCCTTTTCCCTGGGTGACTAACACAAGATTATTCCTCCTTGAAAGGAAACAATCACTGACCAGTATGATCAGATGCAAGATATTGATCAAATGCAATGCCCGAAGCAGAAATACAGTAAAAAAAATCACCAAGCTTTGCTTTTTAGATATCTAAAATAAAAGCCAGAATGCAGATTGAGCTGATTGTTCAGTAAGCTTTTCTCTGTACTTTTACTCCTGATGCTAACAAATAAACAAACAAAAAAAGGAACACATAAGAAAAGTTCCAACCTCCATCTGTCCTAGAACCTTCTTGAGGGCTCGGACCTCTTCGTAATCCCTCGGAGTAATCCGGAAGACTTGATCGCTGGGAAAACAACACAACTTCTATAAGTATCAGGTTACGACTGGAATCAAAATGCCCCAAAGGGTTTTCTTTTACAGCACTTAAGTCCACTTTGATCTGCTCTGAGCACACATCATCTCATAAACAGCAGGGTTACGGAGTCAACTAAAGAAGCTGCCTTTTGTGCCAGCTGAAGGTGACACTTATAACAGCAGATGTTAGATGGTGAAATGGGTGTTTCCTCTTTCAGAGTCCTAAGAAATGACAGGGTCAACCCCCTCCCCTGCCAAACAATCTGTCTGACACATCATTATAGGATTATATTTCCAACTCTGCAGGTACAACCTGGAACAGGTTTCTGCCAGATCCAGCAGCAGCTGTTTGTTTTCATGTTACAGAAAAAATATCTGACATGATGTGATTACGTGTAAAATAGCAATGCAGATATTGGCTTTTATTGCTTTTACAATAGAAACTACATGGCAATTAATTGCTTCAGTTTTTTTTCAAAATCCAAATCCAATGCATGGTCATGTTTTGCAAGACCTTGTTCAAATATAAAAAAAACTTTTTTTATTCAGTGAAAGATGAGATTTAGATGATTTTACAGCTTTGTTCAATAAGGAATGAAGCAAAGTTGTATCTAGTTAATGGTAAAAATAGTGTTGTTTTGCAAAAGGATGCATAATTTAAATTAGATATGAATAATCATATTTAATTGGAAGAAAATCCAAGAGAAACTTGCAAATTACACCTCTTATCTTGCCTCACAGCAAAACAATGGCACCAAAAGGCACCTCTCACTGACTGATGCAATAAGCACATCTTATACCTATTTACCTGCCACATTTTACATGCATTCAGTTTCCTGTTGAGCAGCTTCCTCTTGCACATTTAGCTTCTTCCAACTAAACAGTTTGTCAGGAGGCAAATGTGCCAAAAGACCATTCTGAGGTTTGAGCAACAAAAGGGTCGAGGTGTCCCACATGAGTGGCTGTCCTGTTTCAGTGATCATAGCCCACAGCCTAATAAAACACCCCGCTTCCATGGTAACAGTGCTAAAAGAAGTAAAAAAAAAAAAAATTAGACTTATTTTGTTTTTGACAGTTGTTTTACAATCAAAAATGGCATTTTAAGAAGAGGAAGTGATTTAAAAGTTGGACTGAACTCATATTTCACTTTTTTTTGCTTTGCAACTCCTTCCACTCAAAGGATTTCTGGGATAAAGCTGTGCTTAAGCTATCAGTCTGCTGATTCTCACAAGAAAAGCTCACTATTTGTTTTAAGGATGAGCTGGTCTCAAACTGAGAAGTTGGATCTCATCGTGTCGCGCACTCGGAATTTCTTCTCTTCAGGTTTTTATCTCCTAATATTAAGATGTGTTTTTACTGATTTACATCCTTTAAAAGAATATCATTCTTGTGATGAACATTCTGCACATGCACGTACAATCAGAGTTACATTTTCACACTTTTAATTTTTTTTTTATTTTAAAAAAGCTGTTTTGGGAGTAAAAGTAAAATACATATAGTGTGTTTGGGGGATTTCCAGCGGGGAGCTCTCCTGCCGCTGCAAAACTACCACATTTGAAACAGATCATAAATCTTCCCATGCTTCAGTCCTGCTTTCTACATGTTTACTTAGATTACTCTACAGGTGGCTCCAGCCCAAGTCTTTCTGAATCCAAAAATTCACATCCAAGAAGAGATTTTGACTTCTTTTGCTTTGAAAGTGGATTCATTCACCCCTCTTAAGCTGACTGGTGAGACCAGACCTTTGTCTTTAGAAACATATGGCAACGTAAAGTTGCAGCTTTTTCATTTCATTTTTTCTTTTTTTATATATATATTGAGACAGTTTGCGCACCCCCTGTCCAAATGCATCCCTCAGATAGTCTTATTCAAACTCTGCAGTCTGCAAAGCGTAAACTAAACACATAACATTTAGTTTTGAGCAGAAGATTTATGAATACGGTGAAAACAAAGACCTTCTCTGTTCATTCCGTCTAGGCAACATGAGATAAACGTCGTCAGAAACCTCTCATCTAATCTTTCTCAGTAGAAAATGAATGAAAGGGGGGCGAGGGGGGGGGGGGGTCTTTACTCACCCTGAGTAGCGGTTGTTGTAGAGATACCCACCGACGGGACATGACACATGGCTGCAGATTATCACACACGCAAGTAAAACCCAGGCGAAAAAACATCTCAAACGGCCCAGAGCCATTCTTAACCTGTACATCAAACACCGTGGGAAAGTTTTGGGATGCAGGTCAACTACAAAGAGATACCTAACGGGCTGTCGGTCCCAGCATCAGCAGGAAGGTGGAGGCATGGCGCTGCGCTCCCGGATGGCGCAAAAGAAAGAAAGAAGTCGCTCTGCTGGCACTGAGAGAACTTCTACCACCTCTGTCGGAGTTGTGGGAGGATTTGCAGGGTAGCAACTCTTTAAAAAGAAGAAAGAGAAGAAAAGAAAAAAACGTGTAGGACCTCAGTCACGTGATCTTGAGTAGGCGAAGTCGGTAACAGGACCTGTCTATGGCGCGCGCCTTGTGCGCGTGGGGAAGCTGTGATGTGAGCAGTTTCTCGAATTTCATTACTAGAATAGAAAATTATGGCCAAATATTTTAAGCAACGCATTAAAAAGTGGGAAAACTAGCTTTTTTCTTCTCCTTTCTGGACCCTCATCTCTTGTTTTGAGCATATGAGAGTTTTCAGTCAATTTCTGAATGTCTGCTGGTTCTCATGTTATTATCAGCAAGACTCACACTAAAGCTTGTATCCTGCCACATAAAATACTCAGTTTTATTTCACTATGTTGCAGCTAAAACACAAATCTATGCAAAAAAGACCAACATTCATATTTATTTACATTTGAATAATCTAAGTATCTAAATCTGTATCTTTGTATCAGCTCTGTCAGTGCCTTGGCCTGGATCCACCAGGAATTCCTCTGCAGAGCTTTACACTGCTCTTCCTTTTATTCCAGGCTTTTCGTGACTCTGTTTGATCCTCTACTTATCACCCAACACAGTGATTAACTGTCTAAGTCAACCAACTGCCTTTTCCTTTTGTGACTGCATGGTAGCAGCACATTTTTCACATGCTTTTCTCCAGTGTCAACAATGTGCCACCTGTTTAACACCAATTACAGGACCCCAAACACACCCTGCTTCCATTCACCCTCCTTAAACAGACACAGTACTGTACACTTTAATGGAATTAGATACTTTGTTATATCCTGTGCAGCAGTATACAAGCCTCCACCATCTTACACCTTAACAGTACGGTCTCAGAATGTCTTTTTTTTATCTGAATCTGTGATCGAACTTGAGTTTCCGTGTCAACTTGAGAACATTCAAGTTAATTCAAGGAGTGAATTAGTTTTAATGGTATAAAACGTTCCCTCTCCACCCACTGGAAAGTTTCACGTAAGCTTAAATTTAATGCATTATGGTTAAATGGAGGGTGGTTGGCTTAGTCCGAGGCATTTTTCAGAAATAGCATAAAACCATGAAGTTGAAGGGTGTCTGTGAAGCGGTGCAGCTACATACAGAAGCGTATTCATTAAATGCTTGCTTCACCCATCCATCTATATCATGCCCAGCTGCTTGTAAGGGGAGCAAAAACACCGGCATGTAAAGGTTTTTACCTTGGCAGGATGTAAATGTAGCATATTAGTGATGTACGGCTCAGATTAGAGTCAGTTGGATGTTGTTTTTAAGGCTCAGGATGGCCTTCCTGGGCATGTGGCACTGTTTTGGGCTGTGGGCTGAGGGGAGGTGAAGGACCAAGCATTTTTCTTTTCAAGTCAAATCTAAAATCCTAACAAATCTTGAAGGAAATTGGCACCCGGAGCCAGTAAATCACTATTTTGAGTCTAAAACTGCACCCAGGGATGTGAAAGAGCTCTTTGATAAGCCAGCAGTCAGACGGCTTGGTTTGCGGTTGAGCTGATGATGAGTGGGGGTCTGCTTAAACTGTGGTGCCTCTGCAGAATCTGGCAGATTGAAGCTGACCCTGCAGCTCCGCCATGGATGCACTTCCATGGCGTGAAGGAGAAGAGGTTAAAGATGGAGAAGGTCAAAGTGGACCATTAAGTAGAAATGATTCACTTCTATCATGGCTGAATACTTTATAAAACAACAATAAGAACCTTCAACTAAAGATCACAGAAGACAAATCAAGGTGCTCATGTAATGATGCATCATTGTGAGGTGAAAAAAACAAGACTTCTACTTTTTATTACATTACATTAACTTTTTTTAAAAAATCTGAGATGTAAAATCCATCTGTAATGGATGAAATAAATATCGAAATGAGTAAAGATTAAGTTGTTTTTGTCTCCAGTCATAAAACCTTTCAGACTTATCTGGCAAGCAATACGTTTCTAGTTTTAGCTCAAATTTATACACTTCATGTCTGCCTTTTAAAGAAAAAAAGTGGTTGGAAGGACATTCATGGTATCCTTGGAAATTTGGTTACTTTTAGCTAAAACCTCCCACCAAAGAAGATCTAATTATGGGCCCAGAGTAAAGACTGGGGCAGTGTGTACCTTACATTTAGTGCAAATTGGATTGGCTTCATGATTGAATTTTCTTTATATTGATGGTGTAACACAGAGGGAGTGACAGATCCTAAACTGTGTTCTAAATAGAGTCTACCTAAAATGGAACCAGTTGAATTTGCAGGTTTATGCTCTTACAGTGATTTGGTTTCCCCAGTATGTCCAGTAAGAGACAGAAAACAAGGCATGTTGTGATTCTATAAGGTACAACTTGGGTATATTAACAAGACAAAGGTGCAACACTTCCGGCTCAGCCAGGAGAAACATAAATGTAACATTAAAAATCAGAATGAACTGATTAAAGTCAAGTAATATATCGATCAGTTAATTCAGTATTTTCTACATGTCACATTGTTAAAAACTGTAAATGTAAAACTTCTTTTTCTACATTTTCTTAAAGGGCAAAATGAAACATCTGATGAAAAAAATGTGAATTTTCTCCCCATTTTGTGTGGAGTCGGGCTTTTTAGGGTTAAATGTTTGAGACAACTGGGATGAGCTGGACAGCAGATCCAAATGGCTAAAACAAGCTAAACAAACACACCTAAGGTGGGGACTGTAACCAGCACGGACCCGCAAGCACAAAACAATGACTAAAAAGGAAAATAAGAATAATCCAACCTGCAAAAAGTGCAGGACTTTGTCACTGCATCCCCATTCAGCATTCTCAAGACCTTTAAATGTCTTTTGCTTTTTCTTTCTTTCTTGTTTAAGCTCTGATAGCTCTGGCACCTACCAACAGAAACTGTGTTTTACAGTTAGGAATAGTGTGTAAAGACAGGCAGGTTTGTGTTTCCAGCATACCAGGACTTTATGACACCACTTATCTTGACCTCTTGTTGAGCACCATTGCAATATGAACTGCAAATGAACCACAATGCAGTTATTGTGACTTGCTACAGCTTAAAGTTGAACACTAATGCAGGAATTTACTCACTCATGGCTGCAGTTCTGCTAATAAATGAGACAGAATGCCCCCCCCCCCCCTTTTTTTTTACAAGTAACTTATTTTCCTTTCCTGCAGTTTTATGTGATGCACAGACAATTAACATGCTGCCAGAACGAAACAGGTTTAAAACGTGTCCAGAAATAGCTTTTCCATTCAAACGGAAAGGAAACAATCGGAACAATAACTTGTGTGACTGATACCACAGCAGCAGCTATGTGAGCTATGTTGCTGTTTGTTTTGCAGGCATAAACTGATTAGCTATGAGACATGTGGGTGGAAATGAGGGCTTACGTGTTCATATCAGGGGAAAGAAACAATGTTATCACCACACGAGTTTGATGTTTTCTGCCAATAATCTAAAAAAATACCAAGACCAATTTCAGTCTAACACTCCTCTTGCATTGGGGGGAATGGGAGACTTCCTGGCAGAACTCTCCGAGGTACCAAACCGTAAATAACACACTGAACTCATGGGTAATGAAATCTGATGGGCTAGAAATTTACCTGAGCTGGAAGGCCAATATAAAACTGCAATTAAGCTCTTCTGCGGCAAATGCCACAAAGGTTTCTGAACTTTTTTCAAGCTAAAACTAAATGTAGTGCAATCTATGGTCTATTTGGCTGATTTTACTGATAAATAAACCAATTATGTGTCTTCAGAATGATGGAAAACCTCTTCATTCATTCTGGTATCATCCTTTCCATTAAATAAAAAATAAAGAAAGCTGCACTGCTCTCTTGTGGCATCTTAAAAGCAGTGCAATACATGAGCTGGCAAGCCACAAAAGAACCTGCAGTACCACGTCTGAGCACCAGAGTATAGCACATGTCAAGAATTATTCATGTTAAAAAGCCAAATCCTCATCTCATTTCCCCAAACTGACACTAATGTTGAACTGAGACCTACAGCAGCTCCATAACATAAAGATTCCCTCTGGTGCTGATGAAGTAGACCAGTTAAAGTCTCCTTTTTAATCTAAAACAACACAGTCATTTAACAAAGTGCTTGAATTCTGCTACTGGCTGAGATATTAATCTCTGCCTCGTTATAGTGGGCTGCAGAAACGAAAAGGTTCTGGAAAATCGTCTCAAAAGATGTAAAACTGCTAGAGCAAAGCCAGTTTTAGCGCTGCATTGACTTTATTCACATTAACCCAGGCGCAAAATGACTCTGACTGAGTTTAATTCAATATAAAAACACTTAGTTGTGGTCTCAGAAGGATGTTGCAGCTCAGCGGTGTTAGCAGGGAGGCTGCAACATCTTCAGCCCCCACTGAGTGGAAATCCTGTCCTAATTAAACACAGTCTGATTAATTAAATATCTCTGTTTGGATCTTTGGAGATTAACGGTTGTATAATTTGTCAAACTCCAGCATAGTGTAACAGGACTCAAAAGTGTGTGAGTGTAAGAAAAAATTTGCAGAGCAGAAAAAGAAGAACCTTAATGAAGGCAGGACTCTTCTCAGGAGAGCAGTTCACTCAGGAAACATTCTGGTTTGTCTATTTTCTCTGCTCGAAACACCAAACTGAACAAATTGCATTTATTTAAACATGCATATTAATGAGATTAATGAATTAATGAGAAAACACATTATAGCGGTATTGCAGGGGTTGCAGATGAATGTGTTTTAAAGTGCGAGGTGTCTTACAAAGATAAAAGCAATGTTTCTTAGATGCCTCCTCGAGAATAAAAGAGCCACAAAGATCACAACACAAGTGCAAACACATTTTCTGTCTGTTTCTTCGGCCACCTGTGCCTCACGTCCTCAGAAAAATAAGTGCTTTTGGATTCTGGATTCACTCAGAGAGGAAACTGAAGTAAAGAGGCAGTCTGATGAGAGAGGCCGTCATTGTGGGAGAACAATTACTTCTTTTTCCATTAAGGCAGGAGCTGAGACAGAGATGCTGTGTGAGATCAATTGGCTGTTTTTTAGGCAAGTTTAATAGAAAGAGTAAAAAGCATGAAACTTTGCAGAGGTGATGGCCTCCATAAGCTTTTTATGAACCGTCTCAGTACTGAATATTTGAATAAGATTGTAGACAAAAGCTTATGGGTTGAAATGATTGACTTGAGATATTGTACAGAAAAGAATCCATCAAGTTTATTATCTTTTTGGGATATCATTTGCAAGCATTGCTTGAATATAAAGAAATAAGATAATTTATAAGAGATATAATCTGTTACATGTATCATATGTTATAGACATGCTATGATTTATGCTACAATTCAGATATGTAGCATCTGTAATGTGTGTATTTTTGATTCAGTGATTGGATGCAGAGGAATACCAAGATAAAAAAGGTGATTCAGCTTTATGTTGGTGCAGACTGGCCATTGCTGATGTAAAAGCAGGAGAGGAGCTGTAGATTGTAAGCTGGGGGATCTTATTTTGATGGCTGATTCGATGCCAGTTGGCACATTTTGATGCATTTGGCTGCATCGGTACAGACAGAACGCTCCTCTGTATTCATCCTGCTGCTTCTGTCGGCAGGCGCAGTTATCAATAAGCGCCACTGGGAGACACACAGTATGTGTACAAGCCATGAGCATCACAAACTGCTCTTTACTTATTTCTGTCATACCCCCATCGCATTGCACATCCATCACATCCGTTGGGTGTTTTCTGCACACGCGGAGCAACTTCATTCATTCTGCAACTTCAGCATTTTCACTTTGATGGTTTTTCATTGATTTAATCAATAATTCTTAATTTTCTTATTCACCTCTCCTGTCTTTATACTGACACACAAGTCCACCATAAAGTGATCAGCACTATCAATCAACACTGAAACATCATAGAGCTTTTTTCTGCGTAGTGGTCCAAAAAATCTGATGTAACCAGGAGTGACGGCTTCTTTTGAACCCTTAGAGATTTTCTTGCTTATTGCTTTTTTTCAGCCTTATTCGGACAGAAACTGAGCAACAGTGATGATTTTATTAAGTTTTTAAATCAAAAGTATCTAATAATTCTGAAATATTAAGCTGTTCTGGTTAGTCCAGACTTTTCCTTAACATTTCCACAAACATTGTCGCCTGCAACATTCTTATCAACTCAGTTTTCCTACAACAGCTTGTCACTCTACACACACACGCACATACACACACTGTGATTGTGTAAAAAACACAGATGAAGGGTGAGGTCAGCTGATTGGCACGGGGAAGAAAGAAATCTGATTGGCTTCCTGCTCTCATGTGTTTTATTGTAGTGGCTATAAGGAAAATAGTTGTTGCAAACCTAAGAAAAATGTTGTGTTTCATCTTATCTAGAAACATTTTTTCCTTCTGAGAAGCTGCTTCTGCACCAGTAACACAAAATGTAAAAAACTATAATGTTGGAATGTTTCCACACCGCTGTTAAACGTTTATTTACTAATATCCGTTGATCTTGCCTTGACGACAGTCACACGTTAAAGGTCCTGCAGGCTACAAGATGAAAGGTCAGTGACAGAAAAATGTTATTTGTCATAAAAAAAAAATTTTGTTGTTATTTAATTGCTTCATTAAAATAACTTTCACGTCTTTATTCTCTTAGATTTAGCCACCAGTTTCCTGTTAGTCCTCATATGTAGCTGCTGCTGTTTGTTTAAAGCTGCATTAGAGATGTTAAACGGCAGGCAGATGATGTATATTTCAGCCTGTGTATAGAGAAAGAGCCTGAAAACAGCAAATGTGTGACTTCATGCGGTTCACACGGCACAGTGAGCTCTGCTCGCATCGTGTTAGTGCTTTCTGTGGCAGGTGGAGAAGCAGACTGCGGGTTTTTAATAATTCAGCTTTTTTTGTGTCACTTGCTGTTTTCTTGTTGCCATGACAAATGATTTGAATAACTACTCGTGTTTTGGGCTGTGCAGTTCATTTTTCATTATGTCAGAGTTGGCAGCTCATCTGCATCTTAATGGTATAAGTAAACGTTTTATGATTGGAATTCACTACTCCATTAAGCAGCTGCTGCCGTTTACTGCAAGGACAAAAACAGCAACTGTAGGCATAAAAAGGTTAAAGTTACCTTGTATGGATTTACTTTTGCAGTGGGGTTCACGGTTTTTAACCTCCTCAATGCACGGCAGAGTCTTGCGAGAACTCAGGGAACTGTAAAAGCATTTTTTTAAATAAGCTTTATTAATTTTTTGGTATTATTTTTAATTTTGTTAAAACATACAAAATCTGTGACCATCTCTACACCCAACACAGAATTCAAATGTATCAATTTAATGGAAATAACTAAATGTGATGCAAGGAAATTTGTGTTTGGTTTTAGGAACATCCTTGAACGCCTAATCTTATAGACAGATTTTGTTATAAGATTCTGGAGGCTGTGACAATCTCATATTTTCAGAATATGGGATGTAACGACATTCTCCTCCAATGGTTACAGACATAAATCCCACTAGGTGTGTAGTACATGCTGGAATGACCAACAAAATCAATGGTCATAATGACTGATCATCAACAACTCCAGGGTGAAGAATAGGTTACCATTCCCTCAGCAAAATATAACCATCATCATTTATGAAGGTTCTCGTTTATCCAGGTTGTAATATTAAATAAGTTGATTCGAGTTTAGTTTCGTCGAGATGTTTGCATCCAGAGGAACGCTTTCAGAACTAAAGTTCTGACTGGACTATTTCAGGGACCAATATGAGATGGTTGCAGTACCAGTTTCCTGTAAGTGTATGTAAGTATCTTCATACCACGAAGGATGGGCTATCCACACATTTTGCTGTATTGCTCATTGAACAAAATCATATCATAGGTTTTAAATGTTATTCATTTATTAACAATGCAGCTTCAATTGGCATTATGAGCGGGATAAATAAGTCACCAGACAATAATATCCTTATTTTTGTGTTATTAATACTCCTTGAAACTGTTTCATTGATTTAAAAAGAATTCCCTCGGCAGTTTTTTAAGTGTACTATTAACTTCTTGTAAGTCTTTTCAGTATAAATTTCCCTTTCTCCGAAACAATGAACGAGCCCTTATTTTGAAGCAAGTAACCGGAAGTAGCGATAGTGCTTTGTAGCGTACTTGACAACTGGTCCTCAACGCCGTCGGGAGGCTGGAGCAGGATGAAGGTTTAAGCAGTCACATGGACACAACTTAAAGTTGAGTCCGGCTGTTGCTCGCAGCTCAGACAGCAGTGTGAAGAAGCGTCACATACTGCCACAGAACTTTTCTGCAATTAATTTAAACTATTTTATGCTCTTTTTTTAAAAAGTATTTTTTCACCTTTCGTTGAGTTGAAGCGCAGCCACCGGTTGCTCCTTGAGTTGTGTGGCCATGCTACGAACTTTCCTCGTTTGTATCTGATGTGAAAGTCTTATCCGCTGAAGGGGATACCTTTTTATTTAATTTTTTTAGATAATACTAACAATGACAGAGGAGAGAAGTGAGCACAGAGCTGAAAGCGGGAAGGACTTGGAAAAACAGCTCCGGTTGCGGGTGTGCGTCTTAAATGAACTTTTAAAGACTGAACGCGACTATGTTGGGACGCTAGAGTTTCTCTCGGTGAGTGTCTGAAAAGTTTAAACCCTCTCAAAGTGCCTTTTTACTCCGAAAAAAACAATTTTTCCCTAATATAAATAAATAAAAGCATCCAGCCTGCTTAGTATGCATGATGCGTCAGGCTGCAGAGCAAGAGCAAAGACCAGTAAAAAGTGTGTCAGCATCGCGTGCTGTTGTGTTGGCTGGATGTCTATTAACAATTAACAGAGATGTCTGTAACACTTTGGGAACACATCCTACTGATGGTGATCTTAACCTTTCTGCTTGCAAGTGTGAAATAGGAAGCACAGTCACAAAGTGCCATTGCACAGCCAGTGTCATGTCTAATCCCCTTCTCAGCCTGCTCATGGGATGTTTGAGACTCACAGGGGGTTTATGTGGGAGCTCACATACACATAAATGGTTTAACATCATAAAGTCATATAGTATTATATAAAAAGTAGGTAAAGGTAATATAATACTGCTGTGGTTTGTGTACTTAGCCTCATATTAATGTAATTTTAGTTAGAAAATACAGTAAATTCCTGTTTTGCTAGCCAGGATTGGACCTCCACATAATAACTACCTCACTTATGTTGAATATAAACACACAGGGGAGCATTTCACATCTCATCAAATCCATACGGCCCCAGTTCTGCCAAAGACGAGACAGGTGGACGCAAATGAAAACCACCGGCACTGGCAGCACATCGTTTGGGATAACACCTGGTTGTTGCATCACACGAGTCATGTGCTCCCAGCTTGATGCCGTTACGTTAAATATCACCACACTTCAAAGGCACGAGGGAGGGAAAGTGTTTCAAGCAGAAGTCTGCACAGTGTGGCTGCTGTATGACTCGTACGTAGGTAGATAAACTTTGCAGATCCTGATATTTCCCAGACTGCATGTGTGTCCTCTGCCAGCAGATGTTTCCAATGGAGGGTACAGAGGAACCAGAAAAGAGATGGGAGCTCTATCCCTAAGAGATTACACGAGGGAATGTGTCCTCTCTCCGATGGGGAAGGGGGAGTTGGGGAATGCAACTACCCCTCCTTTATCTCTCCTGTTGTGCTGGAGCTGGTTTCCATTTCAGAGGTGACTGATCTTTGCAAGGCCTTTCTGTTCTGGTTGGGAAAGTTGGGATGGACGCATCGGACTTAGCGCTAACAGAAAGATAGCTTATTGCTGTAGTTGTGGGATATGGCTGAAACAGATGGATAGCGATGAAGAAGCGTTAAAAAACAAGCGGGAAAGAGTCATTCTTATCTGCTGCTGGAGCTTCTTAAAGAGCACTGTGGAAAGACACCGAGGAAGATGAAAGCCTGCCTCTACTAGACGGGGGGTCAGATTGTAGACTTTCATCTAATCACAGAATCACAAACCTGCCTTCCCCCGCTTTCTAAACTAAAGCCAGTTGCAAACACAGGTTTCTGTGTGTGGAGGTCACAATGCACCCCGCTTTTTCCTCCTCTGTGTGTGACTTGGTTGATCCAGGGGGGTTGTGAGTTCCAGCAGGCGTAATGCTGCCAGAGGGCTGAAGGGGAAATGTGTACAGCAGATCACACTACAGATATCGCCTGGAGGAGGAGGAGGGGTGAAGGGTAGAAAAGGTGGTCTCTGTGATTTGTTGGGCCCGATGCCTTCCCTTGTAAAGCATATTTCCTGAAGGAGGAATTCCTCCGAGGTTCGGAAATGCTGCAGAACAATGAGGCTCCGGTCGGTTGGCAAAGTTGAAGTGAAGAGTGGAGATTGTTGAACACAATGCCCCATAACACATACTTTACTGTAAAAGTGTTGAGAAGAAGAGATGATTGGAGCTGTTTTTGTCTTCATGTTCTTTCTCTTCTGGGAAAACGTGCAGATCTATGAGGTGTCTGTGGTGGGATATCTGAACGGGATTGCTTTTTAATGTTGCGCACACCAACTTCCACAGTATTCCCACAGTATAAGGAAGGCTCCTGGGAAGCTGATACATCTCTTTCCTGTCTTACATAATAAACAATTGTAGATTTTGATAGTGGGCGGCAGTGGACAGGGCTGTTTATCTTGGGAAAATAGGAGCCAGAAAAATGACATTTTTTGCAATAGCTCAATAAAAAGAAAAAAAAAATAGACGCAAAGTAAACATTCACTATAATTATGCATTAAAGCAGTTTTTGAGCTCGTGCTCTTAAAGGGAAAGCTTTCTTGGACATGACTAAGAGACGCCGGAAGCCATTGAATTCCATGCTAATCTGAAGACAGAAATGTTCTGAATCCGGAGGGAGATCGGAGCCACAAGTTATTATTAATATATTCCAGAGAGCTCGGCAATAGTGCGCTAAGTGGTCCCTTAGCTGCTGCCCTCCTCCTCCATCAAAAGCCTCGAATGAGTGTAATGTTTAAAATATAGTAAGTCCTAAAGATCAGTTGTAACTAAATAGAAAAATCTGTTCTTTTTTCAGTCTGTTTAGGGAAAATATTTAACATAACATAATGATATTTAAAGAAATCTTGCAAATCAAATGTGACTTTCTCAACTTTTGGTTAGTTTATATGTCTTTAATTGGTTTTGAGAGATTTGTCAGCCAGCCCGTCGCTTAAATAGAGTTGTATCACTTCTGAAACTGCAGGAAGTCGGAAAAACTAATGGAGAAAACAGAGACAGAGAGTTTTACAGGCATTCAGAGAACCAGGTGCTGTTTGTGTGTTTGTATTCGCGTGTTACACTCTCTCTCAGGACTTGGCTTTGTTTACGTCCTGGATGACTAGTCACTGCATCAGAGAAGGTTGTTGGGCTTTTGCTAGCAACGTACGACCCCTGGGTAGCTCTTACGGGGGTCAGGTTGTGGTTGTAGGGGGATGAGAAGGCTCATATCCTCTGGACATGATGATCCTAAAGGTCGCAAGCTCTGTTTCCTACCCCCATTTCCCGTTTGTTAATCTGTAGATGTTTTGGTTTCCTCTTCTTTCCTGCATGACGGAAACAATGAAAATATGTGTTTAATGGGAAAGAACGTATACATGAATCTAAGTTTATGTGATTAAACTTGCCTATTTTTATGGGTTCATCAGAATCTACAGAAGCGTTCACCAAGTCAGATGTAGTAATGTGTGAACATGTAAAACTTAATGATGTAATGATGCATACTCCAAAGAGGCTCTACTACGCCTGAGAAGATTCTACATGTGATGATGTTGAACTTGGAGGTTACAAGACGGAAGTTGACCCTGGCACAGATCATTTGCTGTCTCATCTCTAATGGGCAGCATTTCCTGATAAGGGACTCTGCAGATATCAGCAGTCTCCTCCTGTAGCCTTGATTGCTCTTGATTTAATTCCTTAATCACCCCCCCCCCCCCTTTTTTTTTTATTTTTAGAACAGATCACTATCCCACGTCGTTGTTGCATACCTCAGTCTTATCCTCTAAGTGCACTTTTTATTGTGATTTTTTGGAACAGATGTAGCTTTTTCTTCAGTGAAACAAAAAAACTGCAGTTTTTTGAGAGTCAGGGATCTAAAACTTTGCAATTCCTAAAATCTTGCAAATGATGATGAATCTAATCCGTTAAGTCAGCTCAACTACTTCTGTAGTTGGGAGTCGCCAACAAAATGTATATGTATGTATGTATTCTGAAGTATATAGGCATGTATATATAGTGTGTATATATATATGTATATATCCATTTATGTATGTATTTGTGTATTATATATATATATATA
>JBAMHX010000020.1:12332434-12371054 GCA_037177515.1 Pseudomugil tenellus
ATCTTTATTCCCTGTCTATTTTTGTTTTTTCTGTCTCCTCCTTTCTGCCCGACTTCCTTAAAAGCATATTTAGAGGCTCAGGTGCTTTGAGATCTTGTTGCCAACGGGTGCTGCACTGCTTTTTCACCTGTTTCCTGCTGTTTTTTATTATCAAAGTGTCGTACTTGTACTGTCCCTGGTGGAAGGATGGTTGATAAAGAAATACTCACTCTAAAAAAAACAAAAAACTTGTCCTCAAAACACTCTTTGTGTTAATGAGCAAAGCTTCACAGTCTGGTGATTCACTCCATCGGGCTTTGTTGTGTAGAGACTGTTTGTGTGTCTGTCTCCAGCTTTAAACGGGCTTTGTTTTAATTTAGCGCAAGAATATTTCTTTACAGGTCACAACATTTTTTAAATATTATTTTTGCATGAAACAGGAAACCATTTGCATTCATGGGATGTTTATATGTGTGTTTGTTTGCCAGAGTAACAGCAACAAAGCAAATCAGTGAATTGTCAGAAGACAAAAGCGGCATTTGCCCTAATAGGCTGCGGGAACGGCCTATTTGTTCTCCTAATGTGACAGTTCACTGATGGACAGTGCCAATGAACTGTGGAGCTTTTTTTGTGATACAACAATCCAGGAAGAAGTTTAACCATGTAGAAATGTAAAAACAGCACCGACAGATGCGTTTCAGTAAAGCTGTGTCACCATTTGAAGCAGCATCCTGGTGTTGGGCTGTTTATTCAAAGGGATCTAAAAGGATTGTGTTGCAAGTAATACATCACATACACACACACACATTTTCCTGCCTACTTGTGTACCGGTCCTGACTTGAATGCATTAGCAGATGTTTGAGGTCTGCTCTCTGCAGAATGGAAGCAGCTACTACTTGCATGCTTCTCTAAAGAAGAGATAGATGCTCGTCGTCAACGTGTCCTTTTCTTCTGCTTCTTTCCCTCTCACCTTACATTCCCTGAGGCTTTTCTCTGATTCAAGTACATGCGATGCAGCTATGACTTTTCAAAGCTGTGCAGAGTGTATTTCAAAGTGGAAGAATGTCCCCCCCATTGTCCCCCTGTGACGTCGCTGCTAGTTTACTTTTTTTAAGGAAGCTACTGTTGTGTTGTTTTTGCCAAACTGCTCTTGTGATTCATCTGTTTCATTGACAAAGAGGTAAACATATGCAAGGAGGAGGGGCTTGTCTTCCGCTGATTGTGGCTTTCCAGTCTGGGGGAGTGATGTCGGGAGAGCACCGTTACATAATAGCCATTCACAAAATGTCCTGAACCATGTTGGCTCTCTGGTTAGTTGGTTTGCCCTTTTCCTTTCTGGTGTAACAGAAAACTCCAGAGGATGCAGGAGGCATTTCAGCAGCTCGTCTCCTGGTCAGGAAGCATATTTCTGAAAACTGGACTTATTTATTGAGCTGCCAATCAGTGTGAGGCAGGTTCAGTCAGACTGCCTATGCAATATGAAGCCCTGAACATCAGCACGGCTGTGATTACCATGTTTACGTCTTTATAAAGCACAGCTTGTGGGCTCTTGTTGATTAATGGCGTATAAGGCCACATGCAGTTATTGGACTAATCTACCCATATGCTCTGGAATAATGAACGCTTTAATGGGCTTTTAATGTGTAGTCTTTATTTTCAGCTATCACAATAACAATCCAGGTGATTACACCTGGATCTCAGGGAACAAAATGAATGTCCTGGAGAGGTTTATGCTGTTGTTAAGCTGCTGACAGTATAAGATCATGATTGTACTCACACCTCTGGAGAAAATGAAACTGGCTAAACGTGCTGTAAATAATGCATGAGCTTATATTTCTCTCATATAATGTTACCAAATAGAAATAAGTTCATGGGAAAGGTTTTTTTTTACCAATAATATCAGGATTTCTTCATTGAAACATTGCTCTCACATCATGTTGAGCTATGAAATGCTTGAATGTCTGATGGTGGTTCAGCTCTGGCTGCTGCTCAGACATGAGGGATTTCTGCTGGAAAGCACATCCATAGAGAAAAACGGATCCCCCCTGGAACTCTGTCGTTGTTGTGAATTAAGAGAATGAGGAGAAAACCCCGAGGAAGATGGTGAAAGTGATTCTGATTTAAATTTAAACACTTTCCTCCTGCAAATTGGTAAAAAAAAAAAAAGAATCACAGCCGAGCACCTTTCCATGATTCTGCTTCAATATGGTCAAATGCACCTTGAACGTGATCCAGTTCTGTTCCCATCCGCTCCGACGGAACTGTCAACACTTTGCGTTCTACACTTCAGTCCACAAAACACATGTTCTGTTCTGTGCTGCAATCAGGAAACAAAACCTGGATTTGTTCCACTAACATCAAACTACATATCTGGGTTTGGATGCTCTGTAACATCATCCCCCTTTTGGTAGACTGGTGTAGCCCCGATAGACACCACAAACTTCTTGGTGTACTGTCACTGCGTACATAAACTTGGGTCAGTCCCTGTCCACGGAACTGCTCCAGAACCAGCCACTAAACCAGGACATATTGGTCACCAGTTAAAGTCAGGGACATGTGGCGTGCAGACGTTAATAGAAAATATACTCCAGACAGTTAACATGTGGCAGACTTATATAAACTACATGAAAGATGTTTTAATTTCATAGCAACACCTCTGTTTGCAGCATCCTTATCTTTTGGTTGATAATACAATCCAGACTCCTTAAACTCCACTTTGCCGCTTTTTCCCCCCTAAGCAGTTTATTTACATCAGATACCCATCTGCAAAGCGGCTCTTTATGTTTTCCAGTTCAATCCCCGATAGCTGTAGATGTGTAGTATAATTAGTGCTTTGGAGATACGGAGGCTGCTTCTTGTCCTTTAAAACTGGAGTTATGGACGCCCTGACTATCCACTGCTTTCAATGATGCATCAACATCAGGAGGGTGTTGATGGAAATTTGCACAGCTTTTCAGATTAACTCAGATACTGTAATTCCTATCGGTCGTTTGTGAGGTTCTGCCGAATTCTGCTAAGTGTTTGTGCATATTAGACTTGCTAATCAGATGCTAATGCTTGTGAGCGGCAGAATTACGAGGTAAGGCAGCCACAGAATGGTAATCAGCATGCAGTTGGCCCACAAAGAGACTAATTATATATCGGCGCGCTTTTTTCCAACCACAAGCCTAGATTCGTGCATTTGCATGCGCAGCCTCCTTTTGAAGTGCCGCTTGACATAAATACAATGTGATTAAGATGATTTCATTCATTTATTTTTCAATGAACAACTAGCTTTCTTAGAAAAGTTAAGAAAAGATTAGCTCTTTAATTAGCAGGAAAAGTGGATTTCCAGCAGTGAATTAGCACAGCTTCCGCACCATCTGTTCATAATCAATCAAGGGGAACTTTTCAATAAGTTCAACTGACCTCTTAGATGGTGTCAGGGAATAATTCTTGTCTTGCCGGCTCATTAAAGTAACCTGTTTACAGGCTCTTTGGATGCATAATGTGAGTTTGCTTGGGTCAGGCTGCCTAGTGGGTGACTCCAGCAGGCGACAGATGGTTTTCTGGTCCTCAGTTAGGCTGCAAAAGGGTGTCCATGCTTAAAAGTTATCTACAAGGACAGAGTTAACTTGTAGTTTGATCATGTCAGTCATGTGCTGTTGTTGCTTTGCATCACCATAAAATGATCATTTGTGCTGGTGACGCATTCGCTGTCTGTGAGGAAGTGTGAGGCCTTTGATTTATTTAGCTAAATGTTTTTGCACAGATTAAAAAAAAGGCTAGATGTTGTCATGATAATCACCTGCCATGTATTTTTTGTCAGTTTTTATTTAATTTTTAGTTTTATACCTTGCTTATTATGTATATTATTAATTATGAAAGTGTGCTTCAATTAGATTTTTACCCCCACCAATGAGGTGGTGGGTGTAATGTTTTTGCTGGTGTTTACATGTCTGTCAGCACCTTTACACAAAAACTACTGGAAGGATTTTCTTTCTTGGTATAACTTAGATTACAACATGGGTGAAAATAAGATACTCTGCAGAGCTTTGCAGTGTCCCTGTGCATTTTCTAAGTTTTTTTTTTTTTAATGCTGTTAATTAATTGAGTGACATTGAAAAGTAAAAGAAACGTGAAGCGAATGCACATTTGCCATCTTTTCTGAGGACATTTTTTTTCCTGCTGTTTAATTTGTTCTCATTCAAGCATGTTTGCAGTAAATATAGCAGATCGTGTCTTTGTTTAACGTCTTGTTCAATCACGGAAAAGCTTTGAGTTAATTGTACATCCGAACTGATTTTCCTCCTAAAGGAAAGGAGAAATATGCTGCAGAAATGTGCTAAAATTAAAAACTGATGCAGCTGAATAAAGCTGAAGATGGATTTCTGTCTGTTAGTTCACACTCCAGCTTTTCCAAACTTTAAAGATTCAGGTGCGTTACCTGCAGAGTGATGTCATCTTCTTTAAAACACTCTCCTGGAGGCAGAGCTTTTTGCAAACGGCTCATTTCTTTTTGGTCAAAACTTAAGAAAATATTTGAAGCGTACCTTCTTAATTAGCCACACTGAAAAAGTGCCCTGAAGCATTAAATAGGCTGTAGAGGGTCTTGTGCAGTGAAGCACCCTGGGAACCAGCATCCTGAGGGACCCGAGAAAAGTTCGAGCGCTTTCCATCAGCCTCGGTCCACACACTGATGGCCTCGCCAGCTCACATCTACAGCCACTTAATGCCACCTTTTGAAATACAATGCACAGCAATTATAGTTTTTTTTCTCTCCTCTGCAGTAAAAAGATTGTGTTTTGAGACTATCAGGTGTCCATTGTGAGGGTTGCCAATTTGCTGTGGCGGCAAAGTGTTGCAGCTGCACACAAAAGCCTCAAACCTTCCCCTCTGTTCAGACTTTTTGGGGTACAAGCGATCAGATGGCTGACAGTAATTCAATCCTGGATCCACTTCAGATGTGTTAACTGGTGCTTTTCCCTTTTTTCTGATTTATTTCAGGTGTTTCTCCATCGCCTCAACCAGTACGCAGCCACCAAAATCGACAAGAACATCACAGAAGAAACGGTTAAGGTGAGAATGACATAAAACTATAAGTAATTACAGTATTTGGTAAAAAAAAAAAAAAAAAAAAAAAAAATTCCTTTAGTAACCTGATCTGCAAAAAGCTCAGAAATGACACTGCAAGCCAAATAAACTGTTGTTTCAACCTAAAATAGTGAAGTTCTGAATGGAGATAGAAGGAGTGGGCGATGCAGGAAGCAGCTGCAAATATAATCTATTTATAAATGATTCCGGCTGGAGGATAATAAAGGATGCTCCTTCACAGTGGGAGCATTTCTGCTTACTTTTTCTAGGTAAACACGCATTCAGTGGATATTTACTGCACGTCCCATGTTTTGGGATACATCCTCTCGTGCTGTTTTTTGTTTGGGAACACGCTGTGCCGAGAGGTCCTCAGATAGCAGGAGGTTATTATCGGTGCAGTGTCGCAGAAGAGCTGAAAGACATCCAGCCCTCCAGAATGGAAACACAGCAATCACATGTGTCCAGATTTATTTTTGCAGTTTGCTTTGGATCACTAAGGAACACACATAAAAGCGCTCTGGTTTTTTTTGTGCTTTGATTTTTATTTCACCGTTCCTTGTTTTCATCCAGCGTTGTATAAAAGCTTTGTCCTTTTAATATTGCCACAACAATGACATAAATGAGGACAAAAGTCATGCCTACATCCACGACATCTCTTACATGTGGTTTCCTTATTTTAGCTTTTCTGTTTAAGTATCTTGAATAGAGTTTAAAACACAAATATCAAAGCTTTTTCAGGCAGAGTGCTTGCTACAAAGAAACCTCATTCTTAATTCTGTGGCTTTAACATTCATTAGTCCAGCACCACTAACCCCAAAAATACTTCATATGCCAAAGTATTGATTTAAGATCTGTAACTCAGGAAAGAGCAGAATGCAAACGCCAACATATTTGCTCGAAAATGTTCTTTCTTCTCCCTCTT
The DNA here is from genome assembly GCA_037177515.1 of Pseudomugil tenellus. Lineage (NCBI taxonomy): Eukaryota > Metazoa > Chordata > Actinopteri > Atheriniformes > Pseudomugilidae > Pseudomugil > Pseudomugil tenellus. Next base: position 12,338,409 of record JBAMHX010000020.1, read on the forward strand.
TCAGGTTTTATTTTCCAATATTGAGGAGATTCTTGCTGTTCACAAAGACTTCCTGTCCATGGTGGAGGAGCTGCTGCAGCCCGACCCTCACGCTCATCATGAAATAGGACGCTGCTTCTTGTACTTTGTGGGTAGCTTTTGTACGAACATATAAATTCATCATCCTCTGTAGGTTAAATATCATCTCAAAATCTTTAAATGTAAAACCTTCTTCATGACATAATCTTTGCTTGTATTTATTTTTCATGCTGTAGCTTGTGGTCTGTAACGGCTCAGGTTTGGTCCAGTACTTCTGAAAATGATAAGCAACTCCACATGCCGTCTAATTCATCTCTCTGGATTACTCACGATGAGACGGTGCACATGTGTGATATGCTTGATGTGGCTCTGATTTTCCGATCTCAGCCGCCATATATCACATTTCTTTGATGCAGCGCCTCGAGGCCCCACTGGCATGTAATGGGTTTCAAAGTGTAATAAATCTAACCATCTCCCGGTTGGACTTAGAGGCAACTTGTGTGTCGGTCATGTCTCGCTGCTATTAGCACAGGTGAAAGAGAGATGATCTGGCAGTGCAGATGCGATTATTTCATTGGGAAAATTTGGGATCTGCTTCAAAGCCAAACAGAAATCTTATGATTCGTGACCATAATTCAGCCACAAGCAATCATGTGAGTCCAGAGTTAAAACAAACAAATTGGACTCATTTCCCTTCAAATGCCGCTTTGCCAAACTTTTTCTTTTCTATGGTTGATACTGTAAATGTTCCAAGAGGAATAACAGCGGAATTTTACTACAGAGACACAAAGAAGTAAAACCATCTGGACTCTTGATTGCTAAAAGTCGCAGCCCCTCTGCTTCATATGGACTCCAGTCCATGCTTTTTGACTGCAGTGAAATCAATCCCCACAGCAAACGAATAACCAGTTTACAGGTTCATAAAGCATCTTCGTGAAAAACATGAATCAATAAGGGTAGCATGCTTTTCGGTTAGCTGTAATATGTATTGTATAGGCCCTGCTTGTTATTGTGACAGCTAAGTCTTCTGAAGAGCAGCGTGGCTGCAGAACAAACTATTTTTGCTGCTCTGTAGTGACTTTGTAGTGAGTGATTTAGAGGCTGTGTGGTCTGGTCTCACTGCTCAAAGACAATTGAGCATGGATGTCATATGAATAGCTTTGGTGGAAAGTTGCTGGTCGTGAGGCTGCGAGGCAGATGACAGGATGTCATGGAAACTGCTCCCCCCTCTTCATGCAGACACAGATGCATACACTGCATGCATTAAAAACCTACTAAGTAAGAATAATTATCTTATGTTTAAAAAAATAGGCACATGTGTCCTTCATTTGAGATGTTTAATCTTACTTAGATTTTAGTTTTTGCAGTGGAAAAGGTCCAGGACATGCTGCGGAAACTGTACCACTCAGCTGGGCTGGAAAAGCCGATCGTCCTCGATTATGGATGGATGGAATATGAACGTCATCCACATGTTCTAAAATATTCTCTATTACTTCAACACAAGTTCTATCAGGGGGATCATATCTTCAAACTGAATATTTAACAACCTTGTGGAAAGGTAGTGGCAAAGGGGTTGGGGGGGGGTCACAGTGAATCATCAGAAATTGACATTTAGAATTGACTTCAAGCTTGAAGTATTTCTTGATGATCTTTTTGTCTTTGCCTCTTTTTCTGAGGTGGTTCTTGTCTCGCTTATAGTGTCTGCAATATGTTTCTTTTATTACCTCTCACCTTGACTTTCCCTGTCCTGTGCAGAGGGGACGCTTTCAAATTTATGATGAATACTGCGGGAATCACGAGAAGGCCCAGAGGCTGCTGCTGGAGCTCAATAAGATCCGGAGCGTCAGGACATGTTTACTGGTGAGACTGCAAACCTTGACCTGATCAGATAAGAGTGTAGCTTTAATGTATACTGAAGTGTGTAACATTAGAACTAATGTTTAGATTTTAGAGTCAGAAAGTTTGATTTCTTCTTTTTGTAACAAAACACAAGACTTGTTGCACATTCATCCACATAAGCTAAAGATTCTGAAAGTATCAGTCATTTCTAAACCCCATTGTTCAAGTGACTTCATAAGGGATGAAATCTGGACTTGAAGCTCATCACAGAGTCAGACAAACACATAGTCGCCCACATAAAGCAGATGGACAGTGTCAAACCCTGCCCTCCATGTTCCAGCATGTCTGACAGCTGATGTGACTCCAGGCGTAGGCGGACTCCCTCTTCCTGTCCCGTTGCTCTTAGAAACTTTCACTTCCGCAGGGGAGCATCGTTTTGCTAGAAGAAAACTTGACTGCATCCCCACTGCTGGCTCTCACCCATGGGGGAGGCAGTTCTTACCCTTCTTTCCCGCATTGCTCCAAAACGCTTGATGTTTGCAAAATGTCAAGTGTCTTTTCATTCAAACTTTTATTTTCTTTTTTGAGTTAAACCAGTTTGCACACATCCCATCACCCCCTTAATAGGGCACTGCCCAGAGCTTTGCGTTTATTGATTAGCCGCCTATGTGGTGAAGCATGTGACATGTATTTTGTACACTATCAAAGAACAGTGCGGCAAAAATTCTTTGTGTGATTTATGGTTGCCGTTCCTCTTTAATCTAGGCAACCAGAGGAGGCAAAGATATGAATTGATTTTGATTTATAGCCTTGACCCTTTGGTGACCAAGCCTTCCATAAGGCCATTTAGGTCTCTTGTTACCCTCCAAGCTGAACCCAGCCATGTGTTATTATCCCTCAGGTCATCCAGTACAGGGATACCCACTAACCTCTAATAAACCTTTGGCCTCCTGACAGCTACGAAGTCTAGTTTAGGGTTTAAAGTGTAACTGAGGAGTGCCACATTCAAATTACATGTGGGAGGGAAATTGAGAATTATTATTACTAGTTGACCTTATAACTTTTAGCTTACAACATATAGGGAAGGGTTACAAAAAATGCAAGTATTAAAGACATTGAAAATGACCTTTTACTTGATGCTGTGGAATTGACTGTGCCTCTGACGGAGAGGCTGTAAATATTGCTCCCTTCCTCAAATTGCAGATTAGGGCAAGGTCACAGCAGAGTCACCAGGGAGGTCTGTACAGTCTGACTCTCTGCAGTCTGGTACTGGAATATTGTGAAGGATAGCATGTAGAAAAGACCCAACTGCCCTGTGCTTCTTATCTTAAGAGGGAAACCACAGGCAGAGGCTGGATTTTAATGAATCCAGAGTGTGCAGCAAGACTTCTCTGAGCCGAAGAGAAATTATTCCAATACAAGTCACAAGATTAGATTTATTGACCCCTGTACAACTCTACTGCATTACAAAATTAGAAACGAATGAGAACTCAGATATGCCACCCATACAAATGGGATGCTTAAATATGTTATTTATTTTTCCAAAGTAATCAGTAAATAGCATAGCTAGAAATTAAACCATGTATTTAAAAAAATGCCTGAAATGATGGTAAGTTGCATAAAATATCATAGACTAAAATGGTTAGGGTTGGACTGATAGAAGGACCAAAATATTCTAACATGAAATGCTAAACATTACATCCTGTACACATTAAGTGTGTACTACTTTCCTATATATGAAGCGAAAGATGTAGAAACCCTTGTTTCCATTTGACCTTTCTTTCCATTTCTGTTGAGAATAAACCCATCTGAAACAGTTTTTTCACCTGTTTTTATATTTAATGAACTGTCAAAAACACAGATTTTGGAGTTTGAGAGTTGCAACAAGCATTACAACCTTGCAAACCCTGCTGTTTAATCTACTCTCCCTCTCCCTCTTCCTCTTCCTCCAGAACTGCATGTTGCTGGGAGGCAGGAAAAACACAGAGGTCCCACTTGAAGGTTACTTGGTAGCTCCTATTCAGAGGATTTGCAAGTACCCATTGCTGCTCAGAGTAAGTATGCTCATGTGCCTGCTAACCATGTGTTGCACAGCTACCACACCCATGTGCCACTGCTGTAGGGCACCTCTTCTCCTCAGTTATTAGTTTGGCAGGCTGGTCTTCCTCACATCAGCCTCTCCATAACTAAATGAAAAACTCATATTCTGACACATCTCTGCTTTAGTTTTGCGGCACAGCAGAGCTACATGAATAACGCAAGACCTGTCATCACCTCCCCTGACCAGCTGTATGTTCCGAAACTTGACTGGGTTCATTCATTCCTACGCTCCCAGTTGTTAGCTTAGACATTTCCTTTTTCCCTCTGTGAAACATAAGTGAAATGCAATACATTTTCAAAGGCTTGTCTGAGTTGGTGATCTGAGCTGCCCCATCCCATTTATCTCGTTATGATCTATTAATTCATCCAGGCGTTCTCTAAACAGCCACCAACATGCGCACAGAGATGCTATGATAATAAGCGGGTAATCTGAAGCTCTGCCTGTTGAAGGCTTCCAGCTGCCAGAGCCGCCTCCCCTCTGTAGAGTGACACAGATAGCCATCGGTGGCTGCAGAGCTATTCGGAGGAGTGTAAATCAGCCTTGTGGTAGCTGATATGCTAAAAGAGTGTGTTTAGAGTATGAAATCTGCACCTCTTTTGCTAAATCCTGACATGCAGTGGCACTAAACCTAAGATCCATATTTGCCAGATGATTGTTATATTGTAAAAAATGCTATTTAGTTGCATGTGTGTGTGAATATGCAACTCTGGACAACTTTGTGTGTGCTAGGAACTGCTGAAGAGGACGCCTAAAAAGCACAACGACTACGCCCTGGTACAGGAGTCTCTGCAGGTGATGAAGGCTGTGTGCTCCAGCATCAATGAAGCCAAAAGACAGATGGAAAAGTTGGAGATTTTAGAGGAGTGGCAGTCCCACATCGAGGGCTGGGAGGTGGGCCTTAGTGCTTTGATTATAAACTTTAATACAGATTATTATTTTGATCAAGTGCTTAAGGTTTTGTTGTTTTTCTCTTTTTTAACTCACTTAACTTTTTTCTTCCAGAGCTGAAAGTTATGACTATTTTAAAGCCAATTTGTCCTGCTAGAGCTATTCCACAAGATTGCCAAGTGCCCAAGAATTCCAAGTGCCGTGACTTTTGTAGCCTTTTAAGCTTTCTTGTACTCTCTGAGAACAATAACTATTCACAATGGAAACATTCTTTCTGCATGGATGATCACATAGTCATAGCTGTCATGCTTTAGGGTGACCGATCTCATAATCACCAGCCAGATCGCACTATTTAAGGTAACTTTTTGATTAGTTTGCTTTTCCAGCTGCAGGACATCTAATGAAGACGTCAGTTGACTTTGTAATGGTGGAAAACAAGGGAACAGTAGGAATAATTTTAAGACAAGAAGTCCGGATGTTTCTTCGTTCTGAACACATTCAGATGAAGAGACACAGCTTCTGTTTAATTACAAGATGGAAATAAATCCATTTCTTCCATTTGAACAGATTTGTTGCTTAGGTCACTGACAGCATTAGTGTTGTTTTAGTATTAGCAGGACACTTTTACACTTCACCGTGGAATAAAGTGCAGAAACATAAACAGCTGAATGGTTTTTATGACGGCTAAAACCTCATCGCAGCTCTGTTAGTGTATACAGACTTGTGCTGAATTTATGTAATTTCTCTGCAAGTTTAAAATAAAGAGTCAGAAAATTACACATACTACATAAACAGCCAGAAATCTAAGAATAGTGCAATCAGAATGAGGCACAGCGTTGGGTGGGGTGACTTCTTGTACTGGACATAATCCTGGCTCAAGCTACAATGCGGTTTCCCTTCTGCACTTTTTTATTAATCATAAACATTAGCTCATTCTGGACCTGGATGTTCTGGTTGCTGCACGCCAGGCTCTACAGCTCCAAATGAGATGGAACTAAGAGTGAAGAAAGCAAAGTGAAAGAGGTGGAAAGCGAAAGAGCGAGCCGAGTGATGGCTGCATTTTGTTTTTCTGTGTGGGTGTTTGAGGAATGAAGGAGGGATGAGGAGTGGTTGTGAGATTTTCTGTTCCTGCTCCTCTGTCCGGGATGATTGCTTGTTAGTGTTGACCTGTTACACCGCTTGCCACCCTTGGGGCCTCCTGGCAGGTTGGCGTACATTGCGTGGGAAAGACAGGGCGATGGCCCGCAGTGGTCACCATAGTGATGACTGCCAGGTTTTTTTGTCAGGCTGGTGTTTGCCAGTAGGTTCGTGTTGCAACCGTCTGTGTTTTGTCACAGTACATCAGGGTAATGTTGTAATTTTAGATCTAAGAGTAGTAGTTTCCACTTGGTTTTTAATCCACAATCTGTTGTTGTATTGTGGTGTTTGCTTGATTTGGCTTCTTTAGATGAAAAACCTCATCATTTTACTTGATTAATAGCTCTGCTCTCATTCATAATTATTCATTCAGTTCTGCAATTACTAGGTCTACAAATTCTCTAACCTAAAAAATAGATTGTTGAAATTAAAATGAAACAGACAATTTAGGGTTTAAAGTGTTGTTTAGTGCAGTTTTGGCTCCTACAAAATGAATATGTAGAGTGACTCAGGAATGCTTCAAAGGAGGAGAACATTTTGATCGACTGCAGGAAGGGTGTGATGTTGCTCTCAGCCGCTTCAAGCGACAAGGACAAGCTTTCTGCCTGTTGTGCACACATACACTTGCAGCAAATTAGCTTAACATCTGGTCAAGGGTCTTGAGAGAGTGGGAGCCTACAAAGAAGAGCAGAAGAAGGAATAAATGGCTCCAGAGGATCAGAGCAGGGAAAGGAAAGTGAGAACTGTCCATGTCTCCAGCAGGAGGAAATACTTAGCACATTTTCTGCCTCTGTTCGTAGGGGTGCTATTTTTAGCTTTTAGAGGCTGATGAATCGGGGTGCATAAATTCCCAGAGCGGGCAAGTTAGGGAAGAGACAGCACGCTTTATCACTTTGCAGCAGGAACCCCAAAACCAATACGGTGACCAGGCGCAACAACGCAACACACAGTCTGACTGGACGGGATGTTATTCTATAGAAGCTATTAACCACCCCGTGTTTTAAAGTCCCACAGCAATCTGCAGTGAGGAAGCAAAGAGTGTTTTCACAGACCCCTGAGAGAGGGAACAGGAAAGGCTGGGCTTTGTGATCCCTCCTTCTGCTTAGCCGTTACTATGGCTGCATACATTCAGTAATATAGACGTATTTTGCTGAAATTTCCTCTAACAAAGATATTTGGTTTACATACACATACTGAAAATAACATTGTGATTGTTTACCAGACTGAATCCGAACTTCTTGCTCACTTTATTCTATATATATTTAATCTGTTTCCAAGTATCTCCTCTTACTCTCTGCTTTTGTTTTCCTTATATGTTTGCCGCATCATCTCCGTCTCCAGGGCTCCAACATCACAGATACATGCACGGAGATGCTAATGCAGGGTGTCTTGCTCAAGATTTCAGCTGGGAACATACAAGAGAGGATTTTCTTCTTGTTTGACAAGCTTCTGGTCTATTGCAAGAAGAAAAACAGGTCTTTCTACTGCTGATTATTTTTATTCTCTACTCAATATGAAAATGCAAAAAAGGGATGCAGTGTTTTATTAGGATGTGTTTTGAAGAGATATTGTTTATGCTAATGTACAGTTACACCATTAGTCTGCAGTCCTTTATATAATTTATTCACTGCAGGTTTTTTCTTTACTTTTAGTAAAGAGTATAGACACTGGAAAGCATGAAATGTATAACTTGCTGCTGACTGCTGTCTTTTCTTGTGTTACTTTAGAAAAACACTTTATGAAGTAGTTTCTATTTTTCATTCTCTCATATTGAGCTACTGATACAGTTGCTAATCATCCTGCTACATTAAATCTATGTATTTTCAACAGCTTTTGTTTATCCATCTCCAGTGCAGCTGCCACATGCTTTGATTTGCTTGTATGTGCTGCACAAAGCAGTGTTGTCAGTTTGTCGACAGAAAGTAGATCCATTCACTGACTAAAGAAAGAAAAGGATGATAAAATGTCTTGTCGGGACTTAAAATTTAATATTTGAGAGGATTAGTGTTGAGGAAGAGCATCCGATTGTGACTGATCTCTTAAAGATGCCTGATTGTAAAGTGGAGAAACTTACACACTATGTTCTGACAATGAAATATTCACATTTGATGGTTTATTTATGCGGGTGCTTTTGTCTGCTTGAAAGGCGTTTGAAAAACAGCAAAGCATCCGCCGAGGGTCCTCGCTACCTGTTCAGAGGAAGAATCAACACTGAGGTGATGGAGGTTGAAAATGTGGATGATGGCACAGGTAAGCCGTCCAGGTTAAATGGCAGGCCATACCTGCCACAATTACACCATCTAGAGGTCAGACCCTAAAAATCGCATAAAAAAACGGCGTTTTGTGCTTCAGGACGCGCACAAAAAACAGTGTTTTGCTAATATGATAATAATCTCCACCCTCTTTTCTCACAGCCACTGAATATTTTAATCACTGATCAAGACAATCAGACTGAAGGAGTTCAACACAGATCTCCTTTGTCGCCAAGATTGTTGTAACTTAACTCTGGTGGAGTTTTATCGCGAGTTTAATCGCAGGCCCGTTAATGAGCTTCTTTGTTATATTAAATTCTGTTTTCATGCTTCCTTTTTATCTGAACATTTTTCATATACATATGAGTTTCTCTAAAGGTTGATTAGTGCAGCTGCCATTTTTGTGAGGTGGATAGTGTAGTGGTCTACTCATTTGCCTGTGAAGATGAAAAGGAAACATGAAAATAGAATTTAAAATAACAAAGAAGCTCATTAACGGGACATTTTTCCTGCCAGACCCTCCCTTGCGATTTGAAACTCCACCAGAGTTAAGTTACAACAATCTTGGTGACAAAGGAGATCTGTGCTGAACTCCTTCGATCTGATCTTGATCAGTGATTAAAATATTCAGTGGCTGTGAGAAAAGAGGGCGGAGATTATTATCATATTAGCAAAACGCTGTTTTTTTACGCACCTCCTGAAGCACGTTCTTTGGGCAAGCGGAGAACGGCGTATTTTATGCCCTTTTTAGCATTTAACGTGACCTATAGATGGCGTAATTGTGGCAGGGATGGCCTACCATACAGTTAAACGTCACCATTTGCATGTGAAAGCCTTTCGGCGTTTGTGGTTGCGTGTCCTTGGGACTGTGCTGCTGCTGCTTGGTGAACTTTTCCCCTTATGTCTCTTGGCTTCTCACAGTCAGTGATTATCATTTATATTTGTAGAAACCATCCTTTTCCTTCCCAGCAGACTCAGATGGGCAGTTGTATTTGGTGTTTCTGGTGTCAGATAGGTGGGTTTGGGTCAGGAGCGAGCAGGATTGGAGGATGAATATGTGGAACACTCCGCAGTGCAAAAACTCCTGGGTGTTCTGCACCACAGGCCGGAGATCTCAATCTGAAATCCAGGGTGACAGGAGTATTTTGCCCTGCATTTCTGCATAATAAAAGCGCCTTGACGTTTTCCCAGACACACTTGCTAACTGAGGTTTAAACATGCCCTTGAGACATTCCACAGAGAGGACACCACTCTATACATATACTTTTAGAAGTGATTATAAGCTCAATCCATTATGATCAAGGTTTTGATCAATCTAAAAAAACTCAGATTTTTCTACTTTTATTAGTCTATTATGGATAAAAAAAAAGCATGTTACTTGTTATCTTATGCATAAAATGCTGTTTTAACTCCTGTGTCTTAGCAACAGGAGTTACCCTAAAGACCCGGTCTTCACTGTGGTGGTCTTACTTTGGTTGAAGGATGGCAAAGTAGCTGCTAGAGTTGCATGGTGATGTAGGATAGTAAGGAGTGAGACTCACTCGCAACAAGGTGTATCAGGTATTTCAGGAGCAATGTCCTCCTTAATTATTAAGAAGATTAAGAGGAAAATATAGAGAAAAAACAGTTCGTTCTTCTTAATAATAACAAGGGCTATGCTGTCGGAAGCTACAGCTGGGGGTATATTCCCGAACGCCCTAAAACCTGCTGTTCTCCAAAACTCGAATAGACACAATACAATAATATAAAGACGCACATGTTCAGTCACAAAGCTCCCCCTGGTGTCAAAACTTTAAACCAGTGCGATTCGATGTCAAGACAGGATGCATCCTGAGGTCATGACCTTTTACTTGGAGTTGATTTGGGGTCAATGAGAGAAATTGTTCCAGAGTTATAGCCAAAAATCTGATTTTTTTGTTGGCATAAAGTGCCACCTGGTGGGGAAACCACAAATCCAAATATCATGAAATTCAATACAGGTTGTCCCTTGGGCACCTAAGCAGGTATACTGAGTATCAAAATTCAATTGTAAAAATTATTCGAGTTTTCGCACTCACACTAAGGATATTTGGCGGGAGCAGACCCAGCAGCGGTTGGAGATATAGATATGAAGAATGTAGGTGGTGAATTTCAGATAGTCATCATCTCTGAGGGAGTATTCTGACAATTTAGTAGTTAATCATCCTGATTGATAGTCTTTCTGCTTCATGTGTGACCTCATGTTTACCTCAAAAGTGATAATCAATGAGTCACTTTGTAAGGAAGTTTGCTAGGATGGAAAAACAGTGGAGAAATTTGCTTAGGGCCAGAATTTGCACAAAGAAAATTCTTATTCTTAGTCATTTAATTATGTATGTTTTCTTTCTTTTAATCTAACAGTCCTCTGTGAGGGAACCTTAGCTCATCAATTCTTTTCTAATGATTTCTCTTGGTTATTTATCTCTACGAGATGTAACTGCTGTCAAAATGTTCACAGGCTTTGGTTTTTCAGAAGCCTTTCGTTGAATGTTTGTCTCAATGCTGTGTTTTATTATGTAGCAATTGTTTACTGTGCGCCCATCTTCCCAAAAAGCTCTGTTTACACTGCAGCATCGGACTGACAGCCTTTCCAACATGGAAAAAAGTACTTTGAGCTTGCATGACTTCAGAAAGATGAATTGTATTGTTCCACCCCTTGCAGAGAGAGAAACGTGCAAAGTCAAGATTGTGTCTGTGTGCTCCCTCCTCCGCCTTACAGCCGACTACCACAGCAGTGGGAACATTGTGAACAACGGCTGGAAGATCCACAACACAGCCAAGAACAAGTGGTTCGTTTGCATGGCCAAGACCCCAGAGGAGAAGCAGGAGTGGCTCGAAGCCATCATGAAAGAGAGGGAGCGGAGAAAAAGTAAGGGGCTGCTTTGGTTTATTCCCAATGAGTTGGTTCACTTTTAATGAAGTCGATAAACTGTATTAAATGGCTGAGGCTAAAGGATTTGTAGTGGGCTTTTACCTATCAGAGTCCACAGCATAGATCACATTTTGTGCTTTTTTAAAGATTTGTGGAAAATAATAATGTCATATTATTAGATATTAACACTGTGTAAAAGCTGTGATGCTTGCATTGCTGACAACATTGACCTTCTTCAGATTGTGATTGTTGCTGAGAAGTTGCAAATGACATGGATGTTCCTCCTGTCTGGTACAGGTCTGAGACTTGGCATGGAACAGGACACGTGGGTGATGGTGTCAGAAAAAGGAGAAAAGCTCTACCACCTTATGAGCAGAGGGAACCTGATAAAGGACCGGAAACGCAAGCTCACTACTTTCCCCAAGTGCTTCCTGGGAAGGTATGGCCCCTGCTGCCGATTTTGAAACTATAATGCTGGAAAACAAATGGGTGTTCAAATCCTGCTGTTTTCTCTGTGGTGTATCATTGAGAAGGCAGTGAATGAATGCCAAGCTTGATGACTGTGTTCTGACCTTTACAGAGAGACCGGAAGGAATGTCCGTATGTTTTCTGTGTTTGTATTATTAAGATTTGCAGCACCTTGTAGTTGTAAAATCATTCTTTGTTTAGTATGATGTGCAGATTTAGTTTTTAAATTGGCAAGGATTTCTAAAGACAGCAGCTGGAAAGAAAGACCTTGTATATACACTGCCTCAGTCATGGGAATATCCAATCCAGCCAGATTTAGCCTATGAATCTTATTTAAGGATTATTGGTGTTCTGTCTGGGGAAGAATCAGCTATTGAATGCCAGTCATACATCAGACGCAAATATCCCTTTGTGGTTCAGCTGACTGGCTGCCCTCTCCCCGGCCGTATTGAATTACAATTGGCTCCCTGCTGAGGAATCTGTGAGGTAAATGCTGTCAAAGCCAATAGAGGATCATTTTGTAAGCATGTTAAGTTCATTTGTACATTTTCTAATATCCACAAAAGAATATTCCTTATTTCCACATTTCTTTTTTATGAGTATACATGCCTGTCCACCCTGCATTTGGGAAAAGTTGAAAATATTTGCTATTAGTGGTGCTTTATTTAAAATCCCTTCCTTGGGCTGTGTTTATGTATGCATGACTGGGCTCCTCCATTTCAGTTGCTTTCATCATGCAAGATGTAGAGATGGCCTGGTGTCAAATTCATTTACAAGTTTTTATTGCAAATACACGAGTTAAAAAAAAGTAAAGCAGAAGGTGGCTTTGGTATGTTATTAAAAATCTGATCATTTTTTACTCTGCTTTTTCTCAGTGTCTGTTTCTCACACTGCAGGTCAATGTGAAGCAGATACTGGGAGAATAAGAAGGTGACAAAACTGAAATAGGATCATAAAAACTTCAGACATCTGGCTGCAGCTTTAAAATAAAAATGGCCTAACGTGTTTTTTATGGAATCAAGATGCTTTAAAAAAAACTGAAAGGGTTTTCAAATAAAATATCTTCTTAAAACCTCAGTTTAATGTTGTTTAAATCATGGTCTTGTCTTTACTATTGAAATTCTAAACACATTTGCTTTGTAAACCACCATTTTTCAATTTTTTCTCCATTAGTTTGAAGTTTTAAAGCAATAGATTGACCCATAATAGTCACTTTGAAACATAACTAGCGCTTAAACAATCATGTTTAAATCCCTGTTATTTTTAAAAGACTGAACAGAAAAAAAGACACGACCACCAAAAAGTCCAGTTAGACATAGTTGTGGCCAAGTTACATGGCATGGTGGTTTGGAACGAGGAGTTGATTTCTCTTATGGTCTATGCAGACAACACCAGATCCCTTGTGGTCTGGAGAAGGAATGGATCTGTCAGCCGGAATGATTAAAAGGATCATATGTTAGTCTTAGGTGGTCATATCGTTGAGTCTGAAGAGATCTAGTGGTGAGAAAATGGCTCAGAGAAAAGTCACCCTCTGGGAACATGTCTTTTTAAATACAACACCTGGATGACCACTTTTGGGTAAAAGGACATCTCTAGCCCCTCTGTACTTCCCCAGTCTGCAATGACTTTGGACATGATTACATGTAGGCGTAATTTCTGAATGAGAAACCACATCGTATGTCTCTGACGAAAACCACATTGCCTATGGCTTTTTCTGAGCCCACTCCTTCCATTGTGAAATACTCTCCCTTTATTCTTTTACCACGCCTCCTTTTTTTTAAAACTTCTTTTTTAGGGCTGGCGGCTATTTTTGGTTCTCCAACTCCTCCATTTGAAATGGCACAATCTTATTTGTGGTTTTGTTCTGTAGCAGTTGTAATCCATCAAAGAAAATGTGTGCGACAGCCACCTAGCCAGATGTTCTCATCCCATTTTAAAGCTGAGATAAGCCGGAAAAACAAGTGTTTGTATTTCATATAAATAATAGATGCTAATGTAAGGCTTTTATTAAAATATTGAAGGGAAAACATCTGTACAGAAGTTTTACCACCATTAGAATTCCTATTACAATTGCACTAATGGGAAAAGTGCAAAGTGGGAAATATTTTTAGGATTTAATCATAAAGGTTCCCTCTAATAAAAAAAAATTGTTTGACTTTTTAGGACATTTTCTTATTGTTCTAGCTATCAAATAGACAACAAGACTTAAACTATTCTCAAAGCTTTAGAAAAAATTAAGCTAGAAATCAGATTGTAAGCTTAGCATAAATCCTAGTATAGATGAGAAATTATTTAGCTGTTAGCAGCAACTCAATGGCTAACTTATCAAATGTGTTGTTTGTTCTGACAAAATAAAACATTAATTTTAGAAAAGCGTGTTTCACATGTGCTTCTAAACTTTTAGAACCACATGCAAACATGTAGTTAAGCAAATTAGTGAAATAGTATTTCTAATAAGCATTAGAAATGCTACATCGCTAATTTGGCTAGCTGTGTCCAGTCTTAAAGTTGCTACATGTAACAATTACTAACATCTAGTGACCAAGCAGTAGATAGCATTCATGTCTAAGGCTTTATTCTCTTTATTGTACAAAATAGTGAGAGTCTGCAAGCTACAGTAAGGCAAACAGTGGTTGTCCCTCAGTGACTTCACGACTTGAGTGCACGTGTTTGCAAGCGAACATGGCAGCGCCCATAATTTGTGAGGGAAATTCAAAATTATTTTTACAAGGCAGATGTCAGAAGCAAATCGGCAAAACTTTAATGCCATCTTGACTGGTAGTGTCCCATAGTGTCACATTTGTCCCATGTCTTCAGGCAGACTGTTCCACTGTAACTTTTATGAAAAATAACAAACATCGGTACAAACATCTGGAAAAAGCCACACCAGAATTTATTATTGTTTTCCACCTCCTTATGTTCTATATTTGCTTCTCTTTTTCATGTTTTTGTTTTCCTCTACTGGTGCTTTTTATGACTCTCCATTTTTCCCAAATCAAAGATGAATAATAATAAAATGGTATAAAAAAGATGAACACATGAATACCAGGATATTAAGGACAATTTGTCAAATATGTTTAAACTAATTTTAGGTTATTAAGATACAGTAAGACATAGAGGAAGACACAAACATTGTCAATAGCTCTTGTTTTCCTCCATTGATATCAGTGGTTAAACAGAGCAAGATGCTGATGCTGGAGAAGGGTAGTTTTTATCTTTGTCCTTCTTAAAACTTTGTAAAATACTCTGTTTGGTTTGACTCTGACACCAGGCTGTCTCCACCGTGGCCTGAAAGACTTTCATAGAATTCCACTGGTGCTGCTAGCTGTGTTTGTTTGGCTTTTGTGGGGAGACGGATCATCGGGGAAGAAATCACACACTATTTTTATATTCACCAGTTCTTTTTTGTCTTCCGATTCCCCATCATCAAATTAAATCCATTGTATTTGAAAGTGTTGTACTGTGAAAGTAAAATAAAGTGAAATAAGACTCTCTTCTGTGTAATACAGTGTTGACTCCCATAATATCCGTATCAGCAAAAAGTAGATGTAGAAAGTTATAAATCCTGTCTCCTCTCCAACCTTTTTATTCCATCTGCAGGTTTCCGAAGGTAAATTGAAGCTCTATCCTCTGATCATACCCCATGTCGGTTATCTCCCATGGGCTTTTCCTGTATTTGTGTTGTGCTGTGTGTGAGTTGGCAAGTGTGTGTCTGTACCAATGTTGTGTTTTGGTTTTCCCTTAGTGAGTTTGTGTGCTGGCTGATGGAAATTGGTGAAACGGACAACCCAGAGGAAGGGGTTCATCTGGGTCAAGCTTTACTGGAGAACGGCATCATCCACCATGGTCAGTTCTTTTTTTTTTCTTCACACTTTCAGACCTGCTTCATCATCCTTTGCTGTTGCTGACTTCAAACCAAATCTGCCAGAGTCTAATTATATATCCCGACTAATAAATTAATTGAATAAATCTCAATATATTATCAAAATGTTCTTTGCTTGACAAGTTTTTTAGTTTTCTGTGCTTTCTCTTTGATTTAAGGCTTTCCATATTTTCTCAGGATTTCCATTTAATAAACAGTTTGACACAAACTTGTTATTAATCTCTTCTCATCGTAATGTTTTGTAGAGTATTTCTTCTGTTTCTTCTCTTTAGGTAACAACGCTGTAAGTGTATGAGGCTTAAGTTGGCTCCTGGGTTGCATTCACATTAAACTGCTCTGCATGTATTTTTTCCTCAAAAGAGTAAGGTCCTAAGTCAAGTAATATCTTAACTCACTCAGAGGCATTTTATTGCTTCCTCACTGAGAAAGGAGATTGGGTTTAAGAGCCACCCCTGACAGAGAAGAATAACTCCGAGTCCCTCTGTGCCCCCTTGGTGCAGTCAGAAGTACCCATGAGAAAAATGATAGAACATCTTTTCATAAGAGCCTTTAATGGAACCTGCATGGTTACAGACAAGAATATAAAGCCAACTCTTAAGGGTCTGTGTAAAAGTGCCCAACAGCAAGGGAAGCATGAAGCTCTGAGCAGCTGTTATCATCTGTGCTGGCTTTGTCTGAGGTGGGAGTCTTCCTCTTGTCAGCTTGCTTCTTTATGCAGCCCTGAATGTGTTCTGAAACCTGTTATGCTTTCTAATTTCAAGCCAGACAAATGATTCACCCTAGGGTTCTGACTTTTATAAATGTCTCTTCTCAAACTATAGCTGATCTCTTTTCTGAAGCATCCTTATTTACCATTCCTTTTTTTTTTATTTAAGTCACAGACAAGCACCAGTTCAAGCCTGAGCCTGTGTTGTACCGCTTTCGCTACGACGATGGCACCTACCATCCCAGAAGTGACATGCAGGATGTAATATCCAAGGTGAAAGTGCAACAAGAGACTAATTCAATAAAAAAATAGATTTTCTTTCACAAAACCATAATTAAAACAAACCACACTTGTCTGGCTTTGTTTTTGTGTCTCCCACTTGCAGGGTGTTCGTTTGTTCTGCCGTCTTCACAGCCTTTTCACTCCTGTCATCAGGTACATGACCACTTACTCTTCATTCCTTTGCAGCTAATCACAACTAATCAGGTGGGACTCCAGTAGCCTAGCATCTGTTTTTCTGTGTAAAAAAAACAACAAAGCCATGCAACAGAGCAGCCAAATTGGAGGAGAGTTGTATGAGTGAACTATCAGCTAATTGTTTTCAAAGAGAAACTGACTTATGAGTAGCTAAGACAGATGTTGCTAGAGTGTGGTGGCTCCTGTGGGTGATCGAGCCTGGCATGTTATATCTGCAGACAAACAAAAACATTTCTCTGATACTAAGTTGTTTATGAAGATGTAGTCAGAGGGGGAAGATTTTCCCAGATGATTTACTTAAGTTAAAGTAAAATTTTGTTTTAAGTTGTTTTAATCAGCTAATGATTTGGTGCTTTTAGGATCATGCTATTGTAAAATCTGTTGCTTGGATCAGAGTGTGTTGGACACACATTAATAGCATAAATAGTGATGCTGCTCGTTGGCTCTGCTTGTTAGAATATCACATGCAAAATTATAGTCACAATCTTAGAACAATCCTTGATTTTTTTAAAAAAAATAATAATGATTGAATTTTCTTAGTATATTTTAGCAGATTTGGTTAAATTGCATTATCTTTATAAGCATAGATGTGAATGGTTAATAATCTAAGTCAGGAGAATTTTGACGGATTCCTGTCATGCTTTTCCATGTAGCTCCAGACTGCACTGCTTTTAGTCACGTTTATGTGTAGTTTTTTTTAAACTTTTGGGTGAAGTAATATAAAAAGGTCCATTTAAAAAAAAAAGTAAAAACATGACATTATTTCTTCATGTTCTGGACCTATACTCTAGTTGTCCACATGGCTCAATCCATTTACCTCAACATTTGCATGATAACTGATATTCAGCTACAAGAAAGTGATTGTTCAAATTTTAAGTAAGTTCAACTGGGAGTGTACTGATCTTATAGATTGCCAACACTGATCTCACATCCTAAACATGAAACATTACATAATTCTTTATAAACTTTATGGGATTACATATACAAGGCTTTTTTAAGAAGATTACGGTAAAATTTGCATTAACATTGCAAAGCAGAATAATTTCAATTAAATACGCACTCAAACCCAGATATACAGTTTTTTTATACTCACGTGAGGAAAGAAAAATATCAAATTGTGACAAATTTGCTGTTTTTTCTTTTGGTTTTGCTCATTTAATTCCATTTGGACAGTGTTTCCAGGCTGCTCACGTGTTATTTTGGGTAAACAATCACATCAAAGCTGAATATTTATGCAGGATTTCCGAAAAAGCCTGAAGAAAAGCCTTAATTTCACACCTCTAAGACTGCACTATTGTCAGAGGGAACATGCTGATCCTACGTTTATTCAAGCTTGGATGAACCTTCCCATATTTCATTTAGATCCAAATTCTCAAAAGTCTAAACGGTGAATGTGTGTGAGCGTTTGTAGGTCTCAAAGTGAATCGATGTTTGTGTGCCAAGCTTCTTTACATAAAAACTGTTGTTGATGTAGTGGACTTGTGTGTGTGTGAGTGAGTGTGTGTGTGTGTTTTATAGCCAGCTTATCTGCGCATAGTGGTCTCTCTGAAGGCCCAGTACAATGCATCACAGGGCCTGGGAATGCCAGAGTTTAATTGGAGCAACCGGCCCCTGCCTAATTAAGTGGAATTTCCTGGCAGAGCAAGAGGGATGAAGCCAAAGAGTAGCAAAAGAGCTGAATGTTGTGCAGTACACACCATTCAGCCCCCAAAGCCACTATGTCGCTCCTGGGCTCTCCCCTCAAGTCCTTGAAAAATCTGTCAAACCATCACCAAAGCAGGGGATCTCATTGCATCGAAGACTTGGACAGCAGCTCGTTGAAAGATAATGAGAAGAAATGTGAAAACAGAAGTAGTGAACCTACACAGCACAAGGTTACTCATTAATTATCATCATACAGAAGGAGAAAAAAAAACTAAATTCCAGTTTAATATTTCAAGATTTTCTTCAGTATTTTGATGAATTCTTCAGAAACTCAGTATCTATGTGTGAGAATCTCAAAATAACCAAAAGGGAAAAATGTGCCATGTGCTTCTGTAATTTATCAGGGCTGAACACCTGATTAAAGCTCGTTTCCTCTGTTTAATTTACTCCAAAGTTAGCTTTAAAAATACAATTAGCCAAAACCTCCTCTCAAAATGTCAAGGAAAACTTTCCTCTTTAGAAAGCAAGTTAAAAACCACCTCTCTGACCTTTCCCTCTTTTTCCCCTCACTCTGCTGTTTTTTCATCCCCCGACATATGGCTGCCCACTGGGCTGCTGTTTATCCCCCATTTTTCACTTTGACAGGCTCACTTTGCACCAGCCGCTGCAGACCCAGTCTCCCTGGTCCTGGTATCCCATTTGAGAGAAATGCTGGGTGCCTCCTGTTTCTGCTGGTAAAAGTGGTTACAGTGTGTCGTAAGAGGACGTTGAGCCTCATCAACAAATACCGTCATCAATTGACACAAACACAGGCTGTCGTATTTGCTGACACAACAGAGAGTTTGGCTGTGGAGGAAACGGGGCAACATTCATTCCTTTTATGCTTTACAACCCAAAGAGCTTCACACAGCTGAGACTGGACTTGAACTTGGCCCACAAGCCTTGTTTAACTTGTCTGGGCTGTGTGTGTGAGGGAAAGTGGTGTTTGTGTGTGTGTGTGTGTGTGTGTTTGCATGCGGTGGAATGGTGTAAGTCACGGTGGTTCAGGACTTTCCCGACCATGCAGCTCAGCTCCTGCGTGTCCCCAGGGAGGCCCCTGTGTTCATGGGAAAGTCACAGCTCCATTTCAAACAGTGTTTTCGGGTTCTGGCAAAGTGCGGCTGTGTGGGTAACTCTGAGAACAGCAACACTATTCCAGCCCTGCTCCGAGGTATGCTGGTTTGCTGTCGCCCAACTTCAGGAACTCCTTTAGATATTTGACACAACTGCCTGTGCTTAAAATGTAGCAATGCCTTGCTGACAGTGGGAATTATTGGGATAGTGATCAAATTAGATCAAGTGATTGCCGCCCTGTGACTTCTGTCTCAGTTCATTGCAGTGAAAGCAACTATTTTTATAATCCTTCTTATTAACTTGTCTTTTTTTTCTTTTTGTGACCATCCAGGGATAAGGACTATCATTTACGCACCTACAAATCAGTGGTCATGGCTAACAAGCTGATAGACTGGCTTATAGCCCAGGTAAGCCATTACACTACCTCGACATGATCATTTATGTCCATTTCACATAAACTTGAAATGTATTGACTTTTAGGTGGATGTCTCGGATATTAGCAATCAAACATTTTGGAGTCCACTGAACTGCCACCACATAATGTTAGAAATCATTTCCACTGGCTTATAATCAGAAACAGGTTTGTGGAAGACAGAAAGAAATATGAAAGCAGCTGTTTGTCATAACGGGTCAGTCCCTTCACATGTGCAACAGAGAAAGAAGCCATCAGACCTGAGGCTCGCAGGGAAGCTAGAAAAACACTATTGATTGTACTGCTAAGTTTTATTGACTCTGACAGAAAGCTTTAAGGGTGACAGATTGATATTTCTGTACAGCATGACAAAAAAGAAGCATAGAAGTATAGTTGAATGAAAGGCAGGCACCACATGTATAAGTTCATATGAATGTGTTCGACCTAGGCCTCTCTATTCAGCAGGACTTGCAGAGCTTTGATAGTGTACAGTGTAGACATGATTTTGGCTGTGTTTAAGGCAGAGAGTGGCCTCAGGTTATGTGGATGCAGAAACAAAGGAATGGTGTGAGTGTGTCATCCCAGCTGCTCCCTGAAAGCACACGACATTCTTTGTTTTGTCTTTCTCGTGTATTTTTTCTTTACTGTTTTGCTTTTTAACTCTTCTCAGTTAGTCTGTCCTCGCTCAATGTTTCCACCTGTCTCATTTCACTTGTGTGTGAACTTTTTCTTCTCTCGTCTCCTGGTGTAGGGGGACTGCAGAACGAGAGAGGAAGCCCTAATCTTGGGGGTGGAACTGTGTGACAATGGCTTCATGCATCATGGTACGGCTTTTCTGAGAAAAGTTGTGATCCAGCTGAACTGGAACCTTTCCTTCGCAGACCAAATGAAAGTTGGAGAAACCTTATTTAGCGTCCTGCTTGAGGACACATCTCTTCTTGTTCTATTTATACTTTTAATCACTTTCACACTTTACAGGAACACAACTTTTTTATTAGTATGATTTCCAGTGCGGCTCCATTTATATACAAAATCATTGACTCTGCGTGTGCTTGCGTGGGTGCATATTTATTAAGCTCTATATGCTGCAGCTCTGAGTACTTGGCAAATGAAACATGCATGTTTTTCAGCTTTTAATCTGAAATGTACTGTAGCCATGGTTACAGTTTGTTTGCAAGAGTCAAATTTGTTTTTAGTCCACGCTTCCTTCGTGCCAAAGTCCACATCATGCTCACTATGCTATGAGTCACAGTGTGTATCCTTGTACCCTCATGATGTAATTGCTCCTAACTGCCCACAGTTCAGGCTCACACTGCAAATTACCAGCACATCAATAGAACATAACCTCGGACATCAAATTTCCTTCCACTTCCACAGCCCACGGGGTCATTTTGCCATTCGTGCCTGAAAGTTATTTGGCTTCATGATGTAGTTGTTAAAAATATTGGCACTATATCTGATTTTGAAGGAAATGATGTGAGGGAATGTTTGAAGGAAACTCTTATTTTTTCCCCAAAGGATTTTTTTATGTGAAAAGTATGTTGTGTTGGTGCACTCACTGGGTTTGTTCAAATCTGACATTTAACCATTAAGTTTTTCTTCTCAAAGTGCTCTTAAATAAAAAAAAAACTGTGTTGTGGATGTTGCAGTTCTTGGGCATACTTCAATTTTCATCTGACACTATCCACTCGTTAATTTAAAGCAGAATGATTTATAGCTGAAAGACTTGTCCTCCAATGAGGCTTCAAGCCTTTGCACTCCAACAGTAATAGTTAAAATAAGAGCAATATAGACTTCCAAGAGGTAAAGAGCTCACAGTGGCAATGACCAATTGATCTGCTAGTCTTAAAAGTGTGACAGTAAGCTCTCTCTATTGTTAAATGCACAAAGTAAAAGCAAACAAAATAGAGTAGCCAACATGGTGTTAATGTATTGTAAAGGGTTGCCAATACCCTATGTGAGTCACCAATAAGCAAATGTTTTCTAATATTTTAAACCCACACTGCTTCCTAACAGGCTGCAGACTGAATAGCTTTTTCTTTTTTATTAAGCCTTCTTTGTTTTTTTTCATTTCTTTTTGTGAAAGTGTGCTATTGCATCATGAAAGGTTTTTTATTAGTTCATCATTCCACTTTAACTGGTCAATATTATATGCATGTACAGTCTGAGTCAGAAGGCTACAAATAACAGACCTTTAGTTGGATAAATGATCTCTGACCACTAATCAGGTGATTATTGTAAAATATAATGCAAAATTTACTGTACTGTCTTGAATAAATGAATGAATACCTGGGATCAAATTCACTCCTAACAGTGCAAATCACCTTCTGTAGCATTTTTTACATGCAGATGTTTAGTGGCTTTGCTACTCCCCACAGTGCTGGAGAAGAGTGAATTCAAGGACGAGCCTTTACTGTTCCGTTTCTTTGCTGATGAGGAGATGGAGGGATCGAACACCAAGCACAAACCCATGAAGCACGACCTAAAAATAGTTGAAAATGTCATCGCCAAGTCTCTCCTGGTGAGTTTCCTGAATGTATTCCCTCCCTCTCTGTCTGGTATGCTGAAATTTTCTATAATTTGTCCCCAACTGGAAGCAAACTAAAAGCACAGTAAATCATCATGAAGAACATAGCTGCGGGGAGGAAATGAATAACATTGCAAAAGTTAATTTTATACCTCTGTAAGCAAAAAAACAAAACATTGAATTCAAAAGGTAAGTAAAATGCTGCCATGTTTGCAGTCTTGTCTGGACCAGCATCACCTGGTGTGGGTGTTTAGTGAAAGTGTCTCAAGTTGCTCTTTTGGGACTCTGCTGATGCAAAACATATTGTTTTACAGATAAGGCCGAGTGATGGAGGTTATGGCTTTACCCTGGAGGAGCGAAACCGAGTCCCCATCATCAGATCTGTGGAGAAGGGCTCTCCAGCTGAGGTGAGATGCCTGGAGAGCAGAGGGGCATTTAGAAAAGCTCAGGCCAACATGCCTTCATGTTCAGAGGTAGCACATACAGATGTAAGGATTTTATAGAGAACAGGGATAGTGGCTAACTGGAAAAGACCTTCCAGTGAAATTAGTCAATGCTTGCTGTAGTTATGGTAGTGGAGGCTGCAAATTTTTTATGATTTAAAACAGTTAATGTGGATCGGAGTAGAATCCTGCCACACAAACTGATATCTCATCATCGGTTAAAAAAAGAGAAAACTTTGTCATGATCATAAATTTTGAATAATTATATCATCCAACGGCATCATTTCTAGTTAAAAAATTATTTTTAATAAATAATGACAATGAATTCTTGATCTGATGACACTGTACCATCGCAAATGTTATGTTGCTCTCTCGAAACACAGAATTACCTCTTTGGGATGTGTGTACTGCTCACTTCTATGACATGTGCTTACTGTGTGCGTGCTCCATTCTCATGTCCATAGTCATTTTTTACCGGCGCTCATGCATCTGGAACTAAATAAAGGCTCATTTGTAAAACAGCAATGCCTCACACGTTAACGTTAATATCGCATGAAGCTCTGTGTTGCTAACACTGAAAGCAAACCTGCTTTGGTATTTATCTGCTCAAAGCACGGCTGCATCTAGAACTTTTTGATTTGGGGGCCTGCAGGGGAGCAAACTAGAAAAGGGTCAATATAGTTTTGTCAACAATTGTTTACTGACTGATCCTGCTTTATACTGAATAAATCACTGCTATGCAAGGGCTCATGCTTCTTTGATGAGGAAAGGTTTTAACCAAGTCACAGACTTTGTAAGTGTTTTTCAGCATCAGTCGCTACATCTGGGTTTTTTATGACTTTCGCATCCTCTAAATACACAGACTCTATAAACCCTCCCATGAGAAATCCCTGTTTAACCTCTGGTTTAGACAATGTTTAGACACCTTTAAGCTTAATCATATATGGTGGGAACTTGGTTTTCTTGAGGAGAGCCCTGTTTTTGTTTTCATATTTACCAGATCATCTAGAAAATTAAATGTCCCTGTAGATGTGACGTCCTTGTTTGGCTTAGTTGGCAATGCTGTGACGATCGTACAGTCAGTGTGTTGACCAGCAAAATTCTTTGGTTTCTAAAATGTGACAAAAAACTTCAGAAAATTCTCTTCAAAGCTAAATCTGCTTCTTTGGATTTTCATTTAGAAATAAATTAAAATCATGTGCACCATATTTCTGAAGTCTCCCACATTTAGCATTTGGTTGAAGGAAACTGGAACAAAGAGCTTTTGGGCCAAATGTGATCTGTTTGAGCGCATGACCCATAATACCCCCCAGTCACAAAGAAGCACTGAATACGCCTGAACAGTCTGGCTTGAATAGAGACTATCATGTGTGTGTATTTTTAAATATTCAATCTGGGACGATGGAAAACAGCAACAGGATCCAGCTGTACTGACTAAGTTATCACATATTGTGTTTGATTAGAGGGAATGTGTGCGGTCTTCTTGGTGATGCTTATTGATGATATTGCCAATCCTGATTCCGAAAGCTTTGAGATATATGTTTGATTTTGAGTGACTTTTACATTTGTTGCCTTTTGTTATTTTCTCTTATAAGATGGCTGGTCTGGAAATGGGGAAGAAGTTGTTTGCCATAAATGGAGACCTGGTGTTCTTTAGGCCTTTCTCTGAAGTGGAGGTTCTCCTCAGACAATGCTTTAACAGTAAAGGACCCCTAAGGGTGCTGGTCAGCACCAAGCCAAGAGAGTAAGAGATTCATGTGAACTCATGCACTCTCCAAGTCATTTAGCTGTCATAGATGACTACATTTCCCTTTCCTTCTCTCACTCTATCTAGGACAGTAAAGATCCCAGACTCGGCTGATGGGCTGGGTTTCCAGATCCGTGGATTTGGCCCCTCTGTGGTTCATGCTGTCGGAAGAGGTAAGAGATAGCTGTCTGGCTTCATCAGCAAAACGCTTCCCATCAGCTCTGTGTTTTTTTGTGGCACAGCTGTCAAACAGCTGCTACACCAATCT
The DNA here is from genome assembly GCA_037177515.1 of Pseudomugil tenellus. Lineage (NCBI taxonomy): Eukaryota > Metazoa > Chordata > Actinopteri > Atheriniformes > Pseudomugilidae > Pseudomugil > Pseudomugil tenellus. The sequence continues at coordinate 12,363,222 of JBAMHX010000020.1, forward strand.
TTGGGGATGTGCATGACTTGGCCGTGGTGTGATTTGATCACAATGATTTCCATGCACCTATTCCTGTTTTTTTTAAGTGGGGTCGCCTTCTCTGTTTGACCAAAAAGCCTTCTGGATTTTTGGAATGCATACATGAGAGTCCCTGTTTCTACTTGCCTAACGCTACATGTTAGTGCCACTGCAATCAGCGCTGGCACAAGATTGGCTCCAAACAAAACAATCCATAGCCTTGCCCAGTTTTCTCAGGGGAATAAAATCTGCTTCTTTTTCTTTAGCAATCTGTGAGAGACAGAAGGATTGAAAGGGGGTTGTTACGTGCATGCATGTGATTTGTGCATGTCCTGACTTTGAGCTGTTGCCCGGGAACCGGGTGTGTGTTTAAGTAGAGGCACAGATCCTTAGAGACAAAGCCCATCTTGTAGGAAAGGTTGAATCTCTTGGATTGTCGCAACAGCTGCAGTCCCCTGTTGTCTGAGGTCACTAGAAGCAGGTAAAGCCAATAACATACCAAAGACTGAATGACAAGAAGAAATAAGAAAAGAAAAAGAAGCAGTTAAACAGATAGCTTTATAATATCTGTACAGTTTGATTGAGGTAAAATAGATCAACTGTTGGGACATTTTTTATTCACTTTTGGTTGGAGCTTAGTTTGTTTTTGTCTGAACTACTGCTTAATTTGAAACTTACCATCCAAATTTAGAAAGACTTTTAAATCATGATGTCATAAACTGACAGTATATGATTATTGTCATATCCTTGTGAACGTTTTTGCCTACAATGCCAATGTTATGAAAACAAAACGTCATGCAAACCTTTATTCTGAATGATCTTTTTAAACTGTATATAAATTACAAATCATGATGAAAGAGAAATCCTGCTCAACATCAGCCTGAATGAACCTGACATCATGTATCTTCAGAGGGCATCTTATGTGCCTTCAGACTCAGTCATAAAGCAAGATTAATATGCTCTTTTAATAGACATCATGGAAATTAGAAAGAAGTACTTGATTTACCACAGGATGTTTTTAATTTAAGGGAAACCTAGCTGAGAACGGATGATACCTTTTCATAATTACTTTATATCATTTATAAGCTATATTAGTGTATGCTTGTAGAAATACATTGGTAAACTGGAGTTAATCACATCTGTGATAACTGAAAAGCCTTTTATTCTTTTAAAAAGATCTGATTGTATTGTTTTATGAACTACATTACACCTTTGCATTGCAAACGTTTACATTTATTGATTTAAACCTGGACATATTTGGTGTTAAAGGATTTCAGATTCTTTACAATGGAAGATATGCATGCTGAGCTTATATGGCGCTATAAAAACACATGCGGAATATTTAGTCTGTCCTGCACTCCCACTTAATATCTGAAAACCTTGAAGCTCAGTCTCAATCATGTCCTTCTGAGCAGCCTCTCACCGACATACTTTCCTTCTCTGCACACTGAGCTAATAAAAACAGGAAGCAAGCATGTAAATCTAAACAAGAATAAGGAATGCCGCTCAAGCTAATTTCATGTACAGGATAATATGCATGTTTGAGTTTTTCACTTGCAATGTGTTGCATGCCGACTTCTACTTGACACTCACCCTTTGTTTTTGTCCCCCAAAAGGGACGGTGGCAGCTACTGCCGGTCTCCACCCCGGCCAGTGCATCATCAAAGTGAACGGTATCAACGTGAGTAAGGAGAGCCACGCCAGTGTCATTGCTCATGTCACTGCCTGCAGGAAATATCGCAGACCGACACAGGTGAGAATGGAGAACACACCCAAGGTAAAGAGATAAAACTGAAGGTGAAATCCTCTTGAATTGTTTCATTTAGGAAGTAAAATTGAAAAGAAAAAGAAACAAATAATAAAGTCTGTGAATAAAAACAGAAATGCAGAGTCTAGTTTCAATTTTAAGTCTTTAAATAATCGCTTGCTGGTGGCGATATATGAGCTGTATATTAGCTGTTTGTTATGGAACTGAAAGGGAAATAAATGTGAAGACCTGAAGAGGTGAAAAAAACAGAATAAAATGAAAACAAAAGTGTGTCATAAACACAGCAGACGGACTTCCTAGCTCCCGTTTACCATCACATCTCTTTCTGACTCCATCTTTCCTTCTCTTGGGTCATTACTCAGAAATAATAGTAGTTTTGGCTCCTGCAGCGCTGACCTCTGGCTCACAGTGGTGGGCTTGTTGTGGGAAAGGATCTGGAGGTGGCTAAGAGGAACGAGGGGGGGTAAGGCCAGACAGCTTTCTTTAGCCTGGATACGCGGTTGACAGCAGACGAATGTTGCAGGAGAGGGCATGCTCAGGCCACCTGTTAAAGGTGGGAAAGAGTGAAAAATTGCACCCCCTGGGTTTGTGCATGAGGCGAGTTAGTGTAGTGTGTTGTTAAAATTGAACTCCGGTATTACTTTGAGTTTAATGATGCACTACAGTGTATCTGGACTGCCGCAGTTCTGGTTTATATCACGAGCAGACTCAGAGGAACCGCCCTTTCTTTCTCGTTCTCGGCGTTGTGTTTGTGTACATATGTGTGGGCTTGTACACGAGAAGACCACAGACCAGTAAGCAGGCACAGCATGTAGCCTTGGCAGACAACCCTGTGTGGGTTTGGGTGTGGAGAACCGACACATAAACACACACACACACACACACACACATATGGATACACACATGCTAGTGAGGCACGCTAGAATGGTTTGATGAGATTGGCATGGGTTTGCGTTTGCGGTCTCACCAAGCTCTATGTTTCCATATGTTTGCGAAGGCTTTTCACTGTATGCTCTGCCAAGCCAACTGTGACACTGAACACCATATCAGGGCTGAACTGACTGCACATTCTGCAACACCCTAAGCTTGCATACACACACAACAGATTTCAGTGTTTATTTCCTTTAATTTAGTGGTAAAAGTGCAGAAAATAAGAATGCAGAAACAGTAAGAGTGCTATAACTTATTGGTGTGGACTAATAACAGCTCCTCCCATCTGTTCCATTTTAAATGAACACACATGTGACAGCTAGCATCAGCTCAAAGCGTGAATACCAACCTCTCCTTTTCAACTGATGCAAAAAAATTTCTTTACAATTATTTATTCAGCAAGACACCATTAACTGGGTCTACAACAACAGCGAGAGTGCCCAAGAGGACAAACAGAAAACCAACCAGAAACCCAGTCCTGAGGATAACGGAGATGGCTTTAAATGCAAAGTAGAAGGTGAGCACACACAAATACACAAGCACCTTAAACAGTTACATGGGAATTACTCATTTAGGCTGAAGGTGGCTGTGAAAGTAACATAAGGTTGATTTCTTCACATTAGAAGTCGGTTTCAGCTCCGAGCAGGCTCATCTGGAATGTGTTAGTCTGGGAACAGTCGCCTTCTCTGGCTCATCAAGCGTTAATTTCCCCATACCAATTTATGGATCCCAATGAGAAAGTAAAACAGGAAAAGTATTCCCCACACAGCAAACAGCTCCAGAACACGATTTATTGCCTTATTAAGTCATTGCGTATGCACTGAGTATGGTTAACTCGGTGCTCTTGGAATTGCTCGTCTGCAACTGAGGGAAGTGGAAAAAAAACTGAGAGCAAAGGGGTCTTTCTCTGAAACTCGACTCAGATTTGGTGGACCTCCCTGTGTGCTGACTGATGAGTCTTGTAGCATTGCAACTCTACATCCCAGAATTCCCGCTTGTGTGTTGCCTGTTTTGAATCTAAAGAAATATGTTTCATCTGTGTTGCTTGTGTCTTTTCCCATCCTCAGAGGCAATGGACAGGTTCAACACAATTGCCATCATTGATGGGAAGAAAGACCATGTAAGTCTGACAGTGGACAATGTCCACCTGGAGTACGGAGTGGTGTACGAGTATGACAGCACAGCGGGCATCAAGTGCCAGGTGTTGGAGAAGATGGTGGAACCCAAGGGATTCTTCAGCCTCACGGCTAAGGTATCACATCGCACTCAGTTTTGTAGGTTTTGCTTTAATCTGAGAGAAATTCTTGTCAATAAAATCTTTTTCATGTTTTATAGTTTTCCTGACTAAACTCGCTGGTTGATTTAATATTGAGCTTTTTTCTGGTTTAATTATGTTCCTTTATAGCAGATTCAAACACAGCTACTCAATTTTCTTTTGACGTCTCTGTAAGCATTTAGGAACTGAATGATTAAAATATTGGGATCCCCTTTATTTTAAATGTAACAATTCAACAGAAAGCCCATGCATGATGCAGTTTAGAATTTTAGCTGTTTAGCATCTTGACTTTGTTTTAATGCAGTGATGGTGCTGATGTACATATCAAATGGGACACTGTCTTCTTATAAAGGTGAACATGCCAAAAAAGAATAATCTGAATGACAAATAGTCAAAGTTTTGCATGTTACTCCCAGATGAGGCTAATTGAACCTCCATCACTTGCTCGCTTCCTCTGCTAATGCCGTCTTGCATTTCGGTGCTGATTTAGCCATGGTGCACATTCAAAATCTCCACTGTGATGATAAGTGTGTGTGATGTGGTACCTCAATACAAAATGATGCTGAAGGTCACAGCACCTCATCAAATATCAACTAAAATGAGGAAACTTTAAAGTCTTGCTTTGATGGTGCCTTCACAAATGCATTTAAACTGGGAACAAATAACAAGTGGGATCCAAAGAACATTTGGTGATGTTCAGTTGAAAATTTTATACGACTTTGTTTCAGTTCAATGGAAGTGATATCCAGTCCAGGGAAAGTGGTGGATGAGGTGCTATGTATTTCAGCTTGTATTTGCTGTGCTTTTAAGTCCATGTTTTAATTTTTAAGTCTAGTTTTAGTGTTTTTCCTTTTGAGTTTGCTTATATTTATTAGGTTGTGTGTTTCCAGTTGTAGATTTTGTTTTGTTTGTTTCCTTTGTTTTATCATTTGGATTTCCATGTATTTTTAAAACCATTTTTGTCATTTGTCTTACTTTTTTTGCGTCTTTATTTTTGTTTGTTCCCTTTTGTTTTCTGTGGTCTTTACTTCTCATTTATGTCATATCAGTTCCTTCCTCACCTGCATTGTATTTGTCAGCGTAGGGCCCCATTATGTTCAACTCCAGGCTTTCTGTCAATATGTCTGACTTCACATAGATCCGCTCATACAGACCTGTGCCAGTCATAGTGGTACTTTGGCCAAAGGAATTAGGAGTAAACTTGACATATTCACAGTTACAGCACATAATAATTATTCGTACACCTTAATTTTAACTACAGTTTTTTATGGGATGTCATTTTCCCAGACCATACCATAAGAAATATCTTGGAGTGTTTTAATGTTTTATCATCCTTCCTTTTAGGAAGACTGAAATTAATCATCCTTCCATTCTGTGCCAGCTTTATTATGCACTTGTGCACAGGGCATGTATCCTGAATCAGAGGAGAGTAAAGGCTTCATTGCATTGTTAAAGTGCAATGAATGAAGCTGATGACTTTCCATCTGCAGCTGGAGCGGTACCTAGTTTGTTTTTACACCAGAGGTTTCGTCATTGGTTTATCCAGCCTTGTCAAATCCTAATGGATGGGTCTCCTGAATATGTTAAGGCTTTGACAATATGAAATTGTATTTGAGTCCTTGATGGTTGTGGGCAATAAAGAGAAGGAATTGGATGAGCTTTTTAGATAATAGATGGTGGTGTTTTTCGCCTCAGAGCTGCTGCTTGTTTAATGAGGGATAACAGTGGAGATACAAACAACTCATTAAAGTGTTTCAGTCTCAACAAGCTCAAAAAATGCAAGACTCAGAAATTATTGTGAGTTTTTTTGTTTCCTTATACTTTATATTGGCTGTTTGAGCGAGATTTGTAATCGTTGTTCTTCGAATTTGACATGAAGATTAAACTGAACATTTGTTTTTTGGGGAGGTCTGTAATTGAAAGACACCAGCTCTTTTGGTGTGCAAGCCTGAGAGGCTTTAAGCTAGTTAGAAGTGACAGCTTTATTTTAGGTATTTTATTTCGCGCCCGAGTAAAGAGCATGCTTTTTACATCCCAGCAGTGATGTTCCCAGTATGATCATTATTGATTTAAGACACACAGAGGACATAAGATTCACTCAGACATAAAGTGCACTTACTGATGTGGAAAATAGAAACCACTTTGCAGCATCTTTCTGCCAAATCCCACAATGAGCAACATCTTTCTTGTTTGTAATGAATTTCCTAAGATCATACGTCTGGTTCTTGCTTTGGAATTGATCTAGATTTATAGTCTGAATCTTCACTGCAAAGGATGCAAATGAAGCCCAATGAGAACATTGTGTTTCCCATTCCTCCAGCATACCATGCCCTCCTCTTTGACTTGTCTGATGTTGAGTTTTAAAGTTGTTAACATTGTCATTTGCTTTGGTTTCTTCATCCAGTTACATTTGTCTTTTTCTCATCTCATCACCAAAGCGCAGACTTGAGATCCTCGTTCCTTTTATCTCATATCCTTCATCTAAAAAGTCAGAGTCTTCAAATGTGAAGCATATGTATCATAATCTTGGTTTATCTCCATGGATTTATATATAACACTTGGGATTTTCCAAGATATTCCACTTTAACATCTCAGAGAAATGAGCCCTGCAGGCTGCTTTTAGTTTGTTTTCAGCTGTGCAGTTAGCTTGGTCATTATTTATATACCGCTGCTGTATCCAGGAGAGATTTTGGAATTATTTGCATATACTTATATGATATTCTGTTCTAATATGTTATCATCCCTCATCATCTTTTTCCTTTTTTTAAAATCAGATTCTGGAAGCAATGGCACGTAATGATGACATGCTGGTGCAGATGTGTAGCAGGTTGAGCTCCAGCAGTGATGTGATCCCTGAGGAACTGCAGGTACGCTTCAGCGCCATGTATAGCGAGAGGGTGGAGCACATCAACCGACGCATCACGAGCTACAGAAAGGTAACTCTCTAGAGCGTTTCCAGGGAAAAAAGAGAAAAAAATAATTTATCTCCTTGTTAGGAGAGTCTCTCTCTCTCTCTTTTGGGAGGTGCATTTGTTTATATTTGAAAAGCTTAGAAAAAGATTATTTATTGTTTTGTTAAATAGCAAAATGTACAAAGTGATTAAATAGCTGCACAAAATAATTTAATTACAAAAATGTCAGAATGGCATAAGTATGTCGTTAATTTATCCTGATTCACTTCATGTTAAAATATGTTCAGAGTGGCTATTGTGAGTATCTGCACCCTTTTGTAGTATCTAAGTAGTACTTACTTGATTCTGGACATTTTCCAGGACAATTGAATGACTCAAAATGGCTCAAAAGTCCTGCAATGTCATTTATGTGCAAAACAAACACCCTTTCTTTTTGGCCTTCCCTCATCAACTCAATGAGGATTATTGTGTTCCCCAAACACAGAAATATCTGCACCTCATCGATCCACCATGCTGTTGATTTGCATCTAACCATTTACCATGAAGTAATAAAATTGCACTGTTGCTGTTGGCACTTTAAAATAAATGTAAAAAAATGTAAAAGTTAGTTCTGGTGAAAGACTCTTCCTCATGACTGTTCCACTGATATTATTCCCAGGCCGATTAGTCTGGAGACATTTCATTTTGGTCCAGCAGAGTAGCAGCTGTAAAAGCACCGGATAAAAGGCGCCAATATCTGATGGATATCTAAGCTGAACTCAAGTCATATATGTGCTAAAGGAAAAAAAACACAAGTCATTCAAATATTCAATGAACACCATTAATGAAACCTCTGAACATTTAAGCAATTCTTGAGGATGATTTCAAGAGAAAAAAGCGGCATATTATGTATATTTCACATAACTATAACTATAACTATAACTATATATATATATATA
>JBAMHX010000020.1:12380760-12393031 GCA_037177515.1 Pseudomugil tenellus
TGTGTGTGTGTGTGTGTGTGTGTGTGTGTGTGTGTGTGTGTGTGTGTGTGTGTGTGTGTGTGTGTGTGTGTGTGGGTTTGAATGGATAAATGCCTTCAGGAGGCACATAAGGCCTTGATCAGAGCTGATCCATCTCAGCTTCAGTTATGTGTGTTGTTGATAAGAGAGCAAATAGGATTATCCTACAAGAGTTACATTCCTGCATCTGACCTCACACTCTCTATGCCACTCAGAGAAACACGCACACATACACACACACACAAAGCCTTGGTTAAATCTCAAAGTTTATTTCAAGTCATTTAAGTTGCTTTGAGTAGGTGCGTCAGCTTGAAAGCATTTCCACTCGTGTTTTATCACGGAGGTATAAAAATAATCGTAGGTGTTTTTTAGCTGGATGCTCTTTAGTAAATAAAGGGATGGTCACATTAGGACCTGACTGACGGAAGATCTTTTCATCATTTTGTAAAAGGAGATCTGTTAAATAGACTAAAGTAGGACTATACAGCTATAGGAGTTCTAACTGCAAGGAGATCTGTTTACAAGTTGTCATTCTTACATTACTTTTAAATGTTTATGTTGTATAAGAAAGTCTCTGGAACAAGTTTACTCTATTCTGTCCCACAAGTTGTCCTACCAGTTTTGAAGGTTTCTCTGCTCCAACTCACCTGATTCAGTTTGATGAGTCATTATGCATAACTTCATAGGCTGTTTGATCCATTGAGTATGGTTTGTTGGACAGTCGCCATCAGTGATCGGAGTATATCTGCTTTATTCTATGAGAATACTAGTGTCATTCTGGAAAAATAAAACATTTTCAACTGAATTATGTTGGTTGTTGAGCTGAATTGAATATATTCTGAAGCATTAGAATAAATTGAATTGAAATGATTCCTAACTGAGCTGAACAGTGTAGTGGATTCCTGACCCCTCAGAAAGAAAACTTCAGTGTTGTCATTGTGCTGTGGAGTGGAGTGAGCCAACACAAGACTTGCAAAAGTCTCTGTTTGTCTTTCTCTGAAATCCATGTTGTACTGTCACATCTGTCTAACCATGTTCCTACTGTCTGCACCTCTTCTGGCAGAGTTTCAGCAAGAGATGGAGCCCAGAGTGAACTGCACCAAAAAGTTACGTCTCCATGTCAAACAGGATCCCTGGAACCTTCCCAGCAGCGTCCAGGCTCTCACACAAACCATTTCTAAATATGTGGAAGGTCAGTGTGTGCCCGGACAACTTAAAAATGGCGAATACACACAAAAGCAATGAGAGTCACATTGTTTGAGTTTTTAGTGCTTTCTCATACAGTCAGTCTATCCACAAATAAAATAAAAGCCACCTAGGATTGAATGTGTTTGAATCGGCCAATTCTTCAATGTACAACATTGTATTTATCAGAAGAAATAATACACTTTTTAGCAGTCTTCACCTCTGTTCCATCCTTCTAAAACTAAACATGAAACCATCCTGGGATTCACAAACGGCAGCCAGAGCTAAAAACCACCTGAGAGTTGTAGTGCTCTGGGGTTTCTGTATTTTATTTTTTGTCTAGAAAGGCATTTTTTTTATTGCTTTTTGACACCAGTCAAATACATAAACACATCAGGAGATGCTGAATATGCACACACAAACACTCTGCTAAACAGACTGACACAAAAGGCTTTAACAAAAAATCACATGACATCCTGGTGAGCAGAGTTATTATTAATATGAAAAACCTTCCTCTGGATGGTTGTTTTATACGGTGCAGCTGCATGCCGTGTAACCCAGAGCTAAAATATGAGTGTAAACAAATGTGTATTTATGCTCTTATCTATGCTGGCGGCTACATTTTATTTATTTATTTATTTTTTTGTCAGTGGAGCTGGGGTGAAGTTTTAGCATGGTCCTGTTTATACTTACTGATTAAGTTTATAGCACACAGCAGGTCAAAGTACTACAAGAGAGGCTCTGTGCGGTGTGAAATAACATTGTTTGCTGGCTCACAACTTATATTTGCTTCTTACAGAGGTGAAGACGCGACTTCTTCTTGTCTTACTGCAGTACACAGGTTTGTCCTGCTGTCCTCCTTGTCTGAGACCAAAACATAAAATGCACTTTCTGCTGAACTTTTAAAGGTCCTATATTTAGCTATATTTGTCATTTCACAGTCTATCCTATGCACATCTATGATAAAATAATGCAACATATGCAATAATATAATAATAATAATGGAAAAAGCAACGTGAGAAATAACTAAATAGTATTTGTTAAATATAAGCAGTCTAAAACAAGGAATACAGCTAATGTTGCTCATGTTACTCTAATTTCTAATTTTACTCTAAGTTCTAGTTTTTCTTACTCTAAGATAGTGAGTTATTATTGTGATTATTAAAACTGTGGAGACTGACATGCATTGCTTCTATCTGCAGTAAATTCATTCTAGCTGTAGATGTGACCCATATAAACTTGGCACAAAAAGTTAATTAATTTGTGTTTGGTTGATTATTTCTCCCCAGAAGTAGCACCAGCTGCTGTCGTGTTATGATTAGTCACATTTCCAAGAAACTATAACTTGTAATAAATATATACTTCTGTGGCATAAACAAGACAGCTAAATTTATGGGTAGTGCTCCAAAAAAACGTACCATGATCCCCTGCAATGTTCTCCTGCTGGCACTACACACACATTTGTGTATTACTCAGTATACATAAGGCCCAAACTTTACAGCTTACACTTTCAAATTAGCTGTTTCCCAGATTAAAACACCTTCTCTCCAACGATGATGATTTCTGTAAGTTGAAATGGATTGGATCTTCAACACTCAGGGCTGGATTAAAATGCTGGTGAAGTCTGCGATATGGTCCATTGAAGACCTGCATGAATGAAAAACTAGTAGGTTAAAAACCTGGATCGCTCCCTGTGACACACTTTTCATTTGAAGCAGTTTATGAACTCATTTAAAACTCGGTGTATCGTTGACATTTTTCTTTGAAAGGTCCTTTATCTCAGGAAATTATGCCGGCTAATTATTTTCCACTTGAGTGCACCTGCCATTTGCTCTTTTTCCCGATATGATATTTATTACCCAGAACATTATAACTAAAAGAAACAACTGCCAAACCTTTTGCTCACCTTTCTGCAAGTCTCACAGAAGGATTTGTGTTTAATTATCATAGTAGAACCCAGGATGTCTCTCCTTTTTTATTTGTCTCTGGCTTTTGAACTTCAGCTTTTAATCTTATGTCAGTTATGCTCTTGTTTCTAATCTGCCATTTTGCAACTCAGTTATGGGTAATTCCTCTCTGATGGCCTTCTGGATGATCTCATTTCTATTTTTGTTTTCTCTCTAGACTCAGAGATCCAACTACGACGGGACATGGTGTTCTGTCAGTCTCTAGTTGCAGCTGTGTGTGCCTTCTCGGAGCATCTGCTGGCTGTCCTTAACCAGGTTAATAACATGAACAGTCTGTTTTGTAAAGAATTTGTACATTTAAGAGTGGATTCATCTCCTCAGCTTACCACAGTTTCCTTTTTATTTTTGTGCATCCAATGAAAGTTCCATAATGTAGGGAAAGAGTTGGACCAGGACTTTCCGGACCCTCAGGAGCTTCAAGAAGCCCAGGAAGCTAGCCGTCAGTGGCTGGAGCAGATTGCCAGTGCTGGCTTGCTGTTCCACTTCCAGTCCCTCCTCTCTCCCAATCTGGTGAGCAGCAGGCCGGCTATGTGTTTATTCATGTTGACAGACACTGAAAACTGGAGTTGCTGAGACAGCATCTATAAACTGATAAAACTAGAGCATACTAGTGCGTATGTCAAAGAAAACGAGTCACTGAATCGTAAAGCTGGGCAGATAGTGAGTCTGGCAGCCTCTTATATTTATGCTTTTCTCTCTGAATAACAGTGACGTGAAGCTCAGCAAATAAGATGCAAACTGTCATGTGGATTTTAGGCAGTCATGATCATCAGTCAGAGTGCTACTAGTGGGCTACGCAAACAAATATGCAGAATGTGCTGAGCTTGATGCACAGTCTGCCCGCAGTGACTGTGTAACCAAGAAGTCTGGATCATTGAGGTGTACCACTGATTTGCAGAGCCAGATTCCACAGTTGAAATCCCAGAGTGTGTGTGTGTGAGTGTGCGCGTGTGTTTCTTATATAGCAGACAGCTTCTTCATCCTCCGCACAGGAGCTGCTAAAACTTGTTATGGCCGTCTCAAACACACACAACAGAAACAACAACCCCATGGCCTCATCAAAGGCAAGAAAACTTGAATCACAACATTCTAATATGAAGTAAATCAGGTAAAAACTGTCAGTAAAAGCAGGAAAACAGAAAACAATGCCAGATCAATGGCTGTAAATGGGTGTCAATTTAATTTAAAATTAATTCATTCAATTCAATTATTAGATATAGAATAATATTAGATGGATTTTTGTGAATTTATCTAACTTTATTTATATATTTGGTATATTTTTTACTTTTACAACCATTCATATTTAGTTTTAATGCACTTTTCTGCCTTCAGAGACAGGGAGATATTAATTTAAAAATGTGTTAAGGTAAAAGTGAATTGAAGCTGAAATGAATAGTCCTTATATTCATCAGTTATACATTAAAACATTTCTTTGAAGACTTTTCCTTTTTTCTTTCATTTTTTAATTTGTTATTCTGTTTAATTAAATTTAGTTTTTTAATTATATTTTTTTCTTAATTTGTTTTTATATTGTTTCCATTGTTTTGTATTTTTTAATTACTTATTTTATTTTATTATATGTTTTCCATTTTAGTTTTGCTTTGTCATAATTATTCATTTAATCTTTGTTTTCCGTTAAATTTGTTTTACATTATTTACAAACACATATTGCGTAAATTATTTTATTTCAAGTACCAGAATCAGCAGAAATACTTTTTGATCATTCTGGGTCTGACTTAATAAACCTTTTCATTTCAAATGGAACAGAACTGGGACTCCGTCCTTTACAGCATCTCATGAAAGGCACAATGAGCTGTATGTTGATGCTTTTGTGCTGGCTGAAGACCGTGTGTGTCAGGTGGGAATGTGTTTTTGTGGCATCATTTGAGATAAACTTTCACAAGGCGTCACAGTGGGCATTTTTAGAGATAGGCCCTAATCCTGTTCTGCATGCTGTAGAAGGGGAGGCGGGGAGTAGGAATTAAAGGAAAACAAAAACAGAAAGAGGAAAGTGGGGCGACAGAGTGCAGCACATCACAAACCCTAGTGGCTGAGCTGCTGTTGCCGTGGCCGTAAGCAGATGTCGCTTTTTTTTTTGGTCGCTTGGTGAATGTTTGTAACGGAAACGTGTATGCGGACTAATTTGAAGATGTAAACAAGCACAAGTAGGTGAAAGCAAACATGAAAGCAGACAAAGAGGTTCTGTAAACATGCCGTCATGTGTGAACTCGTGTGCTGTGTTCTTTTCCACAAGAATACACAAACAGGTTTTATAACTCTGAAACAGCTCTAAGCTCTAAAAATATTGTGTTTGAAACTATTTCCTGTTGTCATGTATGCAAACAGAAATGTAGTCTTTCAGTCTTTCACATTTGTGCATTTATTCGTGCAGGAAATACCACCATCAAACCTGACAATAAGGGGAAGTGATAGAGTTCATTTTAATGTCCATATGAATTCCACAATTTACATTTTTCACACAATATACAAATAAAAAAAATAAGAAGCTGTGTCTCAGATGGGACAAACATAAATAACACTTCAAATGATGCACACTGCAAATGTGGCCGTTGCAAACTGCTGCAGCAAAAGTGTTGAACTTCCGACCTCAGCTGGTAATTAAACAGAGAAGATTAACCTGCACTTCAAAATCCTAGCACTAAATTTACAAGAGCATGTAAATGTGTTTTTTTAACTCAAAGTAAATCAATAGTGCATGAATAATCTTCAGAAAGTGAAAGTGTAAAGAAAGTGTTAATGTTTTTATGATAAAGAGTGGCATTTTAAGTTATTACTTGTTGTCTGTCTCCATTTGGTGGACCATGAAAGTGTTATATAAATCTGAAATTGTCTCATCAGTTACAAGTATATGCATAAATTATACTTAAACTCTAAGATGGTTCTGTGCGTAGTTCCTTTAAGTACGTAATTAGACTATTTTCCTAATCACTGCATTGTTTGTGATGCTTCTCTATCCTTAGACTGATGAACAAGCCATGCTGGAAGACACTCAGGTTGCCCTGATCGATCTGGAAAAGGTTACTTTCTACTTCCAGGAGTTTGAAGGAGAGCCACTGGTTGCCAGTATGTTCTATAAATCTCTTCTAAATATAATTTATTTCTTTGGAAAAATATATGACTAAATTCTTATTTGAGATGTGCTTCGTTTCAACCATTTTCTTTATAAACTTTTATATCGGTACATTTGGCTAGCATTAAAAAGTTCTGTGAATTATGTGTCTCTCCTCTGGCAGACATGCCCATTTCATACCAGGTGGAGGGCACCCGCCAGGTCTTAAAAGTCTGCTTCTACCTTGAGAGCTTTTACTTTTCCCAGCTGCCTTACAGGCTGAAAAACGGAGGAGGGGTCAAAATCTACCCTGTGCTCTTCACCCAAGGTATAGTGAGCCTGGTTCAGGAACTGTAGCTCAGTTAACAAGTACATGAAAGCCACATTGGACTGCGATCGTGATCCTTGGCAAAAAGATGTACATGCTGCTTCTTTAACTTTATCTTTTGATCCCTGTCCAGCACTAGAGAGTATGGAGGGGTACTACTACCGAGACAATGTGTCAGTGGAGGAATACCAGGCCCAAATTAATGCTGCTTCATTGGATAAGGTCAAACAGTACTACAAGAGACTGAGGTATAGTGTGATACACACACACACACACACACATCTTGCTGTTCGATCTAATATAAATCAGGGCGACCTTCCGTTTTGCTGGGTTTGACTCCTTTATCGCCCATCTGTGCCTCAAGGCGATTGGCTGAGAGAAGCACAGTGGGAAATGTTTTGTGATTGGCTGTGAACACGCCCAGCAGGGGCAGCGGTGATTGGATGAGAATGCCCAGCGTGTACCCAGGTTTGGTGCAGCGCCTCTGTGCAGCTGCCGCACTCACTTGCTTTACACCCCATTGGTTTGCTGTACATTCAAGACCTCCTGTGATTGGCCAGGTGTGGATAATTTAATGAGCTGAAAAGCAAATTTTCTCTTTAACTTCCTAAATGTGTCCGAGTGAGGAAACTCTAGTGTTTAAAGCAGCCTCATATAGACAGCTTGTAGAGAGCCATGAAGCTTAGAAATTCAATGTGACCTCAAACGTCTGTTTTTCTTTCAAAGCACCTGGAGGGGGGGGACCAGTGGGTTTCATGTAAATATCTGTTGGAGGCTGCGTGAATAATGAGAATTAAAATGAGAGTAGAGTGTATAGATAAACTTTTGTCTTGTTAAAGGAAAATCTGAAGTGGAGGGATGGATGATTTATGACTCTCAAGCCTCATCAGTGCCATCCCACCATGACAGATCATTCATTTCCAGGCATCGCTCTCTGTAGGGTGTTTTTTAATTTGCTCATGGTGTTTAGTCTTGATGGTCCCACATCACAGTTGTGAATGGCAAATTGTGCTGGAACGCTTAATCTTTTTGTGCGTCGGGCATCTCTAACTGCCCTTCTGTCTCTTTGTGTCATATTCCCTGCTCCATCTTCTGGGACTCTTTAACCTTTTGTAGGAGAAAGTTGGCATTTTGTGTCATTCATTTAATTTTGTGGAGTTCATTTTTAGACCGTGCTGTGCTTGTCGGCATTTAAAATGTCACTATTCTAACATTTTATTTTAGTTTTTGCTACCCAAGTGATCATAATTCTTATTCAGCTTAGCAATGAAAACCATACATATGTTTTCCAGAAACCACTTTTGGATTAGATTTTAGTGTCAAGTCCTGCACAATTTCACCTCAATGGAAAGAATCTAACTGATTTGACAGTGAAGGCCCCAGCCTTAACATGGAGCAGATGTGTCTAACAAGACACAAACAACTAGGGCTGGTCATTTTTTTGGGGGGGAGAGGATATTACGGGTACTTGGTAAGGATGTAGACAAGTCATGTGCTTTAGGAAAGAAGATAGAGTGAACTAAACAAGCTCTCTGAGCACTGCAGTGGGGTGGATCCGAAGCCGGACGCTGATATTCATCAAAGGAACAAGTCATACAAGTGAAAATCCTTTTGCAAAGCAGATAAAGATGTTTTTGTGATTGCTGTTTTTGTTGCTCAGAAGTGATGGCCAAGTATCTTCTAAAAGTCAGATATGAGAGGAGAAAATTGCAAAAAATGCGTTCAGGAATTTCCAAATTAAATAAACAGCTTTTATTGAATGAAATGTTGGCCATGTTTTAGTATTTGCCTATTCTTAAAGTGATACTACACATTTTCAGACCATAAAGCTTTGAGCTTCTAGCCTGTTTTGATGACATACTGCCACTTGTTATGCTAATCCCTGCAGGCATTGTTACCCTGCAACATCCTCGGGCTGAAAAACCACACATTACAACTTTGTCTTCCAGATTGGTGCATCACATGACTGCTGTTATTTGCTCCATCTAGCAGGACATTACATGTACCATGCTTTTTCTTTTTTTTATTTTAGTTAAACAAACAAAGAAACAAACAAACAAAGGTGCATTATTGGTGGAAGCAAGGAAAACAAAGAGGCAGTGACTGAGAATGAGAGAAGACCGAAGGCTGCATTAGGCTGACTTTTACTGGCTGGAAAGGGCTCAGAAAAGAGACAGGATGCGTGATGAATGCCTAGTTAGCCTTCGTTAGGGGGCACTAAAAACAAAATGTCTGCCAGAGTTCAGTAGTGATGCTTTAAACTAATTATTTATTAATTCTACGCGTTATCATTTGAAAAATAAGTAAGATTTAATGAACTTGACATTCAACACTTGTTTACAATCTGACAATGTATGAATAAATGATGACCTTAACACCAGGCAAATTAAGAACTAGGTCCTTGTTTTCATTATCTCACAGCTTTGTTTTTATTCAGCTGTCTTAAAAAGACTGAGATTACTTAATATTTAATTGACCTTTTTCTCAGCTTACATTTTTGCTGCTCAGTCCTTTTTTATTTTTCATAATGATAAAATATGGATGCATTTTTCTAATTTCTAGCCATAAAAAATATGGAAAAGAAGATAACGACACCAATTTTTCCATTTAATTTCCATTGTTTTATAAGTGGTGTCATATATTGTCATACATTTTCTCACTACCAGTAGTTTTCTTTTGCCAACTGCCATCCGATTTCCGTCTTTCCACAGACCGGGCCCTAATGTCACTTCATTCTCAACTGCGGCATTGCAACCTCAGACACCTTATTATGCTTGGAGCTGAGCCACAGCAGTGTTGGGTTTAACCCACACTGTAAGCCAGATCCAGAAGCTGACTGACAGAAAGACAGACAGAGCCTGCACACACAGCACTGAACTGAATGATCCGCAGGGCCATGTTCAAGGTTTTTATGCTGCAGGACAGATTAGTCACTAGTTAGAATTTAAAACCCTTAAGATGTGTGTTTAGTCAGTAGAAAGAACGTGTATATCTTTGTAGAAAATAATAGGGATTGATAATAACACTTACGGGTAGAAGGATAGTTTTCATTAGCTTTCTTTTAACTGTAACAGGGGGAAACATGATTTTCTGCAGAGGAAACTTGCATGAGTGCATGTATGCCAAGGGGTTCCCCACAAGCATTAACTCACAGGTCAGATCACCCGCTTGGTGGTTATGTGAAGCAAAATTTTTTCCTGGCTAATATGTGCAAAAAAAACTAAGGTCCTAAAAATTAATTATATTCCATTAAGTTCCATTGAATTGGTTGTTAAAAAAAGAGAATAGAGCTGAAAAAAGGGAGGTGGTGATTCCAGACTTGTTATTTTCTCTCATTTTGCTCTCACTGACAGGACTTTTCAGGAGGGCATTGGGTTTCCCTCTCGCATGCTTGCTCATATTGATTTAAGAGCAGCAGTATGAGGGAGTGGATGGTAAAATCACTGCATTCAGTCTGCTGGCAGGCTATATCTGCATCACATATTGGTGTTGCAGGTGCACTCTGAGCAGGTATGCCTAAATCTATATCTTTGCCTTGTAAGACAAAATGAAAGCTTTTACTGGGTCTTTTTATTGACTGTGGAAATCACATGTTACTCAGATCTTTAAAGAAAAATAACTGTTTTATTTTCATAGTGATATTCTACACAGTCTGATTAATGCTTTATAACGACGGCATGGTGGCTGAAAGATCAGCAATAAGCTTGAATGTATATCTCTGCCCAGCAGTTGATGCATTTTATTATTATGGGCTGTTAAACTTCATGCTTTGTTAGTTATGCAGTCAGCACAGCAGCTTAGTCATTTGTGCTTAGTTTGTGCTTCTTAACAAGCAACTGGGAATTGGTAATCAGACTGCTTTAGAGTTGTTCGTTTTAAGCTAGAATGCTAAATGCTTGTAGGTGAGTGTGTTAGTTTTATCTCCCTCACTTGTGTCTTTGCTCTTGTTTCCTGTATGTAGAGTTGAGATTGGTCCCATTGTTATTTTACACGGCTATGACTTTAGGTTTAAGTTTAAGTGAGGAAATGCTTAAAGGTCCCATATTATGCAAAATAACTTTTAAAAATGTTTTTCTAGCAGTCGTGTGTCCTCATAGCCTGTGTATGGGGATAAAAAATGAGACAATTCTGTCATCTCTTTCACTTGCTTGCTCCACTTTTTAGAGAATGTGTGCTCAAACAGGGAAATCAGAGATCCTTCCCTCAGGACCTCATGAAGGGAAATAATTATTCTTCCTTGTAGTGAATCTGGCTCTTTAGGAATGGCTGAAATTAAGAACCGAGGTTGAATTTTGGTTAAAACAGTGTTGTTATCAACATCCACATAAAATTGTTAAAAAAAAATTTTATGGGACTTTTAATCTGAAGTGATTTATTTGTATTCAGTGTGATACCAGAGGATCAGGAAATAATCAACTGGAGTTAAGGTCATTCATGTGAAGGAAAATAAATTAAACAATTTCCTCAAGAAAAGATTAAAATTACTTCATTAGTGCTGATACTGGCAACATCTATGTGTAAACATCATATTACTGCTGGACATGGAAGTTCTGAAGCAATGCTGCCACATTCGTTTCCAGCCTCAAACCTTCATGTTTCTGACTTGATTTGATGGAATCCTGATATTAGCACATTGGTGAGATTTTTGTTTCCCTGCAGAGTGCAGGGGCTGTGAAACCATACGTTACAGATTTGTGCTGCAACCTGGTTCATCACTGACCAGCTATGTTTTGCTTTTTGGCACACTGGCTTTTGTTTGCTGTAGAGTAGCTCAGTGAACAGGCAGGATGCAACATGGATGCTGGATTATCCTTAATTAGATCGCAAAACGGTGTACTAGTGCCACTTTTAACTACAATATATACATTTTATGCACAGCCTTTGTGATGTGGAAGTAGTTATAAGATATTACTGATTGTTTATAACGTAGCATATGATGGGTGCTACTACTGCACATGCAGAAATATATAAAAAATGCTGCTTATTCTTTTATTGTGCTCTTGTAAAAACTCACGTTATTTAAATGTATGAAATACTAACCGTAAAAGTAAAAAGGAACTAAAGCCGCCAAATAAATGAAGCAAGAGATGTGCTTCTCATTCGCTTTGAATGGGATCGTGTATTTCCCACCTCTAGCAATCGGGTTGTAAATTTCTCTTCAACAGGAGCAGAGCTTTTCTTTCTAATGTTTCTTTACTTTAGAAAGAGCTGCAGACTTTGGGACGGCAAAAGGAGGCCCGGCTCAGTATCTCTGAGGAAGGTGGTGCGGCTTTGTTCTGCTCCAGCTACTGTTCACTCCTGTTTATTAAGCCTGGAGGGCTGAGCTGCTTCCATTTAACACTTCTCATCTATATTGCATGGCTTTAATTATTACAGCGCCACATTTAGTGACGCTTCATGGTGTAAAATAAAGACTTTCATTGCTTTAGGTTTAGTTTTTTTTTTTTAATCACCTTTTTAGGAAGCCAAGAATGTTTTGTATTCATTTACAGTAAAAGATGGATGAAGAATATTAAACTTGTTCACCTTTGTAAGCTAGCTGGTACATTACATTACATTACAGTCATTTAGCAGACGCTTTTCTCCAAAGTGACTTACATCTGAGAATAAGAATAACAAGCACAAAATCAAACAGTGCAGTCGAACTGCTGTAGTGTATTTGGGCACAGGTGTTGCCTGCAGTGCTAGGTGCACTAATTTTTT
>JBAMHX010000020.1:12393131-12411976 GCA_037177515.1 Pseudomugil tenellus
TGTTTTCGAAAGATTTAGCTGAAGGTGGCGAGCCTTCATCCATGAAGAGATATCAGCAAGACATGCGGATATTCTCACCGAGACAGATGTATCATCAGGTGGGAAGGATAGGAGAGCTGAGTGTCATCTGCACAGCAGTGGTAGGAAAAGCCATGAGAGCTTATGACCGCACCAAGTGAGGAGGTGTATAGCAAAAAGAGAAGAGGGCCAAGTACTGAACCCTGAGGAACCCCTGTGTTTAACAAATTAGATTTGGACACTTTACCTTGCCAGGATACTTTAAAGGATCTACCAGGATGTGAACCATGAGAGGGCAGAACCTGAGATGCCAAGCTCAGAGAGTGTGGACAGGCGAATCTTGTGGTTGACTGTGTCAAAAGCAACTGAAAGGTCCAGTAGAATAAGGACTGAGGATTGACCATTGGATCTTGCAAGCCGTTAATCGGTAACAGACAGAAGAGCAGTTTCAGTGGAGTGATCCTGTCTAAAGCCAGACTGATATGGATCAAACAGTTTGTTATCATGAATGAACTGTGAGAGTTGACTGAACTCTGCCCGTTCTAGTACTTTCGACATGAATGGAACCAGTGAGACCGGTTGGTAGTTTTCAACCTGGGATGGGTTGAGTGTAGGTTTCTTTAGCAGCGGGGTGACCCGAGCTTCCTTGAAAGCAGAGGGGAAGACACCAGATTTTAGAGAGGAGTTGATGGTATTGGTTAAAGCAGATCTGATTGTGGGTAGGATGCTCTGCAGGTACCTGTAGGGACAGGGTCGAGCGGACAAGTGGTGAGTTTAGAGTTCGTTAACAGCTTAGAGACTTCATCCTCATTTAGAGGATGGAAGGAGCAGAGTTTTATATCACTAGTTTGATGCAACGGGCTGAGTTGGTCAGGCTTGGAGAATTTGTTGCTAATGCTAGCAACCTTTTCAGTAAAGTATGATGCAAACATGTCTGCAGTCAGCTCAGTGGGAGGTTGAGCAGGTGGAGGTGAAAGAAGAGAGTTAAAGGTCATGAATAGCTGTCGTGTGTTGGGAGCATTGTGGATCTTGTTCTGATAAAAGTCAATATTGGCAGTCTTCAGGCTGGATGTGAAAAGTGAGAGTTGCTGCCGATACTCAGAAAGATCAGGGAGTTCTTTTGATTTACGCCACTTTCTTTCTGCTGCTCTAAGTCCAGCTCCGTCACGCCTTAAACTGTCAGCACAGTGAACTGTGCTTGTTCACTGGTAACTCTGTATGTGCCTAGCTGTTGTTAATGTGTCTTTATTTCACTTTGACGGTAAAACAGCATGAATACAAATCTGTTTTAGGTATGGAAATTGTTTATTAAATGTTTTTTTCATATGATTAGAAATGTCATTAGATCATTTTTATATTTTCAGTACCTCCCCTTTCCCTTCATCAGGGCTATAGCTTATAAATATACAATAATTCAGGTGGGTTTTAAGGCCAGATTCCCTGACGTGTGCTACGGCTGACATATATTTGCTCATAAATATGCGTCTGCTTGCCTAAGATGGAGTCACAAGGTAAAGAAAGGACCTCCAACACATTTCATTCACACACACGTGTGCTTTTGTCACTAAAGCAGCATCATTGTGTGGCATGTGAGGGCTACTTGTAACCCTTCCCACCCCCTCCCCAGCAGATGGGAAATTTAATAACAGTGAGTGTAATTCATCACAGTCTTGGGAGTAATTTACATGGATCAACACGTGCTGTCATAAATTTGAGCTAATTTACTTCTGTCCCCCTGTGCCAATGTCTATAGCAAAAATAACTCAACTGAAACTTTTGTCATTTTTTAAGCTTTTCTGGGGATTATTTAAGCTCCTTTTGTACCCTTTGAATGAAGGAATTGACGCTAATAAAACCGTTCCCACGCGGCTCCTTTGAACACATGTGTGCCTCCTTTTCTTTCACGCTGCAGCTGTTTTTTCTGCCTTTGTGCTGTAAAAGGGCCTAGAGTGTCCTATTGTCATGAAAGAAGTAGAAACAAAGAGAATAAAGTGTTCTCATTGGCCCAGCTACATGCAGAACACAGCATCTTTGGCCTGGAGCCAAATTCTCCATTAGCGCCTCATGAGAAATCCTTTTGGATGAGTGTGTGTGGTCAGTGTGTGATTGGTCATTGCTGAAAGAGCCAAGGGGGATGCTTTACCTTTGGTGCTCCAGTAAAAGAAAAAATACTTAGAGGGGGAATTCTGTGCTGCTGCTAGTAAAACAGAAGCAACCATGACAAGTCTGATCACACACCTCCTGTAACTTCTGTTTTTGTTGTACTGGGACTACCAGATGGTGGGGAGGGTTTTGGATTGGAATGGTTTCTTGTAACAAATGGAGAATTAAAAAAAAAAGAAAGTTGGATTGATTGTTAAATGTTAAAGAATCCCATTGTGTATATAAATGATAACAAATATGCCATTAAAACAGCCCAATAGTTACATTTTTATGCATAATAAATGTTTCTTTATTTCCAAAGTTTTGGCTCTGGACATAAAACAGGTTCTTCTCACTTGCAGTCTGAATCCTCATATTTTTTTATTAAAGACCTCCAAGAAAGGCGGTCTTGCTTTTACGGCAGGATGACAGCTGTTATTTTGCTCATGTAATAAGAAAAGGACATTCAAGAGCCAGACAAGTCCCTTTATTCAGGCTGAAAGAGATAAATGTATACAGATGAAGAACAGATGTACAAAGTTACAAAACATATCTTTTATCTCCCATATCGTGTTGAACATTGTGGTTTATTGATCAGTCAGAGCAATTGACCGATAGGTCCCTGCAGTCACTTCTCAGCTGATATAAGCCGTTAACACAACCAGTGCCAGTTTGCAGACATCGGGCCAAATGAGGAGCTATACAGGACAATCTTTGGATATACGAATTTCAGTTTGTGGGTTGTTCTTCCTCATATAATCACTGTTTCAGAGACTGAAATTGTAGCTTTTATTGACTCAGTTGGTTTCTTTTTCTGCTTTTACAACAGCACAGGGAAGTATGCACACACATAAATTCACCTCAACCAGTCTGATCTTTTTTTTTTATACAGCAGCCCTGAGGTACCGAGAGAACTTATTGCAGGAAACTCTGCATTTCACAAAACACAACTGAGAATACAGAAACTTTTTAAAGAACACAACAACTCAGAAATCCCATAAAAACCTGAAAATGGTCCAACTTTCATGATACACCAAAAAAAGTAAAGGGTGCATGTTCCAGTCTATAACTCCAGTTTATTGTGAGCATCTTTTGAATGTTCAACTTGAACCAATTACATGGGCTCTTAGCTCTTTCTAAACCTTTGCTTGTAGTCATTTTGTGAAGTGTGCCATGAGGTTAATGCATAATTTGGTAGATATGGATTTAAAACTTAGACACCTGTAGCAAATGTGTCAAATGTCTAAGCTGCTTACCTCAGCTTGTGAGTGGGCTTGGGTAAATTTGTCAGACTTCAGACTCATAGCATCATTAGCCAGATGGTTAAAGGAAATGTTTTCTGCAGGCTTAGTCATCTGTTTTTGAATATGGACTCGAGTCTCAGTGGATGCAGATACCCTGCTCAAAATAAAAAAAACATTTTAAACGGCACACCTGAGATCTCGATAAACGAGCAACTCATCCCAATACCTAACAGCAGTCAGGGTACCTCTGGCTGGCACATGGAGGTATCACTGTACTTTAATGTAGTGTAGAAAGGCCACACCAGGGAAAAAAAGAGAATTAGCTCATTTAGCTACACTACAAAAATCTTGCCAGAGATTCCTTAAAACAAGTATAAAATTCTTTTAAAAAACTACTAAGTAAAAATAATTATCTTACTTTTAGAAAAATAAGCATATGTGTCCTTGATTTGAGATTTTTAATCTTATTTAGATTTTAGTTTTTGCAGTGTAATAACTATTTGCATGGCATCACATACAAATGTGTGTGAGTGTGTACAAATGCAATGTCCCTGTCTTTAAATCCAACAAAAAATAATAAAAATAAAGTTTGTGCTATCAGTTTGGCCTTCCATTTCAGCCTGAATTGTTTCTCAACACTATGAAATCTGGACTCATTAAGTCTCTTAACTCTGATAAATTAATTTCATTAATATTATGTCAGGCAGAAATAGCACCCTCATAATGAATGCCTCCTTAGCCTGATTTTAATCACTCAGTAGCAAAATCAATGCAGATGAATGAGATGTGCTCCACTGATTCTTGTAAACAATCTCCCCCCCTCAAAGTCTAAACTTAATAAAGATTTTTCCTTGATTATTAGCCGTGTCATATCAGAAATGAGAAGCAAGCATTTGAATGTACAATACACTGTGTTTTATTACCTCCTCTGGCGAGTTGTAATGGAGTGCGTGACTTTATTACCAGGGCTTTAATGTGCTGTTGTGTACCTATTTTTAGCACGCTGCTGGATTACTCAGATTTGATGGAGTCACATACTGCTGAGTTTGCATCAGCAGTTCTCCCGCTTCTGAAGGACTCATTGCGGCATACAGCAAACCATCATCTGTATAAGGACGCCGGTGCAGTGCTGCCTCCTACGGAGGAGGAGGAAAACAGCTCTAAATTGACTTTCCTCCATGAATGAATGAGGCAGTAGCATTTGGAGCGATGCCCAGGACAAGAGATGCTTAGTCTGTGTTTCTGCTCTGCTGTGCCCAAGTTACTCTCATGATTGATAGTTAGAGGCTGGTGCTCCATAATAAGCAGCTGGCCTACTTTTTTCCAGCCAGCCAGCCAGCCAGCGATCCTGATGACCTAATGGTGCAGAGTAATATTTATGATTTCACGCTATGAAGCTACATATTGGGGGAAAAAAAACTGTCTTTGATTCTTAATTCAAGTCAACAGCAGTGTGTGTGAGCCTCTCATGTGTGATGTCTTCCCATTGCAGGGCTTTTTTCCTCGATCAGTCCAACATGCCGCCCAGTGCTGCACCCAAAGCCGCCCTCATAGATAAGGTAATTATCTTTAACAGCCTCACACCATGTTCGTGATCCCGTGGGGAAAGTTGGATGATAAAGACTGCATCAAAAGCAAGCAGCCTCATCAAATTCAATGGAATTCAATTAAGTGCTATAAAGGTTTCAGAAGATACAAGTTAAGGTTTTGAAAGCTCCAAATCCCACCTGTAGTTACTGCCTAAAGCTTTAATGTTGCATGATCCTGAGAGATGAGTCTCAAGTGTCTTCAAATCTGCAGGTTGTTTTTCCTTACAAACAATCTTGGCACGTCGTTGTGATATTTTTTCATTGTTTATTTATGTATTTAAATCCTGCCTTCTGTAAGCACTTGCGCTTCCTTTGTTTCTGCCCAGTTAATGCGCCCCCTCAATGCTCTGGAGGAGCTCTACCGCCTGATGGAAAGTTTTATCAGCTGTCGCCGCACCGCCGCCTGTCAGTACACCGCCTGCGGGGCTTCTGGAGTGGGGCTGCTCACCGTGGCCTCTGAGCTCTGCTCGCTTCTGGGAGCCACACACATTGTCATGTGCAACAGCGGTGTTCATCGGTGAGTGAGACAGCAAATATATCACTCGCCTTTGATCAGCCTGAACTAGTTATACCTTATTTGCTTGCGATTTTACTTTTGACATGTTCTCACCTTGGATATTTTATGCATTTGTTTTCCCCTGATGCTATAATAACTTCTTTTATTTGATTTTAACCTCCCATTTTCAAGCCTCAATGTTTTGTTGTGATTTCTATGAATACACATTTCTCTGCATTAATTAAAAGGAGATTATAGTTAGGCCCATTGGTTCTCAGGCCAAATTAGAGATTTAAAGTAGGCAGAGCACTTAAGTCAGGAAAAGGATGAAGTCAATTACTTCCATTCTCATTGAATTTCTATATCCAGCCTTCTAATTCACTTGCTGCTGAGGGCAATTCATCAATGCATAAGTACAAAAATATCCTGATCGTTTGTCACTGCTGATCCCTGTTTCCAGCTTTTATCTTCATCTCCAACTCTTTCCCTCAACCCGCGCACCCGTCTCTCTGATTCTCTCTTTCCTCACCCTCTGACAGTTTCCATATCTTTGCGTCTCAGTCACATGCACGAAGCTCCACACCAGTGCGTTCGTGACTTCTCCTGTATGTGACTGATGGCTTGATAAAGTGCTGCGGAGGGAGCCGCCTGCTTGCCTGAGCTTTAATAGAAAGTTCCTGCCTGCGCAATGAGTTCTGCTACTTTATTAACCCACAAGGCGGACCTTTGTGTATGTGTCTGTGCAATCACACACACACACTAGCAACAACTCACCCAGACAGGCAGGCTAAGTGTACCATGACATAGTAGGTGACAACTCTTGTCATATTTAGGGTTATTTGTGTAGCGGCGTCATCCTACAGCACCGTTGCAGCCTCTAAAGCTGCAGAATGATGAGTTTGGGATTGGGATAACAAAAGCAAGTATCCTCATGAACACACAAATGATTTTGGCAGCCAACATTTTTTTACAAAACCTCCTCTTTATTTTTGACAACGTAGGTTATATTAAAATTGATAAAGCTATTTTTTCTCTGAGAAAAACGAAAATAGTGAGCACACAAACGAAATCTGTAATTATTGTTAAAATTCATGAAGCCAAGACACTTAATTAGTGATGTGGAAATTGCTTTATCAGTATGTCAGCCTTCTCAGGCTTCATTGATTTGATTAGTTGGCCTGATGGATGAGATTTAATAACAGTGAGAGTAGGATATTTTGGGAGTATCGGCAGCCTGCAGTTTGCTAGGTGCCTTTTCTTGCCAGATTTTTTGTCCATCAGCACCACAAAAAGACAAGAAAAGTCTGAGCAACGTAAAACCACAAAGCAGAGGAAACTATCTATTACAAAAAGATACATTTATATGCATTTTAGTGAACTAAGAGCTGATATTCCCCCTTGTTTCTGCTCATTATTCATCTATTGTTCATCCAGCTACTCATGCTTGGCATTTATATGCTCTTTTATCCTCCCCATCCCTCCGTCTGTTCATTCTTCCTCTTTTTGCGCCCACCATCTTCCCCTTCCTTTATGTTTGTCTCTCTTCTTTCTGCTCATTTGTCAGTATGTGCTCGGCTCTGGAGAAACACAGAGTGTAAATGGGACATGGGTTGGAACGACATAAAACAGATGGGTATAAACCATCTTTTCCTATCTCACCAGCCCTAATGAAACAGAAAATGGTGCAACTCTACACACACAAACACACATTTACAGATCCTGTGCAGCTCCTTCATCCTGCTCCAGCTGAATAGATATTTAAAGATCCTCTTTGGGTGACTTTCCCCTCTGTTCGCCAGTGTTGAAAGCTTAAAAATTGGTGCTTGAGGTATTCTGGGGATGGCCTGGGAAAGGACAACTTTTGCAGTTCTCTCAGACGAATGCTGGCTTCATCATGTTCAGCGTTCATAAATACATGCAATTGGAGCCCAAGAAGACTTTTACATCTGTTGGTAGTAATGTTCTCAGTCAATGTTTAATCATATTATTAGAATAAGGAATATTAAACAGCTCAGATTTGTTAGTGACTCCATGGCAGTGTTGTTAAATGGAAATCAAATAGTTGGACAGTTCAGCTTGCAGTGGAAATACATTGGATCAAAATTCTAGTGCTGTTCCTAAAGAAAGGTCACCCAGGAGTCTTGACACTTGTCACCAGCTCTCTAGGGATGGAGGATGTGTGGACATGAAGGCAAGGCAGAACAAACACATATCTTCGTACTGTATGAGCCCGGGAACAAAGCTGACACTAATAAATCACTAAGTCAGTCATTTTACACACACCACACGTTTACAGGAATGAGAACATATCACCTCTGCCGTTGAAGACGCAGCGGCTTGTCCTTGGAGGTGGCGGAGGTTATGTTTTTGCTGGTGTTTATTGGTCTGTTTGTTCGTCTGTACTGGACAGATTTTCATGTTTTTTTCTGAGAATGGGTCTCGGTCAAACATAGACACCATCGAATTATTTAATGGAGTCTTAAATAGTCAAAGCAGCTATCCTGATCACCACCTTTATTCTGGAAATTCTTAAAGATAGGGTTATTTCAGTATGTATACATATAAGTCCATAAAAAATGATCAGGATGTTTGGCCAAGAAATACAGCAGAAGTTCAGAACAGGTTTTACAAGATATCCAAATTAAGTCTGGATCCTGGTAAAATTCTGGATACGATCCAGAACAGAAAAAAATAGAAGTTGTTTGTCACTTTCATCACTGCAAAAGAAAAAAACAAAGATATAAACATGGAACACAATACAGCCAAGACATTTGTTTCATTATCACTTTATCAAGGAATCTAACAGTGTATGCATACAAAATTATGTAGGACTATAATGGTGGAAATTATAGTATCGGTCGAATAGAAAATGACTTTATTGTCCTTAAGCCAGCGTCGTGAGAGATCGAAATGTGTTTTCCAGAACAAACCCAATCCAAGATTACAGATGCACAGACAAGACAAACAGGATCATGAGCTGTTTGGTTGGAGGTCTGTCTCCCCCAGTGCGTTTCTGGTTTCTCTCTCCTATAGTATTGTATATTATGGTAATGAAAGGAATTTTCAGGTTCTGACACCAGCTTCAAACCTCTTCTTCGGCTCAAACCAAAGCAAATTTTGAGGCGGTGTTTTATTGTCTAGATGCAGGAGAGTGATTGTGATGAAAACATGTGAAAGGGAGGAAAATGTGGTCATGGATCAGGCTGAAATGAATTTGGCCAGAATGTAGATGGAAGCCAGAGATAGCAACGTTTTGCTTTTTGTTGATCTTTTTTCAAGTTCCTTTCAGTATATGAATACATTTTATGGCATTGGCAAGCTTTTTGAAATTTTCTACTTAGATTTTATATTTTTAAAGTGCAGCACCAGTAAAAGTGGAAAAAACTGTCTCTTTTTTACTCAATAGTATTTTAGATCCAGAAGTTAATCCGTCATCATCAACGTCTTATTTGACAATCGCTGAGTCTCCTGTGGTGCAAGCAGACAAGCACATATTTTCATCTAACCTTCTTGTTTCCTGTCTGATCAACAGCTGCACTCTAAGTGTGACACTGGAGCAGGCCATCCTGCTGGCTCGAAACCACGGCCTTCCCCCCCGCTGCATCATGCAAGCCACTGATGTCATGAGGAAACAGGTACCAATTTTTCTCATCTTCATATAAATTGTGTACAAAATATCATATAAGAGAAATAATCCTGGTGAAACGCATGTAATTAAATTAATTTGTGGTCATGGGACACAATGCTACTATGTGTTAAAAACGTCCTCGCCAGCACTCATCTGGTCTTCATTCTATTGTACCTTGAGTGCAATGAATTCTGGGAGAAAAGAGGATGAGGAGGATATATCTATTATAGCTTTTGTTATAAGCTAAAATGGTGCCAAAGTGGGACTGCAGGGGGGCGAGGTGGTTAGCACTGTAGCCTCACAGCAAGCAGGTTGCCGGTTTGAACCCTGGCTCGGATGGTGGCCTTTCTATGTGGAGTTTGCATGTTCTGCCCGTGTTAGCGTGGGTTCTCTATGGGTACTCTGACTTCCTCCCACAGTCCAAAGAGATGCACCTTGGGGATAGGCTGATTGGAGACTCTAAATTGCCCTTAGGAATGAATGTGTGCATGGTTGTGATGGACTGGCGACCTGTCCAGGGTGTACCCTGCCTCTCACCCAATGTCAGCTGAGATTGGCACCAGCGACCCCGTTCGGGAATAAGCGGTAGAAAATGGATAGATGGTGCCAAAGTGCGAAGCTGTGTCCGAATGTGCACCCCATGCCCCAACCCATCATTCACTACATATAAGGCTACACCACTTTGCACACTAGTGGCCTCGTGGTGATTCGGACACAAACCTCACTAGTCTCTCCCTGTTGCATATCACTGCCAGCTGTAACTATGGAAACCACTAAGCACTTGAAGTTGTCGTTCCAAATCCAATCCAATTTCGTGTTTTATTTTATTGTTTGTTTATTTCATTAATTAAAATCAATTACAACAATTGTACATATTTAAATTAAATACCATGAATGAAATGGAGCAGAAACAAATATAAACTTATAGTGTCTTTCCCTTATTCACAATTTAACATTTCAAATAAATCATAAAAGACACTTTTCTATCTTGTAAAATAACACATAACATAACAAGACATTTTAAAAGGTCTCATACATTTCCATCATCCAATACTTGATGCTTTTTTTGAACACATTAATAGATGTAGATTTGTTAAGTTCGCTATCAAGACTGTTCCATAAACTGACACCTTTGACTGAAATACACCTTTCCATTATCTTTGTTCTGAATCTGTTTTCTTAAAGACATCAGTTCATTTTAAATTATAAATACTTTCTCTTTCTGTTTTGAAGATTGGTTGGCAAGGCTTTCTGGTGTGCATTATACATAACTTTTAAAATATTAAATTATGATAGTTCATTAAATTTGAGTAACTTTAGCTGTATGAATATATGGTTTGTACAATCCCTATATCCACTCCCAGTTATAATCCTTACTGCTCTCTTCTGCAAAAGAAATATTGATTTGATATATGTTTACAAGCACATCCCCATTGTGTGGAGTTTCCTCCTCCTTAAATTAAGATGTGTAGCGTTTTGCGTTTATCACCAGCCACCAACCACTTTACAGCTCCTTGGTGTATCCATCCGCGCATCTTATGTGCCGGACCCCTTTTCTTTTTCAGTTAGTTTTTCTGTGTTTGCTGGTGAGACTGAGCTGGTGAGTTGCACCGGAGTTAAAATGTGGTTATTCATTTAAAATGTACATGTCTACGTAGTATAGTGTTGGTAGCGTGTACGCACTATTAATGTTGTGTTTTGTTTGCTTTTGTTCCTTTCAGTTTTTTACCTGCTGGCAACAAGGTTGCAGTGTAAAGCTAAGGTGTAGCTGTTCACGTGTAAATAAACATATAACACAGTAACCAGCGGAGTAAGACACTGTTTCTCCAACTAAGCACACCTTTTACGGTGGGAGTTATTAGATTATGTGGAGTTAGTCTAGTAAAACCGAACACCCATACTTCAATACAAAAGGTCAGATATGGAACAATCAGTGAATTATAAAAAATACAATATACAATATTTACTCATATTGTATTTTATTCTGTCTTTCTTGTCAATAAAGAGAGGAATATGATGGCTCTCTGGATGCTGTAAACCTTTATGTAACCTGATCTGAGGTCATTTTGACTATGAAAAGTTACAGGTATAATCTACTGTGTGGGTTTGCCAGAATATAATTTTCTTGGTCATTAGACATTTTCTATTTCCTTTCATCACCACTAAACTTGACAGTTGACTTGACTAAGGAGATATCAAGTTCAGATAAAAAAAGCACAGCGTATACTTCCTTAACCTTATTTTCCTCACATCTGGGCCCTGAAACGAGCCAGTTATCAAGCTCCTACCTACACGTATTTTCCTCCTTTTCAGCCCTAAATTTGATATTAGGTATTAGTTTTACACACGTTCTATGAAACATCTGCAGATAATCCGCTAATAATTTGATTTACACAGGGAAACATACATGCTGTATGTACAAGTAAGCAGATGTTTATCATAAAGTGTTTTCTGTAGAAAACAGCCCAGAAGAAATCTGATGCCATCGGTTGGAAGCAAATCCAATCCAGAAAGATTCCAGATTGTGACCCACAGGGCTGCAAAAATGTTTACTGACTGGTCAGATCTCGCTTTGCATGAGGAAGAACTACTTGATATAAGGCGGATAAACATAAAAACTTGACTTAATGGCGACCAACTGTTGGTCAAAACCTTTCTGACGCCAAATCTGACCTCAACCTCCTTTTTTTGGTCTCGGAATCTTTTGAGCTTTTATATCATGGAACAAACAAATATTGACCAAGACTCCCTGAGACTTTGAATTTACTTAGACGTTTACAGTTTTGATCTTGATTTATTTTTTAAAAAATAACTAAAAATATTTTAGACTTGTTTACTGAATTCTTCTCATTTAAAAGATCTGGTTTTACCATCTCATAACTCAGGTTTGATCTTCTCTGTACCGTGTCCTTTCGGGATATTAGGGGGCATCTTTGTCTGGAGGCATCAGAACGAATGGCCTTGATAGGAATCGAATAATTGCTGATGGTATCCGGTTACTCGGACGTAACTCTGAGCCAACACTAAAACAGCAGACTGTAAATGTAAGCCAGAGGTCAGCTAATCCACTTGCAGCCGGACGCTCCCTCTCTTCTGAAAGGGGACAGTGATGACCTCTTCAGAAAAATGATTTGATTTTGTATTTTTGCCTACATGTGTGTGCAACACTGACGTAGAAAGTGTGTAGCTGCAAGTGTTTGCATCTTTATTATGAATTAAGAAAATAGTTTGCTGGCTTCTCACAGCATCTGCTGATCTACAACTTAGAAAAGAGGCTCCTGACTGTAATTATAACTGTAATGTACAGACACATCCAGCTTGTTCTGTGTGGGATAATTTGCTGAGCTTTTCAAAATAGTTTTACATTTTTTAATAACAGTTTATTTTCCAGGATGTCCACTTGCACTTACATCTACTCTACAACATATAATATTTATAGGATGTGGTTCAGCATGGTATATATACATTTTCTCGTGTGGTTGAATGTCAGTTATTGTAAAACCTGACAGGAAACAATCTCACCTGGGAAAACTTGTATCATTAGAAAAAAAATTGTCACCAGAAATCTGCTTCAGATGAGACAATATCCAGTGACAGCTGTGCTATGGACCCAGTGGACCTTTACAATATGTTGTTCTTGAATTTCTGCATCTACTGTCATCAGTTATATAAACTTGAGAATAAAAGGAGCCAGTGGGTCCATTAGGAGTTTGACCATGAAAATCAACAAAGGATTGTGAAATTTCCACTGGCTCCTGAGCAAAAGATAAAGCAGACGTTTTACTGGGAGGACACCACATATAATGCCAGATAGTAATGAGTTATAGTGCAATTATGTTGCTCAGCATTTTTAGCCTTTCCAAAAGCTGAATCATCTTATTAGATTTGTTTGCAAAAGCACTTACAGATATAAAAAGGCTGAAATGCTTTTTTAAGTTTTTAATTATCTGCTGATATGTTAAGCTTTTTTTTTTTTTTATTTATGGCTGCATTTAAGCTCAAATCATGATACCATTTCATTTTCACATCTGTTTGTCTCTCAGGGGGCAAGAGTTCAGAATTCTGCCAAGAATCTGGGAGTGAGGGATCGCACTCCATCTTCTGTTCCAAGGTAAAATACCATTACGACCTGATTGCATGCAACAGGAAGGGTCCTGATGTTTCCCACCTATCTGAAGCAACTGTTGAATTTCACTGTAGGTTTAAGAGTTAAAAATGTGATGTATGTCACTTTGGTTTTTTATATGAATTCTTTATTTTATTTCTACTTCAAAAAAATTATTTATGTTATGTTGAACACTTTGACTAGCAGCCATCTTGGAAGCACATGACAGTCCCCAACAGAAGCTCCATCTCAGCTAGCAGACCTTCAGTTTGCTATAAAAGTTCCAGACAATTACATTCTGAGGGAAAGTTTGTTGATTTCTTTTTTTAAAGGGGAAGGGGTGTGAAATGGGAAGCAAAGGAAAGGAAAACCTGCCTTGCTGCATTCTTAATCTTGGAATGAAAATATTATTGCATCTTTTTATACACTGATTCTCAGCAAGAAGTATTTGATACTCTGAGACTGACCAAGTCAGAGAAGTTGTTCTACCAAAGACACAATGCAGATGAAGCGGTAATGAGCACAGCCCAAGAGGAAATGCACAAACATCTCAGAGTAGAAGCTGAATTATAGTGAAGATTGAACTAAAATTCCTTAAATCAGTGTTCCTCAGTTCCAGTCCTCAGGACCCCCTGCCCTGCCCCTGAGGACCGGAATTGAGAAGCTTTAATATGCATGACTGATGAGCAGTTAGTAGAAACAGATATGTTTTTTTCACTCCATTCCTAAAACACAAGGTTTATTTTATTTTATTTTTTTTTTTTTTGCTTTAATTGTGCTCCTCTAATCTGTTTTTGACACATTATTTGAGTTAATATTATAGTTTTTAGACATGGCTACTGTGTATCCTTTATGTCATGGAAATATGTGTGACAGACTTCTTTTAATGTAGTAGTAAAAGAGAAAACTGTAGATTAGTGGTTACAGAGGTGGGCCTGGGTCTGGAGGACCTCGTCTGAAGTCCCAAGGCTGGCAACAGAGATGAACCACTGTTTGTCCCCCATGAGTATCTACTATCACCAGCTCTACTAGGCTCTACCAGGCTTCAGGGTGTTTCCACTGTAGATATTGTGTGCTAAGTAGATACTTTTTCCTTAAGGATCCAAGCTGGGAGAGTCGGGCTCAAATCGTGACTACAGGGTGGAGTAGTGACCAGCCTGCAGATCTGGTATTAATAGAGAACCTATTATTGAAATTGACAAATACTCCTAAAATAGCAGGATGATTAGTGTTGCAACATGGTGGTAGTGCAGCTAAATTCCTTCACTCTGAAGGTTTATGTCATCACTGTTGCAAGACAAGTGGCTTCTGAGGGCAGACATAGAGCTTCTCTCCACTTATATAACTAAAAAAAAAAGAAAAATACAGCCTCTTAGCACTCCTGGAAACCAGCACTACTTCCAGTCCAAATCTAACACTCTCCATAAAATATCATTTATAAATGCACATACTTAAAAGTTCTTTTTTTTTTATATAATTCTTACATATTAACAAACAGGTTTCTGAGGGGAACCTGTGTTGAATATATTCCTCTGGTATTTTAGTACATCTCAAAGATGTGCATGTTAGGCTGATTTGCGTCTCTATGTTCTCGCTAGGAG
The DNA here is from genome assembly GCA_037177515.1 of Pseudomugil tenellus. Taxonomy (NCBI): domain Eukaryota; kingdom Metazoa; phylum Chordata; class Actinopteri; order Atheriniformes; family Pseudomugilidae; genus Pseudomugil; species Pseudomugil tenellus. Next base: position 12,407,955 of record JBAMHX010000020.1, read on the forward strand.
TGTGTCAGATTCAAGGTTTGTCTCTCTGTTGGTTATATGATGCATTAGAAACACTCTAATGCATCATTAACTCCTTACAAGCCTGCATTTAAATAATCTGTTATCTATTTTTCATCTTATTTATTCCATTTTCACCAGAAATGGTGTTTAAAAACACACACAACCACAGTTGCTCTCAGCTTTAGAGAATAAGTTTTAGGAATGTAAATATTTATTTCTCATATTTTTTCAATGTTGCGCATCATGTAACGACACAAACTACCTTTCTTTTTCTTTTTTTTTTTAGCATTTTAACCTCTTTAATGTCATTTGACTTTGAAGCTTAAAGGTGAATATGTGCAGCTTTTTCAGCACTGACAGCTTTCGTACTGAAACTGGAGCTTTATTTAATTTACCGTCTTCAAGCAGCTCTGCAGACTGCAGAACTAAAACCGATCAGCAGATCATATCTGGGGAGTTCTGCACGTTTCAAAAAGCCTTACGACACTGCATGTTGAATGTAATTAAATGTCACGTTGTGTATGCATTTCTCTGATCAGGTTGTACAAGCTGTGCCAGCCTCCACCCCCAGATGGTGATCCATAATGCATTGCGTGCAGGAAGATACTGAAGAAGTCTTGAGAAGCTTTGAGGCTCCGTCATCAAAGTTTTCCCTCCACCGATGACCTAATTAAAAATGTCATGACTAGCTGCCTAAAGTGTAAATACAATTTTCTAGTCGTAAATAGTATTTTAATACTTTATATTTTTCACTGTTGAACTTTATACGTATATTTTTATGGTTAAATGTATCACTCCAGACAATGACGCCAGGAGAAGGGAGTTGTAGTAGCTGAATCCCATCAGCACTGTTTTCATAAAATGGACTAAGAATTAGTTTCACTTTCTCTGTTTGATGGACATTTGTATTTCATGCATTAGTTTAATTTGCATATGAAGTAAATAATAAAAAAAAATGATCATGTTAATTAAAATTATACTGGGTTTGGCATCATACTTGTACAATTTGGCCTGTTATTTGTCTCCTTCTGTTCATGTTTGAATTGCTGTATCAGTTCTGTCAGTATTTGTTTAAACATTTGAGTGTTTTTCTCACTGCCATGCTGTAAAATATGCCTGTTTAGCAAACTGGCTCATCATCTGTCACTCTTGTTTTTCCACTGTCTTTGGATTTACAAAGGAGGTGCATACATGTTGAGACTGAATGGTTTATCAGTATTAATGTAGATTTCAGGCGCTAGTTACAGGTATTATTCAGTTTTTTCATATCATATATGAAATGCGTCACAAAGTTTCACATGTGATTTTTTTTTTTTTTACCCATATTTACTTCAGAGGACCTAAATGCTGACATGTATACAGTTTGTATAAACATATTAAAGCAAATAACAGCATTGTTGGGTTTTTAATTAATGAGAATTCATACATCAGAACTCTATAGGCTAATATTTCCTTTTAATCAATGTTCTGGTCAGTGTGGTGTCCTTTTGTCCCCCATTAGACTAATAGGACACTATGCGGAATGCATAAAAATTGGTACAAAATACACACTTAGGAATGTATTTTAACACATTTTGATTGATTTATGATTAAATAGTAGCGCATTTTCTCAAGCTTCAATATACCCTATTCATATTTTGTTTCTTTTGTCCTTATGCCGTATATAGTTTTGCACCTATTGTAATGTTAAAGATTATTTCTATTTCTCCAGTATAGTTCCCCATTTAATATTTTGTATAAAATTACAAGAAAATGCGGAATCAACTTGCACCTTGTACATTTTTGTCCAAAGAAATCCTTTCTCACTTCACTGCGCCTGTAGTGAATACCAGGTGGGGTATCTAGAGCCGACCAAAACTCTGCTCAGTTACAGTGTCCATCTATCCATCATCTAATGCATATACATGCAGTACTGGCCTTGCTGAACCAGTAGCAGACTCTATAAGGAGGTTGGGGGTGTGGGGGATAGACTCCAGGCTCAGAAAATACTAAATAAATTTGCTGTTGAAGGGATGAAGTGAATTTTTCAGGTATGTGATGAAGCTCGTGCCTATTCTGACCAGTTTGCAAAACCCTGCACATCCAAAAGCAAAAGCTTTGGGAACGGACTGCATTTAAAACCCATGGAGCAGGCTGAGCAAGCATGAGAATTAAAACAAGCTTGATTTCACAGCAGATAATTAAATAGAGGCAAGCAGTATAATAGCATTGCATGGTAACGAAACAGCTTGGGATGCATCAAGGTGACATTGGACCTACCGAACCACAATGTTCTTTATAAATGTGCATGCAGTTCTATTAGCTACAACTTGCTATCAACAGAATGACCGTACACAGGTCTTTTCCTTGAGAAGTGCCCTAATTCTCTGAGCAAAGATTCAGCTCAGTGTTACAAACCTTCCTTGGATATTTTGACATGACAACCTGACATACTTTGACATATTTCTTGGTCAAACATTGATTATGAGAATTTCCATCCCATCCCATCGGTTCTTGGTGATATCTATATAAAAATGAAAGGAAAACACATCTGAAAATAGAAATCAGGAGCAGAAAAACCAAATCAAATGTTTGCTGACAAGCTAGGTTTTCCCACAAGCAGTCATTTATAAAACACCAGGAGCATAATGATAAAAATCAAGTCCTCAGCTGGTAAACTACTCCAGTCTGCGGCAGATAACGCAGCTCAGCAGCACACCGTCCTGCTTATAACCAGCCATAAAGTTTTTGGATTTATAACAAATCTCTCCAAGAGTCATCAGAGCAGGAAACATTTTTCCTTTTTCTATTGTCCAGTTTTAGTGAGCCTGTCTGAATGATGAACTCACTTCTCTGTTCTCTGCACTCTGGTGTCTCCTGCTGATCTAGCCCGTCTGCGGGGATGGTTCTATACATACCAGTGATTATTTCAATCCTGCCACCTTTCTATTTATCTGTCAGTAGCCACCCTGCCCATTCTTCATTGACCTTTGACATCAATAACACATTTAGTCCAGATGGCTGCCGCTCAGATATTTACTCTTTTTCAGAACCCTGAGAAGGCTTTGCATGAAAACCTGCAGTTTCTAAAGAACTCACCAACAACCACCTTCAATCCACTTTCGGATGCTCTTTTTTTTAAACAAGAACAATTCATCTTGAGCATGTCAGCACACTTACATGCACGAGGTGCAATCATGTGATTGGCTGATGAGCTCTTTACTTAACAAGTGTTCCCAATTAAGTGCCAGAGTGTTTATTGCCTTCCTGTTCGACCACTAAGCTTTTCATTTCTCTGTGTAAATATATTTTAACCCAATAGAAAACGTGGGGTTCTTGTCCAAAACCAGGAGTGGACGTTGGAAACCAGTGATAGAGCCTGAACAGTACTGGTGAGGCGTATATAAGGCTGGATGGGAGTGGCGGTGGCTGAATTGACACCAGCAGCCAGTGAGCGGAAGATTTGTAATCTCTGTCACAGAGCTGCTGTGCCATTGGCTTCTTTGGAGGAGCTACAGCCAGAGAGTCAGCGAAGCGACAAACTGGGAAGGTCCCGGGCTGACTCTCCATGATGAGCCGGTCTCGCGCTTGACGCAAACCCGGTCTGAACTTAGCGCGGCTACACTGCAGCCCGCTTCGGTGACATTTTTTTTCTAAAAATTGTATTTTATTTATTTATTAATTTTTTTTACTCAGTTTTAGTCGCCGAGACGTCTCTCGAAGGACGAATGACTCCGCCGGCTCACCTCGTGATTTCATTCCGCTAAAAGCTCTCGTGAAGGCGCAGCAGTTTCTTCATGGCGTCTCCTCAACAGTCAAGAATTCAGTCGTATCTGGAGAAAAATAAAATCGGACCCCTGTTTGAGGTGAGAATTAACAACTCTCAACTGTATTTTACTGCACCAGGCTACATTAAACCGTTTTATTTATAGTTTTTCTGGGGGGGGGGGGGGGGGGGGCCCAACAACAAACAACTGACAAAGGTCTCCCCAAGGACACACGGCAAAAACCAATCCCTTGTGAACTTGAAAAAAACTCCCCTT
>JBAMHX010000020.1:12412076-12427909 GCA_037177515.1 Pseudomugil tenellus
CCCCCCCCCCCCCCCCCCCCCCCCCCCCCCCCCCCCCTCCCCCCCCCCCCCCCCCCCCCCCCCCCCCCCCCCCCCCAACAACAAACAGCTGGCAGAGGTATTCATAAGGATATACGGTAAAGAATAATTACTTGTGAAATTGAAGAAAAATGCACTTTTGAGTGATACCTGCCTGAAACGTCCCTGTTTGGAGTGATCCTGCATCAAAGACACACAAACTGCTGTTTACACACTGTTGGTGATTTGCATCCCAGAAGGTGGACATGTATCCACATCTCTGCTGGAGTCAACACAGTTCGATGAAGTTGGAGCTAAACTCCAGTTTAGCCAGCTAAGAAACCAGCAGGTTTGGTTTTTTAATGTGTTAAATGCTGGAACCTTTGCTATCTGTCAGTCAGAGTTTGTATGAGCCCACCCTAGGTTATCTAAGAAACCTGGTGTAAAAAATGGCTTACCTCACCTTTCACCTGGGCTAAGGCTTGAAAAGAGAGCTGCTCAGGTAATAAAAAGAATATTTTGTAAAGCATCCCAGTCTGAAATGCAGCATTTTAGGGAGTTTTATGTTTGCATTTTGCGGTTTTATACATCGGGATGCCAGGCAGTGCACCTATTTCTATTCACATAATGTGTTTTGCAGTGTGTTGATGTTTCACTTCTCTGCTAATGATGAATTTGTGTAAGAAGCACACATGATGTGCATGTAGAGCAGATGATAAGAGCAACAAAGAGGCTGGTTTCAGCACTCTGGACAGAGACTCCCAGTCTAGCATGCAGTTCATCCCCAAAGAGGACAGTAAATCATCTGGTCAGAGTCAAAGCGGTTCAGTGAGGCTAAACTGCACAATGATGGGCCTCTGTGTGCTTTTCGTGTTTGCTTTTCCCCGCTCCATATGCCTCTTTCACCTGTCCCACCCACTTCTGTTCTCCTGCGTGTGCTTTCTGCTTTATTTCTGCTTCTTTGCACAGTTAGACTCGCCGTCTTTAATGCAACAATAGTGGCTGATTAAAGTGAAGTGCAGAGGGGATCCTAATCAAAAGCATGTTGGTAAGATTCAGTTGCTTAAATGCTGTATTTAATTTCTTTATTTAGACCATTTAGTCTCCACAAAAAAGAAGACACGTGTTGTTCCTGAGTTGTGAGACTGGTCGGTGAAGCGCTGTGAATATGGTGATTTCCATGGGGAGTGAACAGAAGAAAGGAGATACAGCGAGATGATAGGATCTGAAAACTCCCCTGGGTCTTCCTCTGTCCTCATGAGAAAATGAACTCGTTGCTACCCTGCTGTTCCACTTGATAAACCTTGGCCATGTTATTACCGTCCCGAAGAAAATCCGAGTGCATTCAACTGCAGAGAGCTTTTTTATTTCCAAAAGAATCCAGGAGAGACTAGTATTCTCCTTGTAATTTTGTTTCTGATCCAGCATGGAGACGTGGTGCAGCAGAGGTAATAATCCAGCTGTTCTGCTGCACTGCTCAAACTGAAAAGAAACTTGCAGAAAGTTTGATAGCAATATAACATCCATACAAAGTTTTCATGCACAACTTGCCTTAAAATGTGAAGTGGTAGTGTGTTATTTTTCCTTTTTTAAATGCAAAATTCTTTTTTTTCTGCTGTATTTGGCGAGTATTCAGACTCCTTTAGCAACTTTGTTTTTCATCTTTTTTTTTGTGGCGTTATTATAATGAAGACTGTTTTTTTTTTTTAAAAAAAAAAAAACAATTTTACTTTTCTTAATAAGCAGCAGTGCCGCTATTGGCCCCATCATGATCCCAAAACACTCACAGGTCCATATTCAGTCTGGACCATTCCATTCCAACCATTCCTTATTATTACCTGACACATCATGTAAGTAAACTTCCAGAAGACTCCATGCTGCAAAAAAACATGCTCCATTCAACATGAACTATATAAATCAGAATTCGTAGTTATTTCCAATATGGACATTTGTTTAAAACCAACTTTTTGTGTGTTTTACTGTTTTTATTTAAGATACTCAGTAAAATGTTTCTAATTTTTCATTTAATCCAAATTTTTTCAAAATTGATTTTGTAAGATTAAATTAATGTTAATATTACACACACGTGGGTGGTACACCCACGTGTGTGTAATATTTTTTTGGTGCAAGTAATATTTAAATACGTGTTTCAAACCTTGCCCCAGGAGAATGGCATGTTGGGACATTTACTTACTTCTATGTAGCTGTGTGTTTGTGTGTGATCATGTGTGTGTTGTATGTTGTTAATATGAGTGTTTGATGGGTTCTTAATGTTTTTGTTTTTTGTTAATCTACCATAAAGCACTTTGTGCTCCATTTATGTTGTATGAAAATGCCTTATAAAAAAGATTGACATATTTAACTGTTACTGATTCCACAGACACATGATCTGTACAAGTTATACCTTGTTGTAAAGACTTCTAATCAGGTGTTTTGACAATGCGTAGTAAAACACCAGTTAGTATTATTAAAGGGAATAAATGGCTTCAACTCAAGTTGGCTGCCACATCAACAACAGAGTAATCCCACCATAAAGTTGAATGTATTTAGAGTAATATATTGTCATTGCGCGGCAAGGTGGCGTAGTGGTTGATACTGTGGCCCAACAGCAAGAACATCAATGTTTTGAGCTTTGGCTGGAGGGAGGTTCAAACAGTGGTCTTTCTTTATGGAAGATGCATAATTTACCCATATATGCATGGGTTTACCTCAGGTACTTTGTCTTCCTTCCACTGTCCATAGATATGCATGTTAGGTTAATTGATAACTCTGTCCTTGGGAGTGAAAATAGATAGTGATTGGATTGGTGAGCTGTCCAGGATGTTCCCTGCCTCTCGCCTGATAACTGCTGGAATAGGCTTCATCTTCCCCATGACCCTGAACTGGATTAAGCGCAACAGAAAATGAATTAATGAATGGTTCTCATGCAAAAATATATGACGGCACAATGCTACACGTTTGGAATATACAATGTTTGAATTAATCTTCTTCCACTTCACTTCGGTAACCTTTATAATTGTATTGTTTCATTTCTCCCCACAACCATTCGCAGAACCCCATCTCCTGTCCCCAGTGCACAGCTACACTATGAAATAGTGCAAGTTTTTGTGAGTGGGGGTTCATTTACTCACACTGATGAGACACATCTTATGATTTGCTAGACAATTGATTTTTTTTTCTCCCCTCGCTAATGAAATGGTTGCTTTGCATAGATAACAAGCTGAGTCAACACTGAATGAACATCTCCAAAAAGTCAAGCAGCCTTTCGTAGTACCTGGAGTAATTGCACTCAAAGGTATCGTGACACTTTTTGGGTAAATTGGTCTTTCACTTAACTACCTTTTTATAATGACCCAACTGTTTCACTTGAGAAGTATATTTGTTGTGCTTCGGAGGGGTTAAAATTAATAATTGTGTAAGTTGTACTGTTAGAAGATTCTATTGTTCTTGCATATCAATCAGTGTACAATTCTTTCATATTCATTTTATGAGAAGAGGATCTGTCTGCAGCCACTTGACATTTAAACTTGTGTAACAGGATGAGTAGGTAGCAAAATGAAGCAGACTTTGCCTTAATCAGCACACAACATAATACCCACTCTCATGTTCTTCCCTGGTGTGATCTACCAGTCATATCAGGAGGGGATATAATGGTTCTGCTGGAACAGTGAAGTGATGGATTAAGTAGCCTAGATCAGAAAAAACGTGACTGGAGTGAAGTGAAAATGTGCTGGGGAATTTAGATATGTGAAGGGGAAGAGTGCCGGGCTAAGTTGGATACCTGTCCAATGGAACGCTTACTGCCTGAAATGGTTTATATCCTCAGTGTCAGAAATATTTTAGGAAGGAATGTGTTGTGATGTGAGGACGGAGATGGTAGTAGGAGGGTGGAGATGAAGACCCAAATGCAGGATTGAGGAGGCAACCGGAATGCAAATAAACTGATTTATTTCAAGATTAAACCTCTGACCTGACCAGCAAATAATGTTAACTAATGATCCAGTAATGAAATAAGGAACCAGGGTGTCAAGTACAAACCAAGACAACAAGACACAAGTGAATATAATATCAAAATCAGACAGGTCCACTAACAAACACAACTCGAAGCTAAACAGAAACACAGGGAAAACAGGAAAACTAAAAACTAAAAAAGGGAGCCAACACAAAACCACCACATCATAACAGAATGACAACTTTACCATGTGGCAAGATGTTGCCCATCTTTTACAGCACAACTCCAGTCTTTCAGGGCAAATGTCTGGAAATTGGCGTCCGAGTGTTAAATTAAAACAAACAATAATAATAATAAAAAATAATAAAAAAGAACCTTCATGATACACACAATTTGCATATCAATTTTCATCTAAATGAATGACATGCTATAAAAATCAGTGACACTCTTGTTAGTTTTTGCCCAAACTGTCTTGATCTTCCAAAAATACAAAGATTTTTTTTTAGCTTAATAATTTGAAGCTTGGTCTGCCCTTGTCCTCCACCTGCTGGTTGGTCCTGAAGAACTGCAGAATTGTGACAAATCTACAGATAAAACAGCAACTTACTAGATCCCAGATTTCTGGCACAATAGATTGAATTCAACAGTTGATTTAAATAAAGAAAACTAAAACTGAACTATAAAAATTAATCGGGGAACCCAAATTCTTTATATCCAACAAACAGTTTCAGTTTTCTTGCATCACACATTGAAAAAACAAACATTAAACATTAAATATAGTCATTTGGATACAATTATTTAAGACAACAAGGCCTAAGCTGTAGGAAGCGATGGCTAGGGGTATCGTCCCGAAACCCCCTAATCCTCATATTCCACAATCCTCGAATAGACACAATACAATAATAGAAAGACGCACATGTTCAGTCACAAAGCTCCACCTGGTGTCAAAGCTTTGGACCAGCCCGGTATGACATCAGGACAGGATGCGTTCTGAAGTCATGACCTTTAATGTGCACTTAATTTAAGGTCAATGAGAGAAATAGTTCCAGAGATATAGGCAAAAATCAGATTTTCCGGGCATAAAGCGCCACCTGGTGAGGAAACAATAAATCTAAAAATTGTGAAATTTGATGCAGGCTGTCTTCGAGTTATCACACTCACACAAAGGATAACTGGCATCGGCGGCTGGCGGCGAAACTGTTGTATCCCCGACACTTCGAGTTCAGGGATATAATTATTCCAAATGGGATATGCAGGCTCAAACTGAGGGATTCATATTTAAATATAAAGAATTCAGATTTGCTCCCGAGTGAATCAAGAAGGCAGTAACAGAATTCTCCCCACATGTAAAAAGGTCTCGTGCTTGCTATCAATTACTCCCAGATGAAAAAAAGGCCTACCTCCCTGATCAGCCTGAAAATGACACATACAGTAATGAATAACAATTTCTTTTTTTTACACATTATATAGAAGGCTGGTCAAAAGAGGTCGAGAAAGGGCTACAAATCTAAAAACAAAAAAATCGAATTAATTTTGGAACTTGTGACATTTTTAAATATTTCAAGCTTCACATAAAATATAACATCTTACACAGCGATGAGCTTCTGCTCACCTGCAGGTAATGCCAGCCATCTGGAGTAACCCCAGAGTAGAACAATAGCGAGGTTAGGGTTATTGTAACTCCACAAATACACAGAAAAGTGCTTCACAAATACCTACCCAGAATTTTTGTAAATTAGGATACCACCAGAAAACATGGATTAAGGTGGTCTCTGTTGATTTGCACCTGTTGCCAACCCCCATCTCCCACTCGCCTCCCACCCCCCATCCACTCCAACATATGCACAAACACCTACCCATTCTCTGACATTCATCCCCTGCCCCATCCACCTACACAACCCCACTCACTCGCACACTCATCCACACCCAAAAAGAGCATAAAACCTCTGCAGCTTATCCAGAATGCTGTTGCTAGAGCTTTAACCAGAACTAAAAGATCTGAACATATCACACCAGTTTTAAAATCTTTACACTGGATTCCAGTCAGTCACAGGATAGATTTAAAAATCCTGCTGATAGTTTATAAATCCCAGAACGGTTTAGGACCAGAATACATCTGTGATATGTTCAGAGAATATAAACCAAGCAGAGCTCTTAGATCCAAAAACTCGAGTCAACTAGTCCAGACTAGAGTCCAGACTAAACGTGGAGAAGCAGCTTTTAGCTGTTATACTGCAAACAAGTGGAACAAACTGCCAGTAGAGATAACACTTTCATCAAATCTAGAAATGTTTAAATCCAGGTTAAAAACGTATCTTTTCTCTTCTAGCTACAAATAAAGTCTGCATGGTAACTTTTTAATTATGTTCTTCTTAATGATTTTAATTTAATTTATTATTTTATTATGATTCTTGCTGTTTTTAATTCTTTTTTATTTCTGTTTCAACATCTGTAATGCTTTTAATGGTTTTATGTAAAGCACTTTGAACTGTTGTGTACATGAAAAGTGCTATACAAATAAACTTACCTGCCTGCCTGCCATACACACCTATCTTCGCCTCCTCTGTGCTCAGCTTCCCACACACTACCCCCGCATACACCACCCCCTTGAGAATGAAAGGTATATTAAATTCCACCAAAATAGCTGACTTGTGTTCAGCTAGCAAGGCTACCAAGTTGACCGTGCTAAAAGTCACAGGATTAGCTGCAACCTCTGCCCCTGTTTTATTTGCTCATTTTGACATAATATGACAGGGTTGAGTACAAAAACTGTTTAAAATATCAAATCAGCAATCAGAAAACCAAGAAAAAGTTTAGTAGGTGGGTTTAAAACTGCATGAGCATGAAAAATCTGTATCTACTCAGGTGATTTAAGATGTATATAAAAAAGAAAACATCAATAGATCAACAGGATCCATTAGATCATTCTTAGATGTCTCTTCATAATTCATTTAAATATTTTTATAGCCTCACATTTACTTGAACAAAGGTCTCAATAAATTTTACAGTGGATATGTGCAGATATTATATTAGTTTACCTAAACAGAGGTATTCTGACAAATCTGCATTTAGAACTGGTTTGAATTTTTATGATCCAGCTGCTCAGTCGTGTTGCTACTTAAAGAAAAGTTAAATGACTTAACCTTTGCCCACTGATTACTGTAAGCGTACCCAGTGATGAAGTCTACGTGATACGCCTCATACCCAAGAAGAAACGTTCCCAAATTTCTGCATAACCACTGAAAATGTGCATACAATGCGATGCATATCAACATAGTTTTGTGATGTAGCTTTCAGTTTCCCTGTTACAAATTTGCCATGAAGCGACCCATTTGGACCGAGCAGAATTCTGTGAAGTGATGCAGAGAAGTTTGAACAGACATTACAATAAAAAATTAAATCAGCAATAATGGACCCAAAGCTGGTTTATGTTATGTGCGACGTAGGGAAATGCCAGGATGCGATCTGTGATGGACCACAGTGTGCAGAAGGGGAAACAAATATACGGCCTAATATACAATATATCTGTGTAAAAGTGCATGACAGCAAAAAAAAAAAAAAGATTGGGTTGTCACATTGCTGCTGCTGAGAAAGTTGCTTTGCTGTCAGCAGCAGTGTGTGAGGAGAAGGGCAAGGCACAATACAGTAAGCTAAAAAAGTGCTTTAAAATAAACTATTTCAGTTAGGTTTGTGTTATTTACCTAGGGGCTGCTTAGGTTACTTGTATTTTACTGATCGCAATAGACATAAATTGGAATGTTTAGGTTTTTAACCGATCCGTCTATTTTATTCTGACATTTTCTAAACCGCTTAGTCCAGTTCAGGGAAACGGAGAAGCTGAAGCCCATCCCAGCAATTACCAGGAGATCCAACAACATGTAAAACACAGTGCATGTCAGAGTGAATTTAATTCAATTCAGCTTTAATTGTATAGCGCCATTTCCCGACAATGTTGTTTCAAGGAGCTTCAGAGAAATCAGTTAATAATAAATAGCCTATGTAAGGAAACCAGAAAAGATTGCATCTAATCTTGACTTCCTGAATCTCCCACCCTGAGCTGCATGAGGCGACAGTGGGAAAGAAAACTCCCTTTTAACAGGAAGGCAAAACCTCCGGCAGAACCCAACTCAGGGAGGACAGCCATCTGCCTCAACTCGCTGCGGTTGGAGAGGACAAGAAAGACAGATCAATATCCACTGCATCTGTTATCCAGGAAGACCTGCAGAAAAAGGAGAATTACAAAATAAGACCTACAGAAAAAAGAGAAATAGGTTAATGATGCCAGTACTTACTGTCCTATACATGGAAAATAAGCAGCAGAGAAAGTAACAGGAAGTGCTCAGTGCATCATGTGATGTCCACATGACTGCATGACTTATGTTGAACAGAGCGAACGATAGAAAATGTAACGTAAAGATTCATCAGGTTTCTAGTTCAGGAAAAGAAAGTGTGCACTCTGCTGTCATGTCATCTCTCTGAGTATTATACATACAGAGAAACGGCTGTCACAGCCTTTTGAGAATGAATGTGTTTATTAGCTTCTCGCTGATGGTAGCAACATTAGCTATGTTGTCACTACTCGTATATTCATTTTAATGTTAAACCCTGATAAGACATTATTTGGTCACAAAATAGGTTGTAATTTTGTTGTTTTAATTTTAGTAGTTGTTCACATTATTAGTTGTTATCACAAAAAAGAGTGCCTTGGTTTCTTTCTATATGCCAATGTTTAAAGGACATTTACATTGGGGGGGGGGGGGGATAAAAATGCGGGGGCAGTTTGCCCAATGCCTAAAACTAAACAGGACCTACACTGCCTTTATCATTATCATTTTCATCATATGATAACTGGGATTACTATTTTATTCTGCAGTCACTTGACAGATGCTTTTATGTGATAAATGATCTATCAAAATAAAACGCTCGTCTTGTTGTTGGGAGGAAGCCGTGTACATAAGGAGAACACACGCGTACATGAAGCGAACAAACTCCACAAAGAAAGGCCACTGTTCAAACCTCTGCCCAGCCGAGACTAAAGGTATTTTAATTTTTTCATAAACGTATCTTTCTTTAAAACTGACTTGTCTTGTTCTATCACTGGCTGATCAATTGTTAAAGTTTGGGTCTTAATGACAGTTTTAGTTTTTCATGACAATCCTTCATGATCTTAATTATGTGTGGTGAAACTTAATTGTGTGGTGGATTCTTTATGTATTAATGAGTGTGGTTCTTGTGCAGGACTGCTTAAGGGCAGCCACTGCTTTTGTCATGCTGCTGCAGGATAGATGTTGCACCAAGACAGATGTTGCCCCTGGACATGGGAGGGGAAAAATCAGAGTATACTTGCTTGAATAAACTATACTTTTCCATTTAGCGTGGCGCATAGTTTTTTGTGTGGAAAAGCTTTACTCAAACTTGCTTTACTGTGGAGATCTTCTAATATGCAGTTCTTATTTAAATATATACTGGTCTATCGATAAGGTGCATCTTCATAACAGTTAATGCCATTGATGTGGTGTTTTTGGTTTTGGTTACCGAAATTCAAGAGTGCATGATATGTTCATCTGACTCAGTGAGAATTATGCATTTCTGAAAATGTTGGATTTCTGTGCAAAGAAACACTGAATACATTCTAACCCTAGATTTAACCAAAAACACCATCAGAAAGAGTATTTTTCCATTAACATTCATTTATGAAAAAATTTTAGAAAGAAATTCCAGTGTGCTTTGGCAAAAATGAGCAGTCAGTCAGAAATCTAACTGGTATTTGTTACTGCTGTTATCTTCCTCCTGTGCTTCTGTCGCCAGAGCTGAAGCATAGCAGAGAGGTAGGCGGAGGAATGAACGAGTTACACACACAAGTTTCAACACCAGGTGGAGCTTTGTGACTGAACATGTCCGACTTTATATTATAGTAGAAAATAAGAGATATACCCCATAGCCGTCGCTTAAGAACAGTCAACTTGATCTTTTTCTTTCCCTGCAGGTAACCTTAACATGCAAAGATGCAGCAACAATACATGTCCCAGTAACGTTCTACTCTTACTAGCACGATGTGATCATGGGTGTGTCTGTTGTCCTATCCTCCTTGATTAATATCAGTGTCCAAGCAGTACTTTTTCATACACAATGTTGCCTCATTGATTGTTTAGCTGGTGCTGTCTCTCTTGTGTGTTATATCCAACTCCAGTAAATAAGGCTGGCCTAACTCATGTATTTGTGCTTTTGGCTGCTCTGACAGCTTCTCTGGCATGCCATGGACTGCGAAGGGTCATTTTTATCTTGGTTATTATATATGTATGAGAAACTGCTGAGTTGGTTGATTGTAAACCATCCAATCTCAGCCTACATGCACAAATACATCTCTAGTGTCAACAGCTCAGGGAGGATCAGATACTACAGGCTTTTTTAATGGCTCTTTCTTTTGGTTGATCAAGTTTTTTGGCTTCTACAGACACTGCATACCTGAGCAGCAATCTCAGTATCATCATTTATTGATGACCCTTTTTTTGTGAATCTCACACCTGGGTGTGTATTCTCTTTAGGTATTCATAATGCAGGGACCAGGGTGATTTTCCTCCTTTCATGGTGATGTTTAAATCAAATATGAGTTTGTCATTGAGGATAAAAAGATTAATCTAGTTGGAGGGTTTTTAAACCATGATGGCACCTACTGCAGGTTAGTCATTATTTGGTTGTTTTTTCTTTTGGCACACATAAAATACATGCCTGTCCGTTTTCTGTCATCAAAATATAACTATAGAAATCTCCACAGTTAACACATTCTACATTAAGTGTGCTTCATAAGAGTCTAAGTTTCCCATCGTGCAACACAGTATGATCATATAATCTACAAGCTTGAACATCCATATTCTCTAAATCTCTGCAAAGTCTTTGACTTTTCAACAGAAATATAATATTTCTCATATCACAGAAGAGACTTTTTCTTGTAATCCTAAATGAGTTTGTTTTAATATAAAGCTCAATGTAACAGCGCGGTGGTAAATGGTGTGGACCCAAATGCAGGAATGGCAGGCAAGGATGTAGCAAGGATGCAAATTAATCTCAATTTATTCACAGACTTCGGCCTGGAGAAGTGAACACAACTAAACAACTACCAACAATTAATAAACCAGCAAGCTAAACAGAAAACCAAAGTATAAAAATACAAGCAGTTAAACATGACAGCTAATTTTTTTTTTTATACGTGTATTTGTGAATGCACCAGAAACTGTTAACTACTGAACTTTACCTGAATGCAGTGTTTTCCTTTTATGCCTTGCCAGAGAAGTAAAAACGTCATTGTTGACACATCAACCATAAAGCTGATTGTTTTATATCACGAGCAGATCTTTGTCTTCAATTTTATTAATATTAATGAATCTGTTGTACTAAACAAAGCAAATTATCTGCAATATAAGGTCTCTTCTAAAAACTCTGTACAACAGTAACATCTATATGAACCCTAAACACAAAGGAGACAACCGGTTATTTATCTTAATGACCATTAGAAAGCTCTGCCACAGAATTAATACAACCTACTAATTGTTTCTTTTTATTTTTCAAGCTTAACTTGACAGAGGTGTGATCAGAAATGCACAGCTAATAAACACAGCTTCCCTTGCAGGCACAGTTGGAGAAAAAGGGGAGCGTTTGGTTGCTTTGGTGCATGCTAATCAACTTATCATGTCCACTCACATCCCAAAGAACCTGATGGTAGACTGCTGTGTGTAACTGATAGTCATGCTGGTTGTGTGGGAGAGCTGATCATGTTATACACAAAGCTCTGACAGTTACCCTCTAATTGTTCAGCTGGTGACTAATGACTGAGTGTGTATCCGGTTAGGGAAGTGGGATTAACATAAGTCTGTACATACAGGATGCATTTTTGGCTTAATAATAGAAATCAACGGTACATTCACAGTTTTTTCTGCTTTATTTCCATACCCTCATACATATGTGACCATTCAAAGTAGATGTTTGACTCGTTCTGTGATTAAAATGTTTTAGTAACTCAACTTTAATCCAGAATTATGTTGAAAAGAAATCATATCTTCTATCAAGATTTTATGTTTTTATTTATCAGGACTTAATAAAAAAATTATTGATATTTGCAACATGTCATTACTGATTCAATGCAGATTCAAAATCAACCCTTTACATCATTTGGGGATCAGATTGTGTGTGTTTGTGTACTTTTAATCTCTGATATAGCAGTGAGCAGTACACTGGGTCATTTTGTTTGTCAGTCATTCTAGCATAGATTTACTTGCTTAGTATCATTAACATTGTCACGTGACCCGCCAGTCTTTTGATCCTAGAATATTTGGGTGCACGACAAAGTTCTTTGTTGATTCAACGACTCCGACTCCCAATTCTCAGATGGTCCTGTGACCTCAAAACAAACCCAAATCATCAATAATGTTAGTTTGTATAAGGTGTTTGTGTGAAAATGGAATATTTCGTTTTCATTAAACACATGCTTTGTCTAAAGCATGTTGTTCCAAAGGGCTCATAGTTTTGTTCAATTTTAATTTTTAAAATTAAGCTATGTTGCTATGTTCTCTTCAGAAGGAAGATGGTTTCCTCTGCAAACCTTACAAACCTTCATTTCTAGTTTTACTGTGATTAACTTTGGTTTGCAGAGTCTAAGATGTAGCTTTTTCATTTTCTGCAAGCATTACATACTTCTATCTAGTTACTGAGTAATTCATTCCTAAAAACTGTAAACTGTCCTCAGTGTAAAATATAACTCCACTGACTTTCTGTTAAATTCTGTTATTAAAATCTCACATTTCACCTTCAAGGCCATCAACAGCTTCAGCTTTCTGTATCTTACCAAGCTTCTTCACAGTAACATAACCCGCCATACTTTCAAAACCTCTTCTTCCTCCGACCTGCTTGCTTGGGTTTAGAAACCCCGATAGGTTTACAGCCTTCAGCTGCTCAGCCCGTGCATCTTAAATAAAACATTGAAAAGCCCCTGATGGAAACCATTTAGAATCTCTCATCTCCTTCAAATCCGTCGATATAACACATCTTTTAAGATATTTTCTCTAATTCTGACTGAAGTGACTTTTATTTTTTACAATTCTGTGCTTTTACTACTTTTTTCTGTGTTGTTTTTTTCTCCTCTTTAGTATAAAAAAGCACCCAGGAATTAAATGTATTTTTAATATTAATATTATTATAACTTGAACAGTTTTAACAATTGGGATTTGATACTCAGCGTACATGTTTACGTCCCAAAGGGGACGACGTGCATTGAATTTCATGATTATTGCAATTATGGTTTCCCCCCGGGTGGATCTTTATTCACGAAAAATCAGATTTTTGGCTATATCTCTAGAACCATTTCTCTGATTGACCTCAAATCAAGTGCAAATAAAAGGTCATGACCTCAAGATGCATCCTATCCTGATGTCATACTGGGCTGGTTCAAAGTTTCCAGACCAGGTGGAGCTTTGTGACTAAACATGTGCGTCTTTATATTATTGTATTGTCTATTCGAGGATTGAGGAATAGGAGAATTTGGGGCGTTCAGGGATATACCCCTAGCCATTGCTTCCTACGGTATCAGTATTTTTGTTTTAACATATTTTATTATTATTAGTAGTAGTAGTATTAGTAGTAGTTGTAGTAGTATTAGTATCTTTTATCAAAAGACAGAAGTCAGGGAGTCATGTTTTTTACGTTGTGTAACAGCTTTTATTTTATTTTAAATGACTTTATCATGTAAAGCACTTTGTGTTGCCTTGGTAGGAAAATTGCTTTAGATGCAGAAAAAGCTTTTGACCATATAAACTGGAAATTTGAAACATTAAATAAATTTGGATTTGGACCATCTTTCATAGACTGGATAAAAATATTATAACAACCCAAATGCATGCATGAGGACCAATGATCAAACTTCTCCAAGCTTCTGCTTGCAGAGAGGCACCAGACAGGGCTGCCCTCTTTCTCCATCATTATTTGCCATTTTTTATTGAACCTCTAGCAGCGGCCATCAGACAAAAAGAAATTAAAGGATTAATACCAAAAACATAGAGCATAAAATAAGTTTATATGCCGATTATATTTTACTCGCAATCATCTCTTTCCCAGACAGTCACTTTAATTAACAAATTCTCATCAATATCGGATTACTCTATTAACTGGTCAAAAACCACAGTTATGCCCATTAACTGTAACTTACAAAATATTTCCAATACCATAATACTACTGGAAACATTAGATATTTAGGTATAAATATATCACCTCGATTAACAGAATTAATTAAATTAAATTATGATAAACTATTAAAAACAATAGAAAATTATGTTTATCGATGGAGGCGCTTGCCACCATTAAAATGATGATTCTACCTAAAGTTAATTATCTGTTTTCAATGATATCAAATAAACCATCTCCAGGTTGGTTTAAATCACTGGACTCCCACATATCCAAATTCCTTTGGGAAAACAAGCCATCACGTATCAGCCTTCAAACGTTACAGCAGACTAAAGACAGAGGTGGATTAGACCTGCCCAACTTTATTCATTATTTCATATCTAACAGGCTGCAATACATCTCCAAATGCCTCAAACCAAGTTATCTGGATAATCCATGGCTCGATGTAGAGCAAGCAATATGTGAGGATTTGATCATCTCTGACTTGCCATTCATCAGCTGAACCATTAAATGATATAAGTGTTTTAAAAGTATTAACGTCAGCTCCTCCTTAATGGCTTGGTGGGAATTTCTGAAATGAACTAAGTCTGCACTTATTCCATGTCTGCCTCTTCTAAGGACCAATTAGCTGAATTCACTCCCTCTGGTCCCCTGTGATTAGCTCCATCACTTAGTCCTGGTGGAGGAGTGCACCCTCCTCGTACTGGGGTTTAGGGGTTGGTCTGAGGTCCCCCGGGGCTGTGGGCACTTGGCGGTTGTCTGGGTGGGGGTGTTGTCTGCCTTGCTCCAGGGACGGCTCTGTGTCTAGTCCGGATGGTGGAGCATTTAGTGGGTCTGGGCTTGCTGTGCATGTGTGTATGTGCGTTTGGGGGGGTTGTCTTTTGGCCTTCTTGTCCTCACTCACCGGGGGGGTGGGTGGGAGTGCATGGGGGGGAGGGATGTGTGGGTGAATGGGAATGTGTTTCTTTTTGGAGGGGGTGACCAGGAGGGTTGAGAGAGTGAGGTGAGGGGATAAGTGGGGTGAGGGATGCTGGGTGGAGAAGGAAGGAGGGGTTGGTGTGGATGGGTCTCTGTACGTGTGTGGGTGTGACTGTTTATGAGGGTGTGGAGCGGTGGAAAGGTGCACTGGGTGTGAGTATAGATGTGTGTGTGCCTGTGGGTTAGGAGGGGCGGGGTTGGATCTGTGTGGATGGTTGTATGTGTTTGAATGGGGGGCTGGTTCCTGGGGGGTATCTGGTGTGCCGGGGGACGGGCTGGCTCCTGTCTTGTGGTGGGATTTGGGCCCTGGACGTCCGCTGGCGTTGGTTGGGTCCTTGGCCTTTGGGGGTAGGGGGTGTTGCCTCCGAGTTCTGGGGGGCCTGAGCCTTTGCCCTGCCTGCTCTGGGCGCCTGGTGGGGTCCGCGATTACCGGCCAGGGCCCGCTGACGTTCGTTCCCCCATGCTGCGTGGGCTCTGGCCGGGACCACCCTGTCCGGCCTCCTGGGTGGACGGTGGACTGGTCCTGTGGTGGGGTGGCTGGGGTCCTTGTTTGGGACTGTCTGCCATTTGTTCTGGTCTTGTGGTCCTGGCCTGCCTCTGATCTTCTGAGTAGAGGGGGGTACCTGAGCATGTTCACTTTCCTGTGAGCGCTTTTTCACTTTGTATGTTCTGCATCATGGCACTGCTAGCACCAATCTTTCATACGTATGTATGAGCCTCAAATTTTTATTCTGTA
>JBAMHX010000020.1:12428009-12453553 GCA_037177515.1 Pseudomugil tenellus
TATATATATATATATATATATATGTATGTGTGTGTGTGTGTATGTATGGTTGGATTGCGGTTCTCTTTTGTTTCTCTGTCTCTTCTTTCTGTATTGTTTGTTTTCTCTATCACTTTCTCCTGTTTTCTTGTTCTTTTTCTGTCCCTCCTGGTTGTGTCCAGCTGCAGATTGAAATCTTGACTGTTTTAATGATGGACAAGACAAGTTAAAAAAAAAAAAAAAAAAAAAAAAAAGGAAAATCGCTTTATGAATAAAGTTTGATTTAATTCTGGTAGAAAACTGATCAACTGAAGACTGCTAGGATATGATAGGATAGGATATTTAAACTTTTAAAGAAGGTGTGTCTTGTTTTCTTCCTTAATTCTTAGTGCAGAGTGGAAGACATTATTTAAAAGATCCAATTCCTCTGAGGAGTACATCATGAACAATAATCTCTATATGGAAGAATATTTCACCCCCCAACTGAACTGAGAACACAGTCTGATCTAGACATCAAGTCCTTTTACACATTTATAAAAAAGGAAATGAATAGATAATTTTATGGAAACATTTTTATGTTTGTGCATTTTCCTTAGGAGCAGGTATTTTTTAGGATTCTGTTAAATAGAAGCTTTTTTTAAAAAAAAAAAAAAAAACGGTAAAATGTTATTTAAATATTTGACGAACACATGGAAGAAGTGTGACTCATATGTCATAACATGTCTTTCTAATACTATTAAAAATATAATTATGAACTCCTGTCACACAGCTCCTCAGTTTAGGTTTAGTTAAATAATCCCACTGCTATCAGAAATGTAAAACGAGCATATTCTCTCTTTCACATCATTTTCATGTCTAACAAGGTTTTTAATCTTAACACCCAATTTGTGTTCATATATGACGATGTGGTGCTGTCCACTCTGGCTTTGTTTTTCCATGTGACAAAAAGGACGTTTGTCCTTGATTTGTTTTTCTATGTCAGAAAAATGTTGGCGATGTGCTTGGGAAAGATGCAAGACACAATTTTATTTTGATTTACCAGCTAATATGCTCCGACATGCGTTCTTGTCATTTTTATGTTGCAATCCTTTCTGTCAGATGTATCACACAGCTTAGTTCCGACAGACAACGCCAAAGCAAGCTTCTCTGCCATTTTTTGTTGCTACCACGGTGGCATGTTCTGTCCAACTGTTTCCATAAAAACCTGCGACACCAGCTGCATTTCTGAAAGGTCAGCGATATTTTACTCAAAACTCTTGCAGAGGCTGCAGAAAAAAAAATGCTTGGTGCATCATTTTCTTTCTATCTAGGCAACAGGTTGTATTGTGTCCTCATTTGGGACAGCTGTAAAAAAGATGGTGCTACGTCCACTCAAAATCCAAAGACCAGCGATATTTCAGCACGGAGGATGAATGGGTTATACAGAAGCTTCTTCAGGATTGAGTTCAGGTAAATGTAACCTATGAATATGGGAGGTATGTAGATACTTTTAGTGAAGGACTACGTTAGGAGGAGCACTGTCCTGTTTTATTTCTAAGATGGAGAAACAGCAGAATGTTAAATCCGACAAACTGCCACAACATTTTCACTGGCTAAAAATGAGGAAGTCCTCTGCTTTTTATGCTAAAATGATCCAAAAATAATAATGAAAATTGAAAAAAACTAGTGAGTGGTAGATATAGATATAAGCCTATCAGATAAAAAGCTTTCCTTCTGAGTATTAACTGGTAGGGCCAGTCCAGTCAGTTGACATTGCCTCTGCTACACTCTCCTCTTCTGCATGATTTCTTCTGCTCATTTGTGCATCTCTCTCCATCTCTCCCTACTCGTCTTTACCAGGGTTGAAACATTATACCATTCTCTCTCTCCCTTTTTTTCTTCCAGTAATGACTTCTTTGCTACATGATGCAAATGGAGCAGATACAGACATCACCTTAACCTGAGAGATGACTTTGTAGTCCTATATTTTATTAAAGTACAAAAAGAGAATAAATGGTAGACTATGGTCTCAGGTACCGGTGACAAGAAGCTTTCCTGAGATGATATGTTGCTATGATTCTGTTTCTTTAGTCAAGGAGAGGTCAAGAGGAAAAAAATGTCAGGTTTTATTACTGATTAGAGTCACAGCTTTAGAGATTGCATGCTCTTAGAAGCGTAAAATATGCTGCAGGTGAATTTACCCAACAAATGCAAAAATATTCTTATGTGCATCCTTGTTCATATCTCTGGGTAGATACATCCTGTAGGTGTGGATGGATCAGCCGGCAATCTCTGGCTGCCATTTGTGAGGCTAATAAGAAAGTTGAAATACTTGCAGTTCACCCCTCACTGCTAGATGACTGGCTCCAATAGAGAGCAATGCCCATAAAGTCCCATGTTAAAATGTCTGATTTCACAACTGAAATAAACATGTTTACAGAGTGGCTCCAAAAACTTTTTTTCAGTTTACTAGGTCCAGTTTTCCGTCATGTAAACTCAGCTCTACCTTTTCAACCATTTTAGGATTTTCTGATAATGACAAAACACCAAGACGTCGACGGTAGACCCGCCTATTGGCTTCAAATCCGCTCTTCAGAAACCTATGGGTCACGTGATGGTATACGCTGTCCAGTAATTATATACAGTCAATGGGATGGATACAAACTGAAAAGGCAAGCAGTCCACCAGAAATTTATCACAAAGCAGAGGATAACTGGACACAAGTTGGATTTGCTGGTGCTTGTTGTTTATTGTCTATACTTGAAATTCTGAATTAGTTTTTATTTTATAGGTTTTTTTTTTCTACGTGCAAGTGAAGTGTCTGCATTTTCAAATAGAAAAGAGCCTTGAAAATAGGACATATGACAATGACATAGGGGGCTTTCTTTCACCAGAGGTTGAACTCAATACTTACCTTTTCTCAGCACTTATTTCAAGGTTATCTCTTCTATTGGCCCCTTCTCCCGCTACTTTAAAATAGTCTAAGAGTTTGCCGTCCATGCATGACCTTCAGAACTTTCTTTTTTTTTTCTTTTATCTTGTCTTTCACTCCTTTTACTTTCCATTTATGGAGTTTGTTTAAGTTTCAGGGTAGCAAGCAGTATCAGCGAGGGTATCATGGCTGTCATTGTTCCCGGAGGGAGTCCTTGGGTGCTTCCAAGGACACAGTTTGTTTCTTGGCTGGCTGACAGCTTGTCCATTACTATGACCAAACTAAACTGCCTGAGGCGCACAGATATCCCCCCCACTACATCAGATCTGCACAGATATGGGCTGCATGTCTTAGTAGCTGGTGTCAACTGTTGGCCTGCTAATCGGCAGCTGCAAAGATTAAAACTATTCACTCCTCTCGGGATGCTATTCTGATGAAGTTCTACCCATAATACAGAGTTAAAGAAGTCTTATATGATACTACTGACCCAAATCTGAGCACACACCTTTCCATAAGCTCCTATCATGCTTGATAGATTGGATTTATGTTCTATGGCTCCTGATTTGCATAGAACATCTAATTGCCAGACATGGTTATCTCTTTAAGTTGGAAATATGAGCAGTGAGGGATATGCTTCTTGTTATATAGAAATGATCTTTTTTTTATCACATTACTGAAGATGATGAAGCTTGTTATACTGCTGGAAGCAAGTGGCTCCAGAACATATGCAGTCAATAAATGCTGGCACAATTGAGTTTTGCAACTCACATGTTGGTCAAATGCAGATGTAGCCTCACATGCTGCTATTTTACAACAGACCTCGGGACCTGTACATCTGCCTTTGCTTACTTCAAGCTTCCAAAGCAAGCCTCTGCATCTTTGCACACCTTGTGGAAATGCGAAGATCACTGATCTGCAGTTCTCCTTTAAAACAAACTGCAGAACTTTGCTTTAAAAAAACATTAAGGCTTAGAAACCTCAGGGTGCCAAACAGACTTAGACTCCTAGTTTGCTTTGCGTATAATCAACCAAATTACAACCATCATTTATAGACCTCCTGTTGATAGGTTAGCTAAATTATCCACAGGAGCTACAAAGCAATAATTACAGCTTTTACACAGTAGCTTTATTAGTGAATTGAAATAGTTTAACATAGACCACAGACATTGCGTGACTGGTGGTCCTCTGCTGAACTTATATGTGCAATGTACTGCAAATGTATTTAATATATGAATGCATTCTCTGTAGTTGTAATAAAATCCATGTATCTGTTCCAGACAAGTCGCTCTTTTTATACAAGAGACCTTCAGTTTGCAGGAAAACATGTCTGTTTGTCCATTTACATGCAGTCAGAACTGCAGGGGCTAGGAAGGAATGTCCCCCTTGTACAATTACCTGATTAGCTTTCTGAGCACATGTGGCACAGCCAAGGCTAGCCAGCTATAATACACACACAAACTGTTCTCTCTTCATATCCCCCACTCCATCTTGAAAACACACACATAAGGAGACACAGATCCACTATAGTAAATGCATACCAACAACCCAAGCAAATGGCTACGCAATTCTGTCACACAGACACAAATGCTCATGTGCTCACTTTAGCCATGTATTACTGCCAATTCGCTGCAGTCCACTAATGGCTTCTCTGCCTCACTGCTGTAGTCAGCCCAGCTGCATCGACTAGCTCCAAATGGTCGAACAGAGTTCATTCTCGTAGCATGCCATGCCTGCACACACAGCTACTGCCAGAAAGCAAGATGTGTGCTTATTTCTTCTTAAGTCTTCGTGTTGTACTAAACATACACTGTAGCTTTTGTCCTCATCTGTCCAACGTCTAGGTCTATTTGTGTGAATGTGCTTGTGTTAGTAGATGCAGCATGTGATTAGTTAGGACATGATTGCCCCATTTGCGGTTGAATTCCCATCATGTATATGATGGATTTCAAATTAGTATGCAAAGTGAGAGATGGCCTCTAACACCAGCACCTGTCACTGTGACAAGTTGGGTACTTTTCTTCCTTTCTACCCTCTGAAACTTTCCTCTCTGGCTTCTTTTCCCTATTACTACAACATATCTACTACCTCTACGTTACAGCAGCTCATCTCCACACAATGAAATTATCCCCGAGTGGAACGACGGGCTCCTGTGGGGACGACTCCTGACTCTTGATCAACTCCATTTGTCTGTTCTTCTGTCTGAATCAATTTATCAGATGCTTTCTTAACCGAAGCTCCACTGAATAACTATATGTTGCTGTTTTATTTACTTGTTCATTGACATATGGGTTGAAACAAGCTTGTTGACATGAATTTGCACAGAGGGGAACTGCAAGCATCTTTTGGCAAATGGTATTATCTTCTTTGCGATTAGTTTATGTTTTTAAAGATGTTGAAACTGAGTCTAAAAGATTAATTGATCTACATAGAAGATTATACGTTTGCTAGTTTTATCGCTAAGTGAGCAATAAAATGAGCTTTGTAGTGTTTTTTAGGGGTTGCTTTAGTGGATCACTGTGCTAGAAAGTCAGCTGCTCTGGTTTCACTCATTTCTTCAGACAGGGCTTCTTTTATCTAATGTTTCTCTGCTTCATTCTGCTTCTGTAGGAATTGATGACCAAATTGATAACTGAGACTCCAGACCATCCAATCCCTTTTCTCATTGATCACCTGCAGACCAAGCAAGACAGCCCTGGAAAACTCCACAGAGCTCTCTCTGGCTCAGCAGCACTGTGGGCACAGAGCTCCCCAGGTCGGCACATTCATACACATTGCAGACATGCAGAAGGTACAATATAAAGTTCACAGACCCTATTTTCTATACCTTGCAACAACTGAGACTTTTCCTAAATGGATTTGATTCACTTTTCTGAATGAATCTGCACATAATCCTTCACGGGGGAAGCAAAGGGTGAGGTTTTGTTAGTTAAATTGGGAAAAATCCCAATTACATGGGTAAATCTGGTGCACACTGCTCTCCAAACAGGGAAAAACAGTTTGAACATATAAACAATAGTGGTGATCAGGTATTAACAATACTACCATGCTTCCACAGTTGCTGGTCACACATGTTCTATACAGCAGGACGTTTTCTGCATCTTCCCAGGAAATGTCAAGCATTTGGAAAAATGTGGAGTCAAACAAATGAGAATAAAGCTTTAACTCTTATTATCATACACACTCACATATTTGCTCACCTGCAATAAATTCTCCTAAGCATTTGCTGCTACATTTGCCCATTGTCTCACTCTGTCATATCCTGGACATATTTTACCTGGAGGGCTGGCTGGGAGTCCTTCACAACAAGTCGACAACAAACGCTGTGGGCACTAGCACTCCCACAGGCCACCCCTCTGGAACAACTATACTTTACAACACTGCAGAACTGCAGTTAAAGCTTAAACATGGAATCAGAGTAAAAACTGAGCCACAAGATTTGAGAGATTTACCCAAAGTCTTGCATCCTTCGAGACACTGCAGTAAGACTCGTATCTGGGAAAATGATGAAGGAAAATTTTGCAGAATAAGCTGCAGAGCAGCCTCCATTATTCTGACGGTGCTTGGAACCATCTGTAGGCTTCCTGGAACTGACGGCACAGCTGGCTGCCAGACGGAGTTATCAGAGATGAAGAGCTGTAGTCAGACAAGTAAGGATAGATTAGGATAGAGTGTTCAAAGTCCCAGGCTGGAGAAAAAGGCAACAACTTGAAGTATCCTGGCCAAAAAAAAGTATAGAAGGAGTTTCATAAGCACTGAGTCCAGAATTTTTCTATGTAGAACATCCCCTGTGTGTATACTGACATACTGCAGAGAGGTATGAGTAGGATGTGCAGGCTTGTAGGATCCTTTCCATGCAGATATGCAGATGCCATAGCTGCCAATGGTTCTTTTATCAAACTGAATGATTTTAGAAGAAATAGATGAGACTCAGCAAAACTTTTTAATGTGTACATGGAGTCTAAAATGTTTCCACATACACTGTAAAAAATTGACCTGCTGCATAAACAAGTTTTCACATTAAACTGAGTTTATGTTTAAAATATTAAACGCTTCTTAACAAATCTTGTGACTGTGTCTCCTAAACAGAAAACAAAAACACTCGAAGAGAGTACAGCAACTTCGAGAAGCCATGGCAAATTCACCCAAAGAAACCCAAGAAATCAAAAAGTGACCTGGCTGTTTCAAGCATCTCCCCACCGTCACCAGAGTCCAAATCCTGTAAGTTCTGATCTGCCAGCAAAGTTTTCTACATCCTAATTGTGTCCTATTCATCTTGATCAAAATGACTCGTTCAAACCACTCTCCTATGCAGTTTTGATACCTGTTGTATCACTTGTATCCTCAATTACATGCTCCATTGACTTTAATCTCCATTTTAATTAGATATAATTACACGTAATTAAAGTTAGTCACAGTGCATCGCCCAGTCTCCTCTTTCCAGCCTCCCATAGCACTGCAGATGAGTTCATTATGAAGTGCCATTTCTCATACACTTCCTGCTGCACTGCTACACATTCTAGTGAATTATTCACTGACTTCTTGCATGCAAGTAGAAAATATGTGCAAAGTTGGAAACTTTCAGTTTAGCCTTGAAGTAAATGACCACATCTGTTACGTTAGAATGAAGCATGAGACTGAGGCAGTGAGGATGGGTCAAACAGAGAAGAAGCAGAGCCACAGATTGCTTCAATAATTTAACACCGTGCTCTGTCACTGCCAGTCCAAGTCTATTTTAGGCTGTGGTTGGAGCATTTCTCACAATCAGAGGAAACTACTGTGCAAATGAGTGCATACTGTTAGCAAAAAAACAACAAGAGGAAAAGATTGAGAAGCACATTGAGGTGTAGACCTTTATTTTTTTAGCTTTACCAATGTTACTTCTTTCCTTTCAGTCAGATTACATTAAAAAGTAAATGCGGATGTGTTTTGGTTTGCAGAGCTGGGGAAAGTTTGAAATAACAACAGGTGCAAAAGGTGTGCAGCGTAAAACAAAAGCTGTCAGAAACATTTAAAGGATGCATTTAAATCAATACGAGTGCTGTGTTAACACAACCTCTGTGCATCATTTTGGCAAAGTGTTAATATGCTGTAGCTGCTTAAGTGATGCTTTGAAAAGGTAAATTTGGCGGGAAATTAGTTGTTAACCTTTATAATCTAGGCTGTTAAGATGTAGTGCAGTCCTTTGCTTATGCAGTACAACACATAGAGGTGAGCAAAGACTAGAGTAATAAGAGAATGTTTTTTTTCCTCTGGCAGTGACATTTGTGCTGTGGTACTGTTGTTACAGCACCAAGCGGCTTAGTCAGGGTAAATAAAAGTGGAGGGAAAAGAAGACTGTAGTAGCAGTGCTGTCAAATATTCACTTTTCGTGTTAATGTGTGTGTTTTTTGGGCAGACAGAAGGGCAGTTCTTACTTCCAGCACCGGTCAGCAGATCTATGTGCTTGATTTACACATGCGTGCATTTATTTTAACATCTTTTTATTCTGTTTCGTGGTGTCTGTGTTGGCCAGCGGACAACCAGAACATGTTTGGCATCTCTACATAACCCAGTAGTTTTTCATGCTGATTCAAAAACAGAATAAGAGTGTTAGATATGGATGAACCAGAATGCCTCTCATGTGAAATACTGATGCGCTTTATATAAATAAAGCCTGAATCCAACAATCTGTGAAGTAACCATTGTTTAGTGAGCCTGCAAAAGGACACTGGCAGGTTGTCAATACAGTATGTATGTTATTTCCTGCCCCTGTTTGACTTGTTTTGTTAATCAAACAGACTGACAGATATCATCCCCCGGCCTCGGATCAGTCAGCTCTGGGCTGACTTTGTTTTTGTTTTTTTTTTGTTTTTTGTGCCTGAATTTCACTCTATCCATCTATAAATTATAAAGCCAGTCTGAGAACTAGTGCAACAAGCTGTATCATACCATCAACATTATTATGAGTTCTTTTAGGAAATATCATCAAAGTTGTTCTGCTTGGATTTGTTGACATTAATATGTTTGGGTTTG
The DNA here is from genome assembly GCA_037177515.1 of Pseudomugil tenellus. Lineage (NCBI taxonomy): Eukaryota > Metazoa > Chordata > Actinopteri > Atheriniformes > Pseudomugilidae > Pseudomugil > Pseudomugil tenellus. The sequence continues at coordinate 12,436,912 of JBAMHX010000020.1, forward strand.
TGATGTCCAGTGCCACGATCAATTGAGTACCCATCCTGGGATTGGAGGGAGAGCCGGGACTTTGATGAGCTCAGTCACATTCTCCAGGAGAGCAAGAAGCTTGGCAAGGCCCTGGAGAGCCTGTCACGTAGTGAGTGGCTGCACACGTACATTATTCTGAGCAGAGTTTACAACATCTTAATGTATAAAGGGCTGCTTGGAAGATTGTGAGTCATTTATAGCTTACTTTTTTTGCATTAAGTTGAAATAAAACAGATTTTTGTGTAGACTTTATAAAAATAAAAAAAACAATAATGAGGCCAATAAACACCTATAAACACATTCTGTTTTAATTGCCAACAGGGGGCGACTGTTGATTCTGGAAAGCCTTGTTTGCATGTAAGGCGTCTAGTGTGGAGGCGCCGTGCAAGATGCTGTTTGGGGGGCCCCTAGTTTGCCCAACTACAATAGCAAGATGCCTAAATCCCTGACATTATCCATGACCCTGCCACAGTCTATTAGACACATAAATTAAACAGGCTACATGCATAACAAGAGCCACTCACACTGAGAATGTATATGATTGGTAATAATCATCTGTGTCAATACTTGTTTTTTATGTTCAATTTAATTTGGGAAGGTATACAACTCAGGTATACAACTCAGGTTTTTTACGGCAGAACAATTTATTATACCTTAAAACAATAATTAAGTTAATAAATATGGTGGAAGAAACCAAATATCAACAGCCAAAAAGGGCCCTTTTTACTTACCTATCAATGTGAAAACATAAAGAAAAGAGACAGAAGTGATGTCCAGTCAGCTGCTACTGGTTTACAATTGCAGTGAGTTTTACTAATATAGAAAATAATAATGTGTTTTTATGCTAAACGTTAAACACTGGAACACACACTGTCGCTTCTAACGTATTATAATTCATATTTCATATTTGTCATATTTGCTACATACGGCTTATGAGACATTTTGCATCACTTTATGGTAGAAACTTTATTCAGAACCCATTTGCACACCATGTGATACTGGTCTCCAGCCCCCTGGCGAACACCAGAAAGCAGAGGAATATAGGTTGCAATGTTTTGATCTATAACATGGTAATAAATGGTAAAAATCACCATCCCCAAAAAAAGTTACATATTTTTTCCAGGTTTTTTTTAGAGCCAAAGACTTCAGATTTTAAAAATATGAGTTTTCTGATCAGTTCTTATTTCATGTGAAATGTGAAAAATTGTGCTTCATGTTTTTTTGTTTTTTTAAACATAGAACACTTTACTTTAACAAATGCATGCAGTGATGTTAATCATATTTGACTTTTAATTTTATTTATTATTTATTATTTCAGTAATTTTTCGGTCTTACTAAACAGTAGTGTGAACATATGTCGAACTGATGTTTTGGATAATATTAGTGTAGAACTTTTAAAACTATTGTAAAGCTTCCCAAACTTTCATTCACTGCTGAAGCTACATTTTGCTGCAAGGACTCAGCAAATCCTTAAAACACCCTAAAGAAGCAGTTAATCTAAAAAGCTCTCCACTGTCTGATCTCATGGTTTCTGCTTTTTATGCTTCTGTAACACATATCTTTTCTTCATCTGCAGGCATCGCCATCTCGGATGAGCTTGATCAGGTATGCACATATCAAATACTTTGAAATCTCTATTTGACTTACTGATGTATAATATAGTTTAGGATGAAAGGAAACAGACTTCTGTCCCTCCTGCTACATCGCCTAAAAGCTGAGTTTCATCCAGGCTCTCATGAAGGTGATGCGCAAGAGTGATACTTCAATTAGCTTGTCCTCAGTCTCCCTTTACCTTGGTGCTATGCAGTGCATCTTCCTTTAAAACGTGTCCTAAGCAATGTCTTTGTCCTTGCCTGGTCTCAATTATTTTCCAACACAATATTGCATCTGCAGCCCAGGCTGGAGATGAGCCTTTTGAATATTCTGGATCAGAGACACAGCATGTGTTTTGATAGGGAGTAAACAATGTCCAACATCCTGTTTTTGTGGGACAGAAATGGAAACAAAACACTGAGAACCTGCTGTAATGCAGGTACCATGATGAATTTAGAAAGAATACTCTTTGCTTTAACACCAATTTTCTACATGCATCACTGTTTTAGAACTTTGGGGGGTACAATTCTCTTCTACGCCCTCGGGTGGTGGGGGAGTGGGTTGGCAGAGAGGAAGATGACGCAGACCCACTGGCTGCTGAGATGTTGCGCCCGCCGGTTCCCCGCACCAAAACTGAAGTTTGCTGGAGTGGAGACAACAGCCCTGCTCGGAGGTCAGTGTCCATGTTCATTTGTGTCATTTGCACGTGGGAAATTATGAATCATTTACTGGAAAATGAGCTGAAACAAAAGCTCACAAAGCTCTATAAAAAATATTTGGATTTGTTGTTAAAGACCTTTGACTGTCTGAGGAAAGCCTGTTTGGGTGGGTTGGATAATCCCATTTATAAGGTGTGATGAAAGATGCTTGCCAGAGTACATCCTCAACCTAGTTTTAAATGAAAGCTAACCTCATTTCTGCATGCTCCATGCTAAAGAAAGTTCCCCTTATTATTTAAAAAATGCTTGTCTTTGTCAGTGAAACTGCATCAAACCATAAATTATATTTTTATAAATTTTTATAAATTATATAATATTTTATTTCTTTAAAAATATTTTTCTTTTGTGTTTATAATCTTGTATAAACCTTTTAGGATGCAAGTAGCTAGATGTTTGTACTGGTTTTTTCACAACTACAGTAGCCCTTACATGGACCAAAGCGTGGTCATAATGAGACAAACTGTCATTTCTGGAGTGATGGTTTGGTTTATTTAGCTGGGAAGTGAGGGTAGTGTTATGCATGAATTGTTTTTGTTAATTACAGGGTTAGTGTTTATTTCATGCTGTTCAAAATGAATGGAAGCCGGTGTGATGACCTGACGAGGGAAGCAAAGCTAACTTTTATGTATATTTCTGTGTATCTGCACAGCATGCGACTAATTAAAGAAGGATGAAATATAAAACCATAAACCATGTGCAGGCTTTGGCTGACACATGCGAATAATCTCATTAGGTCACCGCATGGGTGGATTATAGGGGAAGAATCACTTAGTTAGATGTCTGGGCTGGAAGATATAGATGTGTGTGGAGTCACTATGAACTCCACAACATATTTCTGTCAGCCAATGAGAGGGAAGACACTCGAGCTGCTCTGTGTTTAGGAGATGATGCTGCTTTTTGAAACATTTCCATCAAGTGAGAGCATAATTATTAGTCTTATTATGGGCCGAGTTCAAATGATTACGCTGATTAAATGGAGAAGTGGCACAACTATCACTGCCCTCTCTTAAAATCCCTTTTGCTACTTGTGTACTTTCAGTCCAGAGGTTTTTCACATGTATGTAAGGTTTTTGTCAAATGTGGTTTAAATCAGAGCTGGTTTGTGAGGTACGCACCCACTCTCCTTTTTCTCCGCTATCTCTTCCCGCTTTTCTCCAGCATTTTTTTGAATTCTCCAGCATGACAATTTATATCTGGGGTTTCATTTACAAAGCATTGCGAAGGATCTATAGGCCTACTAAAAGTGTAAAAATGCCCATAAGCTGGAAATGATAAAAAAAAAAATCCAAATTTAAAGAACCATGCAGCATGTACTTCTACAAGAAATGCTTTGTGTTCTGTCCTTTACATGCCCACATGCAACCATAAATGATTAAGTCAAAGCACCTCATATATCAATGTGTATTTAAATGTGCCACTGATTGATGTTATTTTATGATTGACAACAGCAAACTCGGAGAAAAGCGCAAAGAAATGCGATTTCACCGAAACGGACATCGATGTGTTTGTTAATGAGGTGGAGAAACATGTTTTATAGCCCCTGTAGTGGTGCGACAAGTAAAAGGAAAGTTTTATGTTTAGCCTGCTTCTGGAGGAGGAGGATTATAAAAGCTGTTCTGCTAAATCAGATAAATCATTGATGAACTGATGAGCTAATGGAAGTAGGTGGGCTAAAACTAAGTCACGCTGTTTGCTAGCTGAAAAACGTGTTTGATTATATCTGTCAATCAAACAAACATGCAGAAAAAATGCAGAATTTCAAGAATAAATAACATCTAAATGGATTAATAAAAAAAATACACTCCCTTACAGTTGTCATGAAGACAAACTTGACCTATTAAACATAAAATGTTTTGTACCGGGGTGTAAACACGTTTAATTCTGCTGTGAAGTTGGTCTTTTTAACAATGGGGTCTCTGTTTTAGAGCCCCTATTGGATGAAAAGAGAAAAGCAATTTAGAAAATTTTCACTTTAGTTATTTTCCAGTAAAAAAAAAAAAAAAAAAAAAAAGTTGCTCATAGTTAAACCATACTCAAAATAATGTGTTTAATGACTTAAAATAGCTCCTATGGTTAAACAAGTAAAATTACATAATTTTTTAACCTTTTTTTTTAAAATGTCCATATTTTTCTGGTTTCCGTTCTATTTTATTATGGAAAGGGTTGCTTTCAGGTTCAAAAGCTCTGTTTACAATCACACCAAAATGCACCAGTTTTTTTCTTGCCTCAAAGAATTTGATAAATGGAGGGAGAGAAAGAAAGAAACAGCCGGGGAAAATGATTCATGTCCATAATTAGGCCAGCAAATATAATTTATAAAAATACCACACAGAGGTTATAATGGAATACCAGTCATCTTTTGGCCCTTACCTATTAGCCTTGAATAGAAGTCATTAAACAAAGATTAGCATCAGATGAATAATCTGCCTCTATGCTTCCCGCTCTCAGCCAGAGGGATATAAAAATGAATTTCTTCAGTATGCTGGTAATTCAGAAACCAGCCTTCCATACAGTATGGTTCATAATTTTTTCGCAGGTAAATCAGAGATGACAGCATTCTCACCTTAGAAAACATTTGGAATGGAAATATGGAAACACTATTTCTTTCCTCATGTTCATTGTTTTTAATTAATCTGAGATATGTGAAGTTGTATTAGTGTGCAAATAGAAATGAAGATGCATTATGCAGATAGGGTCTTTCCACATCTGGATCCTGTCAGGAAATAATTAGAAACAAACCTGTGTGAGAAATGTTAGCATATACTTTTCATGATACAACTAAAGCCTTCTTTTCTTTTCCTAAGCAGTTAACATTAAATCGTTATCGTTCCTGCTTCTCTGTGTGGATCTGATAACTTCCTCTACAGTCTTGAAGATATATTTTAAACATCTCACTGCGTATAAAACACTATTAAACTTTACTTAAAAAGTAACATCCTCTCAACTTTTTGGTTGGTAGTGAAACCGTTGCTCTGCTCCACACCTCAGAGTAATTACCCCGTCTTATCTTCTGCCTGCCAGACATTAACAGTTAAGTGTCCTCCACCTTCATGACACTTGAAAAGACTCTTGGATTTTGTGTCTAACAACAAAGGCATGAAGACACACAAACCATCTGCACGCGGCTGATGCAATAAAAAAAAAAGTTCTGCTTACAGGCTGCTTAGATACAGACCTGACAGATTATGGTGTGAGAGCAACAGCTGGAAACCAGCTCTGACATTCTCACAATAATAACTCCTGTATCCTTCATGGACTTTATAGAAGTCAGGGGGCACAATCCAGAGTCTAAAATGGAGGAAGGACAGTAACATTTTGTTCATTCAGTCACTTGAGTATTGTTGTGTTTTCCCCCTTTTAGCCTGAAGATGGAAACAAAGAGCAAAGGGTTAAAGGAGCAGCAGCAGCATCACAAGAAGCTCCTAGCAGCCATGTTGTCCCAAGATTCATTTGATTCAGTCAACAGCCCTTCCCCCTCTGTTGTTGAAGATGAGATGGAGGATGAGGATGATGCCATGGAGCTTTTGGGTAATGTCAAAAACCTAAAGTGCCTACATACAGATTTTTTTTACATTCATTTATTAATGATCTCAAGGGTCTGACAGAATCGCGATGCTTCATGACTGTGATGCTTTCACATTTGCTTTTTGTTTCTCCTGTTAAAAACAGAAAGCAGGAAGGCATTTATTGACAGGAAAGTTAAACTGGTAACCATTTACAAAGAAGAAGTATATTTTTCTGTATGTAATAGAGATGGCTTAATCTCAAACAATTTGAGTCATGACGGCTAACATGTTCACGACCCCCACCCCAACATGGTGATTGAATTATTTGTATGATATATAAGATGGGTCATCTTGCAGCCGTCCTCTTAATGTAAGGCTGGAAAACAAATCACCCACATTCTCAAAATCAACTTCTCTCACTGAGATGATGCAAATTTCAGATTTATTATGCTGTGTGTACTAATTTAGTTGTTTATCTGTAAAATTAAAGTGGCAAATTTACAGATCTGTCTCTGCATTCATGGTTTAATTTTTACAGACCTGGTAAAAATCCCAAATTTATTTGATAAATATGGGCTATATTTTGTTTTTACAATTATCTTGTGACCCCATGCGGATTCCAACCACCACTGACTTGATGAGAGGGATGTATTAGAGACGTGCACATGTGCAAAGACAGTATATACAAGTAATGGCTGTAAAAAGTCCTCTAACATATTGTTTCAGTCTAAAAGAGAATCTCAGAGTAGCTTACCTTGATTTACTCTTTTAGATTTTATTACATATGATTTATATTCTCTAATGCCAGTTATGTCAGCATGTGCTGACTTGAAATGGGTGATCAGCAGTGGAAAAACAGTAGTTTTATGTTCTGTTCACAGGATGGACTTAAAGCTTGTCCTGCTGTTGGAGCAGATACGAGTTTATAGCCCCCATGCCAAATTGAGTCTTACATTATGTCTGCGCTATTCTTCTGCTTCTTCTTGTTTGTCTTTGTAATATTTTAATCTTGAAGGTGTGAATCTTGAAAATGTGGAGCTTAAAATCATACTGTGGTATACATATGCGTATGCAACAAGTGTTACAACATTTAAACCAGACTTTACTGCTAATCAGAGCTAATACGTTAGCTTTTAAATGTCCAATATTGTGCTAAATTGACTTTAGTGTGGTTTTAACCTTTTATTAGTATTATTTGTAGCCTAACAAGCAATAGTAAACCATTCCCAGTTTCAGAGACCTCGCAGCAACAAATGAGTAGTATGGCAAAATTATATAAAAATGCATAATATTATCATAAATATGCATGGAATAGATTGTGAAACGGCAAAATATAGCAAAATATGAACCTTTAAACAACATTTTAGCTTGTGAAAAGCTTCTAAGACAGTTTAACTTTGAGGAATAACAACTCGCAACGTCTTCTTTAGCTTCTACAGTAACATGCGCTCCAATTATAGTGCTTCAGTGTTTCTCAAGTGGTCTCTGTAGAGCTATTGCTGTGTGGTGGCACACAATCTACGTATGCTCTTCTGTCACAGCGTCGATCCTTCTCTGCTTGTTAGCACCAGGGTCGTCCAGAGGGTCACATTACTTTATTGATGTGTGACAGCGTGTGCCTGCGGGTTGCACATACTGAAGCTACAAAATTCAGATGTCAGAGCTGTGCAAATGTATTTTAAATGAAGTGCTTGCTTATTGTTTTTTTTTTTTGTGAACAAATCTAAAAATGTTCATTTCTGTGAAAAATTGTGGCTATTACTCTTATTTGATGATCCCATTATTTGACTAGTAACTGTTAATACACTATTTTCTACATAATTTGAATACAATTTGCTCTAAATTCTTTCCTGGGTTTAGATTTGTGTGATTTTGTGTTTTTATTTGTGTGTGTTAGATTTACAGCAAAACTTCCAAAACTAAATTTATTAGTTAGAATTAATCTACTTCTGCAAGTAATGTTGATTTATTTTTAAATGAAAGCACAAGTAACTCTTAAAAAGAGGGCCCATGTGTACGTATATTTGCAAATGCACCCTAGGTGGGGACTCCATATCAATTACAAATAGACAGTGTGTACAAGAGCTTAAAAACTGGTCAAATAAATGAAAGGGGGGACCCATTTGGACCCCATCCAGTATCAATTCTGCATGGGCAATTAACACAAGACCAATATGGAACCAGTGGACAGTCCCATTAGCCATTCTAAAGATTACTAAACAAATGTCTGCACTTTGGCTCTGAGTCAAGGAAACCTTTGAGAAACTAACTCTTTCGTACCAGCCTCACACAGTCATGACACAAGACAGCAGTACATAATAGTGATAAATATAGCCATAAAGGATGATGCTGCGGGTCTGTGACGACCCTCTTTCATCATAACTCTGAAACACATCCACATCCCCTCAGTGGCTCTGCAACACAGCCCAAAGCTGTAATTCAGAGGAAAGAATCAAGGTTATTCCTGATTCCTTGTCAAGGCCTGGTCATGGAGTTCTCCAGAGATGCTGCTTCTGTGTTGACTGCCTGACCGCATAGTTCATAACAATTTTTACTACCAGCATGTAGTAGCTCAGAACAATGAAAGACCCTCAGGAGAATTAATTCGCTTCATTCAGAACAAAGAAGTGCTTGGTTTAAGTTTAGTTGCTGTGATCAAATGCATAACTGCTGAAACTTGGCAGACATGGTAAGCTTGTGATTGTATATTGATCCCTGAAGAAGGTATTCATTTTCTTCCCCTGCTGCTGCTGTACACATGAAGGTTAAAACACATGGTCATTGGCTCAGCAGTGTTCCCGGAACCGGTAGGGGTTCAATGATGCGCTCAAGGACTCGAGGATTTGTTGAACTTTGTTCCGATGCAGCAAAAGCACCTTTAGCTGTAGTTTGTAAAGTGAACTTTTACCACTTTAAATGACCTGCTTTTTTGTGTCCTGTGTCATTGGGTTTCCTATAGCATCCCCAATAACATACATGACATGCAATAATTTAAGTGCAGGTGTGAATGGTTATCGGTATCTATGTGTCAGCACTGTGATAGACTCAACCCATCCAATGTAATCTGGGATACGGTCCAACTGCCTAACCTTTTGTAGGATACAGCAGGAAAATAGATGAATGAACATCCAATCTCATGCAGCTGCTCTGTTACAGTACCAGCCATGGTTGCAGACCGTTTTAAGCATTTGCTTAGGGTGACCTCTAGTGGTTAAAATACTGTATCGCAAATTAGTCTTGATTCCATCACTGTGTCTGAGTAGACTTGAATTTACATGACAAAGACATGTACACAGGCTTTCCAACATTTGCAAGCAAATCTTGCAACTGCTCTTGAAGAACTGTTTACTCTCTCATGATGCACATCACACATATCTGATTGTTATTCACACCTGCTGATGAGCTTCTTGTTGAGCTGCTTTCTGCTGTACAGAGAGATGCAAAGCTCAACCTATAAGCAAGTAGGCTGAACTGTCCAGCTCTTAAAATCTGAAGTCTTTATTTGACCTTTTAACAAAATCTGGAAAAAAGCATTTTTTTGGTATTTTCACAATTTATTACCATGTGATAGGTCAAAATTACTGTAGTGTATTCTTCTTTCTGGTTTTTACAAGGGGGCAGGAGACCAGTATCATATGGTGTACAACTGGATTTTGAATAAAGTTTCTACCATAAAGGGATGCAAAATGTCTCAGAAACTATATGTATCATATATGATACATTTGGCTTTATAGGATTAAACTCCAGTGTGGCTCTGATCAGTCATCAGATTGAAACACATTGCCAAATTTCCACTAGGAGGCAGGAAAGGTACACTCATTTGCCCTGCTGTGTAACAGTGACAACTTTTCTGAGAGCCTAAAATGTTTAATAAAAACAGGCTTAAAAGATACAAAGAAAGTAATCACCATTTTCATATGGAGCATAAGGTTTTTCCATACTGGGTGTGTTATTGCCAGTACCTGGATAAGAAGCTTATGAGAAAATAATAAGATCCCTTGGAATGGTTCATAGATCTGCTTGCCAGAGTTTTCCCAGTTTAATGCAGTTCTAAAACCAAAGATATAACTTAAAGTTGGTTTTGTTTTAGTGTTTTCCAAAAAAGAGAAAATTATATCAGTCCAGGGGGTTCATTTCCCTTCATTCTCCCCTCACTTGAACAGTATGACACTGCTTTTCCCTGTTTTCATTAGTTCTGCGGCTAATATATACAACAGTGAAGCCATATTAAAGATAAATATGAGTCACACATTCCTGTAAAAATACAGAAAAAAACAGGATTGTAATTTTACTTGGGTGGTGGCAAGACTGAGGTTTTTTTCTACATCTCCCCCCCTTTCCAAAAAAAAAAGTTTCAGTCCAGTGTGTGGAGAGAAACGCCTTCTCTTGTGAGTTGCAGTGTTATTCCTATGCTAGTTAAATGTTATGAGTTTGCCGGCTCCCTACTGCTGTTTCATCTCAGACATATATGCTTTTGAATATTAATCTTATTTTTGTGAATATATTCTTAAAATATGTTAAAATTAGATGTTTGGTAGCACGGGAAAAGCATTACATGAAAAGAATAGTAATCTTCCATCCCCTTCTGGGTCCTAAAACATGGACAATGTGGGAGGGTTGGGGTCTAGATAATCTCAAATATACATTTTAATTGTTCCAGAGGGTAACAGAGCTTGTGCCAGTGTATAGCAACAGTATATGATAGTGGGCAGACCCCCCTTCTGTGTAACCCAGTAGACCCTTTCAGTATGTCAACTCACTCTGGTGTGATTCCTGAAATAGGAGAAGAGGATATAAGGGGAGCAGTGAAGATTTGACAGGGACAAGATGAAGGCAAGATAAAGCTCTGGCAGCGACTTGTTGGGTGAGTTACCGTAGCTGTGTGTGTCTCTTTTGTTTGAATATGTTACATCTTCTCTGATGAGGCAATGCCTTCACAGAGTTTGAGCTGGAAAGGGAAAGTTTTACTTTTATTTTTTTTTTACCTGCATCAGGGTATAAGATTAACAGTGAAACACACACGAGCACATAATCCATATGGATTTGTGAACATAACCTGAGACACTAAACACATTTAATCAGCAAATCAGTCATTTGATTTACAGCAAACGCACAATGATAAACACATTAATTAAACGGATTAAAGCATGTTATCAGCATTTAAACTGGACTAATTTAATGTTAATTCACTGTCACAGTATTGCAGCTACTTCTGTGTTGAACAGGGACAGATGTGGACAGTTTATGTGGAAAGTCTTGACAGGAAGTGGTCCCAAGGTCATTATTGCACAATGTTATCTACATTGCATCATGTTATCTTCAGATCAAAAGTTTCCCCACTAACAGGACGCTACTTTCCTGCATCTGTTATTTATTAGTAAGTCATGTGATGTCGCAGGTGACTGAACACCACTGCTGGTAGAGGTTTTCAAAATATCTGACATTTTCTGGCATTTGGTCCCTCTTCGTCTTCACTGTGATTCTGTTTTACTTTAAATTTCTTTTTCTTTCAGTCAGGACCCTAAAAGCCCAGGTCACCAGGAATTCCCCCGCTTATTCCAGCGGCCGTTGTGGGCCTGCTTTCAGAACCACCTTTTTACAGAGGGAAAGATTATACATTAAAAACAATTACAAATGTAGCAATCTAAGAAGTGGACATTACATCAGGTTCATCAAAAAACAGATTCTGGCATGCGAGTTGTAAAGAAATAAAAAACTGATTATCAGACTTTAAAGACCCGTTAGGTGTTGAAGCTAATGACAGTGGAAGTAGAAACACACTAACAAATATGGCTTGTTTAGAGGGGTTGCCAAAAGAAATGTCTTCTCACTAAGGACTCACCACAAACCACTAGGCTTCTGGAAGCATGCCCTTTGGATGGAAGAGGGACATGACCTGAAAAACTTGCAGTAACGGAGTCAACATTTTTTTTTAGTTTTTCAAAGTTGCTTGAACTTAGAAACAGATATAATTTTTTACAGTGCATTCATACAGATGATCATTTAAAATAACATGAATAAGAAAAGTAAACAACAAAAAACAATTACATAGACAGAACATAAAATTTTTACAAGGGGTTTCAAACAATTTAAGCATTTTTGACACCCAAATGCTTGAACAGAACCTAGTATGAACCTTTTTTTCCTTTAAAAAAATAAAAAAGGGAGAGCATTGCTTGTTGAGGATTAACTTAAAGTCTTATTTTAAACTATAGCTGGAGTTGCCGGGTTAGGTGGATGGAACAAAAGTAATCTTCATTTTTTGCACTCGTACCAACAGAGTGGGTGTAGCAGAGCAGATGAGGATAGCTGCACAGAAGTGGGTTGCAGGTTATTCTCAATTGGTGGTTTTCCTGAATGATGTCATTAAAGTTGAGTAGGTAAGATTAGAAGTAGAAGTGATGGTAGATGCAGGACGTTTTCAGTTTATGAATTTTGATGTAGGTCGTCTGGATGAGTGTTATCTATGATTAATCAGCTCAAATGTTCAAAGTCAATTTCTTTTCCGTTGATCAAAGCTTTTGGACCAGAGAAGTACGTTGTGTGACCATGTTTATGAGCTTTCTCTACAGCTGACCATAGTGCAGCTCAGGCCTCATAGTTTTTGTTAGGTCTTCTCCAAAGCGAAGCTTTCTCTCCTTCAGGAATTCCCTTTACCGCCTGTTCTCCAAGCTTTGTTCTAAGCTTATTTTGCTTTTTTTTTTTAATATAATTGGTTTCATTGTAGGCAAATTCTAGTGATTTTTAAGTTATTCAATGAATCGTTTCGGTACTGTTGTTAATCGTTCATTGATTCTGATGGTAATGGTGCTGATGATATTAGTTTGCAGCTCTAGCACAGAGTAGTCGATGTTGTTGCTTTTCAGGAGGCTTCAGGATTTTATCTTCCTCGTTTTCCGTGTCCTTGGTGCTTGATTTATCGTTCACCTCTGAATATGAGTGGTTGTTTGAAGTCTTCAGTGTTTTTGTGGTCTTTTTTCCTTTTCCCGCTGTTGGATATGAGACCCTGTTTCAACTAGCTCCACCAAGAGTTAGCTGTAAAAAATGGTTTACATGTTTGGTTGTCAAAAGCTTGTAAAGATTTTTTGCAGATATTAGATCATTATCATTACATAGATGTTGTGGTTTTCTTTTTAGGTATATAAATAAAATATTTAACGAATATGAAGCAAAGCAACAAGAGGGAAAATCATTTATATTATTCCATTTGTTGTAATTTATCATAATTACCATACATTATGGATCCCTGCATGTTTTCAGACTGATAGCATTAGCAAGTGAGGGTGCATTTCTGCCGGCAGCCACACACACACATACAAATTTATATATGCATGCACATGCTTCAGTCACCTCTACTGCCTCTTTCACCGTTGCCCAAACAACTAAAGACACAACAGTTGCCTTGGAAACACTTTACCCTGACAAGAACAAGGCATTATCAGCGTGACACATGAAGAGGAGCAGAGGAGGTAGATGAAAGCACTCGTATTTCAGCGATGAACGTTTCTTTAACACTAAATCTTTTACTTGAGGTAGGAGCTTGAAAGGGTTGGGCTCACCTCTGAGGGTTTTGCCGGCCCGTTGGTACAAAGAATCTCCTCCAGTAAAAGAGTAACTGCGGCCAATTTGATGCCTATAAAAGTCTCCACGGTGCAGATGGATACGTTAATCGAGAGGCAAATTGCTCTGGTGTTACAGTGGTATTACTGGAAGCAGTTGTGCATAGACAAGCACACCGCTGTGATCATATTATAAATCTAAAGTTGGCTATTATGAGGCATGTGTTTTAATACCAGCCAGCATCTCTTGTGTGCGTGCACCTCAGATGATAGATGATAAATTGCATTAAAGCGAGCTGAATGGATACTGTGATGCTGTGTTGTGGCTAGTGCAGCCAGACAGAAACAAAAGATTGAAGATAGGTAGGCAAGTATGTAATCTGTAGATAGTGTTGTTATGCCACAGATGAAGACCTTGTGTGAATGGATGTATTGTGTTATCTGGTTTCATCCTGGGGTCAAATTAGGATTTAAAAAAGCAACCGTCGTGAATTACCACGATATACCGTCATAAAAAGTTCACGTGTGTTTGAGACTGAATGATAAAGATGAGGAGCATCTTCTTTTGTAATCAGAAAGATAATATTTGAGAAAAAAAAAACTTTTTTGCACATTAATTGTTGTAGTTTTTCCATATAAAACTACTTTTTTCTTTGATTTCTTAATTCTCCTCTTATTGATTAACACTTGATTTGTTTTGAACTGTAGATGGCAACCTTTATCCTGACAGACATATGTTTTGGTAAACATTACATCATACTTTTTTTTTTTTTTTTTTTTTTTTTTTAGGTCTGCAGCCAAGTATAATGACTGGCATTGTGGAGCATCAATGCATCAAGCTGATGTGTCTACAACAACGACCTAATCTAAGTTATATTTGCGGTTAGAAAGTGAATTAAAACGAGGCTTGCAGCAAGGCCTGTAAGAAGACTTTCTCCAGACCTCAGAGCTGTGATTTTGCTCCCACTCATGTGTGTGCCCATCTGATTCTGATCAGGCTTGTTACGGCAGCACTCAGAGCTGCAAAGGCTTCAAGTCGTATTTTTTAAGGCCTAGAGGAGAGCAAGAGAGTGAGAGAGAGAGGCTGAGAGTGAGAAAGCCGAAACATAATTACGATATGTAAGTTGGAATATTATTTTTATTACCAAGCCAAACAAATGTGTCTCTTGAGAATCACATCAAAGATGTCCGTGTGACAACAAACCGCCGAATGGAGACATTATGGTTGGTGCTTTAATGAAACACAAATGTTGGTTATTTGTGTGTGTGAGAGAGGGCAGCAGAAGTGTGAGGTCTGCAAGTGTCACTGCATGTGTTGCTGTGCGCCCTTTTTATCTGCACGTCTGAGTGTGCTGCTTATACATGTGGGTCCCTGCATGAGAGCGAGGGAAGCTTTGAGCTGTGCGCCGTAAGGAGCAAAGCATCTGCCACATACAGACTATTAATTAAAGCTCAGTGTTTTGTGGTTACACGTCGCCGCTGCTCATGAAAGAATGGAAAATTAAATTATTTCACTTAGATGAGACACAATAAATCACACCCCTTGATTAAACACTGTGGAACCGATGTGAGGTGACTGCTGAAGTGTGTGCGTGCGTGCGTGTCCCTCCACGTGTGCGGTAGTGCTTCTGATGATTTCGACCTATATATCTGTCAACGCGTCATCTGAGAAGGTGTACATTAAGTTATTTGTGAAGTTGATGCGCTAATTATGACTCTAGCTCTGCTTTTAGCCACACCAAGCGCAAGAAAGAGCCAGTCAGTCGGTCGCTATTTAAACAACATTAAATGACATGGACTTGCGGAGAAGCAGCACACAAACGCATTTCTCCTACACACTGCTCCACTCTTTTCTGGCTTCACTTGTGAGTGAGTGATTGCGGCGCGGAATTCCTCATCGCTCATGCCTTTTGTTGGTATTGCATCGCTTGAATAGTTTCCATTTCTCCCTCCCTTCCTTGCACACCTACCCTCCTCCCATACCCATCCATTGCAGGCTCGTTTTATTTATCTAACATGTCTTGTCGTAAGACGGGAGGAGGGTGGGAGTAGCATGCATGGCTGCCCTGGTGCCCGGAGAGTGAAAATGTGACTGGCTGACAAAGTGGCAAGAGTGGATAGATGTTTGTTGTGTCTAGACAGAGGCCTAGGAGGCTATCATGGTTCCAGGGTAAACTGGTCCTGCAGGACTGTAAACTTATTTATCATATGTGGGAGACAAGCTAAGTTCTATTGGGAAAATAAAGTGTCTGCAAACACTTTGACAAGGTAGACGGAGGAAAAGAATACTTGCATACAGCTAATGTTTCATATGTTGACATAATCCTTGGGAATTTGCACACGAAAAGACACCTGATACAAGGTTTAAGTCCAGTTTACATAATGTTTTAAGCAGTTTATTATTAGTTCACTTACTGTTACACCATGTAACCTAGACAACAATAAAACCTTTAAAGGAATTTGCTTCAAATTTATTCATGAACCTGGAAAGTAACAACTCAAAAAAAGCAAAAAACTATTTTTGCAAAACCGCTCAAGATTTTAGTCAAGACACAGTTTGAGCAGAATGATTCAGAATATCTCTTTCAACTCAAATACAAACAAGCACAAAACCTGATTGTGAAAGCTGTTGCGCTTGTTGTTTTAATAACCCATAGAACCACTCTTCTTTCATTTAGGTTTGCATGTGTTTCATATACAGCACTTTCAAGGTCATGCCACAGCATTCAGTTGTGTGGTCTGGAATTTGACTGGACCTCTGCAACATCTTGATCCTTTTTTATTTAAGTAATGCTCTTGTAGATTTATTGCTGTGCTTTGAATTATTGTGCTGTTGCACAACCTGCTTTCAGCCAAGCGTTAGCTGTCAGTCAGATTAATCTCACATTTGACTCTAGAAAACTTGGTAAACAGACATTTTAATTCAAACATTTTATGGTTGATTTAATAAAACTATATCGCTGCAAAACAATCCCAAATCATCAGCCCACTACTGCCATGCTTGACAGTTGGAATGAGGTGTTTGTGCTGGTATGCCGTTTGAAATTTTCAGCAAGTGGTGGTGACCATTAAGTCACCATATAAAGTGTAAACTGCCAAAATAATTGTTTCTACAAAGGTGTTCAAACTATATTTGATCATTAGCATAGATACATTAAGTCTAATTTATTCATGCATTTTAGCTTAGGGTTAGGGTAAGGCTTTGGTTAAATACATATGTATGTATGTTTCTATGTTTATATAT
>JBAMHX010000020.1:12456881-12471789 GCA_037177515.1 Pseudomugil tenellus
AATTTTTCTGCATCACTCTGAGACAGGATGTCCCTAATTTTTGCAATATTACGTAGATGGAAGAAAGCGGTTCTAGATACTTGTTTTAAATGTGAGCCAAAAATTAGCATATTGTCACTGAACAAAACATGCAGCCTTCAGTAATTACTAAGTTAATATATAAAGACTACTGCAGTAAATGGCAAACCTGGAAAAAATGAGCAAATACGTGCCTCTTGTTTATCTCTTGTTGGGATAGGCTCCAGCTACCTGCAACCATTTATTTGAATAAGCAGTACAGATGTTAGATAGATGGTGATCTTACTCACAGTAAAGTTTGGTAACACCAAAAAGTAGCATCAAAAAACAAAATACCAGTAAGTCCCCAAAATAAAGAGAACTGGGACAAAAATGAAGCAACAACCATTGCATCTGGTGTAGTTAGCCCTTCCTGTTTTTTTTTTTTTTGCCTTTGCATTGTGGCTGGTGAAATAACTGTTACAAGTCCGGATAGATGGACAGAGTGCTTTAGGTGTCTCATCCGAGTTGTTTCCTAATGTCCAATGCAGACAGAAGTTTGTATTTTTATTATTTTTTTTATTTCTGCCATGCTGATGGAGGGAGAGAGTTATCATGAGAAAGTGCCATCCAATCAAATCCAGGTGTTTAGTCATACATTTTCTGAGTGCAAGATATGTAAGAACAAAAAGTGTCATTTCCCTCCAGGGACAAGTATTTTTATGGTAACCACTAAGTTGTTTATTCAACCTTAAACAGTGTGAAGAAAGAAAGTTTGATCAACTCATTAGAGTCCAAAACACCTGCTTACTATTTATTCTCACTGATAGAAATAAAACATAATACTGCAATATGTTTTATCTCATCCATTAAAAAAAACAAAAAGAAGCTTCACTTTGATTTTTATTAACTTATAGTTTCAAGTCTCTGCTCTTGTACAAAACACGTTGACCTTATATTTTTCTGCATCACTGTTCTGTCATAACTGTGGGTTTTAGTTTCATTTGATCATTCTCTCTGCATCATCGTTGGTGTGTAAATATGCACTGGAAGTTGTCTTGATGCTGAAAATTCACCAGGGTGATATGACAGCTGATTCTGCTCAGGCTAAAATGTTACTCAAATGTCCAATTTTCAGTTACATCATATGGACAGTGTGTGGACTCATAGGAAACAGCTGTGGTTCGAGATAAAGCAGATGTCTTCTAAAATGGTGGGAATGTAGGGAAAAAAATTAGATGCATTTCATTTGAAAGTTTTAAAAAACGTATTTAAAGTCTGTCTACACCTGTTAACTCTGCTCAAAACAGCTGCTTGTCCAACAATGTCAAAGTCAATTTTATTTATATAGCACATTTAAAAAAAGTGCTTAACAAAGGAATGTAAACATAAAATACACAATATATCAAAACTGAGCTCAACTAAAAGCCAGGGTAAGTGAATGGGTCTTAAGACGTGTTTCAAAAATTGCAGACAACAGGAGTGAGTTCCATGATGGAGCCACAAATGCCAAAACCCCTCTGTTTTTTTTACGGGATTGAGGAACAAACAACAAGAAGCTAGCATGAGCAGCATTAGCATGTTTCAGAAATATGGAGAGGCTCTACAGTACGTGTGTGTGCTCCGCTGGGACTGTTTGAGGACACAGAGAGATGAGATGTGCAAAATCGAATGTGTAGATGGCGTGCATATGAGCAAACACTTCGGTTTTGGCTGGAGTGGGAATGTTTACCTACTAAGATGGTCATGCTTGCTTGTTTGGCTCTTAGCTGATTGTCATCACAAGGTATCGAAGTATGATTAATGGCTGTCCTTTCTGTCTCGTGTTTCTTTTCCACCTTCCTTTTTTTGCTTCTCCCTCTTGTTTCTCTATGTTACTCCCTCTGTTCTCAGAGGACCTGGATGACCTGCGGATGGAGGGTGTGACGGGGCTGGCTCCGTCCGGCAGTAAGTTCAGCCAGGGACGCAGCTCCTATCAGTCTGAACCACAAGCCAAAGTTACACTTAACATCTGCTCTAGGTGTGCCAGGTAAATCTTTCCACCTGCTCTGTTGCTCTGTAGCTGAATTGATCAGCTTTTGTGAGGATTTTTTTTAAAAAGTGGTTTGACATTTTACAAAAAAGAACATTTCATTTTGATTTTTTGCCAGGAATCAGACAAACAGATCAGTACCACTCGCATAGCTTTCTGCTTTACTTAGTATTAAGATTGGAAGCAGGCATAAACAAAACAAGAAGCTGTTCTACAGTGGGTTGAATTCTTTTACTGCACTTGGCCATGAAACAGTTCAGTTTATATCCCCTTGTAGAACTGCAGCATGTCGTGTTTACCAAACCTGTAAATCTCCCCACTAGCAAAAATTCAGCAAGAATGAAAATACTGTTATGTCCCAGTATGGGGGGCATAAAGGTGGCCTGTCGATTTTAAGCAGAAGAAGCAGTGCTTAATTAATAGTGTACAAATAGATAAAAATCCAGATGCCTGGCTGCAGATTGTGCTATTGTATGCGATTCAGAGTCACACTGTTGAATTATGTAGCAATGAGCACAGCAGGGCATTAAAAACAGTCAATCCTTAGATGAAAGACAAGTCAACGTGCTCTATATGGTGCAGCAGTTTGCTTCTAAGAGCTGCTGATGCCTCTAAAGCTCCACATAGCAAGTGACAAAGGCAGAAAGTGGCACACTTAGATTCAAACTGCATGTGCATTCTGTGTTTAATAAATGATTCCATGGCTGCGTGGCTGCATATAAAGCAAGCTGTACATTGGTCACTATTCAGTCGCTATGACAACGTTCTCTTGGTCCATTCCTGGCATGATGACAGTTAAGCATGGTTGTTCTGGTCAGTTCATTTTAATATCAAGAGATTTCAACCTCACATAAAAATAATGTACCCCCCCCCCACCCCCCACTATCACTAATGCAGGCTTAAATACAGGACCTTTGTGTATTCTGGGTAGCTTGCAGCACCAAAACTACTTGCTAGAACAAGGTGATCGTTTGACAGAATTTGTGTATTTATTTTTTATTTTTACAAGTTTCCAACCCTTTTTTTCCCTCTTTTTTGGGTCATGATCTCTCCAAGTCCCCACCCTCCATTTCCCCTCAATCTGCACTCGTATGCCAGGTAAAGCAGACTAGTGTCATGTCTTGAGTCCATTCCAGTGTTACTTGTTTTCTGTTCTTACATGGATAATCATCTCCATTATCATCATGTCTGCCTTTATCTCCCTTATTTTTTCTGGCACATTTCCTGATTCCCGATCTACAGAATTAGTTCAGTGCTCAGATTTCTAAGGTTTGGGTGTAATACCACAGGCAGGTATGGGCAAAGCTTTTCCTTGATGCCAGTCAGAGATAAACGAGTATCTTCCATTGTAAGACGCCAAGCACGTATCTGCCGGTGTAGCCATCGCTGTTTAGGGTTCATTTTTCAATCTCCTTTCATTCAACTCATTTCATGCAGCTTATCAGTTCAGTTCCACACGCAGGCTTTGGGTTGTTGTCAAAAGTTTTTGCAAAAGAATGAATGCTATCTCTTGGTTCTTGTTGGCAGTTTATTGACTTGATGTTGCTAAGCAAACTGTTTATGCTCCCATGGTTGGATTAGTTGTGAAGCAAAAGCATCATCTGCATCAGGACTTGCTTTTTGGCTCTTATGCTCCTTTTTCTTTCCCTTGTTTTTCTTTTGTTTTCCTCTCTCCTGCTGGTTTTGGATAAATTCCTCCTTCATTATTTAATAACTTGATCGCAAAATATTTGGGAGGTTTTATCAGGAGTTGCTGTACATGTCAGTCATTTTTCGAGAATAAAAAGTCCGTAAACAGTCGAGGGAAAAAATGAGTCATTTGGAGTCATTTATCCAACAACAAAGATAGTAAATTTTGCTTTCCTTGAAGTCACACATGCAGAGAGCTGTGAACACAGCTGTAGTGGAGACAGAAGTGTTTCTTTTATGTATGTGTGACATGCAGTGTTTCCTGAAAATAGAGCAAATTATAAACACTGCTGATTCTGTACTGGGGGTCTCTGAGCTTATTGTGCAACAAATATATACATGACATCAGTACATGTACGCAAATACTCTTTCTAATGATGGTTTTGTTAGGAACTCAGGAGGATTTGGACCCAAGCACAGAGTGGCGAAGGCATGAGCCATCCAGGATGTAGATTAAATGGAATTTATTTACAAAAAACTAAAAGAACTAGGACCTTAACTCAACAACATGTAAGAACCAGAAAACAGAAAAGAAAACCAAGGGTATAAGTACACTGAAAACAGAACAAGACACAGGTGAAAACAATGACAAAATCAAACCAGGTGACGTAATGAACAGAACATGAAGGTGAAACCAAAGCACCGGGCAAAACAGGAAAACTAAAAAATATATCAGGAAATCCTAACACCAAACCAAAAACCCACACAACTTCAAATATCCAATTCATGACAGATTTTATTCATAAAGACTAAGTTAAGCTTTTTTTTTTAATCAATCTATTTATAAGTCTGAATTACAAATATATTTTTAGATTAAATAAAAATACATGTCAGCCTATTTGTTTGAAACAAGAGGCAATGAGCTGTTGTGATCAGTCAGAAAACACCACAAGCATAACGGGAAAATAATACATTAATCTGTTGGACCATCTTTCCATTAGCACTTTAGCACCGTGCATTTATAGATGGGTAAAATACTCCACATGTACATTGTTGTGTGGATTTAAATTAGCAAGTTATTTTCATTGTGAAGTTTCACACAAATTATTATCATATA
Source organism: Pseudomugil tenellus (assembly GCA_037177515.1). Classification (NCBI taxonomy): domain Eukaryota; kingdom Metazoa; phylum Chordata; class Actinopteri; order Atheriniformes; family Pseudomugilidae; genus Pseudomugil; species Pseudomugil tenellus. Next base: position 12,461,657 of record JBAMHX010000020.1, read on the forward strand.
ATAATCTTTTTTTTTAAATATTTTGATCTCTGTGAGAGTAATTTTGCTCCATAAGATTTCCTATGGGTGGTATTAAATGTCTTTCCATTCTCCTGTTTTACTGGACTACAAACATCTTACTGTATGGAGCCGCTTATTTGTTGCCATGGCACTGGCAGTACACATGTAGTACATCCCTTCACACTGATGGTGAAGTAACTAACTGAAAATGTATTTTTAAAATTAATGTAGTATAGAATAAAACACAAAAATACTCGGAATCTCTCCAGTATAATGTAACTGCTACAAAGACACCAGAGGGTTGCTTGGCTCTTCATGAAACAGTGAATGCTGGTCCTAGTTGGACAAGTATACCTCATACACCCACTACCCCTCCAGCAAAACACTGGAATTCATCTTCTTCTCTCTGTGTTTTTTACCTTTGAGCTCTTACAGGTCAGTGATTCCGTGTGTTACACTGTTAAAACACATGTACACCATATTTAGGCTCATCTGGCCGCCTGCACAAACGAGACTGAACCAGTTAGCGTTGCCATGTACTACCCAATTTGGCTTGACCCGAAGCCAAGAAAAGGTGACACGTACATTCACACCCGCACCATGAAGTCGACAAATCAGATTCAGCTAAATTCTATCTCCTGAACGGTTCACTTAGTTTCTACAGGCACTACTGAACATGACTGCACGTTTAGGAGTTCATTAATTCTGCTGTAGCGACTAAAAAGCCACTTAAAAGGAGACATCTGGAGTGACATCTATCCATCCATCCATCCATCCATCCATCCATCCATCCATCCATCCATCCATCCATCCATCCATTCATTCATTCATTCATTCATTCATTCATTCATTCATTCATTCATTTTCTTCTGCTAATCTGTCAGCAGGTTGCAGAGACACAAGGTTCAGGAGGGAAATGCAGATATCCAACTATGCATTAACACACTCCAGGTCCAGACCAGAAGGGATATATAATCCACAATTGTTGATGCAAACACTTTTGGCCACTTTTCTCTTATTTTTTGCACCGACTGACCCCATATTGAACCCGTTCCCTGCCTTGTTAGACCTCTTTTTCCTTCCTTTCTATCAGTATAAAGGCCTGTCAGCCTGTGTGGTTCCTAACCAGCAGCCGCAGGTCAGGAAACACTCTGCTTCCTCTGGCTCTCTGCTGGCTGCTTCAAGCGTAGTGTTGTGAGGGCCTATATTAACTATAGACATGTTTGTCTGTTGGCTTTTAGCTGTGGCCACACCAGTTTTTCATCCACCTCCACCTTGTGGCCAATCAGTTCCTTTTAACAGCTTTGTATTCCTGCTACCAAACCTGTGTGCAAACGCATCCCAGATCTTAGTCACATTCTGGAGGAGTTGGCAGCGCAGTACTAGGAAACAAATAAATCTACAGAAGCTTAGTTTTGGCTTTGTATTACTCATTAAATTAACTACTTTCATATCAGGAATGTGGTGAGTTAATGGTAGTCAAGACTTGCGGCTATGAGCAGCTTTTGTTCAGAGAAGGAGAAAGTCTTACGATAGCCATCTTGGGTGCAGTTAATGGTTTTATCAAGACCATTAAAAAGAAAGGAAGACTAGGAGAGGGATGCATAAAGAAGAAAAGAAACAGAATACACTCATTGTACAGGTAGAAACCGAGAGACCCTACGGCTGGGAATGCAGCTGCACAATAAAAAGTGAAGGGATTGCTTTCCTTTGTCTTCAGTTTAATAGCGGTGCTGATGACATTGAAATGGCACGCAGCAAAAGACTGGAGCTGGAGTAGTGTGTAATTACAGTTATTATATTATATGATTTATACTTGTTAAAATGATGTCGCAAGTGGAAAAAAAAGGAACAACTTTAATTTACTTCAGTAGTAGTGTGTGAAGAGTTTGCAGAAGAGTTATGAATGCAGGGAAAATCCACGCAGAGCATCTTTACCTCCTCACCGAAAAGCGGTTGCTGTTTGTCTTTCACCCACAGTTTACTTTTATATCTCAGGGAAACATAAATCTTTTAGTATCTTAGGAAGACAGTCAGATCTCTCAGACCCGCTTCTATTTTACATCTTTTGGAAGAAGAACTATAGGGGCTTGAAGAACACATCTTGATAAGGAATAGCTAAAGAATGATTTAAGGGAAAAAACTGAAATCTGTACTTTTTTTTGTAAGCAGATAGAAACTGCATTATAGGTCTTCTCTCTTACTATCCCAGATTGTGCAGAAGAGATTAGAAACTTGTTAAACATTTCCTCTTTGTCTCATCACCTCAGACAGATAAAGCATTGCATGACATTTTTTCTGAGATACAGCTTCCAAACACTGCAGAACATATGTGTGTACAGCTTTGTATATGTGCTACGTGTTATTTCTAGGTTGCAGGGGGACACTCTATCAGACAGCCGATCAGAAGAGGAGCACAGACCTCGCATATCTGAGCAAGCTGTTCCTGACATCTCCTGTAAGTCTCAGAATAAACACTTTAATCCCAGAATATTTTCTGTTCTCTTACATATCTACAAGTTGTTTTATATATATTTATATATATTTCCCTTTCTCCTCTGTCCTTGATGTGTGTTGTGTGTATTGTCTGGAGCAGCATTGTTGCCCGGGGTGGACACTGTGGCTGCTCGACTACAGGAATGCGAGGCCTTATCTCAAGTGTCAGGTTCTGTAAGTGTCCTCCCCACATCCATCACCAAACAATTAAGATCCCTTTACAGCCATCAATTACCTCGTCGCTCTCTCCTCCGCAGCCTCTATTGTCTGAAAGTGAGCGAAAACCACCTCAAGCGTCTTGTTTGAAAGGACAAGACTAAAGCAAGACACGATCCGTCTTTTTTATGCGAATTTCAGTTTACGCAACTGACAGCGGTACACAGATGATACCCTCCTGAGAAATCTATCTGTATCACTTTGCTTACCTCTCAGGGCACTTGTGTCTTGAAAAGAATAAGTGTAAAGAATAACAACTGTTTTATGCTATCGAGCTACATATTTATGGGAAACAGGAGAGCGGAAAGTTTCCCTCAGAAGGATCGTGTGATAAACTTCACGTGCTGGAGGGAAGAAATCTATAGTGGCCTTATATGGCACGCACCAGACTCAGATGAAGGCAGATATTCATATGCAGTTAATAAGCGAAGGCTGCGGTACCTTTTGTATAATGACAAAAAAAAAGGCAATACCTGTGTCGTAATTGCTCGGTCTAAGTGTTAGACATTAGTTTTTTTGTTTTTTTTTTCTTCCTTAGTCAAGGTCTTGCTCCGTGTGTGGAGCAGATGCAGAGGCTCCACACTAACTGGGAGCAGACTTTAAATGATTGAAAGAACAAAATTGAGGTCTAATACATTAAATCTGATACAAACACAACACCCACCACCCTGAATTGAAAAACACCATGTCCCGCACCGCTGTATTAACAGATTTGTGATTGTAGGCTGCAACTAATACCAAATATCTTACAAGACTCAGAGATTTAAACTGATCCCTTTAGCCTCTACTTGTTTGTAGCTGCTTATACCAAAAGATTAAACACAGTTTCTTTGCAACCTTACAGCCTCATGGATTAAGCCTCGCCTGGAACAATGTACCTAATGTGCACCACATGGGAACTGGAAGTGCATACATCTCCTGTCACCTAGTGTTACTAATGTGATTGCTTTGTGCTTAATTGCACGTGTCTGGCTGGTTTTGAAAGGAGAATGTAATTTGTATTAGCTTGTAAGTGTTTAACTGGCCCTTCAGGGGCTCTTGGGCCAAAGTCACTAAACAATATGGAAATACTAAAATGCTTTAACGGGTATGGTAAAAACATTAGTTAAGTATTTATTTGATGAATTTAAGTTAGGGTTTTTCTAGCCTCAAGTGGGATAAATTCAGTGTTTATATGTATTTTCCAGATTGGAATTGCTTTTGAAGAAACATATCTCATTATATGATCCATCTATAGAAAAAAATGCCATATAGCCTTTCTGTAGAAAGTTTAAGAGATGTTTATTTTTAGCATGTTTATGACTGTCCATAAATAATAAATGCCTTGGATTGTAGTCTGCACTAGTCCGACGCTGTAAATGCCCAATCATGTTGGAAAGTAAACACTGTTAATGGTTATTATTATTAGTCTGACAGACCCCCTGCTTCTGCCAGCTCCTTTAGGTGATAATTGCCCCATAAAGACCAATACTTTCCTGAAGCGATAGCCAGTGCAAATTCCCCAAGAAAGAAATTCTTCTACGGCCGTCTTTGTTTGAGCTGAGTGATACGATTTAGCCACATTTCGCTCTGAGTAGCATAATGTCGTAAAACCGGTTCGGAGAAAGCGCTCACGTCTCCGGTAGAAATAAAATGATTACAGTGGTGCAATGCATGATACAAAGCAGAGCTGTTATGATGGTTTATTTTTGTTTCCAGGGGGATTTTTGGCAGCGTCAGAGTTGATACGCTGCACGGCTTTTTATATTTGGCATGAGTTTCTGCTCCCCGCACCTCTGCACAGTTGGGCGTACATGGTTATCCTCTGAGAAAATCTTACAGCGTAGCCTTACAGATGAGATGTGTACAATGCTTGATTTTTACCATCTGTCACTTGTTTCATATTGACTGTGTTCAGAAAATCAAATGTGTATTAATACGTTTAAAAAAAAAGATGTGAAACCACAAAACATTTTACAAACTGCAAACATCTGTTTAGGAATGAGAAATAAGGGTGTTAAGTTACACAGAAGTTAATCATTTTATGTAATCTAAATTTAAGTGTTCAATTTATAGACATATAACCAGGTAATTAAATAACATTTTAATTTTTAACTATTAAAATTTTACAATAATTTAATTAAATAAACTCTTCATGAAAATGAACACATTTTATTTTAAAAATCAAAAGAGTTAAACAAAACTCAGAACCAGACACAGATTATTTGCACCACTGATGCTTTATTTTTAGGTTTAACTCGTGTCGTTTGCAACCATCAACTGACTGAGGAACATGCAGCTTGACATGTCTTTGGGATGCTTGGATGAAATTCTAACTGTGTTATTGTGAATGTCCTGTTTGCTTTTGGCTGTGGTTGGGCTTGTGAGCCTCTGAGCCTTGTGCGCAAGTCCATAAAATCCATTAGTGAGCTAAAACAACAGGAATTCATTAAAAGTGGAGCGTAAACTCCCATATCCGACATACTCCTATCACTATGCAAGCCAGCGGGGGGGCTACAAAAACCAAGTGAGAGCTACCCAGACAGCATACACTCTTCTTTCTCACAGTGAAGGTCAGCAGATCCATCGTGAGAGGAATCTGTGTTTGACAGGAAATCTAAGCCATCGCATTTTTTTACTTTTACATTTCTGTTAAAATCTTTGACCCCATAATCCAGTTTGTCTGGCTTACAGCTGGACAAGGAGATTATATGATGCAAATGGGCTACGATCATGTGCTTTAATGGCAGCATGTGTGAAACTTGCATATTATGGAGTGAAGTAAAGATGTGCAGATACAGTAGACTTCTTGTTCTTTCTTACATATGTGCAAATCTTGTGCTCTCATTTTCTCCCCAGAAAAGCTTTCACTTTTTTGGAAAAGGGCTTCTGGCTGAGTGTTTGTTGGTCTTCGCCTCACATCTGATGCTGTTGGAAACTAACTAATTTGTTGTTGACTGATATTGTTTGACTTTTGTTAAACGACTTGTTCATTTTTGCTGTTGCCTTGTCATAAGAACATGTCTGAACATGTCAGATTAGTTTTGTAGCAGCAACAGACAATACCGTAAGTGCATTCAGCGTGAAGAATCTAACTAAACACAGCAAACCCTCTGAGTAGAAAACTAATTAGAAAATATTTATCAACTAAAGGGAGTTCCAAATATTTAAAATACATTAAAAAAATAATAAAAACTGAAAAATATTCATTTTCATTTGCTTAATCTAGTTCAGGGTCACAGTGGAAGGTGGAGCTTATTTCAGCAGGCAAATTGCAGGGCACAGGTCGACAGTCCATCACGGAAACTGAAAAACCATTTCCAGACATAAAAGATCCAGATTGTGTCTGCATTGATCACCATTGCGTGTCTGGCCATGTTTTAGATCTGTTCCTGCACGCACACATACCAAAAAGCCTGTTGTGTGGAGAATAGTGTTGAACTGAACCCCCGATTGCAGCGATTATTCCTGCTGACCACACACGTACAGCCGCACACATGCAGACTATAAAATATTTACCATTACACTCCCAACATTTCTGTCTTTGCTGGCAATGTGGCACTAATTTAGTAAAAAAAAGATCCATATTTGTCACTAGAGGGCTCGCCTCCTTTTCTCTTTAAACTTTTGGAACAGCGGGAGGGAGTGGTTATAAAATTTGCGTTTTGCACCACTGACATTAATACACTCATAAGTCATTCCAAAATCACATGCACTCTTTATTTTGGAGATGAAAAGACATTCCTTCTCGTCTCTTTGCCTGTGTAGATTAAAGCATCCAACCTAAGCATCAAAACAAAGTTCAACCCGTATGTTCATGTCATTTTGTCTGATAAGAAGAACAATAACTGTAACAGTAAGCTGAGGTTGTTTTTCTCATCACTTTGCTATGACTTCTCAATGACTCTAATCACACAAGTTATTTACTATCTTGATTTTCTTTCTGCACTTTAATGTTAGATTTTAAACATTGATATCTTTCATTTACTTTTTAAATATGCTACTTTACCAAACCCATCAGAACTGCACTAAGATATTGTGTTTTTCTGTCCGTATTGATGCTGTCTATGGAGGTGATTTGTTTACAGCCTCAGTAAATTTGAGGACTGTGCAGTACCACTGGTCATACAGTATGGTCCTAATTACTGTGGACAGGACATGAAGCTTTGGAGTTGATGCAGATGATATAATGTTTATAATAGTAAGTCTATATCAATTGCTGCTTTGAACCAGGAATGGTTTCTAAAGCACCATAATAAATTTAATCTTTGATACAACCCGAGATCTGGATCTGGTTTTCCAAAAGAATTTCCTCTGAAACGCCTTCAAATTTAATGACTTAAGACTCCAATAATGATTATAAAATGTATGGGAAGTGGGGATCTGTTGGTGGCCTTGTTTGCCAGATCTGAGAAGACCCTGAGCTAGAGGAGGAGTAGATGATGTCATGCCGTTAGGTTTGAGGAGATACCACCACAGAAAAGAAATAAAGCCTGGGGAGTTGATCCACTTGTAGTGTTCAGCTTAACTTGGTGCTTTATGAGGGCTGTAATTAAGGATTGGCTTGTGGGGTTGTGGTTCTGCTGCCACAGAATGCCTCATGTATCTGACAGGCACAAAGATCAATGCCGTAGACCCAGAGTTTCATGGTCAGCCATTTATCAGAAAATAGCAACTCGTCGTGTTTTTCACTCAGTATTGAATCCTGCAAACCTTTAAGTGAGCACACTTCTCTTAAAGAGATGTTAAAATGTGTCACAATAACTGTTATAGTAAATGGACTTGTACTTATATAGCACTTTTCCAGTCATGTTGACCACTCAACTATGTGTACTACGTCGTGCTTTACACGACATAGTACACATTCGCCCATTCACACACACACACTCCCTGATAGGCACATCTGGGGGCGAGAGTTTTGGATCTTTTTGATAAACTTGTGTCAGGGGGGCATACCCAGCCAAGTTACGGTTTTCACTTTAATTCTTCTGTAATATATTTGTCCCAGAATGGCTGTGAGATGGATTTCACTCCATGCTATGAGTATCTGGGAATCTGTCTTGATTTAAAAAAAAAACCTGCTGAAATTCACATAAACGAACTCAGTGAGGTCAAATGACTCTCTTGTAACAAATCACATGTGACAAATTATCTGGAAGAAGGATGGTGCTTCCTATTCTAGGCTGTGGTGATGTTGTCTATAGGTGTGTCTGAAACACTCTTCCTCCCAAACTAGATGTCATCTACCTTGCTGCTATCCGCATTGTGATCGGAACTGTTTAAATACTGGCCTGTGTTCTCTGTTGAAGTGGCCTTCACTCCAGTCTTGCAAACAAACTCAGTTGTTTCTATTCATCTACAAAACGTAAACTGGGGAAACACAATCACACCTCCAGTCACTTTTGAATATTGTTGTAATTATTTGTATTAACTCTAGACTCATGTTTACTTTAGCTAAGTAATGCATATATTTCTGAGCTAAGTATAAGACTTCATACCTTCTTTTAAGAGCTAGTTAGAAAGGACTTCAATATCCATTTGTAATCTACGTTCTACTAGTTTTACCCGTCCTCTGCATGTTTTTCTTCAGTTTTCTGCTGCATATGACAGAAATCATCAATAGCAGACCCTGAAGTTAAGTTAATTCATTCCCATCTCCTCGTTTAAAGATAATTACTACTACAAAACCATTTCTATTGGTTTTAGTCAGAAATTTGTTGTTTTTCTAGTCTTGTCTTCATTGTTTCTGTGTTGCCTTTTTTTTTTTTTTTTTTTTTTTTCCTCCCTCTTGACCAGGTCATCATTGTAAGTGAGGTCAGGTTCTGAGTGGATTTACCTGCTTGGAAATAAAGGTTTGACGTGCATTTGGGATCCTGGATAGACATGTTATTCACATATCATTCGTCCATCTTTGGTTCTCATGCAGTTGCACATCCGCACTCCGAGGCAGTTCAGGTACTGGCTTGGAATCAGTGCTTCATCACAACTCTGTTCTTAATGTTCTGATAGATAAAAAATAGGTCAATCTAGTAAATCTTTGCATCTGTGGCTTAAAACCAAGAATAAAAACAAGAAATGGAGAAGAATGGCAGCTTTAGTATGGCTATAAAATGAGGCTAGAAAATGTTGTTGTTCTGGAGCTCAAAATGCTCCAAATGCCATTTAATACTTGGGGGTTCTGTGTTAGAAAAAAGAGGACAAAAAGTCAAATTCTAACCAGTGAGGAATTAATTATACACTCTCTGTTTGGCGATATAATTAATTGGAATTTATTCCTCACTAACCATTATAAAACATATAATGGTTTAATCACAGCCGCTGCTGCTGGATATTCCTATGGATATTCCATATTAACTGAAACAGATTTCACAATTGGAATTGGATACTCTGTGTACCTGTTTAGGTCCCAAACAGCACAATCTGTTTCAAATTTCACGATTATCATATTTATGGTTTCCCCACCAGGTGACGCTTTATTTACGAAAAATCAGATTTTAGGCTATATCCCTTGGAACTATTTCTCTCATTGACCTCAAATCAACTGCAAATGAAAGGCCATGACCTCAGGGTCCTGTCCTGATGTCATACCAGGCTGGTTCAAAGTTTCAACACCAGCTGGAGCTTTGTGACTGAACATGTCTGTCTTTATATTATTGTATTGTGTCTATTCCAAGATTGGGGGCGTTCGGGGATATACCGCTAGCCATCGCTTCCAATGGCATAGGCCTTGTTGATAAAATGGGGGGAAAAGTTGCTTGGAGTGGATGTTCGCTCAGGAAAAAATAACACTTAGAGTGAAACGTGAAGGTTTTCCAGATGTGTAAGACACTTTAACTTTCTAGGCAGGTTCCGGTGGTGGTGCATCAAACTGAGGATGGGGGAACCAACAGAACTGGACTTATTTGTGATTTCACACAGCTTTAAGTGGTACAAAAAGTCTAAACTTTTGTCCAAGCAGACAAACTGGCACAGATTCAATAACAGGTTCCAGGTGATCCCAGTTGAGCTGCATGAGCCACCAAATCAGCAACTGGAAGCGGTAACCAAGGAAAGAAGGAGAAAGACACAAACCCCACACAGGGAAAAGCCCAAAAACACAACATTTAAAACGATGAAGAATTGAGGAGATAACACTTTTATTGCATTTCTTTTACACAAACTCTGCATCATCTTGGTTTCTACTGGTGTCTAGCTTTGTAATTAATCTGGATGGCATTAATTTGGCTTCCAGTACCACAGTGAGGAACCTTGGAGTTATTCTTGACTAGGATTTAAAACACACTTTAAAAAGTATCTAGAAAAGTATCTTTCTTCCATCTACGTAATATTGCAAAAATTAGGGACTTCCTGTCTCCGAGTGATGCTGAAAAATTAATTCATGCTTTTGTTACTTCTAGACTGGATTACTGCAATTCTTTATTTATAGGCTGTCCCAAATATGC
>JBAMHX010000020.1:12471889-12488945 GCA_037177515.1 Pseudomugil tenellus
TTGCAGGTTTTATTTCTCATTTCTTCCTTTTTTTGCAGGTCTTACTTCTTATTTTCCTTTATCTGCAGGTCTTCCTGAATAGCAGCTGCAATGTATATTTATCTGTCTTTCCTGTCCTCTCTGACCCCAGCGAGTCAAGGCAGATGGCTGCCTTACCTGAGCTGGGTTCTGCTGGAGGTTTTGCCTCCCAGTTAAAAGGGAGTTTTCCTTCCCACTGTCGCCTCATGCAGCTCAGGATGGGAGATTGGAAGTCAAAGTCAAGATTCAAAGCAATCTTGCTGGTTCCCTGTAAAAGGCTATTTTTTAAATTTGTTGATCTCTGTGAAGCACCTTGAGACGACATTGTCGTGAAATGCAAATAAAGTTGAATTGAACTGAATTGGTGAGAAACGGTAAAACATTCAGTGGCTGTAGACCAGTTAGATCTGAACCATAACAGTTAAATTATTGCCATCACTGCATTTCTTTTTTTCTTTTTCACACCAAAATGTTAACTTACCTGGAATCATAGTTTTCAGTCCCATTAAGAGGACATTTTTTTTAAAAAATGCCATGTTTTAATGCCATTTTTTAATGCATTTGTTAATGCCTTCCTGTTGAGTATCACTAATAAACGTTAAAGCTGAAATATGTGGAGGATGTCTCTAGCAAGTTAATTGCAGCTTGATCTTGCTGACTTAAAGAGTCTATTTTATCCATTTTAATTGTGCAGAATCTGTTTAACTCTCCTAGATATGATCAAATACCAAAGATATATAGTTTCATTTTCATTTAGCTATTCACCGCATGGTTCCGAAATATTACTGGGAGACTACACCATACATATACATCAGCAGATGTCCCAGAATCCTCCTTTGTATCAGCACTTTGTCAAACCAGTTCTGTCTTTCATTAAGACCTTAGCACATCAAATGATGTCAGCGCTGGCATCATAGGCATCATAACTTATCCATGTAACTGAGCTTGCATGTGGTGGAATTATGACCGGCAAGTTTTATTTCTCACCTGTGCTTGGAGCGCTTGTGCACTTGGTCCATTAACTCTACAAATCATCTGGCCACTCGCGCTATCAAATGAAAAAAAAAAAAAAAAAAGCTGCTATTACAGGACTTGGCAAAACTTGGTGGATCTAACAGCTTCCTTTCCAAATTGTTCCCTTAGCAAAAAACAGCGAGCAGAAAATGCCCGACAAATATTTTAAAATGATCCAACGTGGGTTTCATTAAACTTTGCAATATGATTATTTTTATACTTATGAAATAACGGATTTATTTTGTAAAGCAGGGAGCAATTCCATTTATATTGTTCTTTAGGTGTTGGTACACAAAGAGCTGCATGCTGGCTCAGTGCCGACGTGCAGCAGCTCCTATAGCTTTACTAATAATTATACAAAATCTCTTGAACCACTACTGACTGTCTAGCGCCTCACATTCACTTAAAATAGTTCACTCCATGCTGCATGCTTTCATCTACACTTGCTGTGGTTTCTAGTGTTTTTCTAAAGCCCATAAAACAATAATTGGCTCCTTTTTTTCCCTCCCAGTAGATATGGCTCAAATATTTCCAGCAAAAGCTGAAAATTATATAAAGAGTTAATTGAAGGGTCTTTCTTGTAATGAAACTGACTCTTTTCTTTCTTTTTTTCCCCTCCTCTTCTGACTAACTAGCGTCAGGCTGTCTGGGAGGCTGATCTGAAAGCTGTGAGAGGTGGGAGCTCTGCTGGATCGACGGGCCTGCTTCTGGGCGACTCCCTTTTTTCTAAAGAGCTGGAGAACATGGGCAAACAGCTCGCTGGTAGGCACTTGCGTGTACATTTTTGTGATAAACATGTGCTTGTGGTGGGACTTTTAGAGCACATGAGTTTATCGGTGTGAGGTAGAAGCTATAATGATGATTTGTGGGCAAACGCTTCATTTAAATACTTTGCAAACACATTTTTATCATGACTAATGGAGTTAAAAGAGGCTTAGAGATGGCACTGTAGGAGAATGACCAGCCAAGGCATTGGCAAATTTTGGTGAAAGGATTGTTTTGCTTAATTAAAAAAGCAAGTCGTTTTGACAAGGTGGGAATTTGTCATAGTTGCAGTAATAACAGGCTCCTCAGTTAAACCCTTTTCTTAGCTTAGTCTGAGCTGCAGACCAAATTTTCCCAACAAAGCACAGCATTTTAGAAGTATATCATTCCTCATGTAGTTTATGCATCGTCTCTGACACATATGACATCTGGATGAGTCAGAGACTGCTTTTGTTGTTATGATGATTGAGGAATTTCTTGTTTATGAATCACATGAAAGTCTGAAGAGGTCAGAGGGAACGCTGGCATTTACTGTCATGTGTCACGCACTTGTTTGTTTATGAATGTCCTCCCACTCTGTTTGACAGCACCACATTGTGACACACCAGGGTTTCGCGAAGCATGCTAGTCCCGCTGAGTCACGCAGTTGATCGTCCAGCTGCTGTGACCTCTTCAGCTCAAATAAACCAAATGGATTACCTGCTATCAAAACAAAACAGTTTGGTTCTTTAAAAAGGCAGCGAAAGTGGATCATTTGTGTGAAGAGTGCACTAACATTTACTTCTGGCATCTTATTAAGTTACTGAAAGTTGTGAGAGCTCCATCCATATGTCTCACTGACATTGTTCCTGCAAGTTATTTCAAACATTTCATTCCTGCAGTAGCTGCTAATCTCTTTCATGTCATGATCCTGAGCCTCAAGTATCATTTCTTTTAAATGTTGCCCCATTTAAGTTGCAGTTACATCACTCTGGTCTCTTAGTTTAGTTCTTTAGGCTTTTGGGATACTGGATACGCAGTGTACATGTAACTACACACTCACTGAAAATTTTATTTAGAAATAGGATTTTTTATTATTTCTGATCCTTATGTGTCTGGTAACAGATGGAACCTTTTAAAGATACACTAACTTATTATTGAACCCCTTAATGCCTAATGTTGCATATTTGATACGTACCTTTATGAGATTTTGCATCACTTTATGGTTGAAATCTTATTCAAAAGTTCCAGTTGCTCACTATATGATATTGGTCTGCCCCCTGGAAACAGAGGCTATACGTTATAATATTTTGATCTATGACATGGTAATAAATGGTAAAAACATTTTAAAAAGATTTATTTAAAGGGCTAAATAAAGACTTCAGATTTTTAAAATGTGAATTTTCTGAGCAGTTGCTTTTATTTTAGGCAGTAATGCGTTAAAATGGGCTGTTCATTCAACCAGTTTAGTGACTTGTTATCTCCTTTGAACAGTTTTAAGTTAAAAAAAGACTCACAATGTATATTTTAATTGCTATAGTCATAGTATAGTTATTTCCTAAAAACACTTTATGCTTTTATACAATAATATTGAATATAAGTATACAGTGCTATGAAGTAGAAACCTGAAGAATTTGTTAACATTTTAGTTTGTAACAGTACAACGCAAGATATAGTGAAAGTGGTTAAATACCTTAAATATAAGTTTTATTTTGTATACTTACACATTTATAGTGTTGAAGCTTTGCTAGTCTCTTGACTGTGTATCATAGCAGTGATCATTCAGAAATATTGTGGCTTAAGTTCACAAAATGTACTCTTAAAACATCATTACAGAAATGTGATAACATTTTTCACTATGATATTTAAATTTACATATGCAAACAGGATATCATGTCAGTGATGTCATGTTTTGCTTACTGTAAGTTTTTCCATCCTGAATATTAGCTGCATCTCTACACATCTGCTGTTTTAATATATCATATCTAATCTTAAATTTGTAATTTGTAGTCATATACTACTATAAACAACATTTCTGAAAACATTACTATTTTAAAACAAAGATACAGCACCTGTCTGGTTGTAGCCTACTTAAACTTCATGCTGAAGGTAGGAACTGCCTTTAAAGATCATTATCTTATTTTAGATGTTTCCCTGCTTTAACACACCAGATTCAAGTGTAGTGTATCATCCCAATATCTTGTCAAGCTCGTCTCAAACCTATTTAAGATCCGTTCATTTAGGTCTGGTGCTTTGAAGTTGGAAAACATCCAAAACTTCCTGTGCGTTTACATTTGATGACCAGTATTGGGCATCCCCGGGTTTAGACTTTGTTATGCTTACAGTAAATAAATCTTAGTTTCCACTGAGCCATTCAGTTCTAGCTGGTACTGTTCGGAAGTTTTACAGTAGGATGGTCCATTTAATTCGGCTAAGTGTTTCCACAACAAGTCACTCCAAAGTGCATGCAGGGTTTAGACCAAATGCTTAGCATGGCGTCATAGCCTTTAGTGCCAGAGCTGCCGAGACCTTAAAGTTGTCAAGCATTCTTTACCTGTTTATCATCCCACAGTAGACTGAATCATGGACTGTACAGACACATTGTTTCGTGCTTGCTTTCGTTGTGAGCAGTGACATTTTCTGTCCACCAACCAATGGATTGTATTGTGTAATGCCACCCTTAACCACACTGTACCATTTTCTTTGCATCTGAATCTGATGGAGGCCCAGAAATGGTGCAGTTTGGTTCGGTTTTAAGATGGAAAACACAAAACCATACTGGCCTGAACTGAACAGCTCCGTGGAAACGAGGCTTATGTCTCCATCAAATTGCAAATTTAGTTGGTCTTCATGTGTCTGAAAAATAAGTGCATTTATCATATTGTTTAAGCCTAAAAAGCTGAATGCCATGTTTAGATTTGCATTTTAGCTCCAAAATTTATTAGATTTACAAAACAAAAGTGTTTTTTTTTCCTCTTAGCAAGGACGGTGGGTGGTGTTCTCATTCACTGATGCAAGCAGCATTCTCTGTAGCTGCAGGCAAATGATATGTCATTAGCACGCTTGTTTATTTTTAGAGGAGGGACCCAATAAAGATTGCATGAGTTCTGGATGTTTTCATAGCGTGCTGCGGCTGTGTACTCTCTCACCACGTGCAACTGCTGCTTGATCAAAGGCTTTAATAGATTCGATCTGTTTCTTTTTCTTCTTGTCTCCGTCTCATTTTCCACCCTGCTTTCTTCTTTTGCTTTACTCTTTGCTCGAGTTTCGATCAAGTCATGTCATCCCAGATGTATTTTTGATGTTCTGGTTTTGATCAGCTGGAGTTCTAACTTCGTATCAGTGAATGACAGTTTCTTTAGATGGAATACAGTCAAATGTACAGAACTTTAAAATGAAATGGCTTCCGATGGGCCTCTTTTAATGTCAGGAAGTCAGAATAACTAGTTTATACTGGATCATAAGGCGAATGACTATTTAAGGAAAAGTAAAAACATGGGGTGTTGTCATTAGATGGGTAAATAGCTTGAGCTAAAAAAAAATCAGCTTTGCTGGAAAAGATTTACCAGTGAGCATTTCCTGTTTACAGCCTGAATAATAATAACACCAGACATTTTTTCGGGTGGGAAAGAACTCAACACTGGAATGTATGTGGAACTTCATTATTTTTTACACCATATAGTATTGATTTCATCTGGGTTTTGGTTAAGTTGCCATGGTTACATTGATGTTTTACAAACCAGAAATTCTCACATGCAGCAGAATGTTGATGTCTCGATATTCACTGTTCAAAGACAAAAGTTAATAATCTTGTATATTTTAGGCAAAACAAGAAGAAAATCCAAATGACCTCATAATGTGTTTAAACCAAACTCTTAAAGTCATTCAAGTGAGTGCATGAGAAAGGTAATCAGAGCTGCTAAAGCATATAAACAGCAATCTTCTGTCAAATAAATAAATTAATTTCATCCTCAGAGGACGCTGTTGTAAACTGTTTTGAGTAGACATGCAAACACACTCAAAAACTGAATTTCACCAAATATGAATGTAGGCTGGCATAGCAGACATGTTCAGCTTTGCATGCTAAGTGGGATTTGTCAGTGAGCAGACACATGTGTTTCGTATTAGTGCATAAAAAAATGTTGTTTGTAGGGGAGCAAAACATAGTTTGCTCAAAAACAAGGAAGTCAAGGTTTGTGAAATAGTTGACATGCTTCCTTTTGTCATTTATTTCATGTCCAAGGTAGACAGTTTTCCAGAAATTTTCACTCTCAGTGACTCATTCCTGAAGCTACGCCACTGAGATGATAACTCCCAGACTGTTTTGTTGTTTAAAGATTGCCAAAATTTGGAAAAAAAAAAGCAGGAGACATGGAGAAAAATGCCCCAATGTTGATCACAGGACTTGGCAGCGTCACTTCTTTTGCAAATAGAAATGTAACTGAATTACCAGGGAAGCAAACAAATGTGTTTTTGTCAGGAATAGGGGGAAAAAAGATGTATTGCACTTACTGTATATCAGCTTGGGACATTTTCTAATAGAGGAAGCTGGATTCACCACAGTTTACAAGGTCTATAAATATTGTCATCATTACCCAGAAGAAGGATTAAAGCAAGTAGTCTCGCCCACTTTAATGCTCAGTAAAATTTGTGAATCATCTGTCCAGTGGGAAGCAGAGCAGCTTCATTGCACAGCCTCTGCATCGTGATCAAAACAAGCTTGACATTATGCTGCAATCTGGGAAGTTCATTTAACAGTTTCACTGGGTTTCATACAAAGTTTTACAGGCTCCATCATGCTTACATTAAAAATCACTTCACACACTGGCATTTGACTTGAGGGGAAGTTTTAATTTAAGTAATGAGAATATTCTGGCTCACTCTATTTTCATTTGGATTGTCTCCCTTTCTTCAACAGAGGTTGAAAAGGACTTGGCCAAACTGGCAGAAGTAGGAAAGATGACCACTCGCAGCTCTAATAATCCACATGGTAGTCTACTTCACACCCCTCTGCGGCACAGGAGACTACCTGACACACTTCCTCTCCCCAGCCTTGTTTCCAGACCCCAGACTCCAGCTGCCAGCCTCTCGGGCAAGTCTTGTAGCATCGGTCTACCTCTGCAAAACCCCAAACCCACCACCCTGGTCATGGGTCGGACTCAATCTCCCAGCAACCCTGGGAGCAGGACTCAAACCCCCAGAACGCCCAGCAGACCCCTCACCCCGAATAGCTTGCTGACACGCTCCACTTTCAACTCTGGATCTCATAAAGAGGTGACATTCAGGAGGTCACGGAGCCGCCCTGTGACTCCCACGTGTCAGCCAACACGCCCCCGACCACTGCTCACCCCTCCAGGACTAAGCACTACAGACAGCCTTGGTGCCAGCCTTCGGGCATATCTGTCAGAGGTAAGACCCCCAAACTGAAACCAGCCCAGTTTCCTTCTTTGCTGGGAGCTCATATTCATGCAGTTATTCACCCCAGTCTTTAAAAAATATGACCACTGAGGGGGAGATTGTGTTGCACTGTGGCTACATTCACTTTAAAAGCTCAAAAGCTTCAAACACAAATACATCTGGAAGAACTTTAACCTTTTCAGGATTTAGATGAGAGATTAAATCCAACTTTTTTCATATCTGTAAGTTAACAAAAAACTACCAGCAATTCGGTTATTGCATGGAAAAAGGTGAGCTTGACTCTGTCAGATGTAACAGTGGGAGGGAGATGATCATTCCTGACTTCCTGGAGATAGTTATGACCAGACTCCAAAAAATTACAGGTCAGAACAAAATGTCCTGCACACCAAACCACAAAATTGTTATTTTTGCACTTACTTTTTTGTATATTTGCTAAACCGCTAGACAGAGTAAGCCTGGCTGTTTACTCCAGCAACTGCACCAGTCTGCTGGCTAACTCTCCATTTGTGATCAGCACACATGGACATCGGTTTCTACATGTTGCGCTGAAATAAATCCAGTGTAGTCATTCTGTGTAAAACATGGGGGAAAAATTGGGGGTCATGGGCTTGAAAATAGCTCCCATTTTATGATAATGTCTTAGCATGAAGACAGTGAGCTTGTCCGCTTCATGTGAGGGGAACGAAGCTGAATATAAAACATGAGAGCCTTTACACACATGCATGATCAGCCAAACACACACACGTCGTGTGGGGTTTGGTGGCAAGTCATGGAGGTCTGTACAGTAGGATGTCATTTTACTGTGGAAAAATGAGCCTGGCATTAAAGAGGTACTTTCAGTGGGATTTCTTTCTTAAATTTCTTTCAAGATCTACTTAACAGCGGCGCTGTTAAATATGAGCTTTTTTTAAGGCTTTCTTAACAGCGGGCAGGAGTTTTACAGTCCCTTTGTATGCTTTTGACAGCTACGCCAGTTGACACCTAGTGACATTATCCAAAACACAGCAGAGCAGCCAGTCTGCTTTTATTGACACCACCTGGTCCATTGTAGGAAGAGTAAAGTCTGGTTAGAGAGTGGAAGGACACTGAAAGCCATAAATACTGATTAAACAGGAATTAAAGGGAATTAATAGTGTTTTATCTTGGTTTTTTTTTAAAATGAGATTTTTGCCATTAAAAATAAAGAAATAAAACAAGTTTACTAATCTCACAGTGAGAATGTTCCCATCAGAGCAGCAGTAAAAGTAATGACTAAAAAATGTTCGGGTTAATTTATAAAATCATACAACTTGGTATGTAAGTGAAAAGAGGGGACACAGAATTGGTAATAAAACAGTATATTTTTTTGCAAAAACATGGGAAACTTATTCATAAACCTTCATACCTGTTATACCATGGTAAAACTGATATTGTACTTATATATTTTTGTATATGTTTAAACTTGTGAGCATGACTTAAAGGTCAAGGTTCAGTTGAGGATTAGGTAAGTTTGGAATTTGGAGGCAGAATGTGACAAATATAAAAAGTTTCGTATCCCATGAAATGAGTTGTGGATATTTGATGGAGGAAGTGCGTGGGAATAACAACTGCGTACCGACCTCTGGTCTCTTTGTTGTTCTGCACTTAATAATGCAACATAACAACAAACAAATAATTTTTTGTTTATTACCTTCTTCTGAAATTGATTCAGTAACAACTGATACCAGAACACTGTACTGGGACATAAAAAGACACTTACTAGTGTTGAAACTGGAATGTTTTGCCGATTTCACATAGATTAGGATTTCAACTGCTCAGCTTGGGCACCTAATATGTATATTTATATGACTGCATATTTTCTTTATTTAATAACTAACACAGCTTTTTTACATAGAAGATATCCTCACCATGAACTACCTCATTCTGTCTCTTTTTAAAAGAGAGATCAAATGAAACCCCTCTTTCATCACTCGTGTTGTGTTCCTTTTGCATTTCAGGATGAGTTTTACCAGCAGCTAATGGCCATCCGACAGCCTTGGCATATTCCCAGTGATACAGACAGTGACATCCTGGAGCCTCCTGAACAGGACAAGAGTAAGTGATCTCTCTTTTAATTCTCTATTTGATTGTTTATCATTTGCTGATCCAGGCTCCTGTTACAATAGAAAGGACTTATTTACAGCTTAGTTAGGTTCGTGGTCTCTTCGGAAAATCCACAGCTTTGAAATCGCCCCCTTTAATGACTCTACCTTCTCCCAGCTGCATTTCTACCCCCTGCCAGATGTGAGGTTTATTTCATCGTGTCACTTTGCTGCTATGAAATATTACTGCATTAAAGAAAGAAAAGTAAAATACTCATTGTGAGAGTTTTAGATGGAACACGAAGGCTGAAAATTTCCATATTTCACTGTTGGGGAATTAAATGGGAGGAAAGTTGTCATGTAAAATGTCCTGTTCTGGAGTCGTCTCAGAGATTTATCTCTATCAAGATCGATTCGATAGACTTGCACAGCTTTTGCTGAACATCATAAATCCAGCCACAGCAAGGAACTGGCTTGATGCAGTGAAGCACATTAAGATCATTTCGAACATGACGGAATTAGATTAGACCTCCTGGAAGGTTCTGGTCCATAAATTGCATGAGGACATGTGGCAGTAAGGCCCTGTAGTCAAAGCCTCACCGGACTGAAACTAAGTACTTCTCAATACATTGTGATGCACTACGGAACTGTCAGATTTATGCTTTTTTAGCATTGGTTAACATATAGCTAAACGTCTCTGATCCTTTGAGATTCAGACAAGAATTTACCACTCTAAATAAAAAATGACTTGGGTAAACATTGCGTATTTGTGCAGACCTGCTGGGGGGAATAAAAAAAATATACTGAAGAAATCTAAAAGCATACTGAGAATGATGTATTATTTTAAAACCCTAATGCAAAGACTTTTTTAAGAGTAACACCTGCTCTTATAGTGAATGCAAATAGACGGCTTAAGCATCAGTAAAAACATGGAAATATTACTAAATCATAAACTAATTGGGAAATAAAGTACATGGTAGGTCTTCTTTTTTGATGTACGCAAATGTTTCCAGATTCTGTTCCTTGTTTTTAAGTATCACCATGTTTTTCAAAGGGAAATGACCACAACGCTGCATTCCGAAACGCACCTTCATGTTGTAGTTGTCAGTACCTCTAGTTAGTGTGTTTTGCAGCTAGGCGGTATTGAAAGATCCATGCAAGGATGTAGAAGGGAGTCAGAGAATTAGCTTCCCAAACTGAAAATTATCTGCATATGGGTTTAAAAAAAAAGACAGCCTTCTCTGATGTTATGAAACAAGAATCCCAGTCAAAGAAAAGATCAAGCAGGCGAATGGTTGTCACATGGAAATATAAACCCTCTGACAAGTTCGTCCGGAGGGTCGTTGTTTTGCCAAATTTGTATCTTTTGCAATAAATGGATTTGATTTCCTAATAGCCCCTGGGGGCCTGCTCTTACGCCTTGGCAAGGCTAATGGCATGCTGAGAAGGGATATGAAGCACAGATTGAATTAAACGTGGCTCAGAGAGCAGAGAGACACACTGACAGAGACCAAGCAGCCACAAGACGTGACAAAGCACCTTCTGGCGTGAGAGAAGGCCCACACGACTGAGCGCTGAAATCTGGTTTGTGTGTTTCACTGTGAGTGCATGAGAATAATTGTATTAGTCAGGGCAAGACATGAAAATTGTTTTCAGAGATTCAGTTTGACCCTTTTACTCTAATTTTTTTTCTTTTAGTGTGTAAGTGTTTCCTGGGGGCAGTTTTTATGCCTTTGGCAGCATGTTTTCAGGTTTTCAGGTTACATAGATGCCTAATAGAATAAAGTATGATGTGATAGTATTTTATATCACAAATGGCTAAGATCAGCTTCACTAGGCAATAAAACCATAACTTATCTAAACTTAGACATGAGCTAGATCTTCATCTATGAAATAGTGCAGCTATTGAGTCATTTTCTCACATAACAGGATGATATCAATAGAAAATCCAAACAAACTGAAGATGGAGTACGATGATTAGTCTCTTTTGGCTGGAATAGAAGGGAATGTCTTCGCACGGATTGGTATGCTGTTGTGCGTCAGTAACTTTGGGGTCCACATAATTAGTGTCTACACAGAATCTCAGCAGATGTGTCTGAACTGAGAGCTAAATAATAGGGGAAAATTCATCACCATTTCCTGTTATTCCATAAACGTCCACAATGCGTCCGCCATGCATTCCACCACACAGATGAAAGTTGTCTCCTTTTTCCTTGCTTGCCATGTCTAAATCCTGGCCTTTCTGCACAGCACGTTAAGGAGTTCAACATGCCTCATCTGTCCAGTGAGAAGAAATTTTACTGTTAATATCATAAATCTGCTACTATTCTTTATGGTTTTGAAGATTTATAGACTTCACAGGAACATTGTGTTGTTCGTACACCAATAATCAGAAAAATGTGTTTTGCACATGAAGCGTTTGAACCTTCAAACATATGCACTATTCACAGTCTGAAAAATGTACGGCTCCTAGTTACTGTGTATGCAAGGCACAAAAACTAACCATAAGGTTGTGCTTATTCTCTTTCCTGTTATGAGATGCATGAGAAAAATGATAACATTCTCATTTAGTTGTGTATTTTTTAAGAAGCATGAAGCACAAAAACTTCCAGATTCCAGTCTAACTAAAGCGTTTACATAAACTAGGAGAAGATTTTCCATTTGACATAATTATACCAAAACGTTTGCCAAAACTTGGTTATTCTCTAAAGATTACGCTTCCTTGTATGATTAATTCTATGTATTTACTTTTTTAGGTGGTTCACGAGATGCCAACATGAGATCTGTGTTTTCAGGTAAGTTTAAGGTGTTATGACCAAAAGCGTACAGTTGTTTCATCTGAACCACCAAAAGCCAGCAGCGCTACATGCCCTGCAATAGTAAGCAACTACTTCAAACTGGCAGAGACTCTGTGTCTGTCAGTGATCTCATTTGCAGAGCCACAACATGTAAGCCACATAACCACCAATGGTTGACTTGCTGTGGCAGCCACCACCTTCATTTATGGGCCATTCAATTACCGTCACAGGCTAAATGGAGGGCACAGCAGCTCTGAGAGCTGATTGGTTTGAGGCTGCCTGTGTGTGGAGACGGGAACACTGTTGCCCAGTTCCATTAAGTCACTTGGGTTCTGAGTTTACATGCAGCAGACAGCGTCACTTCACAGCATCAAAATTTAGAAAAAGGAGAAAGTCTGTCTGGTTTGAGGTCGTCTGCGGTTCCCCTTCTTGTGGCTCAGAAGGTGCCCACAGTTCCCAGTGTCAGTGTGCCAGCCTGGACTGAGATCTGACAGAGGGTTGCTGCTGTTGCTTGTCTATCAGAGAGGCAAAAGCATTGTCACGGCAACCAAACTCAAAGCTCAAACTCAAGGCTGTCCCAGAGCCTCTCTGCATTGTGAAATATGGTGATTGGAACCTCCACTGGGCAGCACTGCCCCTATTTTCCACCTCATGTTGTTTGTCTATGACATGTTCAAATATTAAAAGGCCATTTCATGGTAATTGCCTCAGTTATTATTCCTATTAGCGGTTAAATGTGTCTGATTCTTGTTTCTAGGAGACTAATGTTTTTGTCTTTCATTTTTCACAGGCCTATAGTGATGAAGACCAGAGACACTGATCCAATCAAACTATTATGCAAACCACTGGACGTTTTGGATATGTGTACAGAGACCATTATTTTTATAAATCATATAAATGAAAAAAAAGATTGTACACTTTTTCACAGATATTTCATAGACATTGTACTGTAACTGTATGATAAAATGACAAAACTGTTACTTGAGATTATAGAATATACCATTTATTTTTGTTTGCTCTATAGCATGCTATTAAAGTTCAGTATGCAGTCTGGAAAACAGAGCATTTTGTTCGCAGACTCTTTTTCTAGGCCTAGTGCTTATTCACATTGTGAGGACAGCACACTTCTATTAAGGAGTTGTTGAAACGCACTGTTTAAAGAGTTTGTTTTTTCTGTTAGCAAATAAGCAAGTTGTTGAAGAAACAAATGGAATGCTGTTATTTTAATTAAAATGATTTGGAGCATTTTTCTGTTTCTGACTCCAGTGTACTGTGTCACCCCTATTCTGTCTATGTTCAATATTTTTTACAATCTCTAAATGCAAAAACACTAAAAGCTCCCCTCTAGGAGTTACTGATTCCTTGAGAAGTAATCCTGAAATTACTTTCTTATGATTCAAACCCTTAATCAGCCTTCACCCACATCCTCATCTTATAAAGTTCCCAAGAAGAGGAAACTCAGTCTATTGAGGCTACATGAAATATAATATTAATGTATTTATTTTCTATCACTTCCTGAAATTTATTATAAATGCACTGCTTCTCGCTTCTGGCTCTATTGGCTTGTCTTTGGCCAGTTGGACAAGCCAGGACTCACACAGATGCAACTCCTAGAGGCACCAGGATCTCCTGGCCATCTCCTTTCTAAACCAGGAGGAGCAGGTGGAAGCTGGCTCTACAGCTCCAGACTTGTTTCTCCAGCTGTGTACAAGGAGCATCAACCCTTAACTGCAGGAGTTGTAAATGACAATGCAACAGAAAGAAAATACATGGCACAAATATAATTTCACTTATCGTGCATTTGGTCTCACCCGATGATGCATCACCAGGAAACCCAGCTGTATTGGGAAAACAGGTTGGGAAGGAGTCGTCCTTAAACTTAGGACTGTACACAGACGTCCTGGTTGGTTTTTTAATGAGACGCTACAGTATCCAAACAAATCATAAAGTCTTCCAGAATCTATAATTTGTCAAAATCATCACCAGAGTATGTCAGATCTGCCATCTTTGCAATAAGACAAAAACACAACACTACACCTAGATGTGCTAACTTCTTTTCTACCTTCTAAATATTATCATTTCACCCAATCCTCGAAGCTTATATACGTTAGCTTTAAAGCATAGCCTCAGAATTAGACAGGATTTGTTCTTATAATCTTTTAATACTAATCTTGTGCTGACAAGAAACCTGAATTTTATCCAAGAAGTTGGGACGTCTAATGATTTTAAGCTCTTGTAAGTTGTTAAAAAGGGTTCAAAGTTTTGTACAAATAGACACGTTGATAGCTGTGATAACCCGGTGACCTGTCCAGGGTGCACCCTACCTCTCACCCAATGTCAGCTGGGATTGGTTCCAGCCCCACCGCGACCCCGTTTGGGAATAAGCGGTACAAAATGGATAATTGATAGACACGTCTATAGATTTGATTATTTATTGAAAATTAAATGTCCACTTTGAGCTTGATGTGCAACACAGAGCTATAACACTTTGCTGGCTGTACTTTAGTGTGTTTGCTATTAAAGTTTAGCTTTTGATCCTAAACCAAACTTTTACATGAGATTTACTTTAAGCAACCAGATTTAATTTTGGTTTTATTCCCATAATTGAAAATGACCAAAAACTGTTTTTCATTAGTCTCTATCTGGACATTACCCTCATACACCATCCATCAAACCTTTTGTTTCTTACTCACACTGGCTCACACAGGCGTTGACAGAGACATAGAAGTCTGTTGGGCCATGACTACAGTGCTCTTGTGTGTTTGCCTGGGCACGTGTAAGTTATACTGTGGTTGTCTGAGGGTTACACAGGCAACGTCAGCTACACACACACACACACACACATCATGGATACAGTCTGATCCTTGCATTTAAACCCTACTGAGTTTTGTGGTAACATAAACCCAATCGTGCCAGTTTTTTTTTTTTTGAGACCGTCACTCGGTCACCTGCGGTCAACAAGCTACTCAGATCTCCAGTCTTACATCATGATTCCTGTAAAAAGGATGTGTGAGAGGAGTAATCACTTTAAAACCCCATCCTGTAAAACATGCTATGTGGATTAATGTCTCATGTATTTAAGCACATTGTGCTTCGGCTGAAAAGGGATGTGGTTAAAAGATATGTGGAAGAATTTCAGGACATGGCGTAATTGAGTCACAGATACAATCTTTCAAAAACACTATAAAGAATATTTTCCTGTCTTGTTTTGCATGTTAGAATTTTCTTTTTCTTCCTTTCCCATGTTGGAAGGCACTGGGGAGTGAAGGTTGCCATTGTTCCTGTTCCACAGATCATCAGCATGTTCATTCTGTTGTACAATCAATATTTTCTCTGAGTTCATATGTCTGTCCCACTTTTCCGTTGGTCATGTCAGATAAATATGAAAGCAAGGAGAGATCTGGATCAAGGCGAGACAGTATGAGAGAAGACGACTACAGTTACTATCACGGATGTCAGATAAAAGCAGTAATCTCATGCTTCTCTTTTTCTTCTGTGTTCCTCCAGATGTCATCGGTTATTCAGATGAAATATTAGATTGTTGTAACTCCATTATGATTATTACAAAAAAGATCATTTTATGCTGCACAAATCATACAGTTTCAGCTGGATGAGATTAGTTACATATGTAATGAATCAGTTACATTTTCATTTCATTAATACAGTCCCTCTGGAGAATGGCTGCTTCTTCTTAAAAATTGTGGAGGCGTTACACATCAGGCTCATTTAAAGCAACTGTTGGGGCCACCCAAGAGGAGGGACAGACACTGCTGGACTTACTGGGAGTTCTAGACCACTTTCAAATGGTCAGCAGAATGACCCAGCTCTTCATTTACAAGTGAACACCCTGAGATTTATTCTGACATACAGCAAAAATAATTCCACGGTAGATGGAGGGTATACACGTTGAGGAAATATACAGTTATGTTCCAGTATGGTGAGTGTGTTGTGTATATGGAAATGTAGCAGTCTGTGTGGGTGACAGTGTTTGGGAAGTTGCTGCTTTAGGGCAAGAACTGGCCTCTCTGTGTCGGAGGGAAAATGTTTATATGAATTTGAATGTTTTCTGTTTTCCCCAGATATGCTGGTTGACACTCTGTGCTCAACTTGTCCAAAGTGTTCATTTTCAGAAGAAAAGAAACAGACTGAACAAATATTAGTACTTCAACATACATTCACACAAGACTATGTATAATTGAGTAAAAGATGTTATTAAAGTAAAGACTTTGTGGAATCCTCTGCAGAAGAATTTGTTTTTCATTACAACTGTTATTTAATATAAAAATCAATATTCTGGATTTTGTGTGTTTTTTGTGTGTTTTCGTTTAGTATGTTCTCACTAAACTAATGTATTCAAACTCTTCCATTCCTTTGCTGGTTGCTTCTCCAAGTTTGTAATCAGTGCAAGTTAAACTGTTGCTCTGTGTTGTACTCTTTTCCCTTAAGCCTTAATCACAAAGATATGTAGAAACTATTTCATTTTGCTGCAGTCAGTCTGGTCTGTGGGACTGATTGTAGAGCAGATCCTGACCATACTGATGACGGCAGTGACAACTTAATGTTCACAGCTGCTGCAAAGCTGGTTTAGTTTATAGCATATCAACAATTTAAATGAAGAGTGCAACCACTATGATATCACTTTGGAGGTCATATTTTCAGCTGAATACATCTGAAAATTAATCAGTTTGAAATGATTTAGTAATTAGGTATTGTCCAATATAACAATTAGGTTCACAGCAGTTTATTTTACAAATGATAGTAAAAATGTTGGTCCAAGAAGTAATCTGACCTGAGTGAACTGGTCAAAATTCTTTAGGTGGTAGATTTTTACTTACAGGCATTTTTTCAGACAAATTTTATCCACTGAAGCGAAAAAAATTAAGTAATAATAAAAACGTAGTGTTTTTTTTTTTTTTGTTCATGTAGGGTAATCCTAAAACTACATGAAAAAGTCATGTTTTACTATATATATATATATATATATATATATATATATATATATAT
>JBAMHX010000020.1:12489211-12518194 GCA_037177515.1 Pseudomugil tenellus
ATATATTTATTATTATTATTATTATTATTATTATTATTAGGAAAAATACTCCCTAATAGCCTATTTTTGTCTTATACCTACACGAAGCAATCAGAGTGAGCACATGTCAGATAAACGTGAACAGAAGTGGCTTCACGGCTCCAACCAGCAGTCAGAGATACAGGAAGTCAAATCACAAAAACTGTTTTTCCAAGGTTTACTGTAACCATAATTAACATTTAAATATATTATCTTGAGTTATTCAGGTTTATTTGTAGTCAAACGTAGGCGCTGATACTTGTTTAAATCCGCGGCTATATTAATGGTAACTTAACGAGTAGGCTACTTTCACCTGTTGTCATCTTAGCGCGAGCACGTTGACGTTTGGCACGCGCTTTTTTTGTTTGCATGTGTGTCGGTTTCACTTTCTTTTGCCTACCAAGAATAATAACTAACTGTTCCATAAGCAATGTTACATAAAGCACAGGCATAAACCGGAAGTCAGGCTGGTAATAATAAGTAAATTAGAAGGTGGAATGGACGTGTCCTTCATTCTTTAACCCAGCGAGACGTAGCGGCGTCCAAGATGAAGCTGATCCCAAGGTAAATTCAACCACAACATGTTTGCTTATATAAACGTTATTTTCTTAAGAAATATTATCTTTCACCTATATTGAATTGGCTCATTTACGGACTTTGGACTCCTGTTGTCCTTGATATTGACATAAAATATATCCTAGATTAGCTTGGATTTACTTTGGTTTGAGGTATTGGCTGAGCAACATTTGCCATGAAACGTCTAAGATTTAACCACAGTTACATAGGCCAGTACAATCATACAAATATTTGTATTTTATTTATTTATTCATGAGCAGATCTTAAATCAGTTTAGTATTCAGTTTGACGTGTTACCTGAGTTAAAACCAGCTTTAGTCCAACACTAAAGAGGAGCTGGAACTGTTGGGTTTGGCCAGACTTCTGCACTGCTGAGGGACATGTTTTCTGTTTTAAACAGGTGTGTAGCTGTTTTTAAGACCAGTGGCTTTCCCTTTTTACACACTCTTATATTTATACTAACTTTTTACTTTATGCTTTTCTGTGCCAATCAAGGTTTTTATGATAAACAACATGGAAGCAATTCTTTCTCATCCATGTATTTTGGTAAAAAGAATCACAATCAGGACTTGCAAATTCTTTTCAGAGCTTTTGGAACATCATCATCATAGTCTGTAATATTGTTTTCAAAGACGATCCAGAGGGATTACATAGTGGATAGATGAGCATAAATCCTGTTTTGGTCTCTGCCTGATTGTGGGGCTCTTCTGTCAAATCTTAACAGACTCCAGAGTACTCTGAGACTTGGCGTTGCTCTTCACTTTAACGTTAACTTGTGAGACTTCATCCTGTGTGAAATGCTGCTTGAACTGTCTTGTCTGCATCTCCCTTTTTTTGTCTCAAACAGACTAATTTATGGTCCCATAATGTGGTCAGTATTCTAGACGCTTGGGGAACATTTCAAAGAAGGACTTGTGGTGGGTGGGTGAGGCATAGACCTGGATCAGATGACTCATCCAAACTTGGTGTCTGTCTTTTGGGTCCAGGGAATCTCTTTGTGCGTATTGTCATTAATCCTTCAAAATGCAGGGATCTAACCTCGGTTTAGTGGTGCACCATGTGTTGGAAATGTTTGTGTTTGCTCGAGTGGATGTTTTTAACCAAGTCTGAAGCAGACAGAAACAAAACAGAGAGACACAAAGAAATGGTTAACGTGATCATATTCATACCTGGCAAACAGCTTTGTGTCCTCCAAAAGGTCCCTCAGGGTACCGTAGAACACCTCTCCTGTTATGGATTTTTTGTTTCACCATCGTTTTTTTCTCCAAAGCCTAGGCAATCCATCCTGATGCCTGCTCTTTTGTGTTTTCATTTACATATAAAGTTGCAGTAAATTTCTCGAGTCTGTGCAGCTGTGATTTATTCCACATTCTCATGCTTCTTTACGCTAACTCACTACCAGTATTCATCTTTGTGTGTGTGTGTTTGCTTTCCATCATTTGTGCATGGCTGGGAAAAATGCATCTGACAACTATAACTTGAGCTTGACACAAATACTTGATATTCTTTCATATTGTATTAGAAACACACCACTTCAACACATTTAATTATGATCTATGTTCACAAAACAATGTTCATATTGTTATTGCTAAAAGTAGGAACATTTATTAGAAATTGAGATGAGACTCTGGGAAGGTCATGGTCATTTGTTTCACATGCAGTTTGGCTTAATTTAAACTGATAAAAGCAGGTGGTTTTATTGTTCAATGTTTGTTTTCTGTACTCATAATATTGTAATGTGACTTGAAAGGCACCAACAAATTAAATGTATTATTATTTATGTAGCTAAAGCTGAATGTACAGATATTCTGAATAAATCCATTACAGGCCACAGCTGGTTTGATAAATGCTTTATCTTATGGGCTTTCCTCTGAGATCTATAACATTGGCCAATGTGGCAAATAGTTGAGAAACTTTGTGCAATAAATGAAATTATTTTTGTGGATGTTTTCTGAAAACATTTGACAACAAGTGATTAACTTGCTGACTCAAACAGTGGTGTCCAGGCACTGAGTAAATTCCCCCAAATTTCTCATAGTTATTTTTCCCCCTTTTTATGCCAGGAGGTGTAAAAACAATTTAACTTTATTCATTATGCTGGAATCATTGGTATCTAAATTAGTCACTGCTTCCCTTTTACAGCTTGCTTTAGTTGGATGGATTAACCTCAGACGGTCTGGAAAATGTCCATTCATATTAACTGAAGTCTTTGACTCAGCTGCAGTAACGTGTACCTTTCCTTAATACTGTGCTTTTTTTATCAACAAATTTTATTGATTATTATTACAATCATTCAGTCAGCAAACTGAGGGAGCATGGTACAATACAGTAATCATAGACAGAGACAAAGAAAGAAGAAAAATAAAATTTTAAAAAGAAAACCTTAATATATAGATTCGGTATTATAGCATCTTGACAAAGATGAAACAAAAACAGAGAATCATCTGCTGGTAATGTAGTCATGGATTTAAAATGGAGGAGTAGGGGGTTCTATTGTGAATAAAATTTCTCCTTAGAGGCCCTTAATGAGAATTTTATCTTTTCTAAATGCAAAAGTGACATTGTATCACGCAGCCAAGACATTGGGGGTGGTGGCGTGGGGCTCTTCCACAGTAACAATATCTTTCGACGAGCAATGAGCGAGGTAAAGGAAATAACATTTCTTTGTTTAACTGACAATTTTACATTGGATCCAGGTACACCAAATACTGCAATGAGAGGACTCTGTTCAATTTCTTGTCCCAATATGTTTCAAATGGTTCCAAAGTAAGATTTCCAGAACTCTTCCAACTTTGGGCATGACCAAAACGTGTGTGAGATTACAAGGACTCTGTGAGCATCGATCACATTTGTCTATAATATTTGCATAAATCTGTGCAAGTTTAGCTTTACTATAGTTTACCTGTGGACTACTTTAAATTGTATTAGCTGAAATTTTTCACAGGAGGAACAGGATTTTATCTCTCGGAGTACAGTTGTCCACCAGTCATCACAAAATGAGATGCCTAATTCCAACTCCCAATCAGTTTTAATTTTGACCAGAGCAGGGGGTGAATCTGGTGCTAACAGATTGTATAGGAAGGAAGTGTGTCGTTTTGCATTTTTATGAGGGGGAGAAAAAGATCAATCCCTGAAGAGGGTGGGGAGAGACAGGAATGAAGGCGTGTTTGCTTTAAGGAAGTGACAAATTTGGAAGTATCTAAAAAGGTCTGACTGCTGAAGGTTAAACTTGTTGTGAAGCTCTTCAAAACAGGGGAAAATGCCATCTACATAAAAATCCCCAATTGTTCCCAAGCCCTGCCTCTCCCAAATGGTAAATCTGGCATCAATCTGAGCAGGTGTAAATGACATATTGTTACAGACAGGGGTACTAAGAGGGAGTGTATCCCACTTAAAATGATGTTTAATTTATTGCCAAATTTTTAAAGTAGCTATTATAATTGGTTTTTCTGTAAATTGATTATATTTTAACTTATCAGGGTAATTTATTAAAGCTTTTAATGAGGAGAAACAAGATCCAGATTCTAATTGACACCATTGTGTTCTGGAATAAAAAGCCCAGTGCATAATTTTATGGATGTTGGATGCCCAATAATAGTGTTGTAGATTTGGCAGGCCCAGTCCCCCATCTACCCTAGACCTCTGCAGAAGTGGTTTTTTTTAGCCTGGGAGGTTTTTTGCCCCATATAAATGCTGAAATTATACTGTTAACATTGTTGAAAAAAGATTTGGGTAGAAATATGGGTCGACACTGAAACAAGTATAAAAAACGCAGAACAACGTGGATCTTAACACTTTGTATTCTTACAGCCAGAGTAATATGGAGTTTATCCCACTTTTGCAAGTCTTCCTTAACTTTGGTTATCAGAGCACCAAAGTTTTCATTAAAAAAAAGCGCAGTCATAGTTCGCGAAATATTAATGCCCAAGTATTTAAATTTGTCCAGAGTAAAGACAAAGGGTATGCTCAAGGAAGGGATGTCTTCAGCCGACTCGGTAATTGGGAAAAACTCAGTTTTGGTGATGTTGAGTTTGTACCATGAAAAAGTACCAAATTTTTGTAGGGTGTCCAGTATGTGTGGGATAGTTTTGACTGGGTCCCATATATAAAGTAGGAGTTCATCCGCATACAAGGAAACTTTATGTTCCACCCCACTCCTCCTGATACAGAATAAGAGGGTCATTTTTGAGTGCCGCTGACAGGGGTTCGATCGCCAGAGCAAAGACGAGGGGGGATAGTGGGCAGCCTTGGCAAGTACCTCGTGATAAAGGGAAGAAACGGGACCTCATAGAGTTGGTACACACACAAGCCTCCGGTGATGTGTAGAGTAGTCGTATCCAAGAGATGAAGTGGTCCCTAAATCCAAATTTATTAAGGACAAAAAAATAAGTAGGGCCACTCTACACGGTCATAAGCTTTTTCAGCATCAAATGAGAGAACAGCTTCTGGAGGAGATAATGTACTTGGAGTAAATACTATATTAAGGAGTCGACGTCATTTTTTCGATTTCTTATGAAAATCAGATTGGTCTTCTGAAATTACACTGTGCATAAAGGTTTCAAGTCGGCCTGCTAAAATTTTGGCTATTATTTTAACATCCACATTAAGAAGTGAGATCGGACGATAGGATGAGCAGCATTCTGGATCCCTGCCTGCTTTGTGTATCAGTGAAATTACTGCCTGTCTAAGAGTAGGTGGTAAAATGCCGCGCTGAAAAGAGTAATTGTACATATTTAGCAACAGAGGGGCTAGTTTCGCAGTAAAAGTCAACTAAAAACCCATCTGGTCCAGGCTATCTTAATACTGTGCTTAAGTACAATTTGGTTTAATAGTTCTCAGTATGACCAGTGGATACTGTAACTGGGTAAAGTGGCTTTTTAATGAATTTAAAGACACTAATAAACAAAAGCTATTTGATTTGACCCGACCTGTCCATTTTGGATTGATATGTTGCTCTGTTTACTTTAAGGGCTCAGAAATGAGGAACCTTTACTAACTAGCTATTCACTTGGCTTACAAGCCCTGTTTGAAGGTCACTATTTCTTTCTAAATGAAGGAGGAAGGGCCAAGATGAGGGTTGGGACTGGGCCAAGGCATTCACATTAAGGCTTTAAAACTGGTCTGAAGTGAAACAAGGTTACAGAGATAATGTAGCTTTTTGTATTCTTGTTAAAAATGGTATTGGATAAATCTTTTTTATAAAAGATGATAAGTAACCTGCCTTGATCGTCCAAGATGATGGCATTGAATTCATTTCAACTTTATTTGTATAGTGCCACATCACGACAATGTCATCTCTGGTTGCATCACAGACATCATGCTATTCATAATAAACAACCTAGCTAAGGAAAACCAAAAGATTGGATCGAAGTCAGGATTCAAAGCAAACTCCCTTTTAACAGGAAAATAAAACCTCCAGCAGAACCCAGCTCAGGGAGGGCAGCCATCTGCCTGGACCAGTTAGGGGGAAGAGGATAGGAAAGACAGATCAACATGTACTGCAACTTTTTTCCAGGAAGACCTGCTGAAATAGGAGAAATATGTTAATGATATGTCGGTTTCTTTATTGTGGCATTTTGAAAGGTAAACTTAATTTGGCAATTGCATTTTGTTCTAAGGGAGAAATGTCCAGCCTTGATATTGAATCCTTGTTTTACTAATGATGTCTTTAAGGATATTAAATGCATTTGAACATCATACAAAATAAAATATTGCACTATTCTACAACATCTGGTACCCATTGCATGTGTTAGGCATTGATTTTTTTTTTATTTTATTTTATTTCTGACTTATGACAAATTTGGGTGAAATCTTCCAAAAATTCTTAATTTTAGCTGTTTTCCTTCCTGTCTGTATGAAGGTCTGAACGTTTAAGACACTGCAGATATTAAATCCATGTAATCTAATGCTCATCTCGTCATAATGCAAAAATGAGGTGAGCAGTACAAATAATACTGACTCATTTCATTTGGCACTAAAGGCTCTTTTTATTGTGTTCTTGTTATTTTATCAGCTCTCCAAGGGAAATCGTACAGAAGAAGGGTGGAGTAGAGCTGAATGATGGTGTTGTTACTGCCTTTTGGGATGAGAGTAGCTGCGTAATCAGCTATCTGTTAATCTCAAATGACTCTGTTACCACGGGAGGCCACATAATGTCTGCACTGCCAAAAGTTGGACAACTTTCTACTGTTTCACACCTGCAGCTCAATTTCTCTCCTCTTTTCACCAGTCTCTATAAAGTTATGTTCTTAAGTTAGGAAATGTTGTAGCTTGTCGCATTGTAAATGGCAGAAGATTACCTGTCAAAGCAAACTATATTAGAAGTGTTTGCTTCTGTTCCGACAGAATGATGCTGGTTCCCTTCGTGCAACATGATTCTGTCATGGATGTCAGTTTCTCAGTCATGCTCTGAAATCTGAGAGGGAATTATTCAGGGATTATGATGTCTGTTTAGGTTTGCCTGTCTTCGAACATAATGGGCAGGCTACAAAATTAGCAGAACACATTTGTTGTGAGGGGGTTTGTCATGAACTGTTTAAATGTTGACTAAATGAAAAAGTTTTCTCAGAAGTTCTGCGGCTGTGACTCATGCTTTCCATTTTCTAGGTTTTAGTTTTATTATTTTCAACAAAGAATGATTAGAACGTCTTAGATGTCCCAGAATAAAGGGTTTTCTTCCTCCCACTGTACCAACCCTGAAGACATTTTAATAGTCATATTTATGTGAGGCTGTTTTCTTCTTAAAGTTGTAATGTAATGTTTATACAAACCAAGTTCCTCTGAAGACTCAGTAACTCGTTTGAATGAATAGGATGGAGCTGAAATAAAATGTTAGCTTCAGAACATTTCCCAGCAGGTGGAATACCTCAACTACTGTGTTTGAAACACCCTTTCAGCCGCACAAGCAAAATGTAAGGGTACATAAAATGGTACAGTCCTGTGAAATGATGTAATCTCTAGTGTGATCTGCACAATATGTACTGTAGTGTAGGCAACCGAGCTGCCGCTATAGTAAATGATCTCATTGGTGTCGACACAATAGTAAACATGCCGGTAAAATAGACTTATTGGATAAGGAGGAAAGTATGGGTTTTTTTGTATCCAAAGCAGTTTTGTGTTTTATTGGGTAATTACATAATCACTAGCTATACAGACTCTATATGCATGAGTTATAAATGCTCAAAATAGAATTCACAAAGATAATTGACTATTTCTTATTTGCCAATATCTGAAGATACATACATTTTGAACTTTGAGCATTTCCAAAAAGTGGAAATTGTATAAATCAATAATGGAATGTCATTGTTTTATTTTATTAGACATGTTCAAGATTATGTTTTAAGTTTCTTCTGCCCAGATTGTTGTTCTCTCTTTTCCGTTAGTCTCCATTACACAATCATCGTTTTAAATTCTTCTGCATCATCGCATCAGTGGAATGGGGATGGAAGTTTCTTCCTCCTTAAAATTGCTTTAGATATTGTGTCAAACTTTAGCATAATTAACAAAAGAGAAAGTGAGTAAAAAATGAGAGAAAATGACCAAGAAACTTCAGCGTTTACCTACAAAGTTGGTGACAAGTTAGCTCATAGTTGGACTTCAGTGTATGAGTATCATGTTAAAGATTTATGTTCTTTCAAGTCAAGGCCAAACAATGAAAGTTTGGGCAGATGTTTTCTGCTTTGATAAGTTTCCATAAAGCTGAAAGGTGTCGGGGATTCGTGCAGTTTTTAGGGCAAAAAATTGAGAAAAGAAAAGGTGGTTAAAATGCGTATTCAACATGTTCTACTTGCAGCTGTGGTCATCTTTCTTTTTATTTATTTATTTTTTGGTCTTCTCAGATCAGCCTGGAGCAGATCTATGATGGGGGTGAACTGTGGCATTCCTCCACAAGAGGGCACAGATGATGTTGCTAATAAGGTCAATAAGTTGTGTTAAAAGTGCTAGATTCTCATTTTTACTAGGATCTCTGTGTGAAGCATTGTTTATTTATTTTAATGACCTTTTTTAGTCAACTACATAATGAAATGTTAATTCATATCTTAAGAAACTATTTGTTTGCTTAAATTGTTGTGGTAATTGATAAATTGGATGATTTGCGGAGGGCAAAAAGAATAGTACTATTATTGGTAATAAAAAAAATGAATAATTTCTTTCAAGTGCCAAATAAAGGGAACATGGGTGATTCATCTTTTTTTGTTAAAGTGCATCATGTTTTCTCAAAACTTGGGTTCATACACCAAATTTAATTAAAGTCAGACTGGTATTGTGTCTACAGTTTAATGAAAATGCACTTATTTAGGCAATAAGACTCCATTCCGGTTGACATATTTAAAATGTTTCCAGTCATTTCTATCCGCATGGATACACGGTCTGTTTGCTTCCTCTAACAGGGTGTAAAGCAGGACTATGAAGCGATCATAATGCAATAACCCCCTATTCCGTCCTGGTTGTCAGAGGAAGACACGGAAGAGCAGTCAGGGTTTGATTTACAGGAACATGTGGTCGAGGCCTCTGTTGGTCCCTGCAGTTGGTGTGCCATTACAGAACCTTTGACTCTTAAAACAGCCCCATATGGTGCAAAAGACACGTGAAGTTGTCTTTCTCTGTCTGCAGTTTAGTTTACAATGACAAGTTGCATGGTTTGTTCTGGGAATGGGAGCGTTTCCATTGACTTGCTTTTAAAAATGGATTTCTTGCCAACTTAAAAAAAACAACCCTTTGCATGGAAACGTACATTTTAAGCAAAACGTTTTCAATTTATGTTTCTGTCCATTTTTGTGTTTTGTTTTTTTTTTTTTTAGCACCGTGGAGCCAAATATTCTGTTTACATAAAATATTGTCATTAGCAACTCATAATTATGCTGCTACTATACCATTAGCTTCAGTTTCCCTATAAACCTGATTGATCTCTCGCTAGTGGTGAAATGGACAGTTGGAGAGAATGGCACGTCTCAGAAAGGGCAGCTTCCCAGCCCATAATAAAGTGCAGCTTGAATTGTTCACTCCCTCGTCAGTGGCTGTCAGAACCGAACTGAGGCGAGGATACGACCACACAAAAGAAATATTTGTCTAATCTGTCCAAGCAAACACCACAATTGAGGGGCGAACTTTCCCATCGCATTGCTCTGTGCCTGTGTGACATGTGATTAAAGGAGGAATAATACTTTGAACTTTGCAGGAGGCAGCTTTTAAATATAAAAACAGTTGTAAAGTGTAATGAACACTAACAAATTATGCACCTGTGTCATAAATTTTTTTGACTTGCTCAGAATTCAACGCATGAAATATATTTAGTTCTTTCTGATCATGAAGTTGCGTTTAGAGTAAACATTGTTTTGGCAGAGTTTTCAAAGCTCTCATTTCTTCTTGAATGCCTAGACTTACCGGAGGAGATGAAAAGATTATGCTCTTTGATAGTTTTTAATTGCATTAAAGGGGATTGTTTTAGGACATTATGCAAAGAGTTTAATCATTTTTGTCCAGACAATGATTAACATATGCAAACAAAAAATGATGCCCTCAGCCTTGTTGAAGGCTTTCAAATAGTTTTAAGAAAGCAGTGATTCTAGATCTGCTCTCTATTCAGAAGGCAGGATTTCATCCTGTTTGTATCTCGAGGCTTTTCAAGCAGCTTTCTCTCCAGTGTCACAAAGAGCCAGGAAGTCTTGTTCTGTGTGTGACTACCAAAATGTTTCCCTCAGTCCATGAGAGGGTGTTGGATCTGCTGTCAGGAACCTTGATTCGTGTGTAGGCTTCAATGGTTTACCCATGTGAAGTGAAAATGGTTGCCAGGGTGGTGAAAGCATTCTGTTTGCTCATGTCCAGACCTGCAGAATAGATGAGGACACAGATGGGATTTCTCTCTGGTGGACTTTTCTTCAGACCTGTGTTTGGAGAGACATGGAAACCTCAACTAGAATGGACAGGCATCTTATTGAATGAGTGAAGACTTAAGGCTTTCACCCAAGACTGAATAGAATGTGAGAGACAGGCAGTGAAGGTTTTTCCAGCGGGAGGGTGGTTGAGATGAGGTCAGTGTGAAGTGACTGGTCCATTCTGTCACCACTTGTTCTCTCCCAAAGACACACACACCACTATTAAGTTAATAAGTATCATCAAATATACAAGATATTGATAGGAAATACTAGTCTGTATCATCCTTGTGTGATACAACTCAAACAGGGCTGGGACTTGTTCTCTTGGGCTCCTCAGTGTGAAAGTACCATAAAACTTCAAAGCCCAGACTGAAGAAATCATCTGGGTTTGTTTCTCTCCATGCTGAGTACTTCTGCCTTCCTCTGAAGAGTCGTTTAGGGATTCACAGAACAGCAGCACATTTTCAAAGAGAAACAAAGAGCATGTCAAGAATCACATCCAAGAAATACAGTTCTTGGCTTTGACGCGAAATGCAAACTTGGTATCGCAATTTAGCGCCAATATGCTGCATCTGGAGCAGGAGTGTTGAAACACATGTCCCACAACTGTTCTACTGACGTCTCCCCGGGCGCGATCGTATATCTGCATTACCTTTTACGCTGCACTAAAAATAGTGGAGAAATATTTAAGTATAAATGTTAAAACATACATTTTATGTTTTTCATTCATCAAGGCATCTTCAGGACATTCGTCCTAGTTGCACATAGTGTCATTTGCTAGTCTGACCTAATGCCTCAGTTTAATTTGCTATTTGAGACCTTACCAGAAGCTAAGTGGTCCAGACAGCCCTGCCCCGAGGGTTAGAGAGGCAGTGTTTCTTTTACCGTGATAAGGTTCAGAAATCTGGAAAAGGTTTCAAGAAAAGATTACTCCCTTTTTTTTGTGATGTAACCCAAAGTGGATTATATCACATAGTATTTTCTGATCAGTCTGTGTCAGTGCACATGGTTTTTATGTACGTAACGACAAACCTGAATGGCTCAGTGGAAATAAATGGATTTTTTTTAAGTTAATGGGGGTCTTTCAGTTTAAAGCATTAGCTCTCTAAGCATGAACTAAATAGGCAATTACAGTTAATAACTCAGCTTCCCAGTCATTGAATGTCTTCCTGCAAAAAATTTATACTGCCAAAAAATTATGGTTGGTGTACTTACACACAGCAAGTGTGCATCATTAGTAAGTGCTACATGTTTTGCCTTTCTTACTGGACCTTATAGAAATGCCAGTGTGGGTTTGTGAAAACATGTCAGTAGAACTCAACTATTCTTTGGCCTATTCTTCTTCTTATCTGCAGACCTACATCTTTTAGACATATGGAGTGTTGTCTTTGCTCTTTTTTACATCGTTACTCAATTAAAAAGTATAAAGTCTAAATGCTGCTTCTTCCTTTTTGGAATTAGCTACAAACCCACCTGTCTTTATCAGCTGGTGTCCGTACAAGTACAGCAGCTTAAATGGCAGGTTCAGCTAATCTTATGTTTTTTTGCAGTGAGGATTCTTGCCACTTCTTCTGTATGTTGTAAATGTAAAAATTCACAACATACAAAACATGCTGAACTTTTACACACAACTGATGGCATAAAACATCAGCCAATACTTGCTTGTATTAAAGAATAGTAGCCATATATCCAGTCTAAAAGAAATCCAGAAAAGCATCTTATATATCTTATTTGTCTAAAAACAGCAACTCTGATTCCCAAAAGAGATTTTACTTTTGGTAAGACTCTTAAGCCCATATTTTTATTACCATAAATACGACCCCTCATTAGAATAAGTGGTATAGATAATGAGAGGATGAATAATCTGGTATCATGTCATGTTTCATGGGCTCTTTGAATTTTCTAAGTATAAAACAAAACATCTAAATTCTGGTTTTGATATTGTTACCAGTGGCAACAGTTCTTGGAGAGATTTGGTTAAGTGTATTTGTAGCCTATAGCTTTTTTATTTGATAAATATATTGCAGAATAATCTCCTCTGCATAAACATGCACACACACAGTTGTAAAAATGTAATGATTACTTTTTTAATGTATTGATTACTAAATTGGATTCTATTGACACATTAAAGCAAATGGAGTAAAAACATCAATCGGTACACAAATTTAAGACCTTTGCACCATGCATATTATCAGTACAATAGTTTAAAATCCTGTTTTATGCAACTGGATACATTTTCTTCCCCACATGATGTTCTGCACTTAAAAACATTTCTCTGGCAGGTTGCCTCTACTGGCCATGAAAATGGTTATCCATAAAGAAAAAAGTTTGATTTTCATTTAAAGCTCCAATAAAATGTTCAGATAACAAAAATATTTTATATTCCATTTTATATGTCTAGCTTTATGGTGTTATATCACTTTGGAAGGGGAATTTGCCCGTGTGACCTGACTCTGAAGGTTTTATACATTTAATTATAGCATGAGAACAGAGAATTAGTCTTGAAATGATGTATATATTTGAATGTAACTGTTTCAATAATTTATATCTATTGATGAGAGATTTTTTTTAAAAAAAAGGAAGAAAAAATTCCAAAAACAGGGTCTAATGTTTTGGAAAAAAAGACTCTCAGCTTGCCAGTAACCAGAGCTGTTCATACATTTTCCTCCTGCTGTGATGTGCAATAACACGTGAATACAGATGTACAAATACTGTTTTAGATGGTGCTACTTAAAAACTATATTTGACAGCAGAGGTATTGGGGGCTAGACATGCGTTAGACCTGGTGGAACAGAACTTTGTTTCAGAAGCACAGAAGGGCCACATTAACATCAGGTTAAACCAACATTGGGAATGGGAGTGAGCCCAGATCATTAGAGTGAGAGAGGGCGCACTAGGCAGGGTCGGATTGCATGCTGTCAACCCAAAACCTGCCCTGAACCCTTCTGTCAAAGGGAATGAGAGGAGGAAGATGAAGAAGAGATTAATGAATGACCTATTTCGACACACAGACTTTGCTCAAAGACCTCCATTCACTCTTTACTAATGTAGAAATGGGCAACTTAGAACTGATCTTTTTCTATTAAATATTTCATTGCACAAATAAATGAAACAAGTTTCCTGTATACTGAATCTTTTGACAACTTTAGCTGAAAAAGGCATCAATAAAATAATAATGAATGTGTTTCTTATTCATTAAAATACAGTGGCACATCTGTTTTTGTCCTGGTAGAAATGTCATTTGTTAGTGTTTTGTGTTCGTGGCCTGGAAGTGACACCATGCAGGGGGGTGAAACCAGGGCTTGGTCAGGCTCATATTGGGATACAACAAGAGTCATTTACAGTCGTCGGGAGAAAGTTTTACTATTGAGTCGCAAAAATACGGTGGCTCAGGCATTCCCCTTTACCCCCATCTTCCGGTTCCACCAGCTGTCTGACAGATGGGAAGACATGCTGGCCAAGAAAGTGAAAGATGCAAATGATTGCGGGGGAGGGGCATTAGATGATAAGCAAATCGGTGGCTGTCGGAATTTGTGTTTGTAAAGTGTTTCTCTTTCCTCCTAAGAGTGATGACGTGTGTATTGGGTGACATTTGGCTTTGCTTGAAGCTTGTATTATTCAGTGTTAGCAGTTGGAGTGTTTGTTTATAATGCTTACGAAAGGGAAAAAGTCAGATTGTGCGTGGGAAGGTGATGAGCATAGCAGAGGATGAGGGAAAGAGTGGGTAGATGTACAGCATGTCAGGCTTTTGTGTTTGTATTAGTCATCAAGGTGCAGGGCCTCTGTGCTTCAGTTATTTAGCTTCCAGGACTTTAAGAGGGGAAACCAGTGGGTGCGGTGGGATCAACAGGGACTTGTCCTACTAAATTTATACAACACCACCACCTCAGATTGAATGTGTGTGCTGATCTGGTTGTGCACAGGTTGTAGTGGTGGAAAAGGAAGTAAGCGTCTCAGTTGAACAACTGGTTTCAGTAGATATATTTATACCTTTTTGATAGATTTGACAAGTTATTTTAGAAATGGAGTAGGCTATACAGTAGGTGATAGCCGGTCATTGTTCAACAAAGTCTCGTATGTACTTCAAGGTTTGGCTTTAAAAAGTCATTGATAACCTACAACTCGTGTTTATCCGTTTTTATACGTTATTTGAATCAGCTGAGGAAATATGATTGTGTCAACAAATCTGCTGTTAAAATAAGCATTGTGCTGATTGGAGACATCGAAGACATCATAAACATTTAGTTTTTTTGTGTGAAGCATTTTCTTCCTGCCATCTACCATACATGACTTTTTTCCGTTGAAATTTCTCTGAAGACAAGTTTAAGAGTTTAAATAAATGTCCCTTTGAGATTTATTTAAATTTATTTTCCTGAAATGTTGGTGTGCACAAGGTGTGAATATAAAATTTACAAGTAGAAACTGTTTTCACAAGTGTTTTGGCAGCGTTATTAAACCGTTTATTTTCAGTTAGCCAAATAGCCAACCACGCAAGGTTACCGGCTTTCTAACCTCTGACATCTGGTTCAAAATGGTGTGAATATAATGGCAGTGAAGCATGCTTATCTGTGGTAGTCACACATGCCGGGTGTGTGTGTTTGTTTTTGCGTGTCTGAAGCTCAACTGAGAGCTTGTATCCCGTCTAGCAGAGAACACAGAGCTTTTTCACTTGTTACATAAGCTGTGGTAATCACATTGTCACACTATTTACACACTGTTAATTATTGTTGATTTAACAATGCTATTTCATTTTGCCTTGTAGTTTGTTACTCTCCTTGAATGCACATTGATATGAAGTAGCTCAAGTTAAACAAGATGTGTATCTATATCTTAATCACCAAATGGTCAAAGAGTTCATCTGCTCTCTTTTCTTCATTCTCAGAGGAGGAGCTGAAGTGAAGAAATAGCTGTTTTTAAGTCTGTCAGTGCTTCTATAAAAGCATTTAAATGTTTAACAGTTGCATTTAACATAATGACTTGACACCCGGGTGAGATTCTTCCTAGTATTTCCTGTCTGACAGACATTAAGTTTTGTGTTTTTAGTATTTGTTGTGTAGGTTCCACAGCTTCAACTGACCCAAATGAATGTTATTAACCCATTAAATTAATGTTATTACTTCCATATGTCCAGGAAGTGCCCTCATACTGGAGTTGCCCTTGCTGCCAACAGAGATGTTTACTGGGTTAAAGTTTTGCTGACTACTGTTCTCACAATTTGAAGCTCTTTACTGTGGTTACCAATGATGATGTATAGAATAAAATGCACATAACACACAAATTATTTACAAATATTTTGAAGCTTTATATTTTGTTCCCAATAGAATGTAAAAAGAATCTGATATTATAACTGAGGCCTTTTCTATTTTTAAAGAAAATATCTTATTTTGAATTTAATGTCAGCAGCACATACAACAAACTGAGTTTAGGATTTTTAAATGAGGAATAAGAGGCTCCTGTATCATAGCTTCTGCTCTGCTATTTTAATTTAATTGAACATAATTATGTGTGCTGATTTACTCTTATCTTCAGCTGCAGCTTGTGGTTTTAGAAAAAAGTGCATTTCATCCCTAACTCCATCTTTTTTGTAAAAGTTTTTTAAAAGTGAGGACATGTGTTTCTTTTGTGCAATGTCGGGTCATCTTTGAGAGAAACCTCACATGGAAAGACTCTTCTTCTTTAGCTTAGTTCTGTTTTCTCTCCCACAACTCTGAGGAAAGGTTTGCTTATAGTCTCAACAGCATATGGATGAATGAGGCGGTTTGCTTTGATATGACTATGCCTGTGTTGAGATTAACGTTTGTAATCTGGGAGATTCAGACCTGCATCTTTCATGAATCCCTTGTGAAAACTGGGAATGATACTCATTTATCTCCATGGGATTAGTTTATACATTGTAATTTTAAAGGAAGCTTATTTTCTTAGTTGCAGGTTTATGGATAGACTTTCTTATTCCTGCAATTCTTAGTCTAAATCAGCAGGAAGTACCTGCTGGTTGTTAAACACAGTTATTGTTTTAGAAATTGCTGCCATTAAAAGCTCATTTTTATCCCAACTTTTTTCTATTGACCCTTTCATAATAAATTGTTCCTTTACATCCATTTCAATTCATTTATCTTTAGCTACACTTTTACAACCATGTGAAAGATAATCCCAGTCACTGCTGTTAGTCAAACCTTTACTTCCTCTTTCCAGCCTTCCTCTCCACCTCCTAGTTTGTTCTCTGTTGTCCTTCCTTTTGACCCGTAGCCATAAACTGCTAATTTGCTAGTCTGTTGCTGGGGATTTTGCAACTAAATGTGGAGCTGACCTTAGAGGTAAACTTAAGGGTAGGCAAGGGACAGTTGCTCATTGACTGTGAGAATTTCGAGGACTTTCCTCAAGGCTTTCCTGTTCATGTTTCATTCTGTTAGGAATCGAGAACAGGCCTATCCAGACTTGCTGTAGCTCCAACAGAGCTCCTGCTGTTGTCTGCTTAAAGGAAATTCATCCCAAAACTAGATGCCACCTGGTCAATCTGAAATACTCATTTGAATCAGACTGAATATAGCTCTGTGTTAAGACTCAGACTTTTCTCAGTCATTCTTTATTGCCGTCTGCTCGAAAGGAAATTCTTTTTAAAAAATGCCTCATTTAATAATGTGAGAAAAATGCTTGACTAAAAGTTTTGAATGCCTTGTTGAACAGCCAGCTTTTATTCTTTGGAGCACTTGGGCATAAAAGTGGATGGCATCCTGTTGGACTGATTGACTCACTGATGTTTAGCACTTGCATACCTTAAGCTAAATGACTTGTTTGTTTTTGGACTTGTGCTGTGTGCAATGCATGCACACTTTGCAGTCAAGTTGGATTTATGTCTGTCTGAGCCAGAGGTTTGAAGTTACCCCAAGAGACGATGCTAAAATAAACCGTTATGCCCTTATGCATCCTTAGAGAGTGCCCATAAACATAAATTGACCCACAACTGAGATGTCCTTGTCTATTGCAAGGAAAAATAACAGAACATTCATTCAGGTTCTCAAGCCTTTGACACTTCAATGGACTTGGAGTGATCGGTTGCGTGATATAGTTTGATAAAATGTAGTTATCCATGAAGATTTAATACATTTACTCCTTTTTATGAATATTTATTATTCCGATATGTGAATGAACAAACCCAAATACTGTTTTTAAATCAATTAGTCTCTAAACTACCAAGTTCAATTTATAATATAAAATCATAATAAAAAGAAATTGGTATTTATTTTTATAAAATCCTTATCATTCAGCTAATGTGTTTAAATTAGGTCAAGCAACTAAACTC
Organism: Pseudomugil tenellus; assembly: GCA_037177515.1. Taxonomy (NCBI): domain Eukaryota; kingdom Metazoa; phylum Chordata; class Actinopteri; order Atheriniformes; family Pseudomugilidae; genus Pseudomugil; species Pseudomugil tenellus. The sequence continues at coordinate 12,506,981 of JBAMHX010000020.1, forward strand.
TCACCACAAAGGATGCTGGTTAAATTTGAATGAAAACAAAGTATAGACATAACTAAATTAAGTATAACCCCTTATTTAATAGACAACAACACTTATTAAACTTGGGTGAAGAAAGAGGATCCCAAAGATTTTCGCCGTACTTTTACAGGTAAAGAAAACGCTATCATTGATGTGGGAGATGATGCCTAATGGAGATGTTCATGCTGCTAAATGTTCCCTGAAAACTTCTATTACTAATGGTATAAGCAATGCACATGGCAGTTGCAGTGATGCCAAGGTTGTCTTGGTCATAACCAGCAAACACTACCAGTGAAAATGTCTTTGCCAGGCCTTGAAAGAGGCAAAACTCACTATCAAGATTTGTGGCCAACTAACTTGCTGTGAAACTACAAGAAGTGAAATGTTGAAGTTTTGCATCTTTGCATGCCAATTAATGATCTAACTTGGACTAGTAGCATTGTCAAATACACATCAAACTAATCACTGGTGCAGATAAAGGTGGTGGTTTAGAAGTGCAGTGAGCTTGTTGGTTCACAGGCTGTGGAAGGACTAGCTTATTTTCCTCAGTATTGCTCACGCTGGCTGCGATGCTGATTTTACATGCAGGAGTTGATAAAAAGCTTAGCCATCCATGGAGCGATTATTTATCCACCAGCTGCTGGCAGACTGTAGCATTTCCACTTTGTCTCATGCTGTTCCTCTATAATGAGCAATAGCTCCAACCCCCATTATTCCCAGCTCTGAGCCTAGAATCATTGTGTATAATAGGGTTTACCAACTTGTAACTTGGTATGTGGCAGATGGTTTTTCACAGAAATCTGCAGGAAGTTCTATGTATTTATTAATTAAACAAAGTAGAAGCACACAAAACCATTTAGTTAAATGAAGCCAGCATTGTTTATTTTTCTTCAGCCCAAACCTAAAACTTTCTCCTAACTAACACTATAAGTCACTGATTGTTCTGAATGTTGCTTTAGGCCTCAGACTGATTAATTGGAGCCTGGTGAAATGAATTCTTCTGTGAATTGCACTTTGTGAGTCTCCTCAGAAACCATCTGTTTCAAAAGGATAAAACTACATTTTGCCTTTCTGGATGTCCCTTGAATTTGGTGTCTTAGTCTCCTCTTGGATACGTTAAGGTTTAATCTGTTTGATTCCTTTTTTAAAAAAAAATCTACTGTAAAATAAACATTTCCAATAATGCACCATGTTCCTATTAGAAAAGTGTCTCTACAGGTCCTCAAAAAGCTGTCTCCATCTCTACAGCAGTCACAGAGAAAAGCAATACAGAATAGTTGGAAACACAGTGAGAACTAACAGACTAATAAAGGTTATTCAATTACGTCTTTAAACACAGACACATAAAACAGGAAATGACAACCCACAAAGAGGTTCCTCAATAACCCCAGGCATCTACTGATCTTATCAGCAGGACTCAGCCCCTCCACCTTGTCAGTATCTGCGGTCACACAGTTTAAAGACATTAACATATAAAACCCTGTTTCCCAAGAAGACTGGAGGCTGCATAAAACATCAAAACTAATCAAACACTGTTCAATTGTATATTGTAACAGCAAAATTGCTTATTTTTTCCTGGAAATGTGCAGATTTTTGTCAGTTGCATGTTTACCACTTTTGCTCTGCTTCTTCCTTGAACAAAACTCTGTGATAGACCTAAAGTTATTAATGGCTCTATTTTAAAATCTGAATTTGCTTCTATCTCTGTGAGAGTAGCTTGACTAGGTCCCTTGTCACGATGGTGAACAGAAACCAAACATGACTTTATCATCCAAGCATGACTATGAGGCCAGAGGTGTTCATCATCCTCAGTTTTGGCATCAGAGGCAGCTGCCTGTGATATTTTTCATGCGTATTTCCTTCCCTGCCGTGCTGACATAGTGAGTATGCTGGTTTCCTTCTAAATGGTACAGATTAAACGTTAAGATGAGTTGAGATATTAACCTCTACCTGAGATATGTCCTAGCATAACTTGTCCTCCCCCCTCTCAAGTAGCACTTGGAACAGAATAGATTCCTGGCAGGACAGTCACACAATGAAAACCAACTTGGGGGTTTTAATATTTTTCTGTCTCTCATCTATTTAGTTTTTTTTTTATTTTGTAGTCGGAGCATCAGAAAATGTTGCTGGTTTGGCCTCTCATAATATTTACCTATGTTTTGCTTTTTTTCCTAAATTTCTTTGTATATGGCACCCTTGATGGTCATCTATATGACTTATGCCAATGTCTGGCTCTGTGTAATCCCAAACATAAAATAAGATAAAATATCAAAGTGTTTAATCTTAGTAACAGAGACACAGTTATGGATGGTTATTAGCTCATTGTAATTTCAGTACCCTAAATATCATCTTCTACTCTGAAGCTGCAAGTTGTACTTGTTTGCTTTTCAGTAATAATATTAGCAATAGTGTAAACAGTAAAAATGAGACTGGTTTGCTGCAAGTACATGGTGAAAATGCTGTTTTTCAGGCCTTGTGTCCCATACTGTCTTTGCTAGCTTTTGGATTGCTTAGGTTAATTTTAGTGTGGAGGATGCAAAATTTGCAAGAATGTAAATTTCAGTCAGCTTCAATTTGTTTTCATACACTTCCTTCTTCCTGTTTGGTTCCATAGAGGAGACCTTCATCTGAGATGCACAAACTTCTCTCTCAAAATACTGGGAGTTGTACTAGATGTTGATGGTATAATACAGTCCTGTCCTATGTGGACTACACGGAAGCCTAAGCTCAGATGCCTGAGGACCCCTAAATCCGTACCTATAAAAATAAAAGGGTAATTAAGATGTGTTCATTGAAACTGGGTCAAAAATGAGGCGCAACCTTAAGATTAAGCTGCATTTTGACCACTGGAACTTTTCCTAGATGCTAAGTTGTTTTTAGGAAGGACTTTTCTCGACCCTTTCATTGATAGTATTGTGAGCTAAACTTTAAGGATATATGTCTTAGCTCCAGAAAGGAAGCTGCCAGAATTGTTGCCAGGACCGTATAGACTAAGTTGTAAAACGTGTATATTACTGTTTTAAGAGGGAAAACAACAACTAATAATAATAAAACTTAATGAACTCAAGAAACAATCAGATACTCAAATATATTAAATGATATAGCTCATGCAACTCTTTATTCCCAGCTGTTTATAATGAAGCAGCTACTGCTATCTGATTAGTATATGCATTTCATGTTTCATGTCTATGATGGTCCTAAATGGATCCTCCAGCTTGGACTGTCTGATCCGACTCTCAGAAGCACTAATCGGGAACCCTTCTGTATGTTTGATGGCACTGTGTCAGGCAGCATGGGAGCTCTCTTAATTTATGAGCCATTACCTAAGAAAAACATGCTGCCTCAGCAATTCCTGATACAAGGATACCTCTGGGTGGGGCAGTTTAAGTGAGACCTGATTGCTAGGAGGGTGGAAGAGTAAGTAGAAGAGATGTAAGGAAAAGATTAGGCGGATTTAAGAAGCACCTTTTCGACATCTGTGAACATCTGGAATGATGGTAAAGCTGCAGCGAGTGCATGAAAGGAATTGGAGGTCAGGATAGAAGGAGAGATGAAATGGGGGTATTGGGGAGTGAAGGAAAAAGTAAAATCCAGAGGTGGTAAATGTCAGACTGATGTGAAAGGAAGGGAAGCTCAACAAAGTCACCAAGATCTATCTTAATGAATGTGTGGATAAATCCCACTGGGATTCACAGATGGCCATAAAAATCTGAAAATCTATTTTAATAGTTTCAAATATTTTTCTGTCTAGACCAAAGTGCCAGTATAGCCAAGAGACAGAATTTTAGCACAGCTTTGAAGGCCTTTAAGCCCTGCTTTCATTTTAGTGGAAACATCATTAGACTGAGAAAATAATCTTGCTGTAGAAATAATTAATAACTACAAAGGGATTTCTGAAAATTGGTCTGTTCAGAGTTTGAGGAAATTGGAGTTTGAAAGGCGCCACACTGAGCTGATGATGATCGCCGGTGATTCAGAGCAGATTGGGTTGGAAAAAGTCATTTTGCTCCCATTTTGTTCAGGTTCATATTTAACACATTTCTGATTTATTGTATCACCATTTCCAACAAATATTTTGAAATCTGGATCAAAATGTAATATTAGAAATCCTCCAGTGCATCATATTATGATAGCGTAGCAGATTGATCCCCCCGTTTATTGTCAATATAGCAACTGCAGCTTTCTTGTTTAATCTGTCTCTGGAGCTGGGCAGCTTTTTAGCCCTTTTTTGTGTCCAAAAGTTGCAAAAATAAAACTTTTCCAAGTGCAAATGCCAGCTTCTCTTCTTAGCCAGAAATCATGCATGGTATATTTAATAAACAAATTAACTGTCACTGCTGAAAGAGTTTATATGTTAACAGGTGTTCTCAGTCTCCATTTTTTTTAAAGTTGAGAGCAGCTCAGTTTTTTTGCATTTATTAGTACAGAAGTGCCTGTAATGTTCTGCTTGTCCTGTAAGGAATGATCTGATTGGTGGTTTATAAAAATCTAAATTTTCAAGGTAGAAACATGTCTGAGAAGCTTTATTATAAATTGTGGTCAGTTTTACAGAGTTAATTTACAGTTCTGTTATTGGATTTTTTTCCAGATTATTTAAAAAAAAATCTATATAAATCCACTTCTTCCATATGACTCCTCAATAGTGTGCGCTTAAATTAGGGACACTATATAAATTAATAAATTACCTGCTTAAATAACCTAAGTGGTGTTATTGGGGAATTTCATGACATTTCACTTGATAATAGTTCAGACTATATGTATTTTAGTAGCTGATGTTACATCTGGATTAATGTAGATTTCAATTAAAATGCTGGCTGGTGTAAGTATTGTTTATACAGTGTTGTTCCAAATGTGTCTTTGTAGGCCTGTATCATTTATGACCACTGCAGATTGTCTGCTTAAAGGATTAATCTAGTAAATGAGTTTTAGCTGGCAGATGGTTTTGTATATCCTGTCAGGGGCATATTTATAGCATCCCTGACCTTTTGGCTTAAAGTTGAAGATAATGCACAAAATTAATCCCTGAACAGAACCAAAATGAGTCCAATAGGCAGGGAAATCCAGATGTTTCTGCAAGGCTTATTAAACAGTGAGCATATTGTTGTTGAGGCAGTAAATTCTGAGAATGGAACGAAGGGAAAATGATCTTTTCAGATGGTAGATGCAGTTTACAGTTATACACCACAATTCTGAGAAATAGTCCCATGACGACACTCTGATCTTTAGTTGCGGCCTTGTTTCAAACTTGGAATAACAAGTGTTTTTCATTGATGTTGTTCTTCACACAGTCTTGTAGTTTTCTGCCAGTCTGCTACTGTCCTCCCGCTGGGAATTATTGCCTGGGATTTGTGGGCACCTAATCTCACCTCCACACATTGACCTACTTTGTGCTAAGTTGTAAAGCAAAAAACCTGCATTCTTGTGTGTTTTAATTAGTTTTTGTAGACTGCAGTTAAATTACTTTTCATGTTCCTCTTAGAAGAGTTAGATTATATAAACTTTATTCACAGACTCAAGGTCCACATTTGACATGACACTGTATAAAACTGTATAAACATCCCCCCTTATTCACACATATAACCCCCCAATCCACCCCTTCCTCACTCACACACACAGTAACACTCAAATCATAACATTAAAAAATATATCAGACTGGAGCAACATACAACAGGCTTTTGCAATATTTCCAAAGATCAGAATAATATTGGTTGTCACTTTCTTTTACATTACACAAACCCACCATGATTCTACCAGTTTGCTGATGTAAACTGCAGTCTGGAGTTAAGTTAGTTGCATGCAAATCATATCTTACTAGGACTTTTAAAGAATCTATTCTGCACCTTCCAGTGATGTCAGAGCCGAAGATGTGTGTTCACACTCCCATATTGTCATGCCTGCCCCCCTCACTCCCCCTCCTTCCTGTTTTAAAGTTAATTTGCTTAACGACAGCAAAAGTTCTGTTAAAAGTTGATATTTTCACATAAAACAGGTTGACAGTTCGTCAATCCTTCTGGTTTAGTGGCCAGTTATGTTTTGCATAACTGGGGGGGGGGGGGATCCTTGACTGTTACTAGTTTACCCCAATATGAAAGTGAACACCTTCCTGGAAATGTTAGTTTGGTTGTTGTAATAGGCTGGGAATGGATGCAGTATGAATGGCACAATATCATCTGGGTAAATCAGTTAGAAGCAGAACCGGAAGGAATCTTTTTCCTCTTGGAAGTGATGAGACAGGAGGTGACTCCTGCATCGGAACCGATACAGAACTGGCAGGACTTTTCCTCCTCTATGCTGAGAGGAGAGAGATTCCTGACGGACCGCCACTTGGTTCCGAATGTCGTACTGTGATTGATCCTGCACAGTCCTACACTACTGGTATCTGTATTTATGTGTTTTTGTTTTGTGGTGAGAGAGACATTCACAGACCTGCAGGTATGAAGTAGAACGACATGGGCTGAATAAAGGTGGAACCATAATGCAGAAATTGTCTCCATCCAACTGTCAGTCTGGCTCAGAATGACCAAAAGCAACATGTACCCGCCGCTGCACAGTTTTTATTTTGATAGCAAAAAAAACTTCAGACGAGAGGAAAAACGTATGATTTGAGAGCGAGAGCAAAAAAGTTTGGAGAGAGAAAACTTATTTAAAGTAAAATTTTTACTTTGACAGGAAAGAAAATAAATAATTGACATTTTAGTTTTTTTTTATTCTTTTTTGAAGAAATATACATTTTGAAATGTCAAATAACTTTTATATATTCTGAGTCAGAATATTTTATCGCAAAATGTATGTATTATTTATGTATCATTCTTTTCAGCTTAAAATATACACCCTGTTTGTTGCGCCTATATTTATGGCTACATAAACTAAAGGTGTTCATGTTGGTTTTCCCCCCAACGTAGTGTTCAGGTAATCCTACTGGCCTGGTGTGTGGCGAAGAGGTGGTGGATGAAACTAGACAAGGTTCTGATCAAATATTTCTAATGTAATACAGTAAGAATTTTTCAGATGTTTAACTTCCATATAGCCTTTATAAATTTGATGTAAATATCAACAACCTTATAAGTATTGCATGAATTATTAATTCATGAACCGTGTAACAGATAACTTACTCATTACAGCGATAATACGATGCGATGATGGCTAAATTATTTAAACATCTTATGATGTGGTGTTGTGAAGTCTTGTTGCAGTTCTAAACTTCATCGATTGCCAAATTTTTATAAATGACTGAAATGTGTTGATAAACCGTCTTGACAGAAAAAGTTACTTTTTCAAATGTCCTGATGAAAAGGTTTAAGTCGCTGCACATATTCTTAAATCGACCAAAGTTCACAAACCCAAACAAAAATAGTGGATTGATTTTAAGCGACTTAGAAATGAATACAATGATGGCAGATTCTGTTCCTGTTAAGTTGCGCTTTTTCCGACGATGTGCACAGTGTTCTCAACACCACATGGAGAGAAATAATCTGATTACTCTTCAATGTACAGTCATTCATCTCCTTGTAGAGTTAAAAATATATATTTTATCTGATTTTCAGGTCGTTGATTACTTTCTGAAGCTTAATCTATTATAGACTTATTTCATGTGGTGGTTGTTCTGTCTATGTTCTACTTTTTTTTTATCACATTTCTGTAATCAACTAGTTTACATGAAGCTAATCGTGGCACTTTACAGAATGAAAGAAAGACTGAAGCTATCTAAAATGATGGGACGTAACAGACTCAATTCTTAAGAAAGCATAAATCCTTCAGTGTCTGCATCAAGATGTTGTATATCTATAAGCTTCTCTAAATGCAATGCAATCTCCTGTGCAGCTTTCTTTTGAGGCAGAAGCATCAGAGACAGAAGTTTAAAGAAACTGATTGTCAAGCTGATTGTCCAGAGAATCCTGCTGCATAATCAACAATTCTTATAAATAACAAATTTGCTTTCTAATCCTCATTCATACTTGGTGGTGATTAACTACATGTGTAGCCACGGTTGCCATGGAGCACAGTGAATTAAATGCAGTAGTGGCCTCTCTGATCACTACTGAAATATTAATACAAAACTTCCATTCAACATATTAGTTATACACCATCCATAGCAATACTGGGAGGGTGAAGTGTCTTGCCCATGAAGTCGGCAACAAATTGACTGCAGAATGCTAGCTGGTAACCTTCCAATCACTAGATGACCTGCTTTACCTCCTCAACCACTGCCACCCAGTAAGGACACAGTATGTGCTCAGTGGGAGGCTTAAAGTTCACCGCAAGATAGATATGTGTAGGAGCTCTTTACTGTCAAAAACCATTATCAAACTTAAATGTAAGACACTTTTTTTATTTAAAAAAATATTATTCATCAAAATAAGATGAAAACCATTCTTTATCATTTTCCTTCTGGGATCATTAAAACTTTTTTTTCACTTCTGAAGAGAGGGCATCGAGTTTATGAAATGAGAACCTCCCATCACAGATGTTTCATTTAATGGCACTTGATATCTTCTGAACACCCCAGTAAATGAAAAAACATTCCTAAATTCTTTCTGTAACACGAAGTTCAATAAGAATGGAGAGCCTGTATAAGAGCTGCTACTGTGATGTAACAGTGCCCTGAAGATCTATTCTAACAATCCGGGGATTCTCATTTATAGGTTCATATTGCAGATTAGTGTAAAAACCTCAAGTATTTCAGGTTAATTAATGAAGAACATTTAAGGATTTGTGATTTGAAGAAATCCATTCGTTAAGTATGAGCACAAAGAACCCTTTAAGAGATGTATACATTTTATCTGAGACATATGGGAAAAGTATGATTTTTTTTTATGATTTTTTTTCTCCTGAAACTAGGTTGAGATTTATAATAGTATAAAAGGTCATTTGATTGTAACAGAGTGCAGAAAGAACCCAACTAGCGCATAAGGCCCCGTGGAGAATACAAAATGGCCCTCGCAGCTTGTACAGGAAGCTTCTGCCTCTAAAAATTAAGTAATAAATAAGTTTAGTGCTTATGATGAACAAAATAGGAGAATTTAATCACTTTTAGCCACACAGTGAAAACATTTTTTTCAGTTTTTAAAGGGAGATTTCTTCTTTGACTCCTTTTTAATGGATTGTCTTTTTTTAAAAAAAAAACACACAACTTAGGTTTGAAGACATATCAGATTGATTTCTGAAATAGTTTTCAAGGAAACGTGAGTTGACAGATTTCCAGTATGAATGCAGAATGACATTCTCTGAGCAGAGCATCGTGCACGGCAGGCTCAGAGGCTCACTACGGTGTTGTTGCTGGATTGTTGTGTAATTTGTTCACAGAAGCAGATGGGCACAGTCTGATTTATTACTTCTGACAACCAGTGGTCTTTCTGCGAGGAGAAAAAAAGTTCTTTTATATTTTTCTGTCTCGAGTGCTGGTGGTCCATATTTAGCCCTCAAAGTTTCCACAGGTTTGCATAATTTGGTAGTTTCTTTATATTGAATTGGGGGGGGGGGGGGCATATATAAAGATAGAATTTTATAAAGATGGAGTTGACATTCAAGGGCATAATACATGAACATTTTTAGGGCTACTTTGTCGGTGGGATAGGACATTTGTGTGCGTGTCTCTCACAATAATTGTGTAGGGTTATGTGTGTATTTGGAGGCTACTTTGTCTTGTGTGTAAAGCAAAAAATGTTGGAAAATTAGGAATATTTTACTACTCCTGTTGTTTTGGTTAAATATTTGTGGTTAGTAATGATTAATGATGATTATGTTTTGGATCTTAAAATGTGACATAATAAAATGCAAATGTGATTGCTTCATGTGATGAAATAAACAATGTATGCAACGATTTATGACAGCTTAAGGTACACAGTACCGCACATGAAAGTTCAGCCTGCTTGTTTACAGTGACGTCAGACATAAAACAATGTGCCCCCACCCCCGTGCTCCTTATGATGTGGTGGGAACAATAATATCTTTGGAGTCTGATTAATGATCTGCAGGAGACACAAGTAGCAGATGGAATACCGATTTCATGTTTTTGGTGAGCTTGTTAAGCGCAACAGCTGTGAGGTCTGTGCTTATCCTAACGTTTGCAGCATGGGGCTGTCATTAGAACAAGCCGTGTGAATAGAGGAGATGGAGAGCGATCGCTTCTGACTAGCTGGAGACAAGTCCATAACTGTTGGCGGTGGATTTCTTTTTGTCTTAACGCGGTCTCCGTGTGAGTGGACAATTTCTTAATGTGCTTGGAAAGATCTGTAGTGTTTAGGAGAAAGTATGTTTGCTTCTATTCTTTTGAAAAATGATATAGTTATGTCTTATTTTAGACAATGATGGGAACTGTCAGGAAAGCTACCAGGAGACTGACTAGCAGCAAATGGTGTCCCCTGGGAACTGCACCAAGGTCGCAATGCATGGGGCATTAGTGACTATGTGGTATGCACCATAACCGCTGAGAATGCTCTTTATAAGAGGAACATGAAAGACCCCTTTTCTTTTTTTTTTTCCAAAGAAATGGGAGTAATTGCTGTAAATTGATCTATCACAGTGTGTTGTATCGCAGGACGGTTTCCTGATGGCATTATGTGCCCATTATTGTTTTCTCAGATGGAAACCAGGCCTCACTCAGGTGCTCTGGATGGTTGCTGCGTGGAGTATACTGATTAAGAATGCCACCACAGGGACCTAAAGAAACTTTTAAGAATCACGTAAAAAAAAAAAAAAAGTTGCTACAGCGAGGGTGAAGCAATAGACTTACTGTAAAACTATGGTTGTGAAATGTTATCAGTGATGAAAGAATATCAGTGAATAAGTCTCGACATGGTGTATTAAAGATAATTCAACGTCTGACTGTGTCTCTGGTGTTACACAAATACAGTCAGTGTTCTGTTTTTATTCCCCGTGGCTCCTTTGGGGATAATGTTTGGGCAAAAAGTCCAGCATATGTTATGGATCATGGGTCAAACCACTATAGCAATGTCACGCCTGTAGTTTGGGGAGAGCGATCATGTTTAAGCTGTCAATCAGTTTTTTGAATAGGAACTAATTTCAAAGCGGATTGTTTTTCATAAACTAGGATTGTTTTACAAATCTTGTAAATTCTATCATGGGGGATTGTGGTACTGGATTTATTGTACTGTAGGGAAATGTGGATTGCCTTATTTAAAGATTTGCCATCCTTCATGCTTTATAGATTGAAGCACTATAAACGATATATATATA
>JBAMHX010000020.1:12547200-12564787 GCA_037177515.1 Pseudomugil tenellus
GTGTGTGTGTGTGTGTGTGTGTGTGTGTGTGTGTGTGTGTGTGTGTGTGTGTGTGTGTGTGTGTGTGTGTGGTTTCTTTTTTCCACACATATGAGCTCTTTTATGTTTCTTCTGCTGTTTTTCAGTGACAGCTGATAAATGTATTGACTGAGCAGAACTTAAGCCAGATGTTACCTATTTGCCATGTTGAAAAAAATGCAGAACAATCATAGGGAGACCTTTTTACAAGACGTTTGCTGCTTTAATTCCTCTGAATTGAGCCCCTACCACTCGTCCCCCCTTCTTTACCCCTGTGTGTGGGAAGCCTCAGGTTGCTGAGGTTAGGTTAAACAAGCCACCATCAAAGCCATATCACCACTACAGGTCGGAAGAGGGTCAGAGCGCAGCAGAGTGTGCGGTTTGAGGCCCCTACTGGAGGGCACAACTGCCAACCAGCCAAGTACTGCCGCCCTGCACGGTTACAAAAGCAACAGCTCTATTATGTTGAGCTTCTCTCGGGGCACCAAGCACAGCTGTCTGCATATCCACACCAAATTACCAAGCAAAGCTCCATGTTTCCTAGCAGAGTAAGCAAGAGAGCTGTTCCATAAGTAAGGGTAAAAAAATAGTTTCTATCATGAAAGTGGAGATTAGTAGGGTGCTGAAGTGCACTGAAAGTCCCTTGTGCTGATGGGCAATAATCTGAAAATTGCATATCTTTTATGAATCTGGCAGCTGTTTGTCTGGAAAGTCCATAGTAGCCTTTTTGTTTCATTCCTTTGAACCAGGGAGCATTTTGTGTTCTTCCCATCCATCCCCAATATTCTTCCAGAAGCTTACCCATGATGAGTAAAGTACAGGCTCATTTAAAGGGTCATTAGTGCTAATCCTTCAAAACAAAATGAAGCAGAAACAATTGGTATTCTGGCCCTTTGGGGGAAAAGAAAGACTTATTGTCTGCTCCACAGATGTATTGAAGACACCTGTTGTACTTATATCACGCTACATGATAAATAAACAACTCACTGGAAATGACATGAACCATAGTTTAGACTTTTGTCAAGGGTTCATGAAATTAGCAAGATTAAAAAATCCCAATCTGGAGAAAAGTTTGACTTCGTGGCAGCAACAGAAAAGAGATCCAGAAGTCAGCTACATAATAACTTTCAGATTTCATAATCTGCGCTTGTGTTCTATGTTCCTGTTTAAAATGCCTGTTAGGATTGTATGCATACAACAATATATCGAATTGGATGATTTGAGTTCCTCAGCTACTGCCTGTCATCCCAACGTTTGCATAAAGTTAAACGGTCTGAGACTCAGTTGGGCACTTGTAAAAAACAGAACACTTATAAGGACCACGCGTGAGCATGCATTCAAGTTATTCTTCATATTTTAATCTTGACAAGCAGCACTAATTTAATTTGTTTTTTTTATAATTAAATCATCCCAGCTTGAAAACTGCTGCATTAGCTTGATATACATATTTAATAGAAGATACAATTCAATTTTAAATAAATAAATAAAAGCTTTGAATACTGTTAGAAGACAAACCAGAATATAAAGGCTTGTAGAGCTCAGAAACCAAAATTTGTGCATCTCTTTATTGGTCTTGTCACTTGGCTCGCTTTATCAGCTTTGTGATATTATTTTGTGATTTAAATGAATGCTTGCTTTGCTTTGATGACAGGACGCATTTGGATGGATGGCTGTCAAATTATCTGTAATTAAGAGTTACAAGATATTCCTTTGCATAAAAGCAAACTTCATATGACCTGGTGAAGAAAAACAATCAGGTGAAGCTAAGTTGGAGTAGAGTTAGCAGAAAGGAAAGGAAGGGGAGGGAAGGGGGTCATTTTGCAACTACATCTACGGCCCTCATCCTATTGGTTGTTCTGTGTTGGACTAAATTAGCCCTGCAATCTCTGTCTTTTTAGACAGTATAGCTATTGATTCCACTGAAGCTAACCACATCTGCACCACAAGGTTTGAATCAGACACCACAATGAACCTTCTTGTCTGTTTTCTCTGGGTCACATGAAGAGGCTATTGCTTGGAATCATCAGCATGTAAAATTGAATTTGCACTAGGTGCTAACATTACACTCGCTGGCTGACTTGCTTACGGCTGATTTCAGGTCAAGCGCAACATACAGACAGAAACAGAACCTTGAGTTTAGCCTAGATATGGGTTGAGTCTATTGTTTCTGGAAAGCTTTTGAGTTTTCCCCAGGAGGACTTTGGCTCTAATGGCAAGAGATTGTTTTTGTGGGAGAAAGGCTTGTTTGAGTGTTTTTCTTTTTTTTTTTTTTTTTGCTTTTCTTTGTGCTACCATATGTTAGCAGTGCATTACACAATAAACACAAACCACTCTGCAAAGTTCTGTGCACTCCACCACCCTTTGCTGGAGGGCTGTTTGTCCAAACAGCGCCAATGTTTGCACACGGCTGTCACGATGACTGGGCTGACTGGCTTCCACAGACACTGCTCATCTGAAATGGGACAGAACTCAATGCTCTTATTTCTCTGCTTAACTCTGGTTATAATATCTAACTTCTTACTGGTGGTGCAAAAACAGACACTATATGAGATCTAGGTGATAAAACTCATCGCATATTTTCCCATGTTTTTGGGAGGATGATGGATAGTTGGGAGTCTTACGCAAAGCCATCTGTTTGATGGATCTGCGTGGGTGTAATAAATTACGGATGCAGGCAATCCCTGAGAGTTCCATTTGGACTAAAGCATTATGATAGAGCATTGTATTGTATGCTGATTATTCAGAAGGATTTTGCATGATCTGTTTTTCTATCAACCTGAAAAACACTTGTTAGCTACAGGAGATAATCCTCCTTCCTGCAGAGATTAAAGCTGCCATGAATCAAACCACAGCTTTGGTGATATAAACAATTGCCTTTTCAAGCCTCACATATTTCACCACACTGCCTCCCTGTATTCATCACAAGTTTTAATCTGTTGGTTTAAAGTTGTGACTGTGTATTGATTTTTATTTCCTTTAGTGGAAATGAAGGAAGGTAAGGACGGAGCCACCCAGTGGGGTTTGGTGTCACAGACCTGCCGTGAGTTTTCAGGCCATTAACTCGGAATAGCGAGCAGTACGGTGCCTCTCAGTGGGACCGCTGTCCATAAGGCATTTTTTTTACCATGCAATGATGAAGTATTCATCCTCACAGCATCATGGCCCATTTCACAGTCATAAGCAATTCTCGGAGATGTCTTATTGTTGCTGAACGTTACCTGCTGAATGATGTAATTTGGGCATTTTTATTATCTGTTTATGTTGTGGAATAATAGAGAAATTTTTTGGAATTTCTTTAGTAATTCAATCTGTGTGGCTAAATCCGAGCGAGGTTGTTGCATTTAGGGTGTGTAGGATTTTTCGTGATCAACTATGACTTTGTGAGAAAGAATAGATGACTCGGTGGTAATATGTGATTGGTGACAGTGGTACCAGGGTTAATGTGGCGGAACCTCCTCTCCGCCTCCAGTGCATGAACTCCCTCCTCCCCAAAGGCACTCTGTCACGCTCGACTCACTGGAGGGGTGGGGGGGTGACTTTTGAGCGGCGGGTGGAAGGTCGGCAATGATTGGCTTCCATGGGAGAGCAGCTGTTGGTGTTTGAGTGCGAACAACCAATGGTGTCGTCTCGGAGCAGTTAGCTGAGCAACAGCTCTGCAGTGGAGATGGAGAGTTTCCATGTGTGTGTGTGTGCTTTAAAGAAATTGTGAAAAACACGAGAAAGTTCAAGGATATTGTGAGAACATGGGATTAATGGGATTCTGAGGTGAGATTTGTTTGCCTTCAATAACTCTTGTAGCTGTTTGTGTTGCGCTTCTCATTTTCTTTAAGTTCAGTACAAAATGAGCGAGTTTTCTGTTTTAGTTGCCAAAATATGTCAGAACTGTTCATTTAGTTTTCATTACTGAACCATCAAAAGCTACAGCTCAGAAAAAGCTCTTGTCTTTCTTTAAAGTCTTGTGATTGAGATTTTGTGACCAGATTCTACCTTTCTTTCCTGTTATTACTTGTTATTGAACCACTTTATCATGTTTCAATGTCTTGTCGTAATGTCATCTGTTTGTACCTTCGTCTCCTAGACAACCGAGGCTGAGAGAGCTGCACGGTGTGAGTGAGTGGCCTGGCTGGTCCTCTTCTCCCTCCCATCTCTCCATTAATCCTCCCATCAATCCTTCCTGTGGCGAGCACCATGCTGATTCACTGGCTGTGCTGGTTGGTCCTGCTGTTTCTGGATTGGACTCCAGGCAGCTGGGCCTTCACCACCACCAGGGCTCAGGGCCACAAGGGTCGTGTCGCAAGGGACCGCAGGAACATCCGGCCCAACATCATCCTTATCATGACGGACGACCAGGATGTTGAACTGGGTGAGGCTGACAACCTTCCTGCTCCTCCTGGAATCCTTTTATCTTTTATTTGGCCCCATTTTTAAAAACTCTTTCCCTGTTTAATTATAAGTTGTTCTTTTTTGTCTTTGTGGCTGCTTGAATCAGGTTTTTAAGTGTTGTCCTTCTGTACATTAAATATTAAATAGAGTCCATAAACCAGTCCTGAGTGGCCATCTGGTCTTTTAATTGCTCAAGTGTAATTACTTTTCCTCTGAGAAAATGGAATCAGATGGGTTTTTACAGCAATAAAAATGGACTGAATTCTCTTTGTACTCACAGAAATTAGTTTTTTGTGTTTTTTTTAAAGGTATTATGTATGTAATGAGTTTCTATATTGGCACAGTTTAACAGAGCGTGGAGGAAAAAAGCATTTTACTTCCACCGAGAAGCGCTGATTATCTTGCTTCCTCCTCTAGGCTCTCTACAGGTGATGAATAAAACTCGTAAGATAATGGAAGACGGTGGCATGACTTTCACCAATGCCTTTGTGACTACGCCCATGTGCTGCCCGTCACGATCCTCCATGTTAACGGGCAAATACGTCCACAACCACAACACCTACACCAACAACGAGAACTGCTCCTCCCCATCTTGGCAAGCTCAGCATGAGCCACGTTCCTTTGCTGTCTACCTCAACAACACTGGCTACAGGACAGGTAGGGGAAGGTGTACACACATATATGTACACACACACACACACTTTGTAATAAAGTACAATCTTAACCATTGAAAATGCTTGAATGCTGTAGGTGTTTATATAATTTACCTTTAATTTTCTAACTTCTTATCAAGATATTGTACAATGATTTAAACTTTCTACACAATCAGACATACTGAATCCCTGCTCCCTCTATCTCGAAGGAGAAAAAGCGAAAAGCAAAAGCTGAGCATAAATAAATCCAAAGCATTAAAAGACTACATATTTAATTAATTTCTTCTTTCTGTCTCCTGTGCAGCGTTCTTTGGGAAGTACCTCAATGAGTACAATGGCAGCTACATCCCGCCTGGGTGGCGTGAATGGGTTGGATTGATAAAAAATTCGCGCTTCTATAATTACACTGTCTGTCGGAATGGTTACAAGGAGAAACACGGTGCCGACTATGCCAAGGTATGCGTCGTCATGATTTCTTTCTCATTTGTTTTCCGTTTATGGCTTAATATAAAGACACGGCCTAACAAATTGCAGGTTACATACACTTATAAATACACACAGCAAAGCTGTCTTCACTTATCCCCATTTTGTGATTCAGACTGGCAGGAATTTTGCCTTGAGAATTAAAGGGATTGCTATAAGATGAGATAAGGTCTCCTCGTTTTGCAACATCCTTTTATTATGACAAACCTTTCCTCATTATTTAGACAGTGTAAAATTTCACCGTTTTTTTAAGAAGCCAAAGTTATTTATGATAAGTACAACCCTGTGGTTGTTTTTGTCTTTCACAGTGTCTGTGTTTTATTTAAATTCTGCTTTATTTATAAAGCACATTCAAAATAAATTAATCTTAGATCACTTTGCATCTTAATTCGTCCACATCCAATTATTACTCATAGAAGCTCATTCATAAAAAAGTTACGTTGAGGATTTCAACGAATCTTGACGCCATTCTGAGCATGCAAAAAAACCCCATCCCTTTGATCAGGAAGGAAAAACCCAGACAGAGAGTACGGGGCAGGGAGACCTGCTGAGAAAGAAAAGCCAAAATGTTAATAAATGTTCTCACAGTAAATAGAGAGCAAAGAGATTAAAAGGGGAAGAAGTGATCCGTGCATCATGGGTAACTAAGGGATGGTTCACTTTAAGATTTATCAAAAAATAAGGTTTTAAGTCTAATCTTTAAAACAGAGAGGCTACTTCCTTCTGAACCCAAAGCTGCATAAGAGAGCCAAAGGATTTGACTCCCAATCTACTTTAGTTCCTGCAGTTTGAGAGCAAAATGCTTTGTTGTGAATATGAAATTCTTGATGTGCAATGGAGAGCTTTAAATGTGAAGAAAATGTTAAATACTACAAATAGATTTAACATGGATCCGATGAAGAGAAGCTAAAACAGGAGAAAGAAGATCTCTGACTAGTTCTCATCTGAACTCTCTGAAAGGAAATCTAGCGTTGGTACTTTTAGCCTCAGGAGACGAGCACTGTTTTAGCTGTCCAATCAGCTGCCTGTTGTTGTGCTGGACTGCATCAGTCATCAATCTTCCACAAATGTTTTTGTAAGAGCTGTCAGTTTGTTTTCACGGCTCGCTGCCAATATCTTCCCAGGTTGTGCAGGCCTATATGCGCAAATCAATGCAGGGGTCTGGCCAAAAAGATGGGCAAACAAATGTTTCGAGTTCTTCTGCCAACTTGGACCGAGGTGTAAAATCTACCCACAAGCTATGGCCAGTGTATTTACATGTCATGGGCTTGGTCAACAGACTGTGGTTTAAAACCAAATGGACACATTATTTGCTATTTACAACTAAAACCCACCCGACACCATTAAGAGGACCACAGCTCTGTTCTAGACTCTGAGGGAGATGTTCAGGTTATTCAGTGCTGGATTTTGCAGCTGGCACATCATGTTTTCTGTGTGTAGACGAGGAATTTACTCAGTAATTTAATTAAATCACATCTGATTTCCCATCTGCAAGGTGGGTTCATTCAAGTTAAGTGAAATGATGAAATACTTTTCTGAAAGATGTAGTTTTAAAGATAACGTTCATGAACTTTCATTTAATTCAAATTCCATGACACTCATGCAACAGCCATAAAAAGCAGGGCAGTTAACAAGCCAGATGTGTTGGTGCTAAAAACCAAAGTCTTCCTCATTATCCTTCATGTACAAAAGTGATAAAGCAGACAGTATTACACCTGTGAGTTCTTATTAGATATATAAACTATAACAATTTCAACCTTTTAGTAACAAATTCCTGTTGTGTGCAAAGCAAATGACCACAACCAAATGGGGGAAAAGGGATACTCATCACCTCCCTGAAGGCTGACCAAGCCTTCTCTATGACACTGTCTCTTCCTTTTGACCTACCAGAGCCATTGGCATCAGTGACTCAGATTTTAGGAGCTAGTTGCATCAAAGTTTGTGGCACCACTTTGCCCATGTGCACATAATAATCAGCCTCTATTTGCATGTGCAATTGCCAGGACGTTAAAGCTCTGAGGAGGGGGGGAAATTTGATATTTGATAGAGACGAGTGGAATCGGCCAAACCCACTTCAGGGAAATCACCCTTTAACCGTTCATTCTCAGCCTGGCACTCCTTTCAGGCAACAACACTAATATACCAAAAATAGCAAGTAGAATTGTTCATCTACTGTTGGAAACTTGACAAATGTGTATTTTAACGCAGGGTGTTACCTACCATACAGCTAAAAAAATATATAAAAACAGACTCCACCTTGCCTGTAATACAGGTTTGGACAAAATACCACACCTTTTGAGGTGTGTGTATATGTGTCTGTGTGTGTGACAATGCTCATTTCCTGAGCCTAAGTCCTCAACACTTAAGTTTCTTTCATTCACTTCTCCTTTCTTTGCCCAAGCCACTGCATTTTTAAAAAGAAACGGCTCACGTTGTGAGGAAATGTCATAATTCCATGCAGCTTTGCCTAAGGCGTGTATCTTTTTTTAAAGTGTTGTCCTCAATTTTGTGCATTATCATTAAAGTAAAATGGATGGGCTTGAAGCTAAGAACCAGGAACAGAATGAATAGCTGAGGCATAGAGGGTGGGAGCTGTCATAACAACATACCATTTGAAAGCGCCAAGCTTCCCTCACCATCAAGTGGTGTCACATTCAATAGTGCAGATTCACTGATGGGTCAACAGCTCATATACTGTATACACATGCATACGGAGACTCCACACACTCATTTACACACACACCGGCATGCAGCCAGCTGTTGACTCGACAGATTGGTACTGTAGTGTACTCAATGCCCCCGTTTCATATCCCTGCTGGCTCCTGTTAATTTATTTGAAAATGACTGTATGAGGAAAAGCAACATGGCACAGAGATCGCACTGCAAACCGTTTTAATCAAAGCTTTTGCTGTTAAGCATTTTCCTTCCAGTTTCACCTTCTTAAGGTGGCTCTAGATATGAGTTTTTAGTCTTGCAGCTCTAATGAGGAAATTTGTTTTTCTCTTCTTTTTTTTCTTTCTTTTTTTCAAAGGATTATTTTACTGATCTGATCACAAATGACAGCATCAACTTTTTCCTGAATTCCAAGAAGTCATACCCTCACCGTCCTGTGTTGATGGTCATCAGCCATGCTGCTCCTCACGGTCCAGAAGACTCAGCTCCTCAGTATGCAGAGTTCTTCCCAAACGCTTCTCAGCATATGTAAGTAATTCGCACCCTCTCTGCATCGTATATGCTCAAACATGGACACGTATGTCCCTGTTTAGATATTTTATTTCAGATTTTTGACTCTCAATTGAGTTTTTATCATTAGGTGTGTCTAAGATGGTGATGGTAGGCGTGCCCTTCCATTCCCAGAGATGACAGGTTGCTTATAAGCTGCAGTGGGTTGATGACATGTCAAGCATGGAAGGAAAATAATTTATCTTCCTAGAATAGCAGGGTACATGCCATGGAGCAGACCAGGCTTTTTAACATAGCATGATGGTAATCCTCATAGCAAGGCCTCCGTCAGGCTCCCATGACGTTTCACTCGATTGGATTTCAGTAAAAGTGAAATGAAGCGCTTTCAGTGTGCCTTCCTGTCAACTTTCACCCGATTTATTATTATTTTTTATTATTATTTATTCCTCTTAATTATTTATCCTTCCTCTTAATTATTTATCTCTCCATGCAGACTCTGTTTCCAAATCCCAGCTCCTTTCACTCACCCCTTCCCTTCTGTCCCGTTTAATTCACAAAGGACTTCCTGACCCTGTCCATATCAATCAGTAGTTTCTCCCTACGGCTCCTGGGACACGAGGAATGCATTGTGTGCTTAGGAACACCCTTCGTGACATTAATTATTTATTTTTAGCTGGAGCCTCAGAGCAAACGGGGGTGGAACTGGGGCCCACTGTGAGTACAACGGTTGCCCTAGTGACCGTGTGTAGGTGAAGTGTGTATGTGAAATGTGGTGAGGTTACTATGGAGTGCACAGGTGGCTGTCATGGGTAGGATGCTTGTTTGTTTTGGTGCTTGTTTGCTTTTCTTCCATTAGCAGATGATAGAAATGTCCTCAATCACACAGCTTTATCATTTGACGTTGAAACTGAGAGCCCCTAGTTGATATTTCTGCTCTATATTTGTGTTGTAGATGCTCCATACAGCTATTATGTACTGCACTCTGGGGTGGGAAGAGACTGCGTGGCAGTATAGGAGGAGGAGCCTCATAAATCAAGTGAGCGTCTGTACTTTTGACAGCAACAATAGCAGGGGAGGGCTTGATGTTGATGCCATTAACATTCCTCGCTGAAGGTGTTTTTGCACAGTTTTTTAGATGTAAGTAAAGCAGTGCTCTTTTTTTTTAAATAGTATAGATTTGATGTGGCTGCTCAATTGCATGTCTCTTAATAGCAGGGAGTGATTTGAAATAATTCTGGTCCTAACTCAAACAAATTGCTTTTGAGAAAGCCAGTAATTTTCACATGGGATGCGTCTGTGCTGGGTTTTGTCAGGAGTCACTTTGGGGTGATCAGTGCAGCTGTAATCCAGTCCTGATACGAAAAAACTCGGACCTATATGTGACAGGTGGCAGGTGTGACCTCTCCTATGGATTGGCTTCATTCCACTGACCTCTGCATTCCTGGTTTCCTGGTGCAGAGGGCCCCATACCTTGGTGGCCCATTGCCCAGAAACAGGTCTCTTTGTGGGGCTTATTAGACCGCCTGCTAAGTGGGTGAACAGTTCACCCTTTTTACAAAGCAGCCCTGAGGAGACGAAGACAGAAAGCAGCTCAGTGAGCAAGAGCGAAGCAGCTCTCATAGCAGGTCTTCATTAAGTATCTAAGTTTTGATACTCTGGGTTACTTATGTGCAAGTAAAACATCTTCATTTTTAGTAACTTCCATTATGAGTGACTTACTATAACAGTATGTTAACCAATCCAGTTTTATCTTTCTTTCAAACATAAAAACCCCACAAGCACAAAGTCATCAGTATTCTCTCTCTCTCCTGGTTACTAGCTTAAACAGGTGAACAGCTTCTTAATTATTTCTGCCTTCCCTGCCTTCCTGCTGTTTATGCCCTCTTGTTATTCTCCCATTTCAAGTGACTTATTGAGTTTTTGCTCCAGAAGCTGTTGCAAACTTGACTTTGGGGCCGATTATTTTCATAAGCATGTGCCAACCCTCAAGCGACTCGTCTGTGCCAAGAGCGCAGTGGAGTGAGGAGACTCTCGTCTCTGTGTGAGAGGAGAGACGGTCGGAGAGGCGTGTGGAAAAACAGCGAAAGGTGCTGGCTGCGGAGTATTAAGACATTTCCGTCAACAAACAGAGCAATTATTGATGTGTGTCAAACACAGTGGACAACTGTGGCACCTGTTGCTGTGCGGCGGTTTGTGAAAAGTAGCAAACAGGTGTTTTATAGCATCTTGTATGTGCTCTGATAACTTGTATGTCGACAAATTGTCATACTTCTATGTGAGATCATCATGTACCTAGTATATATATGTACACGTTGTCAAACAAATACAGCACTTTTCACAACCCTCTCCTTTTTTTCTGGGTCTCGCTAGTACACCTAGCTACAACTATGCCCCAAATATGGACAAACATTGGATCATGCAGTACACAGGCCCTATGAGGCCAATCCATATGGAGTTCACCAACTTCCTGCATCGGAAAAGGCTGCAGACACTCATGTCTGTGGATGACTCTGTGCAGAAGGTAAGCATATATACTAATAGTTAGTACTATTAGTTAATGTTTGTGCAGTCAATCATTCACTTTGCATCGTTATGTACTTGACACAGGTTTACGACATGCTGGTGGAAACTGGAGAGCTGGACAATACTTATGTCATCTACACAGCTGATCACGGCTACCACATTGGCCAGTTTGGATTAGTCAAGGGGAAATCAATGCCTTATGATTTTGATATCCGTGTGCCGTTCTTCCTAAGAGGACCCAATGTGGAGCCTGGATCAGTGTGAGTAACAGAGATCATCAGCTGTGAGCTGTTCACCTCCCACTCCACTTTTATTTTCATGGTTCTTCCTTTTTACATTGCTACACTAGATTTTAGCTAACTGTGTACTTTTTCAGAAACCCTCATCTGGTGCTGAATATTGACTTAGCTCCCACTATCCTCCACATTGCTGGTTTGGACACACCCCCAGATATGGATGGAAAGTCCATCCTTAAGCTGCTGGAACAAGAACGGACTGGCAACAGGTTTGTGTGCATCCATCATGCGGTAATGGATATTATGAGCAATAACTGCACAGAGTACATGCTCTGTGAAACATTTGTCTTTATTGGCTGTTGCTAAGCAAACTTCCACAGCCTTTACTCTCGCTGAGCATCTAGTGAGTTCAGGGCAGTGTGGCCGATTTTTTTTTTCTTATTTCTCGGCTGTAGTTGCCTGTATGTTACCGAGGTCCCTCTTAAGTTTCCTGTAGAATTTGTTAGCAAATTGGGTCCTTTTTTAAAAAAACCCACTTGACTAACATTGTTTAATGTGAATACAAACAGCTGTTTTTTACAAAGCTTGATTGTTGATATATCTACACAAAAAAAAAAAAAAAACGCTTTCAGAGAAGCAGAAATAACTGAAGTCATTCATTTAATACAGCGCTCCCTTGAACCCACAAGGATTTAAACTTGCTGTGACCAAATACCAAAATCTCGGCTAGCTTTGTATCTGACATGCTAGACAGTTTTTAGACCATCTGAATTCTATAAACATAGTCAATTTTTTGTGTTTTCTTAGATTCAAACTCAACCGGAAACCCAAAGTCTGGAGAGACACATTCCTAGTGGAGCGAGGGTAAGCTGGGGTTCTTCATTCCCCACCACACCACAGGCATATCCCCCTATTGCAGGACATTGTGTGTCACATAAACCTGAGAAAACTTTCAAATGAACCCACAATGTGCAAGGTTCAGTACACGATCCCTGTTTGGCCATATAACACAGCTGCTTCTTCAAGATATTTGTCATCTAAGACACATTTACTGACCACAGTCGGCTTGGAAAGTAGTGATGCCGGAAGAGATGGAAGTGTTCAAAGTTGTTTGGTCAAGTTATAGATGGCTGTCAAATTACGACTGTTCACTCTTGCTGACACACGTTTAACCAGGTCATTTACTGGGAAAACAAGACAAATCTTTGTGTTCTTAAGGGGCCTTCAAGTATTTAATGGATTATGGTACCTCTAAACTGGCTGCAGAAAGAATATACATTTCTGTAACCTAGCCGAGTTAGACGCATGCAAAATAAACACAGCGTATCCAGGATCAGGATGATGATACCCGAGGAATGACTGGAAAACTCGCACTTAATCCACTCACAGGACATGTCACCACCTCCAGTGAAAAATGTAGCAGTCAAACTCCTCAAAACACTTTGCAGAGGACACAAATTGATACAGCAAGTGCTTTGTTACACTCTCTTTTCTTTTAGAGGTTCTCCTCTCGCAGGAAAATGACACCTCTGATCTGTGTGGGGGGGGGGGCACTGACAGAGGAAAATGGGAACAATAGTGACAATAATGTTGAATTTATGCAATATAAGTTGCATACATCATTGCAACATTATTTCCTTTGTGATTTCCTTTTAACTTGTATGTTTTACTAAAATGTTAGTTTAGGCATCCCATCTTCTCTCTGCTAATTTGCACATTTTCTAGTGGATGCATCAACATCTGGTGGAAGGGAAGCTCAATTTAACTCTGTTGACACGCGTGCAGATCATTCTCCTACCGGTATGGTGCTGGCTAATGCATGAACTCTATATAGAGACAGAAAAAAAGTATATGACCTTTACTCTGTGAGGGTTTTAGCTGCTTCAGGCTGTTTCTCTGTTAATCCAAACTGTTTGTAAAAGCTGCCTGCTGATATGCTGAGATTAGCCTTCTTGGAACCTTGCACTGTTACTCATCCACATATGTTTTCTGTGCAGTTCTCTCACAGGTCATGTGATACGCTCCTGTGATTTAATACCCTCACATGACCTTACAGTACTGCCTCAGAGACTGTGAAATGCTGCACAGCAGCTGGGACTGGCATTGTTGTCCTAGAATCTCCTCATCTACGTAATGCAGTCGTCAAGGAGTGACATCAACAACTGTTGGCTCTTTGAGTCGACATTACAGCCAAGACAGTGTGTGAATGTTGTTTTTTTTTCCTCCTTCAGAGTGCTAGAAAGAATTGGACAGGGAAATTTGCTTCACTCTTGCTGGTGACAAGTTGTTCTGTGCCCTGTTGTCCTCGCCATCCTCTGGGTAGTTCTCAAGCAGTTTAGACATGTTGGCAGCGTCGGGGACAGAGGAAGTGACCAGGGAGCTTGGCACTGCTTAAGCAGAAACCGAGCCAGTGCTAGTTGTGGCGACTGCAGTGTAGAGAAGTGCAGCTTAACTTCATGCAAAGATGAGGTTAAACAGTCTTGAGTCAGACTGAGCTCTATGTTCTGACCGTTATGTGCACAAATGCATCATTTTTCATGGTCAAGATCATGACCCTACAGGGTTAACCAGCAGAAAACTGCCTAACTGCTTGAATAAGACCGTCTACCTCTTGTCTCCATCTTCATGTTGTGTCTTGCAGGAAGATTGTGAGAAAGAAGGATGACTCCATGAGCACGCAGCACACCAACAGCCTTCCAAAGTACAAGAAGGTCAGAGAGACTTGCCAGCTGGCTGAATTTCAGACTCCATGTGAACAGCCCGGACAGGTAAGAGAAAAAAAACCCCATCCTCATTCTGCAAGCACGTTTTTAAACCATAATGAACGTAACTTCAAAGTGACCTCCGTGCTGCCTGTTGAAGAATTCTGCCGAGTAAAACGGTCATATGCAAGTGCATCACTCTGTTTCTAATGGCTCTCCTTTGTGCTGTTTTGTGGTCCATTAATTTGTGGGTACTTTCCTTTCATCTGTGGCCATTAATTTTCTGGCAGACTAACGGCCAGATGGTACAGTATGCGGCCTTGCAGCAGACAGGCCAGAGCAATACAAATTGTTACAAATTTCAGGTAGTGTTAAATGACAGGCAGAGGCTCTAAGGGTCCAACTAATCCAGTCCAGATCCATTTTATGACCACATAACTGTGTGTACGTAACAATCACTTATTAAAGGCAGCAACGGAGCAATTTTGGTTGAACTCTGAAGTGTGTGGTACATGCAGAAGTGTCATGCAGCATTTCAGCTGTATGCAATGTACCCTTTTAAACCGAGTGTAGAGGTAAAAGACGGTGAGTGGGTTGCTGTGCTTTCTGCTCGTGATTCAGCAGGCATGATCATCCTTTCGGCTCCTAAAATATAATAAAATCAGGAAGCGCCCTGCAGAGTAAATGTCTAATTGGGAACCCAGATGGCTGTAAAATGACATTTGCTGGAAGCTATGCAAGCTTTTAAAGCAGCCACAGTAACTCTGGCAGAAAACCACGTTCTAGCAAACAACTCTTGTCATTTGTTTCTCATGAGTTTGCTGCTCTACATGCATATGTTGCATCCAGTGTTTATGGCTTAAAGCACACGCAATAGGATGAGAAAGAAAGGGATTGCTTCAGTAACAATACATCTTTTACTCCCCTTTTTCCTTTTTCTTTCCACCTTGCATAATACTGACATAGATGCTTTGCCAGGCCTGTAAGCTCCTTCAGAGGAAACCTGATCTGTCTTGCACCTCTTTGTTTGGACACTTGTTCCCACACTTAGCCCTGCTCATGTGCATCACATTCTACACATGCGTATACCTTTTCCTACATGGCCAAACCAGCAGCAGCTCTCGCAGCAACATTTCCTTTGCATCCTTTGCTGGTGGAAAGCGTGTTAACAGGTGCAAAAGATGTAGTCTGTGTGAGTGTGTTTGTAAAACAAAGAGCAACCCTGTAACTCTGGTTAACATAATCGTGCAAACACCACACAGGCTTAGTTCATCTCATGTGTTGGTTCTGTGTGTGTTTCTTTTTAATCTGCTTTTAACATTTTTCCTTGATGGGTGATTTGCCTGATTTCTCTTTCAACATTTCCTTTTCTTAATAAATTTTTAAAATAATGATGTTGGAAAATCTGAAAATATTTTGTTTCACTACAATGACGTACATGTTTTTATGCTCTATATGATATTAAAATACTATTTTGTTTTCTTTTTGCTCTGGTTGTTGCTGAAAGAGGTGGCACTGTGTCGAGGAGATCACAGGCAAGATGCGGATACAAAAATGTAAAGGCGGCTCAAAGGAGGGCTCCAGAAAAAGGGCTCGCAGCCTAAAGCCCCGCAGTAGCTATGACAACAGAGAGAGGTCCTGTGACTGTGAAGAGACTCCGTTTAAACTGTCCAGAACTGACCG
The DNA here is from genome assembly GCA_037177515.1 of Pseudomugil tenellus. Lineage (NCBI taxonomy): Eukaryota > Metazoa > Chordata > Actinopteri > Atheriniformes > Pseudomugilidae > Pseudomugil > Pseudomugil tenellus. The sequence continues at coordinate 12,563,065 of JBAMHX010000020.1, forward strand.
CCGTGCTCAGCGTCAGCTCTCATCCTCAGCAGGCCAGCGTGAGTGTGCATTTCCCTGTGCATGGATGCACTGTCCTGTAAATAACACAGTACTAGTTGGTCATGTTTGTGGGATTTCATTTCAACATTTCAGCTTGAGTTAGCACTGCTGCTACATGTGGTTTTTTTTCTTTTTTTCTCTTTTTTTTAGAATTTTATCAGAAATTGTTTGAGAAAAAATGTCTGCAAAGGTTCAATGCTTAATTTCAATAATTTAAAAAAATTTATATTACCTTAAGCTTTTATGTTTTGTAATCTTAAATCTTAAATTATGATTTTATTAATTTTTAATAATTTTTAATTGTTATCTTTTTTTATTTATATGATTTTAATAATTTTTAATCATTTAACTTTTATCTACATGATTGTAATCATTTTTAATTGTCATTTTCTTTTTTTATTTCTTTCTTGCTATATTGTTTTAATGCTCTGTAAAGCACTTTGAATCACTGTGTTGAATATTGCTGTACAAATAAATTTGCCTTGCCTAAATAGAGGCAGATTTCTGTAAAAAGCAAACATGATCAGTATGAGTTCCTTTGTGTTTTGCAGAATTGTTCCTAAATAGTTGGATACCATCTAGTGTTCCTCAGATGAAATGCAGTTTTAGTGTGAACATCTACAGCTTGACAGCTGCTGTTGTTGGTGCTGCCCGACTCAAGCTTCTTGTTTTCTAACAGGTTATCGCCCTCGTTTTGTCCACACACGACCTGCCAGGTCTCTCTCTGTGGAGTTTGAGGGTCAGATTTATGAGATCGACCTTCAAGCGGACGACCAATCAGCCATCCGCCGCAGAGTCATCTCAAAGCGTCACTACAACACAGAGGATCCAGACTTTGACTGGGGATCTGATGATGGTTCAGAGGAGATGCTGGCAGATGATACCAATGCCGTGGGATACCCCAACTCTGTCAAAGTTACACATAAGTAAGAAATTAATGCTGCTTAGCGTTTAGATGCTTATTTGAAGCTTAAATAACAGAATATAACTTTTTTTTCCTGCATTGCTGTCAGATGTTACATCTTGATGAATGACAGCGTTCACTGCGAGAGAGAAATCTACCAGTCCTCCAAAGCCTGGAAGGATCACAAGAGCTTTGTGGACCAGGAGGTGAGCATGCATTTCATTAACTTGCTTGCGTTTCATCAGAGGTAAATGAGGTAGCATCGGTTCACATTGCTTCTTTTCCTCTTTATTGTGTTAGATTGAAGCACTTCAGGACAAAATAAAGAACCTCAGAGAAGTCCGAGGCCACCTGAAGAGGACGCGACCAGATGAATGTGACTGTGGCAAGAGGTTAGTCCCTTGCATTTCATATTCAAAATAAGTTGTTTGTACAAAAATGTAAATAATTTTTTAGTTTGTTTGGCTTTAAGTGAAACTATTGGAGTGCACAGGCAGAGCATTTCCTTCCACGGCCTTAGTCTCTCTCTCTGTTTATAAAACCAGCTATTATAGCAAAGGACACAGAAACAAAGCAGAGAAATTGAAGAGCAGGAATGATCAACTCCATCCGTTTAAGTGAGTTTCATTTCCCCTTTGATTGTGCGTGCACCATCATAACATCTGTAACTGACTTCAGAGTATGCAGACAGTGTGCTGCTTAACTGTATTTGTATTTGTTCAGTCTGGAACTGTTGTCCCACATCTGCATGGTCTCTGCATGCCTGGTTATGAGCTTATA
>JBAMHX010000020.1:12566215-12590733 GCA_037177515.1 Pseudomugil tenellus
TTTTATAGAGTAAAGCTGGTTCACATCAATCTGACAACTTGACTCGAAGTCAACTTTTTTTTTTTTTACTTTATTCTTGAAACTCTATTTCGACTTTATTCACGTTCTTTTGACTTTATTCTCGTCATTTCAACTTTATTCTCGAAGTGAGGGAGAGAAAAAAAAAATCCTCAATTTTTTTTTCTTCCTTGTGGCCCTAATACTCCGTCGTAGTGTTTCAACCCCGACAGTTGAATTTCTTTTACATTTAGTTTCATAGTGAAGACTTTACATATTTGGAAAATTGCATGCAACTTTTTCATACTAATAACTTTAAAGATAAAGTGTTATCGTAGTAAATAACTTAAACATATCATAGCATGTTTAAACAACTAAACATACTGAGAAGAAGCTAGTAATACCATTACAGTTGTGTATTTGCAAGTTAGGGCACTAGATTTGAACCCTAATGTTTTAAAGGCAAAGCAGTGACTTGATATTTAGGGTATGTAAAGGTCGTGATTGGCTGTGAAAGTTGTACTATTTGACCCAGATGAAAGTGTAAACACTGTCATTGTGTGTGTAATTACATTTACAGCTGACTAATGCAGTGTACTCAGTGGATCGGGATGTCCTGAACATACTCCATGCTCAGCTCATGGAGATGAGGAGCTGTCAAGGGTTCAAGCAGTGTAACCCTCGTCCCAAAGGCTCAGAGACAGGTAAAAACACAAACTACTAGTCAGATTTTAACCCAAACTTTTAGGATTTTGGTGATGAGGGCTCCTACAGGTTGTATTTGTAGCTATTACTCCACCAAGGACTGAAACAGAGTCCTCCTACAAAACACTTGGGGATTCATGTGGAATATTGGCTGAACTGGTTTGAGCTTAAAACAAACCAACCACCAAGCTGTAACTGGTGTGTGACTGGTGATAGAAACACTGATTAATCTATTTTGACTCTGTTTCAGTCTGGGGGGGTGTGTTTTCATATATCTGCATGCAGCATGTGTTTGGGAATCATCCATTCAGTGAAACACTAAAATTTCAGGTGGAGGGGATACATTTTTTTTTTCCTTTCTTGGTGCTTGATTTTTGTTTTATTTCTTACACACACACACATTTACCTTTCTTTCAGCCCAGCAAAAACAACCCTGGACCCCCACCCCCTCTTTCTCTCCTTTACAGATTTCTTTTAAGTATGCTATGTCCTGGCCATCTTCCCTATTTGTGAGTCACTGAGTGTTAGATTATTTTAAGGATGCTGTCATTATTGCAGCTGAGGTTGCCGTTTTATTTGAGCCTATCATGCATCAATGCTCTCATCAGCCACAATATATTTCTTTATTACCACCCAGTGGTCTAAGCACCCTTAGGAATAAACGTCTGAGTGATGGAGGTGGTTAATAAGTAATGTCACAGTGATGTCAGTCAGGGGGTTTGTGTGGCATGAAGTGTTCGGGCTGTTTATGACTTCAGGATAAAATCTTCATGTCTGTAATTACCAGCTGGATAGAAAACACAGGAGTGGCCAAGCTGCGCTGAGAAAACTAGATTGTGTTTCAGTGTTGGCATGCTGAACCTGTCAAAAGAATGCCAGCTCATGTCACAAAACAGCCTAAAAGTCTTGCTCGCGCTGGCTGCCCTTCTTTGGGTGAATGCCATTTCTGTCAACCAGTAAAATTGCTCTTGTGGTTCCATAAAGTAATGTTTTTTTTGGAGAAATAGTTTTTTTTAAACTTAATTATCTGTTGAAATGGATTTAGCAGCATCTATTTGTGAAGTGTGACTTAACCCTCATAATCACCTGACTGGATAATCTTGTATCCTTTGCCTTGAAGGGGAAAACCTGTTGAACTTACTGCAATCATTTCCCTTTATTCTGAATCAATTCTCACCTATTTTCCTCCTTTTTGTATCCAGAGCTTTCTTCTTTCTTTCCTCTTCCAATCATCATTTAATTGAGTTTCTCCATAGCAAGTAGCAGCAGTGCATGAAGAACTCCTCAGTATGACTGATCGATTTATATCTCCCCTCCACAGCCTTTTGAATCAAAGCATTAACAATCGATTGCTCTCATTTTTCTGATCAGGAGGTAAAGATGGAGGAAGCTATGAGCCACACAGGTATTCGCCAAGTTTGTTCCTCTTCAATAGCTTTTTCTTTTAACACCTGCACGGGCTGAACTACCTCATTCCCAACTAATCCATCCATCCATGGAGTGCTGACGCTTTATCTGTGGCTGCATGCTGGGAACATGCTAACAAATAGCATCAGAACTTTTTTTTTTTTTTACCACTTCGACCTCTTCACATGCAGTCTGTCTTCACCTTTACTTGCTATAAAATGTGTGTGCAGCTACTTGAAAGAGTAATCATCTGTCAAAATTGTTCCTGCTACACTTTTATACCAGTCTCTTGTGGTTTTAGATAATCAGAATTGATTTAATTCACAGGATAGCATGGTTACATGTAAATATAATACTTTAAATTTGTAAAAGGTGTTGACGTGATATCAAACTGAGCATCAAGTGCATGTGAATGGAGTGCATGGTGCTGTATCATCTCCTTCATGCATCATTACATCAAACATAAAGGAATAGGTTGACAATTTGCAGAAAAATATGAGATGATTTATGATGCTACCTGCATTAAGGTTATGTAGCAAAGAGACGGTTAGCCTAGCCTCCAAGAAATTAACATCTTCTAAGAAAAAAAAAAGCAAAAGTGGAACTAGTTTTACAGGGGGTAATGTGCTGCTATTTCTTGAGAATTTAATTCCTGAATTCATGAAAACTTTAGAGGCTCTCTTATAGTTTTCTTGTGATGTCTGTTGGTACGCTAAGCTAGCATCTGGCTAAAGGTTTTGATTTTATGGACAGAAATCAGAGGTTCAGTCAGCTCATTTAACATTTGGAGACTAATATTAAATTGATAAGCAACTAAAATGTGAAACTATTCCTTTAAAAATGATTCCATGTAATACCATCCATGTCCATGTTTAAGCCATTGCATCCTTCACCAGTGTAACACGTCATTCAGAGTAGCTCTCACATCTGCTCATGGACATTTCATAGTAGTTGAAAGGACAGGCCTGTCCCACACTGATGTCTGTATTTTGACCCCCCCCCGGCACCTGCTTACCAGGCAGCAGCAGCACCGAAAGTGGTCAAAGAGGAGACCAAGCCTCTCCTTCCTGTGAGTCCATCAGTTTAAGTCAAACCATCTTTAGCTGCATTAGTTCCAGGAAAGCCGATGTCACATGGACAGCGTGCCCAAAGCGGTCCTCCTGCTTCTTTTAAATGCAATTATTAAACTCAGCCCAACTCTGATTTAAGCTTTTGCTGTTTTATTTTATTCTCGTCCTAAGGACATTTTGTATTCCCTCATTATTTTATTTCTGTGGATAAGCCATTTAATTTCAAGCTAATTTTCTTTACTTTCCCTAAGCATCATCAACCCTTTTCTTTCTTTTGCTCTATTTCAGGTTACCTGACTTTGCATTTCAGTTCAGCGCTGGCCTGCCTTTAACTATACCCTCATGTTTCCTGTACAGCTTAGCGTTTTAGCCTGTTATAATGTATCATTTAAATGTTTTTTTTAATGTGAATAAGCAAGAAGGCAGCATGATTTCCCTACTTGTGGCTTAAGCTCAGTGTGATTGCTGCATTTATCTAGTGCTGCTTTAAAGTGTGTGTGCGCACCTGGGGCCACAGACCCCCTGTGGTTCGCTGCTGTAGTGAGAACCAGAAGCTGGGCATGACTGCATGCTGTCTGAGTAAACATAAGCTCTGCTCTTTGTTTCTACTCCAGTTCCCTAAAGTCGCATGTTTCTTTTTCTTTGGCAGCACACAGCCAGTTTGGGAAGGACGACACGGTTAAGCTACCCAACCTGACAGATGAGGAGGTGAACTGGCAGGAACTGGAGGATTTGTATAGCATAAACGAAAGCCTGTATGAATGTAGGCCTGACTACAGCCCCAGTCCAGACAACTGGGCTAACTTCCAGAAGGACATAGATAAAATGTTTGCACTGCAACATGTTTTGAACAAATTCAACCAAACCCTAACGCTTGACGACTCCACCCTGCCAGAGCTGGGCTCTGGGGCCGGGGGTGGAAGCCTTGATGAGGGCAGTGGAGCAGAGCTGACCTCCAGCAGTAATATCTGGCTGGGCTTGGCCAGAGAGACTCACCTCACCACCCCCGCCCCCAGCAGAACGCCATCAGCACCACCCACATGGGAAAAGAAACTGGAATCTGTGGTAAATGACCTTCCTGAGAGCTTTGTGAACAGACTCGGGGCGTCATCATCGGGTCGAAGCGACGACAGAGCCGTCCTCCAGATGGATACGTGGGCGCGGCAGCTGGAGGAGATGGATGGAGAGACTTTTAGCGGGAACGGATTGACAGAGCTAGAGACGCATCATGACAGCCTCTTGCGTACTCACAACAGCTTTCAAGCTCAGTTGGAACCCCTCCCAGTCCAAGGAGGGTTCGCCAGTCCGCAGCATCTCAGCCACGACCTGGACCCTGAAGAAGAGGAGGACATTTTCCAGGCCCAAGGCTACCTTCCTTTCTCTCCACAGACTCTGAGGCCAAAGGTTCAGGTCAGCAGCACCACCACCCCCATACAGACTAGCACCTCACAGAGTGTCGGGGTGGTACTGAAAGCGCTGCCTCAGTCACCTCTGCCCCTCAGTTTGGACTACGAGGGCAGCGGCACTCTGCCTCAGCCCTCCAATCAGACCCTCTGAGGCAGACACGCACTCTGACCAGCCAGCCAATGAGCTTCTGGTTGTCATAGTGACACAGACACTGATTAGAAAATGAGCTCGTCGAGAGCAATGGTAAGTGATGCCACCTCCGTCAGAGTTGTATAATAAGTATTAAATGTGTTTATTTTTTTACTTGTGCTACATTTTAGTAAAACAGTGTTATGTTCAATTTTTCTTTCTCAAATATATGTGTATATATTTAAGAAAGAAAAAGACTTGATGAAGCTGAACTTATGAGTTATTAAAAATGATTAATTCCATACAGTTAAATTGAACACTGATGTTTTTTAATACAAGTTTTTATGAGAAACAGAGTGGTGAGACCATCTGGGCAGATGGAGAATTAGGCTGAAACTCAGTTTTACCAGTAACGGGACTCTTCATAAGACAATAAAAACCCAAAATGCACTTTGGCACAATGATACTCATCCTTGTGATTTTTTTTAAAAGTGTACGCACCTACTAAATTACAATGATTTAGGATGTAAACCAACATGGGATCAAATATCAAGAAGTCAAGATGCAATCTGAAGTAGTTACAACATTCATTGTGCAAATATCTAACTCGTCTTCAATTCGTACCTTTAGAATTTTTTCAATGTAGCAATAAAGTTTAGACAATCATGAGAAGCCACTTTAGACTACATTTAGCACCAGCAGCTTGCTGTTACCTAAATTATCCCTCTGCAAACCTACCTGTGTAACTTTCTTTTCAAAGTATTGGCAACTCACACTGTGCATGTTATGCTTTGATAATCAGGACTATTGTGTTGCAAATGGAAAGTTTTTTTCACATGTAACAAAGTGGTCACACGGTGTTGTCTGATGGTTTAAAAGTACAAATCAAAGTATTGAAGTTCCACTTTAAATGGTCACAGAAAAAGTCACTCAACCGTTTTCCCTCCGTAGATGGTGTATGTGTGTGTATAGAAGTGTTGTCTGGTTTCAGAAAAACATGATGCTGATAAATAAACTGTCAACCTCAAACCTGTTTTTCTATGTTTTTAATGACAAATATCAATTATTCAAGTAGTTTGGAAACCAAATGTTCACAAACTTCAATTTCACTTTGCTTCCTGCTGGAACACAAAGCAAGAGCTCAACTTTCAGAATACAGCTTCGGTTCTGTCTTCTTACAAGTACGATGTGTTAAAGCAAACTTCGGTCGATGTGACGTCGCCTGTGCCAGCAACGGTCCGGACATTTGAAGAACAAGAGTGTTCATAAAGTCAGAGCATTAATGTTGGATCAGTGTGGCATAACTGGATGATTCTCGGCTCTTCTCTGATCCCAGTTTACATGCCTCCTTATTGGCTAATGGTGGCTGACTTGGATTCAACAGCACTGTAGGAAGAGAGAAAATGGAGTTCTGGGTGGCACGACAATATAATTTAGATAATTTAACTCCCTCCCTTCCTATTAGATGATCCCAACCATTCCCATGTGAATAATACTGTTCAGGACCTTCAAGATAAAGGCAAAGTGTAACTTTAATCCTACATTTTAACTACGTCATGGGTTAGTTTATAAATACACTTCTAACTATGTGCAAACTCTATAATGTTGTTCTTTTCCATATTTACACAATCATTTAGGAATATGTACTTTGAAAGTTTTAAGGTGTGATCATAAAGTTAATCATTACAACATAATCATCACGTGGCCAAGCAGAATACCACAATTCTAGGCCAAAACTAAACTTCTCACCTTCTTCACTGCATAAGATTCCTTGTTTAAGTGCAATATTTAATAACTAAAATTCAGAATTACCAAAATACTATAACACAGGGCTTCTGACCCATATCAATAAAATTTAAAATCCTAAAAATTTGGTATTCATAATGTGCCTGATTTATTTATTTTTAGTCATTAGATATGCAATACCAGAACACAAAGGCCTTATTTCAACTTTTTTATACACCTTTTTCTCTCTGGTTCAAATGAAACCAAAATACGATGCTAATGCAATGAGCCCAACATTAAGAAAAAAATGTAACCATGTCTTACAGGCTCATGCAGCTAATTTAAGCTTTAACATCAAACTAGAGAATATTTCAACACTGCGGGGTAAAAATCCATGTTAGCAGATCTGAGCTTTCTTTTTAATACCCTGAAATATAATTCTGGGGAACTGTGTCGCTTAATTTATATCCAAGACTTTCACAGTACGGCGAGTGTGACCAACAGTAACATTCATAGGCCTTTACACAATCTTCTGTGTGTCCACTAGAGGGCCCAAACACCCACTGATAAAGCATCAGCTGCTTCTTGCTGATAAACGGGGCCATGCTTGCTGGACTATATATTTAAGTCTCGAAAGCTAAATAACTACTATGTACATCTGATGACCTTTTAAAATGAAGAAGCCACAATGATGCATTTGTTCATCTGGATTGAAAAAAACTAAGTTGTGCCACATTATCAAATCTCCTGTCACATGTTTAGGTCTTACAGTAGCTTCAGCACATAGAGATGATTCTAATTTCCTTTCTCTCATTTGACATTTAAATAAGATCGCAATGTAAAATGATAGCTTCCACTGACATGTACCGTTGGTGTTTATCTGCTTTGAGCTTGACGGTTACCAGAAAAATGTGTAACCGGAGATCTGACAGATGTTTCGATCTGCTGAGGACAGCAAAGTGAAGTGTTGTCGCAGGGACTGGCTTTTCAGCAGCTAGCATGAACCCTGACGGCTAGCTTAGTATTCCGGACTGGCCAAAACAGCCTGAGAGGCACTGTTAAGGGAAAGAATATGAGATGGTAGGATGTGCACCAGACAAAAAAGAAGCTGAAATAGGAGAGATGAGGAGCGTGGACAAGCTAACGCGACGCGTGTTGCACAGAGAAAAAGGATGTGGAATACAGAGGGAGCTGTACAGTACTGCGGGAAGGAGCTGTACACTGATTTTGCATAGGTCAAAGTTTGTCTTGTGCTTTAGATGCCATGTTGATGACTCATCTGTGTCTACAGTCTAATGCCCTGCCCGTTAACAGTAGCACCATGTGATGTCCAAACCGCCATGTGACAAGTGGCTGCAGTGGATGATATGCTCTGACAAAAATGTCTTTCCACCTGTTTTCATGAACAATGAGCAGCCCTTTAGTTACCGTGGGTCCCTCGTGTCTCTGCCTGCCAGTCTGGCGTCTGATTGGTGGACAGCAGAAACACAAGCAGGAAGGCACATGTCACAACAAACGTGCTTTCAGACATGAGCGGAGCCTCTGTGATGATACGGCAACAAGACTGGTGGAGTTATTATTGCTTTGAGAGCGTTGCCTGGGCAACTGAGGCTGCTGTGGCCGCGGTTGAGCAGCAGGGCAACCGGCGGCTCCGATCGGGGCGGGATGAAGACGGGACACGAGCGGGTGCGGGCGTGGCTTTTCTGGCCCCCGGCGTGGCAGATCAGGTCGCTGACGGTGCCGAGCGGAGGCATGTGCTGACGCCAGCGCTCCGCCCGCGCCTCCTTGTGCTTGATCGAATACCAGGTGAGGAAGATGAAGACGAAGCCAACGAACTTCAGGCTGGCGGCCAGGCCAAAGTAGACGAAGCGGAACGAGGTAACGTCGTACTCCCAGCAGGAGCCGTGCACACCGCAGTCCTGCTGCCAGAGCATGCAGGTGGTGTCAATGACAGCACCGAAATAGATGGGCGTGGGGATGTAAGCTGGAAGGGAAGACAGAAGCAAACAATTACTTTAAACCTTTTCTTTTATGATTTTACACTGGTTTTGAATAAACTGTTCTAACTGTCAATATGCTACATTTGTGGCCTGATAACCTTTTTTCCTGACATGTGCAGACTTTCAAATTGATCTGCTCATTTATATTTCTGTATTAGTCACAAATAACATTTAAAATTGGTGAAGCAAACTTTTTAGCTGTAAATGCAATTTACTGTAATACAAAACTGCATGCAGAACCTCAACAGTCAACATTTAGACATTTTTTCAGGATTGCCTCAGTAGTAAGATTACTAGACTAAAATGATCTAACGTGAAACAGCACCATGAACGTCACCTGTAAAACAACATAATTTAGTACTAGCAACACTCTACAGATATCGCACAGATAAATAGAGACCAAGCCTTTTCTCAAATCATTCTCTGAAATAGTTTTAAATATCTGCTGCATTTCATTTTTTCTGCCTAACAAATTATTTTCAAATTTATTCACTTTAGGATACTTTTTTTTACCATTTACATTCACATATGCTACTATTTACCTACAATCCTCTAACAAAAAACAACATAATTTGGCACCACTGTTATAGCAAAAGCATTTTTCTTACTTTTGCCAAATAAAAGCTATTTTTATACCATCAAAATCTTATCAGTCTACCTTGAAATCTCTAAAATTTACAGTTCATTCAACTTTCTTCCATAAGTTCATCTCAATGATGCAGCCATGAAACAGTGCAACACCTCTTTACACCACTTGGTGGCCCCATTTAGCTTCATGCTGATGAGACACCCAAATGTAACTGTGAAGAGATCCAATGATCTAAGAAATAAAAGATGATGTGTAGGAAAACCGATGCACATGACATTCAGGAGTTTGATTTGCTGCGCCCCTCTGTACACTCTGTACAGTAGTTTATGACACGTGAAAGTGGCTTATTTCATCAAAGAAGAACATCAGGCTCAGCAGAGGCATGTTACAGCAGGACTCACACAGCCAGAGGGCTTCTCAACGTCTAAGGTTAGCAAAAGTGCACTACTGAGCTACATTCCTGCATTTTGCTAAATTATTAGCAGTTAGCAAAGCTGTAGAAGGAAGAAAATATTTTTGAGGAAGTGGATTAAAGACCAGCGGGAGAGTTGATGGGCTGCATGTGGTGTGCATGAGGCCATTTACAGCCTAATTACTGACAATAATTACAAACGTATTGCTTCTCCTTAAATGACACTTTCATCCTGCGATCTGGAGTTAACATAACACAGAGGTGGGTTCTAAGGAACATACCGAGTGTTCGGAGCAAAACGAACTGCATCCCGAGGGCAAAAGGCCTCTCTTGTTCATCAACAGACCTATAGGAAGACAAACAACATCATGGATTTGCTGCTTTGTATCGTCAGTGTTTAACAAGGGAAGAGTTTTCCGACCTGAGTGTGACGATGATGGCAGACGGCTGGGCACACGCGGTGATGAGTGTGACGATGAAAAGGAAGATGAGGAACGGGATGAGTGTGTTGCAGGTGCGGTCACACTTCCCTGACATGGCGTAGCCGTTCTCGTTCAGGTATGTTTTGACTATGACCAGCTGGAGCTGGTTAACCTGGCCCCCGGAGGACGGAGTGATGACCTGCCTGCTCTGCACGCAGCCGCAGTCTGTGTAGTTCCTGATCTGTGAACAAAAGCAAAGAAAACCATCAGCTCCTCTCGGTTGTCAAGCGCTAAAATCCATAGATGATTCTGCAGACTGCATGGCACCGACCATGCGCTGCAGTCAATGATCTAGACAAAGAATCTAAACATTTCTCTTCCTTGTATTGCCATCGTTTCCTATCTGACATTGTTGTGGAGCGACTTCCTGCACCTCCAACGCACTGGCAGGAGAACATGCAAAAGCCTTTGTGTGTCAGCAATGCTTTATAGGGGCATATTAAAGTGCTTTCAATCATTCTTTGTGAAAATTGCTCATTTAATGGGAAAATAAAAGGAGTTCGGCATGTATGCCATTGTACTTGTAGTGACCCTCACCCCGCTGCTATCGTTGCCCACAGTGCTGCATCCAGCCAGACAGGGGTTGAAGTAGGTGATGCCGTCAGAGCCGCAGACCGGAGCGTACTCGTGGATCCTGCAGCCGCAGTTCACGTTGCAGCTGCCGGTCAGGTTTCGGTGTGTCATGGTCAGGGTTGGACTGCACAGAAACACAAATTTAACTTGTTTAGGTCTGCAAGTTATTATAAAATTTCTTTTGTTGACCCGTGACCCTGACAACCTCACCCTGCACCAGCCCCCGTGATTAGGGGGGGCAGAGGAAGTGATATCTCCGCTGGCTCTCTGGCCAGTGTGGGAACAGTTGCTTAAAGCCAAACAGAACTAAACCAGGAGCAGTGAAGCGAGGCATGGGCTTTGCTGGGAAGCTCCCCCCTGAGCTCTGCGGAACAGACGGGGACAGGCACTAACTACACAAGGGTTGAGAGGGTGGGGGGGAACTACATTGAATCCAACTCTCTGAAGATTTCTAATCTTACTGTAATTACTGTTGTCATTAAGTATGATGTGTTAGTAAATAATGACAAGTTTGGTTTTTTTTACTTCATAACTCATGAATACGAGACAAAAATCTGTCAAATGAAAGAAAAGTCTTCTCTTCTGCCTCTTGAATAAGTAGAGCATCATTTTGCACCATAAGGCAATCATTTGCACTTACTAAATTAGCTGCAACTGGGGAGGGACATTTGGGCTCGTCCCGACATGATATCAACACATTCCTGGCACTGTTTATTTGCAGATATGCAAAATGGCATCAGTCCTGATGGGACTATGCTGCACCGATTGCACATGTCCTTTTCCAAGCTAAACCCTGGCTTTCTCCTGACCTGCCAGATGTTGTGTCACTGAGCCAAGAGGCTTTATCTCCTTCATCACTGCAGACTCTGAACAGGGAAAATAACAGCAAACAAACCTACAAATTTAGAATAATGAACGAAGGGCCTGTAGTCCACCATCCAAACACACAAGCATGCAGCACTGTCAAAGATATTTAAGAATATTACACAAGCGAGTATGTCTCTTGGCTCTGACCCCATTTATCAGTCCATCAGCTTGGCAGCAGAGCCACGTCTAGACCAGAGTGTGTGTGTAATCACAAAGGGGAGATTTGAGCTAAACATTCCTCATGTGGGTGCTTCGCTGCAACCGGTGACCAGTGCTGTCCGTAATGAGGCACCCAACAGACTCACACGGTTCCTCTATAAACACTGCTTCAGACAAAAACCACCATCATTAATATTATGCTGAGCTTTAAAAGCCACACAAGCGGTTTCATTCACACCATTAGTAGTTTTTAAGTCTTACATCCATTATGAAATGATTTCTCAGAGCTTTTATTTGAAAAATATTCATTTGGTTTATTTTTTTTTCATTTTGTGCAGCACCAGATATGTTATGATCAAGACTTTTTTCTACAAAGCTACGGTGATGCATTAGATGCAGAATTTGTTTCAACTGCATCTTTCTTCATCCCTGTAATATCATGGAGAACTTGATTTTGAACTGTGTGAAGATTAGTAATCCCTCTTATTTTTGATCATGATCTGGAAGTGTGTGGAGGAGCGTTCCCTTGCAGAGATTTATTTTTGTTTTTAGAACATTGCAATGAAATAGGGCTGGGCGATATGGCCTAAAAGTAAAATCCAAATCTGATTTTCGATTTTACATTGATTTTTTACCATCTTCTGTTTTTGTTTTGGACCACGTCTCCTCTTAGGGTGAGTGAAAATAATTCCCCTACCGTGGATTGTCTATTGGTGGAGTTTTGTAAGCTGTTTCTGTTTTGAGCATGTCAAAACAAACAAACAAAAAAAACCTTGATTTTCATAATATTAAATCTTCATAAACAACAAAATCAAATTAATCAATTAATCACTAAATTGATTAATCGCCCAGCCCTACAATCAAATGAGAAAATTCTGTCTTCTCTCTGCTTTATGTTTTTTCTATATATTACACAAGCTTTAGTGCTTCCTTGGCTGCTGCGTGTCACTTCTCTAAATTCATTCTTAATAGATTTTTATGACTTTTCGTTATGCAATGCGATAAATCAGATGATTAATGAAGGTAATTACTAAATCCTTGCAAATATTTTAATATTAACAGACTAAACTTGTACAGGGGACACTGAGCCTCTTTCTGCAGGCTTGTCACACTAACGGTCACAAACTTCACATTTCAAATGTTACATTTCCATCTTAAGTAATTACTGTTATTAAAGGAGACGATAGAAATATCGAGATAGAAATAGAGATATTAATGCAAGCAATAACCAGAGCATACTTCCAACATATTTTTTCTAATTTTTTCTCATCTTTTTTTGTTTTTTAACATGGAAGTTTGCTGTGAACACTAAGATCAAAATTTATTCCAGCGTGTGTGACATGCTATTCAGTTTGCATCATGCAAGGTCAGTGTGTGGATCGGGACTCCCCACATCTGTCATTGTGTGTACATGTGCTGACGAGCTCCTGGTATCTGCCCACGGGGCTGACACATCAAATGACTGCTCGCTAACTGTGCAGCCGTTGCGGTGTCGAGTAGAAACTTCAGAAATAAAGGTGGCAAAGTGATTCAGCTGTGCCCCAAGAGCAGATGCTGGGGTTGCTAATTAATCATTCACAATCCCAACATAACACCAAAACACATGAGGATGATGGGAATGGTGACAGGATCCTAAACCTGCCTTCTTAGCACAAATATCTCCATGCACCTCATCCACAAAATGATTCATAATGTATATTTCACCCGGGATCTAAAACAAACAGGTCATCAAACATTTTGCTGTTGAATAAATGAAACTCCATCTCACCCTGTGGTGTACGGTATGTTGATGCCTCCTAAATTGATGCTCTCGCAGCCCACTATGAACAGTGTAGAGAAGCAGAGCAGAGACACGCCGCTGCAGATCATGGCCAGCTTGGCAGACTCTCTTGCGCCCAGCTTCAACTTCTTGATGATGTAACCACCTAAAACAATACCCACTCCGGCACTGGGCACAATTATCACACCTGCAAAACAGAGAAAATGGTCAAATGGAGGAAGTGTTTGCAGGCAGAAATTTAAAAAAATAAATACATAAACTGACAACACCTAATTAAACATATCTGTGCAATAATAATGTGATGTATGAGTTTTAATAAGATATGCTTGCATGAAAACCATGCGAGCATTTCATATAAAAAGACTGAATGGACTTTTGCTGAAAAAAAGAAATGTTACTCTCTTCCAGACTTCCCCCATTGAAAAGACAGAACACAAAATAAGCTCTGCAGCATCTCTGTGAAAAGGTCACGCTGCAGGTCACCACCAAGTCATGCTGGGACACGTGCTCTCAGTCCATTTAAGCCCCTCAAACTGACAGCAAAAGGCAGTTCTGGCTGCTAGCAGGATTGACCGAGTGCTGTGTGTCATCGTGAAAGAATTATGTCTGGGGGGGGAGGCTGCACATGGCAGCCCTAGAGTTTGGCTAAAAGCTGTCACAGACTGGTAATGAGGAAGATGGGGTCAGTCAGCGGGGGTGGTGGGTTAGTCAGACAGTACCAGCAGAGAACTTTTAAAACTACAAAAATATATATCTGGCTTCTTTTTTGCATCTTGTGTGTGTGTTTGTGTTAAAAACACAGATGAAGACAGAGCACGCTCAGTGACACCCAGGCAACAGACTGTGGCATATTACCATCATGTATCATCATGTTTATCTGCCAGAATATGCGCTTTCTACGAGATTAAAACCTGGTACCACTCAGAGTGGCACACACACACACACTCATTAATGAGATTATCTGGATTAACAGCTGTGCAGACATTAGTGCAAGGGACTCTTAAGTGGTCTATTAAACAGGTGTGTGTGTGTGTGTGTGTGTGTGTGGTTAAATTCCAGAAACCCTGACAAACACGACTGTTGCGTAGAAGATGGAGAGAAATTATTGGAAAGTAGCAAAAAATATAAGAAAACTGATGAGGATAAATGGTGCATTTACTGGATGAGACACGGTGCACCAACCAAAGGGAGAAACAACCTGAAAGCACAGCAGCGACGGTGCGGGGAACTGCTGTTCGGTGTGTGATATTTTACAGTTCTATTTCTGTAACAGCATCTAATGAACACGTAGCAGTGGCAGCTCCAACAGGCATGATACCAATTTGAAAAGTGGTAATTGGGCTGCGAGTTGACACTCCATTCCTAAACATCATCTATCTTTGCCCCACTTTGGACATATCAGCCTCTTTTGCCATCACTTTATATTTTAATTAAGCATCATCTCTAATTATAGCTTTTAAATACTCCTAACAGAAAATGCATCACTTTAAGATTATCTGTTTGCAACAAATTGAACTAGACTTCGAAGCAGAAACAAAGTATAAAAAATCTTAAGTCATTTTATATTTGGGATAATTTACTGAACAACTATTGTGGCTATGAGAAAGTAATTGTTTTGCTGAGTTATCATACTGTGAAATATGCAGATGACAGTGCTGTGGTGGAACTAATATCCCACAACGATGAGTCAGTATACAGACAGAAAGCCCACCAAGTGGAGAGTTGCTGAAGAGCAAACAACCTCTGCATACAGGTTACAAAAACCAAGGAGCTGATTGTGGATCCACCACCAGTCCACTCATCCTGTCTGCATGACAAGCAGCATCCAGCTACAGGATCCCAGACTTGCACATCTCAGACAACTTAACCTGGACGACTACCATCACCAGCAAAGGGAAAAAGGAACAAATGTTTCATAGGGAAGCTCAATGCAGCTTGTAGACCTAAACACCTACTACTGCTGTGGGGTGGAGAGCATTCTGATGCAGCCCATCTCTGTGTTTATGGCAGCTACACAGCACTGGACAAGGAAGCACTGCAGCAAGGTGTTAAAACTGCCAGAAGGAACACCAGATTTTTATCCACTGAGGACATGGACAATCCACCACAGGAGCAGGGCCTCTGATCAGGCCTTACACCTCAGCCCCTCTGCACTGATAGGACCTGAGGTCCAGTTCCTGCTGTCAGACTTTAAACACTCAAATCTTCTAACACTATATATTAACTGAGGCACATTGTTTTAAACTGGAAATTTAGTTTTTTAATTTGCCACTTTTTGTAAAAAGCATGAATTTATTTAGAGTAGTGCAGTTTTTCTTCTTTACTTTCTGGGATCACCAGGCTTCTGATAACACTTTTTATATTTTCATAATGTAGGAATGACAATATAAAAACCTCTAAAGCAAAAAGACTCAGTAATACCCATTGCATACTGGTCACACATCCCTATCTGAATGAGTACAGAAAAAAGAAATACCCTCATACTTTCTGGGGTTATAGTCAGGCTAAGTTTTGGGTAAAAACTGGTGCTATTCTAAATTCTAATATGAAGGTTTTCATCTTTATAACAACTATGTGTCATTACATGCCATTTGTGTCCAATTATTCATATTAATCTATAAAATGTCTACTTATATAGTGTAGAACAGAAAACCCAACTTAAGCTACTCTTTTGGAATTCAAATGAAAAATAAAATTCAAAACAATCATTTAAATATATTCATATTAGGTTTATGACATACATGTCCTTTGACCTCTACTAAAAACAAACCCAAAACAAAACTGAACAAAACCGTTCAACCCGTTTCTTTGCACAGATATAATTGTCTATTGATTCAATTATGTTATTAAAAAAGTTTATTTTCCTTTAACTGGCAACACAATTTGTAACCTTGGATTCAAAGATTTATTTTACCCAATTAAGGAAGAAAAGTCAAATAAAATAACACCTCAACATGATGAACTCATCAGCATTTTTAAATGGAAAATAAGACGTCATTTCATGTGGTTCATTTTACACAAATGTTCACATCCAAGTTTTTATTGATTACTTAACTATAACAAACTGGATCAACATAAAATGAATTAATTAAAAGTTAACAGAGTTTAATAATGACATATTGTTTGAACATCTGTTTAACAGACTTTCAGCCACAGATTATAGGGAAGAAACTGACTTCAGATCCTAATAACTACTAAATGTGTCACTAATGAGCGCAAATTAAATAAAGGATTGTCATATTTGTAATTTTGCTGTATTATTCTGTAATCTACTGTAGGTATGAAGCATTTCCAGGAGAATCAAATACTCAATCGAAGTTAATACCCTGAATGTTCCTTAGAGAACATTGCTCATCCAAAAATACCCAAAGCAGGAGTCTGTTGCCAATAAAGCATTTATTGTTATTTCGCTTCAACATTCATTAATATTAATCTCAGTAGCAGTTCCAAAACTGAATTCAGCTTTTATCATAGTTTACTACATAATACAGGGAATGATATTTCTTTTACTCACGCTCATGTATTACATATGCTTATTAATGCTAATTGGATCTTTAGGCACTGAAAAAATTCAGCGGCACAACATGAAGGCTTTTATCTGCTCAGTGCTCTGCAGCATTTACCAGCGGGACTCTAACATCTTATGCCTCCTGGATAATAGCTTTACAGGTTTTATTACTAAGAACATCACCTACCGCATTAAGAACTCAGGTACTGACAGAAATGGGGAAATTAAAAGTAGAAAATAAAAAAATATAAAAAGTTGGTGCAAACCAATCAATATCCCATTTCCCCTGAAATGTACGGCTGGAACTTCACTAAATATCAGTCTTAAATTTAGGTTTGTTTAAAAAATGACTGAAACCTAACCCAAAACAAATCAGCTACTAGATTCAGTGCGATAAATTAAATCAGTCCCACTGAAGGACATGAAACCAGCTTATTTCAGTCATGGGGGGAAAGGTCAAAGTCTGTCCATCCATCTGGTTCTCTGAGGAAGCACAGCACTCCCATCACCAGGAGAGCCCACTCCTCATCATCACATCCTAGTAACTTGGCAGGGTTTGGGTAGTCATGGCAACTGCACCACCCATTTGCCCTTACCCTTTGTATCCTGGCAACAGGCACATGAGAAGCTGTATATTCCTGTGTTTGTGCGTGTCTCGCAGCAACTCATATGCAAACCCACAGACAACGTGGACACACAAAAACAAACACACACTGTTGTGCTTTCAAAACCATAATTGAGTTTTCAATCACTTGTTACTGTAATAATCCTGCCAGGAGACTAGTTGTGCATTAGCAACACTGGCTCAGACACGAGGGATTAAACTGTGTCTTTGTGCATCCTATGTACTGTATGTGTCGTGCAAGTAGAAGGTTGCGTCTGTGTGTGTCTGAGTCCACAATATGATGACTGTATCCTGCAGTCAATAGAGAATTGTGTATTACAGTGGATGTAATGAAGGTTTATCACTGAATGAAATCCTGCAGGGTCCATGACTCATTACACCGTTTCTTACTTGTGAATCAGTGCATGTATGAGGAATGGTGAGGAGAAATCTAAACCCACTTTGGACAAAATATCTCTGGTTTGTCTGAATTTAAAACTGCACAGCTTGGAAATGATTAAAGATTTGTGTTTAGAACTCAAAGTTTTTGTAAAACATGTAAAATGTTAAAAAAAAGATCATTTCATAGACAACTGAAGCCATTTAAAACCATACTGCAGAATATCCTTCATCACAGGCTCCCACACATCCTTGATGATTGTCCACGAGGGACTATGACGGCACTCCCTTACAAGCAGCTCAAACTCAATGGACTCTGCTGCAGTGCAATGACGACTCACAGCTTTAAGCACTGCGCATTGAAACTGCATATAAAGAGACTTACCTGTGTATATGCTGGCGTTAGAGGCAGGGATGCCAAACTGTGATTCAATAAACTTGGGGATGAATGTGATGAATGCCGTGACAATGGCACACTCAGCTGTGTAGGACAGGCTGACAAACAGGAAGGTCATGTTGCTGAGGATCCTCAGTGCTGCCTTGGGGAGGTCTGGATCGGAATACAAGAGAAGGCAGAGCACAGAATTACTGTCGCGTTGCAATTAATACAGAGTGCCGCATTTGCAACCCAAACGAACCTCGTGTAACTGAAACAATGGTCATTTCAGCACAGCTAACTTGGACACATAAATCAAACCTTGTCACGTTATACAATGCCTGGACACACAGATGCACCACAATTCCTGCTCAGTATTGTGTAATGAACATAATCTAAACTTTAACACTGCTTTCTTAGTTGCTTGGCTCTGTCAACTTTTGATCTCTTAGCAAGTTTTAAGAAACTGCAGAGCAGATATGTGGATCATGTGCATATGTGCTGCACAAAGCAAACTAGAAAATGAGACTAAATGTCATCCCTCTTTTAAAACCATAAGGGCAAGCATGCTCGTTATGTCTGCTTTAGGGCTTTGTTCCTGTGATGCGATCACCATGATGCAGAATGCCTACTCCAAAGTCATGTGATCCAGCTGTTGTACATACAATAATGCTGCAGGGCAGAATTAACCTGATCCAGCTTTTGCGGCAGTGCATTGTTGAGAACAGCTAAGGGGGGGTGGGGATTCCCTCAAATGTCATTAAATCCAGAGATAAAAGCATCATTGACCCAATATTTATATGGATTGAGTGTCTTTCACATATACACTACAAAACTTGTATGCATTTAAAAGGAATATATTTAAATTACAGACAGTTCCATGCCTCCTATTTCTGCATCATGTCCACAAACCAGCCAGAAAACATTTATACCATTAGAATTCAATGCCAAGTATGTCAGAAATGTTTTTCTGCATGGAAACATGTCAACAAAAACAGCATGCCTTCCACCAAGGCTGAACAAAAATTCCTGGATCCTTATACACCCAGTGAATCAGCGCTCAAGTCAGGCCATGCCTCTCACTTCTGTCAAAAGGACTTGCTTTTTTGTGATTGTGCTAAAAAAAACAACCAAATACAATCATAACATGCAGGTAAGCCATGAAAATGCAGTTTTGGATTCTAGGAGAGTTTAGATGATCATGTTACGTAAAACATGCAGGTCTGCAAAGCTAATTAGTGCTACTGTTGTAGTAAGAGCATTTGTCAGAGCGTACCATCTGCAATGCTACGTTACAAATCAGCAAATCACGATCCCGGAAACATCCGGAAGTGCACAATACTTCAGATTACTTTTCCACATTTCATGATTAAGAAATAACATCAATAATAATAATAATAATAATAAATAAATAATAATAAGAGCCCAAAGCAAAGGTTTGGTGCAGATTCTTTTTTTCCACAGATGAACAGATTTGTGAGAACACTGAAGACAGCGGTGGCTTGTCAGGGATTATTCATTATGTTGTTTATCCATTGTGATTATGCAACCAACCCTTCATTCTGATTATTGTCAGTTTTTATTTTTTCTGACAGTTAAATGTTTTTTGTTCCACTGACTACAACACAAACTTAAAGCAGGATCAATCTAACCCACTTACACTCCATTTACGGTTCTTGATTCTTCTAGATTCTATTTTTCCCTCATTGGACATCGAGTCACAGGCTCCAGAAATTTCATTATTGTGTTCCACTTTGATTCCAGATATCTTTTGTCATTCAAAAATGAACATAACTTACACACTAGACTTCCTTAAACATGGCAAAATGTCCATTTTGCTCCTTAATGTAATGTTTTTCTGGAGATTATTATACTGTCACCAAGCAAAGGTATACGACTTCATGAGCCATTTGGCAGAATGATCTCCACGACCCACAGGGAACTCAGATTCAAGCTGCTGCTACATTTATTCTGCAGTTAGCAGCAGTTGCTTACTGTTGGAGTGTAAAGGGAAAGACCCACAATATGCCATTTAGCTTACTCAGCTAATTATATACCAATCTTGAACTTCCTCATATAAAAATATGTGGGTCCTTATTGACAAATTGATTTATGTGAACTAAAAAGGAGCCAAAATCAAAACAAGAGGTTTTTGTCCTCAAAAAGAAAAGTCAGTAAAGTTTCTTCTACTACAAAATACTATCAATAATTAAAAGCAAAACCATTAAAGTGGAGGCAAAGTTTCTTTATTATCAGTCATACATTTTTTATTATAGATCTTTAAGTGTGTGTGGTCTGTCATTACTTTCAGTAAGAGTCAGCTCATTTAACTAAGCTCATTCCAGCCGTCTCCAGTTCAGTCCTGTGTGCACACACATTTTAAACTAAGAATAAGGAATGGTGTTACAGTGTTCTAGTCATACGGCCATCATGTGCTTACAGGGAAATGCGACAAAGTTAAGCACAAACAAAGAAAAAAAGCAGGAAGAATGTAAAGTGGATTATTAGAGCCTTTTATTTCAGAGTATATGAGTAAGTCGGCCTCGGCTGGAGGATAGCCGTCCCGGCACCAATTCAGCTGATGATGTTGTAGGTGGGGAAACGTTAGAAGCATCTGTCAGTGATCCTAGATCAAAAGGTAGGAATAAAATGGTGACACTAATTATTTCATTCCTTGGGCAGTAATCTTGTCTGGAAGGGAGACAGATGGCCAAATCCTGCTGGCATCTACAGCAGCTGCTCTCCTGATCAGACTGACCACCGGCTCACAACTGTTTTCTTGAGTCAAACTGATTCATTTCCAAGTATTACTCATTCTGATTATATCAGACAGCATAACATGGAGCTACATAACCCTGGCCGTTCAGGTGGACGAACTAAAGTCTGTAATTTTAGTTTAACAATAGCATGTTTTAAAGAAAATCATAGAAAATGATTGACAATGTGTTAGCACCAACTAAGTTACAACTAGTCACTTCAGCATTTATTTGTTATATTAACATACACTGATGGGAAATAATATTAGTTTTGAACCTGGCTCTTATTTGTGCTTATATAAAAGTGTAAAGTATCAGTAATTACAGAAGTCTTTACAATCAGGTCCTGATTTTTCCATAGTAGCTGCTCTGTGTGTTCACTAAAGCAAAGAAAAATTGTGAGCAGTTGTTATAGAATAAAAAAAAAAATACCAATTCAGCTGCAAATATAAGGTTTTTTATGTTCTTGTCTTTGCTCCATTTCTTTGTAGGTCACCTATTTATTTTGCAGTCATGGTAATTTCCTACAAATTGGGCGTCTATTAGTTTTGGGCTAACCATGACTGGTTCGCAGGGCTCGCTGTCTTCAGCACCAACCTACAAGAACTTCACTCTGAACATTGGATGAAAGTGCGAGGTGAGCTTTGAGTCGAACAGTATTTGTCCAGTGAAATGGCTCATAACTCCAGAGAATAAAACAAATTTGCATTTCTAGTCCTGGCAGGTAATTAATCACTTATTGAAACATGCCACTTTGTCAGCAGTCATTTTTTCATGTCCCTGAGCATTTCAAAGGGAAATGCTTGACACAGCAGCAAAACAAGCTCCCGGGAACATTGATGATGTAAAGTTTGTCCCTTTTATGTGCATTACCGAAAACATTCAGGGTTTGCACTTTTTTGAGTATTTGCTTATAATTTGAAGGGTATTAAAAAAAGCTCTCTGAAAACAGCCAGTTCATTAAAGCATATCCTTTCACAATAAATGCTGAATTTGTGCAAAAAACAAACATGCACACCTCAACTGAAGGACGTGCAGTGTACTAAAATACAGTCCAGTTCTGTGCGCTGAAGTGCTTGAGTCTGCGAAATTGGCCGTAGTTTGCACAACAACCTTAAACATCCTGCTGAGACAAATAAAACAGCAGCTGAACGAGCAGCAATATGATGAAGGTATAACAGCTACGTGGTTTGCAAAGCCCACATCACTGAGAAAAACTGTTTTGGCTGCTCTGGTTGTGCATATAAGAATTAATTTATGAGTGTGTAGCCATGTTAAATACATTTCAGGATTTTACAAGAATTAAAGCGAGGGATGGTGAACACAAGTGCTGATTTTTGGCTGTGCTGTACAGCCTGTCAGCTCCTGCTTGTGGAAATGTGATGGAAGTCCCCCCGAGAGCTCATTTAAGACGAGAACTGAGAGCAAAAACAAGATGGGAGGAAACACTAGCACAGAGTTCAGTTTATCCGGGGAAAACCGGGAGATTCCTCGTATATGTGGATCAAGGAATTTATTTCAGCAGCGTAGATGTAAAACTAATTACTTACTTAAGCTAATAAAACACTTAGTTCACCAACACAGTGGATGTTTACCAATTCATCAGCAGACACTCTTACATAGATCAATATTTGAGATCTCTGATCTCAATGAAGCTTCAGTTATTGGATAACATTATTAATCCCCAGCTTTGATTGGATTAAAACTTGTTTGTACATAAATGGCTTCCAGTTCCTTTGGGACACAAGTAACACCTTCAAATCAATAGGTGAGTTTTTCATCTCTCACCTTTGATATCTTTTCCAAAGCCCATGGAGGACGACACATTCTGGCCTTTGCTGCTGGACTTTTCCTTCATCACATCATCATCATTAGACACGTCGCCCGGTGAGCCGATCTTTTTCTTCTTCCTCTTTTTATGGCGTGGGGGCAGCTTTTTGGGGAAGGCAAACATGGGGAAGATCACCAGAAGCATGGCTATGGCACACAGGAGGAAGCCGCTCCACCTGAGAGAAAAGAACAAGACGGGTCGCAGAGGTAAAAGACTGCTCAACATACGGGGAGTACATTTAAGGAAACGTGCAGGCGTACAGATGCACATGCATATTTACCAGTTCCCGACGAAACGAGGGTCATTCTGGTCAATGTTCACGACAGTTTTGGGGTCGACGTAGAAGCCGATAAGGACGCCTCCCAGTAGGTAACCAGCTGCAGGTCCCAAGGCTCCCATTACATACATGATGGCTAAAACAGGCACAGATGCAACTAATTAGGAACTTCATACCATCTTTTAACAATGCTTTCCATTTGACATATTCCCCCACCCCCATACTTTGAATGCTCTTAATGACACTCTTTCCAATTACCATTCACAATCACAACTAGAGGAGCTGTTCATTACCTCCTATTCTTATTCTGCCTTTAGAACATCTGTACAGGAAACAGTGGGAACCCTTGAACACCCCAGAGGCCATTTCTAACAGCTACTGAAACGTCTGTAACAGCTGACTGAAATGCTTCAGAAGTCTCGTGTTGACTTAAGAGCAGGTCAGCAAACCTTGGTGTGAATGAGGGTGAAACATTAACGCTCTAGGGGGTCTAACACCATCAGCAAGGAGAGCTAATGCTACAAAGCTTTGCCGCAGGGAGGGGGAGAACTCATTAAATTTGGATAACCTTAGTTGGACAAGTGGAAAAATCTCCTGCGGACATCCAGCAGAAGTGCAAGTCAAAGCCATTTACCAGTCCAAATCAGAGGGCGAACTTCAATTCTTCAATTCAACTTCATCAAGCTGGAAATGTGTGTGTGCGTGTCAACTCATTTGCCAGGTGCATGGATTAGCACTTTGATTATTCCATGTTTGTGTGTGAATACACTTTCAAATATGTCAAAATTCTCAATCGCAGATTTCAGCTAACAAAAAAAGCTAAAACCACGTGACTCTGCCACCCCATGATTCAACTGGTTCTGCACCTCAATTTCTTTCTCAAAGTTGTTTTTTCATTGGAGGATGGCTCTAAAGCCCATCGGCAGTGTGTGCACACGTGCAAGCATGCCAGTGTTTGTAGTAATCCGTTTGGCAGCAGGTGTGCTGCGTCCAATCTAGAACTCAAATGTCTGATCTGTGAGACCAAAGGAGCACATCCTCTCAGTCAGATTACATAAGATTTGCACGCACACACACGCACACACGCACACACACACACACACACACACACACACACACACACCTCTTATCCAGCAAGATAAGTTGCTTAAGTTAAAGTAAAGTGTGCTACAAGGTAACATTTATGTTAAACACTTGCAGCAATTTGTTTTTCTTTTTTTAAGCCTTCATATTTTCAGCGCAAAAATCAAAAAGTTCATCTTTTCCTCTCTCGATATGGCCAGTGAAGGTCAAAAACCATACTCCCCTTTATCAGAAGCCTACAGAAAATCCTACTTTTTAATGAAATCGCTGCTTTCTTGCACCAACACTCAGCAAAAAGCATACAATTACACATTAGTTCCGCAAATTCAAGAAAACAGTGGGCTTCAAAGACTGTTTAATCCTTAATTAATATATATATATA
>JBAMHX010000020.1:12612559-12630337 GCA_037177515.1 Pseudomugil tenellus
GATCATTAGTTAACAGACTGATCACCACTGCCATAGCTCCGGTTGAAACCAGGGTTGCTCAAATGTATACTCTGTTAACTACTAATGAAGATGCTCTGAGTGCAGGTGGTGGCCTGGGAGAGGATGACGACGAGGAGAGTACCTGGGACCTGCATGATCTGTACACTCACACTTCCCTCTGAGTGTACCTGCTTATGCTAGCAAAATGTGACTACAGAGCTGGAAATCCTAAACAGAAGAAGCTACGTTATGATGTGAGAAGAATAGCGTAAAAAGAATAAACAGGAGGGAAATGTTGGATAAATCTGTGGATTAGTTATCCTTTTTTACTCATAAGTATAATTCAGTCTTGTGCAGTGCAGAAACATTATGTCATTTCTGCATAGTAATATTATCTTGTCCTCTAAGATAAAAGGGAAGTGTGATTCATGCATGTGAGATATGTTAATCAACATAGTTGGTGTGCATTTCAGATGAATGAGCTTTTCAGCCTCTATCCTTCTCATCTGCAGAACTGTTGTGGAAGCTGGGGAGTCTAAGATGGCAGGATGCATTTTTTAATGTGAAATGAATGGTATTAATGTGGAAGTTACAAATGTGTTCACCACACTTTATTGCATTTAATGATTTTTTTGTGGGAAAAAGATGTACTTTCAAATCCCACTGTATACAGTCACTTGTAATTTTCTATTAGACACACCTGCTCAATTGCTTGTTTATACTATCAGCTAATGACTTGGTAGCAATTCAGTGCATTTAGGCATACAGACATGATTAAAGCAACTTGCTGAGGATTAAACCGAGACGCAGAAAGAGGAGAAAAAAATGGGATTAAGGGACTTTGAACATGGTGTAATTCTCAAGATTGTCTGAGCGTTTTACAAACTGCTAATTCACTCAGATTTTCACACATAACCATGTCTGGGCTTTACAGCGAATTGTAAAAAAAAGGAGAGACTATCCAGTTAGTGGCAGTCTAGTGGTTGAAAATGCTGAGTTGAAAGCTGAGTCAGAGGTCAAAGAAGATTATAAAAAGGCAATAGTACTCACATAAACACTGGTTATGCCCTGGGTATGCCGAATAGGATTGGAGAAACCTGGAAAAGCCTGGTCTGTTTAGTTTCAGTTTTAGCTACAACATTCAGATAGTAGGGTCAGATTAACACGGAAGCATTGATTCGATCTGCCTTGTATTAATCGCTCAGGTTGCTGGTTGTGGTGTAAAGCTGTTGGATAACACTTTAGATCATTTTGTACCAACTGAGCATGGTTTAGCCCTTTAAAAACCAACCTAAGTATGTCTGGGCAGCAAAGTCCCATTTTTAAAATCTGAAGTCTTCATTTGAACCTTTAACAAAATCAAAAAAAATTGACAATTTATTTTTGGGGGTATTTTAACTATTTATTACCATGTGACAGACCAAAATAATTGTAGTGTAATATTTTGCTTTCACATGTTCACCAGAGGGCAGGAAACCAGTATCAATATGGTGTACAACAAAGTTTTGACTAAAGTTTTTACCATAGAGGGATGCAAAATCTCTCAGAAACTACATCCTGCAATGTTAATGTTCAGCAGCTGTTTTTATTCTGAGAAGCAAATGCCAATGAATTAAAAGAAAGCATTGCAGTTTTACAGTGACATTCAGTTAGCCCGTGACCTTTCTTCAAACTCAGTGTATAGAGAGCTCACAGAATACAGGAATAGCCTTTTCTAAAGGTTAATATGCCCAGGCCTTTCTCAAAAATTGTTTTAATGTGGTTCTCTACTGCTTTATCTGCCGTAAATGCCAAGCATACAACAAAAAGTGTCTTTTTTATATAAAACAAAGGTAAACAGAAACTTCCCATGTGAACACAAGAGTTTGTACAAAAGAAATTCTGCATGCCAGCATTTTGAAAAAGGGAATCTGCACAAAGCTTCTGGTTATATCAAGATGTTTCCCACCATCCCTGCCAACCATAACTGGCATATTGCATCTCGCATTTGTATCATGAAAAACATACAAGTCTTTATTAGTTGTTGGATTAGCTGCAAAACTGTGTGTTGCCTCAAATGGATCAGAAATAAGAAAAAAAGATGCTACACATAAAAGAAGAAGTGCCTGGAAATCATTCATACAAGCTGCATTAATGTTATGCTTGAGTTTATAGTTTGATGTGATGCAGGATGATGGATATTGCTTTTGCATATTATAGAAATGCAACACTGCCATCTAGTGGGAAATCTTTTGCACTGCAGACAGGATCTGCAAAACAAATGTGATTTTAAAGAGAACCAGTAGATGGTGCTTCACACTCACCATTACTACTTTCAGGTTGGGGGAATGATGACAGAAGGTTTAAAAGTAGCCTTATTGTTCTCATTAAGTTCTAAAAACATGGTATAAGATATAAAATAGAAATGACTTATTTATTTCGCATGAAAATCTCTCCATCTTGCAGTGCTCTGTCTTACTGGGGGTTAAAAAGATGCATTTTGACTTCACTGCCTGTTACAAACCTACCCTATCAGTGAGCTTTCCCTCTTTCAACTAATCATTATAATCATTGTGTCCAGCTTGATTCAACACTTCTCATGGCCTTGGTTGGGTCTGCCCCCCCTCCCCCCCCAGCCCCATCCCGCACTCTTCCTGTTAACCATTTCAAGTTTATCGGCATTACAGGAATCACTAATGAAGCTCTGTCTCTGCCTGTAAAGCTATTAAAGGTAATAAAGCACAAACTCACACAGACATGTGCTCATAATCATATTGTATATCCCCATCCCCCACCATTTACATCCATACGGTGCTTGTTTTTCTTCCATCTTTGCAGCCTTGACTAATATGATTAGCATGTAGAGATATTGAGGTGTTTGCATCTGTTACTGGAAGTATGGAGGATTGCTACAGATTCCTGTATGAGCTCCCAGGAAGTTTTTTTTTTTAAATATAGGATCTTTTATTAGTTGTTTTTGCAATGATTTTTTTTTAAAGATGCAAAGAAAACAACTTGTGTTGAACTTGTGCACAGTTTCATCAGCTAATGGCTTTACAGCAGCACTCAAAGATATAAGAAGACTCTATGCTTGAGCTATAACCCTCCGTGGTACTGTTTTATCGCACTCTGCTTGCAGGAAAGCCATCCTTTTAAATAAGCCGTCATCTTTGAGTTTGTTTTTTAAGCCAACCTTCTTGTGTTGTAGACGCACTCCCTGCTCTGTAGCTAGGACTACACCCCAAATGAGTTTACCCATTCAGAGGGGCTTGCAACTGGGACACTTTGCAAGCCAGAGAAGCTCTGCAGAGCCTTATGCATATGAATAACGCAAGCAGCTCAGGACAGAAGGGTGGTGTAGTAATTGTGAGGAAAAGTGCAAGGGACCCAAAATAAAGACCCCTTAGTGTAAGCCTGTAGAAGACCCCTTACTGTGCAGAGCAATCCCAGCAGATTGGTCTTCATGCTTATGCTAAAGTCCTCACCCCTCCTCCTCATCTCCAGTCCTCCCAAAAAAAGTTTGAAAAGCCAGACTGGTAGTTGAGTTTACCCAATCAGTGGTCTCATACACAGGACCCTCCATGACAAAAGCTTGCTGAATGTCCCCTTCCTAATAAATCAGGAGGACATTAACAAATATATGCTGTGTTAAGAAAAGAGAGCATCTTCTTTCCCTGTGGGGGGGTTTCAACACTGATAGCCTACAGCCTTGACTAGAGGCTGTAGGCTCATCCTGCTGATTGCTGAGAAATCTTCTCTGCTCGGCTTTATAAGAACATTTATTTTTCAAAATGACTCTATAAGCAAGTTAATAAGATGCGAATCATGCCAAGAAGCAATGCTTTAGGATCTTTTAGGAAGTTTTCTATTAACTTTGATTCTGTACTACGTGATGAGAGATGTGATTTCCATGGAAACCATTTCAGCTCTCAATAAGAGAAGATGGGGTGAGTCTGATTTGTAGCTGTGTGCTCATCACATCGGTCCTTCCAGAGAGACCCAGATGAGTTTACTGTAAACAATGGGCTCTTTCATGATCTCCTCAATTCTCACAAAACATATGGCCCATACTTTCAGGGCTTTATCTTCCTCTAAGAGAAGTCCTCACAATGTTAAAGGAAGGACCGACAAACATTTCATATTCATGTGGGACAATTGCATCCATATGAATGGAATAATTGCTCTTTAGAGGCTTAAGTTAGTAACTGAAGTAGGTGAGCAGTTTTGGGACCCTTAGGCTGCTGGGATCACTAGCTGCCTCTTCAACTGCTAGAGGTAGCAACGTTTGCCTCATGTGATTGCACATTTAAGACTCAGTATTATATACAGAGCAGATGTGTGAATAAAGAATCTACCTGCAGATGGAAAAACACTGAAAACTACTGAAATGCTTAGTAAGTTCTTGATAAAAGGAAATGGGATCACTTGGAAGATAAGGCAAGATTTGAATTGACTGGTAATTAAGCAGCAGATACAGACTTTTGAGATACAAACCTCATTATCTGAGAAACGTTGCTCATCGTTCATCATGTCATGAAACAGAAACATAGATAATAGTTGGTGATTAAAAGTCTTTAAACTGAGGAGAGTTTCATATCTGCTCTTCTGAACCAGGTGTCAGGTGAACCAGCCCAGGTCTTCATTAGATAAAAGGACATGCATTTCCAATTTTTGTCAAACCAAACCAATGACACACATAATGGGTGCCCTCTAAGCCCCTGAAGAGGATCCTTCTGCCCTGCTCATCCCACTAATTACCTCCAAGCCATCCTGTAGAAAGGACCACTCCTGCTAATCAGCCTTAGCTGGAAGGTAGACTGGACAGAAACACAGACAAGGGAGACGTAGATGGATCTGGGATGAAAGGAATTTCATTTAAGCAGAAACCCTTTGATTTCCAAACTAAAGTGAAAATGTGGACAACAACTGTTATCTCTTATTTGATTATTTACAAATTTAATTCACATCGTATCCCAAAGATTTTAAGATAAAAAAAACCTTATCAGAAAAAATGAGAGAGAAAACAACATTAAATGGATATATTTAGGTTTTCAGGCTGAAATGCAGGAAAACAACCAGGCCTGATTATGTAGAAACCCCAGAATCCGTGTCTTGGTTGAAGTGAGATGCTTTGCGTTTAGTTGTCACACTGTAGAAATTCTTTCTGGAAAGATTGTCGCTCTTTTTTTCCCAGGTCAGAGAGGACGAGTAAACATTTTTAAGCATTATGTTCAAAAGTCAGCATCTGTGATGGTGAAGGGGGAAAATGACAACATAAGCACCAGGCAGCATAAGCTAAACCCAGAATTTTAGATGTAGGTTTTGAAGCTGCATATGTTGCCAACCACAGCAGACTTTTTTTTACAGAGATGATGGTGATTATTTCAGAAGAATAATAAAATAAATATTCTGCACATTATAATAACAGCTGCACAGTTGCTGGATGTGAGCAGGGTGTTCTTTTTTGTCTACATCTAATTAAAAATGTGCGTGTTTTTTACAAAATTACAAATGACAAAATTCCTGTTTTTAACTTTGGATAATTTGCTTTGTAAGAGTTTAAATAAAATATAGCATTAATCTATAAATAATTGTCCCAAATTAGGATCATGTGCTGCATCATGTTTGTTTTTACTGAACTTTTCATAAAGTTGTAGAAACACAATAGCTGCAGCTTTTTCCTTTTCTTTTCTCCTTTCTGTATCATTCCAGCTGCCACACACGTCTGCTTTTTGAGACACCGCTGCTAACGGTGCAAAGCTCACACACACTCAAGCACACACATACACAAAGCACAGTTCTTGGACTATAATTACTGCAATGTTGTCTTTGTCCCCACTTTAATCCCAGAGATCTTATTGTTGGTCACACTTGCCTGCTCCTTCATTACTGCCCACCCTCACCCTCCTCCTTGTCCCCTGAACCACCCTCAAACATCTCCAAAAGGTCGTTCCTCTTTTGCCCCACAAACAAGAGAAGTGTGCTGCACCACAAAAGATGTAAAAAAAGAGGTACAATTAGCCCTCAGACACGGGCCAAGAAGCATGCCACACAATGGGACCAAGTTTTATACCATGCTTTAATGCAAACATTGGAGGGTGCTGCAACCACACATGCTGAAGCCACTCTAATCAGAGGTCTTTGTGGCAGAGAAACAAGTGGTCATTCGTTTAATTTATTAGTTACTCATTAGTCGGAAAGGCACAGAGGCTGATGGCATTGTACAGGTGGATGAGAAAAGACTTAATCAGAGGGGTGAATCCCATGCTAGTCACTCAGAGATGTCTCTGTTAATGATTATATAGACAACAATGAATGAACAGAGGGGAAAAATAGCCTCTAAGATTATATGATTGTGCTTCAACAACACACCGCCCTGCCAGTGCACCTAGCACAGTAAGAATATACTGTTCAAACTACTCATCCTTTCTGCAAAAAAATCCAGTCTGCACATTAGCATCTCGTGCAATCCTAGTTTGGACTGCTAAGCCCCTCAACATGTGTCCACTGCTGTTGCATCTCTGCACTGCAGGATCCACATTAATGATCGGCAGCTTAAATAAACCTTCCGTGGTTGTTCTGCATCGATCAGGTGATCTGGCTATCAGATAAGCTAACAGATCTATGAGGGAGTCCTGCTGTAATTAAGTTGCTCTGTGGGAGTGCAAGCTTGTCTGTGTTCCACATAAACATTATACACGCCCAAAGTGTGCTACAGTATGGGACCGTCAACATCCTGTAGTGTTGCTTTTCATGTTTTTTAAAACCATCAAGCCAAATGGGAAATGTTCTCCCTGCGCTAATTATGAGTTGTAAAGCAGGTTGTGATTGTGGTTGATGGTTTGAGTCCCTGAGGGGGATCAGCATTCAGTTTGTTCGTTGCACTGTGTGATTAAAGGGACCAGCGAGGGAACGGAAGTTTAAATTGAGATGCTGATCTAATGAATGCAAAGGAAACAGAGTGTAAATCCTTTTAAAATGCTTGTTTTTTCATCGGTTAGGTGAATTTGATAAGACAACATGTAAAAAAGCATCCAGTTATTGAAAAGAGACATAAACCTTTTCTGAACTTTCCACATTAAATATATTATCATCCATCACTTCTACTATATATATTTATGTAGAATTTTATAGCAGCTCATCTTCTTGACAGATTTATTTCTGCTTTGACAACTGAAAAACATCTGTGTTACTCCATGTAATTGCATGCAGTCTAACCAGGAAATGACTATGCTCATTTGTAACATGATGAGTTTACGTGACAACTGGAGAGGGGATGTCCACACAGGTGGAAGTCACCCTGAAAAGGGTATATTTTTAGCTCAAACTGTGATAATTTTCATTTTTTCTCTCTGAAACCAAACATAAGTTAAGAAACATGTTACAGTCAAGAATTGTCATGCTTCAATCTGATATCCAGATAAAATGGATGTTCATCACTTAAGTCTGGATGGAGAGATGGGACTTTATCATTAAGAAGTTGCATTTCAGAGAACAAGGAAAAAGCTGTCATGACTGCTTTAATGGGAAAAAAGTAAAAAGAAAAAAAAACCTAGGTTTGAAATGTGTCATAGTTTGTATTTTGGTTTTAAATTCATGTAATTTAGAAATACATACCTAAAATTTTATATGTCTGTAGTCATTTTTAGCAATGGTAGATTTGCTTTCTGGACAAAATTCTTCCAAGCTTTTCCAAACTTACAACACTCTGACCTGTTCCAGCTTCAAGTAAGACACCAAGTGTTCATAAAGCACTTTTCCTAACCCCACTTGTAAAAAAATGTCACTTGTTCAGAGCAGTTGTTAATAAAGTTGACACAAATTTGAAAGCTTTACAGAAGATATGAGGTTAAGAAGCTGCATTATTATCATGTGATCATGCAGTACAATCCTGTTGATGTAGATAGCTATCAATCAGAGGTCAGGCTTCCTAGAACTACTCCTTGTTCAGGAAAAATAGGTGTAAACCCACAAAGTAAAGCAGAACTTGAACCTCAAATTTATTTAAAAGATATGCTATTTTTATAGACTGTGTATAAAAGATGGATGGAGCCTCCCAATATGTTTCTCAGAGCAAGAGTGAACATCGTTGAGCTGTTCTGTCATGGCAGCATCACACGCTCCTGGAAAATTAGCAAAGAGCTGGAACTGAGAGGGGGTGGGGAGCTGTGAGCATGGAGTGGATGATTGACGTCTATCAAAACTCTGAGCTGCCTTTTGCTAAGACCTAACTGAGCTAACCAGCTAATGGAGGTACATGGGCTAAAGCTAGGTGTGCTTTTAGCTGGATAAAGCCATGTTTGTGCTACAGGGTTAGCCTTCTTGCTGCTGTTGGATAAAAGGATGCAATTGTGCTGAATTTCAAGATCAAATAACATCTAAGCAGATGAGTTATTATAAAAATTCAACTCAGTTGTCTTAAAGGTAAACTCAGCTTATTATACTGTTATTATACTGCTGTAACATGTTATTTCTTCTGTGAAGTCGGTCTGTATTACATGGGAATCTATGGAGATTTGCTCTATTTTGAATCCCTAGTAAGTTGAGGGGAGAACTGCAATTTTTTGCACTTCTGCACAGGCTTCACTTTTTTTCTAACTAAATGGAGATTTTCTTTGGTTACGTCTCAAAAATGACCCAAACCTTTTGCATTGAACTGGTTTTTTTTTTTTTTTTTTTTTGTTCTGTCGCATCTTACTTGTGTTTAGACCACAAAGGGAATCCAAATTGAGTTAATTAAGTAATACCAGTGACATATCGCCAAGGGTACATTTATGTGTGTGGAATATTTCCTTTGTGGCTTTTCCACGCTTAAATGGACACCTGTGACACTAATGGTACTTGTCAGGTCCTTTACCTCACCAACCGCATGTTCATGTAGACGATCACATGCAAACATGCACAAAACTGAATCTCTGTTCTTAGCTTTGTATCCAATCAGAGATGCCTTAAAGATGAGAACAGTCGCAATTAATGGACACTCAGTCTGGGAGCTGCCTTCATTACGTGTGTGTTGTGCAAGTTTAAGGGGCAGTCTAATGGTCAAGTTTAAGGCTAATAGGACACATGGGAATATAAGCACCTGAGTGAGGCCTACTCTTCACATACTGCAGAGAACAAATTAGGTATTTGAAATACTAGAGCAGATATAACATACAAAAGAAAATGAAAAGCACTATTTTGACAACAGAAGAAGAATTTACCACCCAGAAGGTTTTAGTGTTTTCCTGGTACAACACACCTCAATAACAAGCAGGTGCAGAAGATTACAAAAACGTATGGGAGAATATCTTCTTTTGAATCAGGTGTGCTGTACCAGGAAAACACTAAAACCTTCTGGGTGGTAGCACTCGAGGACCGGACAGGACTCCAATTCTAAAGACAACTTAGAATAAGTAAACAGATTGCAACATTTTTGAAGGGACTTCTGAGATTTTTAAGTGCTCTGAAAATCTCACATATTACATGTAATTTTGAGACGGTGACAAAATTAACCTAAAAACGAATACAGGCAAAGCGGCCCTTCAATAAAGTGTTATACATTAAAATGATAAGTAAAAATATATTACTCAATAAATCTCTCAGATTAAAATCCTGTGTAACCCGCAAATATTAAAATATAAAGCTCACATTTACAACTAATAAGGCAGGACCACTTATAAACATTATATCTCAAGAGGCGCTGTCCCAACTCCCATTAACTGTGGCAAGAAATTGGAAAAAAATAATTAAATAAATTTTTAAAAATTTTAAGGTGATTTTTTAAAAAAAAAAAAAAAAAGCTAAAAAATTTCCTGCACCATTTAATCTCCACCGACAATCAAGGTTTGAAAACATTAAAATACAAAGTGGTTGCTGTAGTGACTCACTTTTGGTTTATTGGAAATGGTTTGGGATGTTCTTTACTTGTGACTTTATGATGAAATCCACATTGTTGGAAATTAATTTTCCAGATGTTTTTCTTTATAATCTTATTCCCATCTGTGCTTGATAAACACATTAATTATATATGTTAATTTGAATAGCTATTTTTATATGGTAAAAAGCAAAGCAAAAAGCAAAGCAAATAACTAAATGAAGGGATTCTGACATTGATCGTCATTATAACTAAGAGGATCAATATGGAAGTTAAAAGGAGATTTTTAGTGTTTTTTATGATGACACTAGTAAATCTGACCCAATATCCTCCCTTCAAAACAGGAATGTGATAATCAACAGTTCAGAGTATCCCGTTAGAGTTTCCCCAGCCTTTCCTCAGTAATCCAGCAATAGAAACCAAATGAGATCATCATTGTGGTCTACCCTCTACTGCAACGAGGTAACACTGGGCGTGATGGTGATAATGGTGATTATGGTGATTTCCCCAGCTGTGCATGTGAATAGATGGAGGGGTGAGTTTTTCTTTGTCTTGTCTGCGTCTGTGTGCTTCTTACACACAGCAAGGCCTCCTCAAGGTGAGATGAATCGTCTGTCCCTCGGGTTACTGTTTGTATCATGTGGCTGATTGTATTTCAACTGTTGATTAACTAAGTCCAGATTAATGTGAGGGTCATACTCTGCGAAAGACAGAGTGATGGCTGTAACAGTGTCATCGCTCAGAAGCTGTCTCCATAAATCGGGGCTTTATAAATGGTGCGCTGAAGTTCTCTATCTCTTTCTGGAGGCAAGCCCTATAGACCCCTGCTCTTCTGCTCGCCCCTCATCTTCCCGTTCCCTCTTCCTTTAATTACCGTGTTCATGCTTGGCGGGCAGCGATGACTTGATTAAGCCTGCCTTGTGCAGTTCCAGTCTCTACCCTGCTGATGAATGAGTCTAAAGCTTATTAACTTACTCATTCTGATCAATAAGGCGCTGGGCCCGAACGCTGCAAGGACAGAAAGGAAGCTGCCAACTGGGATGAAATCCATGCAGATGATTAGCATCTGGAACTGATCCTGCTGCTCTGTGAAGTCAGGAATACAGGTGAAGTTGATTTTCTAGATTATGATTTTTTTTTTACCACATTTTTCTTGTTTCATACATTAATCAAACACATTAATTTTTCCTCTTTTTACAATTAAGGGACTATATTAGAAGAGAAAATACACTGAATTGGTGTCAGTGATCTAAAACAAAGAGATTTAATGTCATCATTACAAATGATTAATGCAATACTGCTCAGAAGACTGTGAAGACATTAAGTGTTTGTAAAAGAGTAAAAGCTAGGCATCTATGACTATTACATAAGGGCTTCTGTATCTCCATCTCAGCATCATTAGTTTGATCCAACAAATTCCCTTCTTTACCTGAGGAGCAGAACAGAGATGGTTACCTTGTACCTTGAAATAAAATAAAAATTTCCATTCTTGATTTATAAAGCAGAATGAAATGCATCCTTCTCAAAGTAACAAATGAATGTATTGTTAAAATTTCATTAAACTGAGCATTTAGTTTTTAACGAAATGCATTACTTTTGATTTGTGGGATGATGCAAACATGTGGTGAATGTGTCCTGTTTAAGGGTAAAATGTGTCAGAATGAAACTTTTTTTGTATTCAAGGTTTCCTTCATGCTCAAGATTTAGATAATGTGTCAAATATTTCTTTAGAAAAATTAAGCTCCTCATGTAGTTTATTCTATTTTAGTCACTTGGCAGATGCTTTTATCCAAAGTGACTTACATGTGATGAGTGGTCAATTAACCGTAACAAGTAAGCTTACATGCATGTCTTTAGACAGCATGAGGAACATGCAAACTCCACACAGAAAGGTCACTGTTCAAACCTTCCTTCAGCCAAGGCTCGAACCAGTGACCAGTTAACCACTACGCCACAGTGCTACCCTGTTTATTATGTTTTTTAGAAATATTCTCCTGCATTTCAATGAATTCTAACCAAAAATTTAATAAGGCTCAGTTCTGCATGGGAAACCCTCATCTAGCTAGTAATACTCTGGAGACCTGCTCACTGTGTCTGTGGCATGGGGGAAAGAAGAAGGGTCTTATTTACACCCCCCCACAGCAGGCCTTTCAGTTCCCCCATGCTCTTTAGAAATGAGTGGCTCATCATTGCAGCTAATTTGGCTTCCAATGGAAGCGGTCAGCATGTGTGAAGCCTATACAGCAACATCTCCACACTTAATCCTTAGAAAGCGGGACAATGCTACACATCCGTCTGCACGGTGGAGCCACAAAAATCACTTCCTCTTATTGCATACAAATATTGATCATTTTTGGTGCAGAGGAGTCTGTATTTAACAGCAAAAGCTCCCATTATTGATGTGTTGTGGTCACGGACACAGAAAGAAACCCCCCCCCCCTCCCCTCACACACACACACACACACACACATACACAGACAAGAGAACTGAAGGCTGTTTGATTCATTTTTTATGTCGAGAAAAGAGAAGCTTCCTGTTGCGGGGAAGACAGATCATATGACACCCCCTCCACGCTGCCAAGGCTTAGCATTAGCTTTGGGTTTTTCAAGCAGGAATTTGGGATGTGAATATTTTATCTCTTAGCGAACTCGGCGGAACCAAACATGACTTTGGACTGGATGACCTGTATTGACCTCTGCCCCCCCCCTCTGCTGGCTGCTGTATACTTGTGAGCAGGACAGTCTTCTGGGAAGAGCCCCTTAAGATGATGTGAGCACCACTAATGTGACTGCAGACCGGCTCCATTTCAGCGGCATTGATCTGGTGCTGCTGGACCTTGCAGAGTGATGTTTCAGAGGAGGTGTGCTGAAGCCTGAGAGAGGAAGGAGAGCTGAATCTGAAATGGTGGAATGAGGGATGCGAATGTCGTGCAGATCCACTGTAGATGCAGGGTCACATTGGATCCATGACATACTGTATATGTGATCCTGTCAAAGTAAAATAACTCTGAAGAGTCAAAGTCAGAATGATGATAGAACTTCTGTATTGATCTATCTGCATACCAACAAAAGGACCATCATTTATTTTAGTTTCTTATTTAGTAAAGGAAACATTTTACCTTTATTTTATTTTTCTTTTAAAAAGCAGATGACTCCATTCCACAGTTTCCAGTAGCTTCACCTTTAAAAACTATGTTCAGTTGCGTGTTTCAAGTCATACAAACTGTGATTTGGAAGGAAATATATGAGGACAGAGTGAGTAGCCTGCAAAAGCAACGATTCTTCCTTCTATGTCTGTTTTTTTCCTTTACAGATGAGTAATTATGACAAAGTGATATTTAGAATATTTTTTACCCCATCATGCTAATATAAAACATATATGTGTACATGTATGAAAGACATCTCTTATGTATGACAACATGATGGGAATCTATACAACTGAGTAGCTCTCGTCCTTTTAGTACTTATTCAACATGTGTCCTGCAGACACAAGTGTACTTTAATTCTCATTTATTCCTTATGAATTTTCCAAACATGATATTTTCCAAAGAGGTAAAGGAGGAGGGTTTTTTTTTTTGTTTGTTAGCTAAATACAAGACAGGTTAATTGGTTCTTACCAAACGTTATTGCTGTGAGATTTTAAGCTGAAGTATTTATTTTCTTGCTGTAGATTTAGTTTTTGAAGTTTGTGTTTCTGTAAAACGAGGCAAAGTGAACAAATTCATATAGTATATTTCATACAAAAGACAACCTGACGTGCTGCAGATGATGGTGAGACGCAAATGAGATACGTAAATTACATTATCAAGTATCAATGTGAAATCTGTCATCAGCAACAGTGTCAACATCACCTCCATCATCATCTTTATTGTGAGTAAGCCAGGAAATATACTTAATAAAAAAGGAAAAGCTTCCTACTGTATATTACACAAAAGTAGGTGCAGATAAGAGTTTTGTGGACTGATTTTAAAGAACAACAGTTTGAAAAACTTCAGCTAGTTTTTTCCAGATATTAGGACCATGAAGACTTAACTCTACTGAGAGGTAAAAGTTAGCTTTAACTCACTGACTGGAAAGCAATCTGTGTTTAGGTAACCAAATGAAGCAAATGAGGAAAACAAGATATCTTGTATAAAGCATAGTGGAGGTTATATGATGCCTTTTGCACGGAGGTATTAAATGTTTAATAGAAACAATTGATCTGAAAGAGAACAAGATTTTAGATAAGAAATGTGTCAGATAACTGAGTCTCAGAGAAAAGTCTTGGATCTCAGCAGGGCAGAAACATGTAGCAGCACAAAGGAGATGCTGGAGAAGACCAGATGGACTGTGCTACACAGGCCAACAGCGAGTCCTCAGTAAAAAAAATGAAGAAAATGACTTTAATGTAATGGAAATGATAAAACATCACATGCTTTGTAAAACTTTTAAAAGCAGTGAATGTTACTGAAGAATTTGCTACATTTTTACAGTTGTGAAAAGACTAGAATGCAGTTAAATCTTTATCTGTGATCAGGTTTGGCTAAAATATTTAGAAATATTTTTGATGTTTGCCTGGTTGTGGTAAAACTGAACACTGCGTAATAACGAATGAGCTTTTTAAATGATTTTAACAAGGTTATTTCTATAAATTCAAACAATTAGCAGGCCATGTGTTTCCTAAGAAAATAAGCAGTAAGTAATATTTTTGAAGCGCTGTGCAGTTTTCATCTGATAAAAACACATTATCAGAGACTGACTTACTGTATCTGCAGCCATTTTAGTGACTTCTATTATCTCAGTCAATAACAGCTTTGTCAACAGTCTGCAATGTGTAGGCGGTGCCTTGAATATTTACTGAAACATTTTTATTTTACCAAACAGTATTTATAGAGTTGCATTATTAAAATGATAGAAGGTAATTACTGATGATTTAACGAGAACTATTCACCACTAATTAATTGCTCTGGTGTTGCCAGATGAATCAATTGCCATCAGAAGATTGTCTGTGGCCGAGATGAATCTCACGTGTAGGAGATTGTTAGAAAAGCATAAACAGATCAATGAAGCTTCACTTTATAGGCTAAGATAAAGCTTAGATATCCGTTCTGACTGGTGTCTGAGTGTGTGTGGGGGCCTACGGTCCGCCTGGAAACCAGAGCCGTAACACAAGCCCATTTAGCATATGGCATTTTTACCACGGAGAGGTAAACACAGTGGGGAGGCCAGGAGAGTAGTAAAACACACTGCTCAGGACAGATCTCCCTGTGGACTCACACACGGGATGGACACACACGCAGAGGACATGGTCCAATGACAACCTGAGGTCACTTTGTTCAATAACAGAAGTTTTATGGCTTTTGTCTTAAATCTAATCTGTCTTGTGATTTTCCTTCTTGTTAAAATCTTTTCAAAACATGAAATCATGTTTTTGTTTTTTTACTCCTGTGTAAGACTACATTAAAGTTTCACATCCTATATTGATATCTAACATTTCCCTCCTTTCTATCAGAATCACCTGAAAGAAATATTTCAACCTGTCACAACAATAAAGGATGTTGATACCAACTGTCAAACCTTAAACCCTAATGGAGCTTTTTGCTAAAAAAGTGACAACCTTAACAGATCAATGAAGCCCACAAGAATCACATTACAAAGATGTCAATGACCACACGTGCTGGATAGGAAAAACAAGAAGCAAAACATTAACCTGGGAGTATTAGGTTGTCTTAGAGTGTATATTGCAATATAAATATGGCCCCTCGCCTTGCCTAAATGTGAGCCTAAACTACATCCAAAGAGACGGAGCTGAAACATACGCTTGGTTCACATACCTGCAACCTGATTTAATGAATGGTAGTTGCTATGCGGCAATTTTTAGTCCAATCAGAGGACCTGAAAGGATGTAAAAGACCGGTAGCGGCAGGGTGTTAAGGACTTAGATGCCGGGAAACAGCACTAAGGTGGTGCTAGGCTAGAGAGAGGCCATAAAGGCTTGTTAGGGTACATTAGGTGGTCATAAGGCTTCATGAATGTTTCAACAGGACTGGGGCATTTGTCTTTCAGCCATACTGTCAAAAGCCATCTTGAGTTCTGGTTGGGGGGTGGGGTAAAGGGCTGCGGTTCCAGGGCTGAGACACTCTATTTTCCTGAGGCACAGCAAGATCACGCCAATGCGTGTCCACATGCACTGAGGGACATGCACGCACAGCCAACTTCCAGGAGCTCATGTACTCTTAGCTGTGGTGGAGCACTCAGTGGCCAGCACATCCTGCAGAGATGTCTCCATAACTGTCAATGTGCTCTCTGTTGGATGGTCTGCTGGACCTTTTAGCATTGAGGCGCATCAAGTGCTTAAACAGTCATTCTTGTCTTGAGGTATTACAGCTAAAACATCTACACCCTGGGGCTTTTCAGCTTCTCCCCTTTGACCTCATAGACCTTTGGGAGTTGCCTAAGGCCAGGGTCAATTGCTCCATGAACACAAGTGGTGAAGTTGTGATAGAACTATGCTTAAAGAAAAGGGAAGTAGAAGGCTAACTTTGCTAACATTCAGTTAG
Source organism: Pseudomugil tenellus (assembly GCA_037177515.1). Lineage (NCBI taxonomy): Eukaryota > Metazoa > Chordata > Actinopteri > Atheriniformes > Pseudomugilidae > Pseudomugil > Pseudomugil tenellus. Next base: position 12,628,933 of record JBAMHX010000020.1, read on the forward strand.
CAATTGTAATTGGTATTATTTACCAAATGATTGGATTCTTATCAGCTAACAACTCAGACTTTTTAAGCATCAAATGATAGTAGCAAGACACAGTTAAAAAAATAATCATTCCAGACTTAAATCAGCCTTTTTTTTTAACTTGTCTGCTGTCTTTTAGCTTTGAAACTAAAGCGGAGTGGCAGTATTACTGGGATTGGAGAGTGTGAGGTGGGGCAGAGGAGGATGGAACTAACTGGCTGATGAAGCCGTTGTCCTCCCCTCTCTTTGTGATGTAAGTTTGTAATGTCATTGACAGCTATTGATGGCTTTATGATAGTCAACTTGACCCCCCTCTGTGCATTCAGAGTCGTTTGTGCTCTCCTGTGTGTGGCGACTGGCAGTGCTTTTTTTCTGGAGGAGCAGGAACAGCGGATGTGAGTGCCTCTTGTCTGATCCACTTCAAGTGGTTTGAAATCCCCTACTTCCTCACTTAACATTTTCTGCTCACATCAGCTGCAAAAATACATGACATGCAATGTTAGATTGCTCCTGAAAAAAAGAAAACCTCAATTTCTTGTTTTTAAGGCCCAGCTTATCTTCCTCCCCCCAGTAACACAGAGCACAAACAGATCTCAGTGACTCCCATAAATGAGTATCGCCTTCTAAGCGTTCAACTAAATGAACAGCTTAGTTCGGATTAGCTGGACCAACAGCAAACATCTTTAGAGGCAGGGAGGTCACCTTGTCTGCGCATGGATGCGCATGTGGCAGTACAGTGTCCATATGTTGTAAATCCTTCCCCCAGGATCAACAGTTTTTCTTTTGCTCCAAGAAAAGACTCATTTATAAAGATTTTCCTCCTTCAGTCATCTTTTGACCCTTCCAAAAATTGCAGATACTTTCAGATATTTGGATCTATATACGTACTAGCTTTTTTTAAAAAGACCTACATGTGGCTCTGGCGTAACAAACAATTTGACACACGAGAAAGCCTTTCAAAGGTCTTACTTTGTGATTGTGTACAAATAAGGAGGGGGCAGTCACAGAGATGAGTGTTGCAGAAGGATGGAGGAAGGTGGGTAATACTGTAATAGTAACTCCTCTCCTTACTACCCTAATGCTAGCTTGATCACCGACAGGAATAACAGTTGGCTCTATACAAAAGCCTTGTGCATGAAGACACACAAATAGCACACAGTGAGCTATTGTAGAAGTTGATGCATGGGGAGAAGAAGCCTATAACACTTTCTTACATCCCGAATGACAATGCCAGATGTCAACCTACAAGCAGGCTTACCCCCTTCAGCACCGCTGCATATGAATCAGCCTCAAAGAGAATCAAAGGGGGGGGAGGGGGGGAAGAGAGGGAGGGGGGGGGGGGGGGGGGGGGGGGGGGGGGGGGGGGAGGGGGGGGGGGGGGGGGGGG
>JBAMHX010000020.1:12641615-12667191 GCA_037177515.1 Pseudomugil tenellus
CCCCCCCCCCCCCCCCCCCCCCCCCCCCCCCCCCCCCCCCCCCCCCCCCCCCCCCCCCCCCCCCCCCCCAACACAAACTACCTCCCTCTCAGATCTCAGCCAATGCTGCATAATTAACAGGAACGCTGTGTGTGGATGTACACTGTCTTGGTATAAACTGCAATAGAAAACCGTGTTTAATACTGCATCCAAACGCAGAGCAAAAACCTTTTCTAGTCAGGAAACTGTACAAAAATTACAAAACACAAACAACCCCCCCGCCCCCCCCCCAAGAGATTCTCAAGTAATTGTTATTGCTTGTTTACATCACACCAGAACAGTTTGCACCTAGCAGCGTGTATGAAGCATTTCCACTCCAAACGACATAGAAAGCACACTTTTTAGATTTTTTTTTCCTTTTCTTGAGTTACTGTATGGCTGTGTTGTCTTTTTTTCTTTTTTTTGGTTTGTTTTTTCTTGTTGTGTTCTATGCTAAAGGCAGAGAAGCAAGCGATAATCTGTACACTGTATACACAGCACACCCCTTTCCTCCCACCCCCCTCGTCTGCATCGTACCAGAAACATCAGAATGTGAAGGTTCCCAAAAGGAAAACAAAAAAAGAGAAGTTACCGCTCTGCTTTAAGAGGCAGTTGTGACCAAGCTGGGAGAACCAAAACCCTAAGGAATAAAATAAATAGAAAAAAACAACAACGCTTTATTCATCCGTATGTACAACCTGCGTTTCATTTTAAACCATATTTGATTTTGACATCTTCTGAAACTACGGGACCATAAGAATAATCCATAATTCAGGTTAATAAAAGAATCTTCTCAGAAAGAATACAACCATTAATGTTAAAATGATAAAAAAGTGCCTCTTTCACACTTTCAGAAATATTCTTATTTTTGCTACCAAGATAAAGACTCATCTAAAATAATTAAAATGAATCTATACAGAAAAATAAAACTTAATTTAATACACTATATAAACCTCTTGACTAAATTAGTCTAATCATAGAATTCCACTCAAACTTTTCTTCTGCAGTGTTTCTCAAGATCAGTTTTTTCCTCCATGTCTTCTCTACAGTTTCAATTTCATAAAAGGAATAAAACAAAAACAACTAAAATAACAACATCATGAAATAAAGAACAGCAAAAGGCAAAACCGGCTGAGTGTCTGAGCTCCGTCTGTGGATTTAAACCTAACTTTGGAGTCTTTGCTGCCGTTGGGGAAACCAGGTGGAAACCAGTGAAGAGTAGGACTTCAGAGGAAATAAAGAACCAGTGGACGTCTTTTTTTTTTTTAAAGTTTTTTTTTAGAGGAGATTGTAAATGGCCGCTTGTCCACTTATAGGAATACATTCATCAGAACAGAAAGATCCCACAACCACTGCTGCCCCCACTTTTTTAAAGTCAGTGTACCCCACCAGGAGGCCTACAGTAAGTCACACTACGGTGAATGCAGCTGGACCGGCTCATCGCGAGGCTCTCCTCCAGGAGTAGGGGGGGTTGAGATCCATCTCCCAGAATTCTGCACACTCCTGCGTCTGTTTGGGGCCCAGCTGGACAGACAGCAAACTTGGGTTCAGGTTGGGGGGGCACAAGGAAGGAAGGGAGGGAGGGTTGTCAGGGCGTGGCCTGGCTGGTTCAAGGTGCAGTCGGTGAGTTAACGCGTTTGAATTCTTCATTCTTAAAGGGCCCGACGCGCTCCTTGCACCAGCTGGTCTCTGAGGTTCGTCTTTAAGAGGCTTCATGAGGGTCAACAGTATTTCTGCAGAGAAAACAGCAAACATGAGCTCACAGATTTAATAAGCTGTTCAACAACTGATCAACTTGAACCCATCTGTGGGTAAACGGAGCAACTTTTTGCAAACCCCCCCCCAAAAAAACTATTTGAAAACACATGGCAACACACCAGCACGTCAGTAAATCCCACATGCAAGCACTAATGGCCTAAGAGTAAATAATTGAAATAATCTAAGTGCCGATATTTTTCTATAAACCTGGAAGGGCAGTAAATCAAGTGACAGGTATACACAACAGTCTGGAGTGAAGACAATCAAACAGCAGCATGGTGGTTAAATATTCATGGCGTTTTACAGGCTTAAAAGCATTACAGTCCACAACAGCGCACTGCAGATGCTAAGCTAACAATACCGGTGAGACGAAGGGAGATGGATTAACTGGGTTGACGTTAAATGAACGACTAGCAGCAGCAGAGACGGAATATTTTCATGCTTAAAGTGTCAGTCAGCGATGTCGCCGTGCAACTTATCATCCGAACAAATTGTGCTCCTGAGCCTTAAAGACGGGACCAACTTTTACACAACGTGTGGAGTAAATGGTCTGGCTCTGAACTGCCCACTGCTAATTACATCACCGCCCCCGAGTTCAAGTCAGGTAGGAGAACTCTGGCAAGTGGAGTTACATAAACTACCGAATAAATTATTCAGTTGCAAGACTTCTTAGTAAGTGTACCCAAACACTTAGAGCCTTAGAATAACACGATGCAGACATTCTGCAGACAATGTGTAAAACCTTAAAAGGTCTGATTTGTTAACCTTAAAGGAAGCTTATATGAGAACAAGTAGCTGCTGTAAAACTTAAGTACATCACTGCGTTTGGAGAACTTATAAGGCCAGTTCGCTCGTGTAGTATTTACCTGTTCCTGCCCCATGGAGGGCAAGCCTGGCGAGGGCCCCGATGCCATGGACGTTACGCTCATCTGGCCCGCCATCTGGCCCATGCTGCTGGTTGCCATGTTGGTGGCCATGGAGACGTTGTTTAGGCCCATGCCGCTGCCGTTGTACATGTTGCTGTTACTCTGCTGGGTGAACTGTGGCGACGGCTGCTGCTGTGAGAACATACTGAGGAGAAGGCACACATGAGAGGAAGGGTTAAATTCAGAAAGAAAAAGAAGAATGGATCATGTAGCAATGCAGATGTTTGGTAGATGTAGAGAGGAAGATTTAAATATAAATATGCTTGTAAAAAAGTTGAGCTTTTCACATTCAGTTCTTATTTATGCAACTAAAACATGCTAAAACTTCCCCAATTAAAACTATTTGGTCCATAAGGAGAATATTTTTTTGATTGAAAAACAAAATAAAACACAAAATATGACAAAATAACTAATTAATACTGATTAATTTATCATTCTACAACAGTAGTAGCTGCCAGCTCTACCTATTGCCTGCCATGTTGCCTTGCGGCCATCCGTTCATGTCAGGGGAACCCTGGAAAGCAGCGTTTTGTTGGCCCTGCTGCATCATCGGAGACTGCGCGTGGGCCATGCGAGGAGAAAGCAGGGGGCTCTGTGGCGTGCCGGGACCTCCAAAACCTCCATCTGCCTGTTGGCTCATACCTGTAGTGGGTGGATGCATCAGAAGTGTCAGGCGGACTTTACCTGCAGGGACCCGACTACAAGCAAAATCCACTTTTACAAAAGGAGTGCGGTTAATATCAGCATTCCATGTGATTCACAGACATGCCACATAAAAGACACAACGATCAGAGTAACACATTCAGAGTGAGGGGAGATGTGAGGTTACTGAGGATTACACATGCCTGCCTGTAAGCAGGGTCACTGATACGAAACTCATATTTCCTACATGCAGCAGACAATGAAGTAGGATAAGAGGGGAGGAGAAGGTGTAGAGAGATAAGAGGAGAGAAATGATGTCTAACAAAACTAGCGCTGTACAAACCATCAATTCACATTAAGATTTAGGAGTGCAGGACAAACTGAACATGTCCTAAGGCAGCTACACCCACATTACTTGTCAGACTGGCAGGTGCAGCCAACAGTTTGGAGTCTGTGTGTATCCTCTTTGATTTATTGTGTCTTGGTGCTCTCTAGTGGAGGACAAATGCATAACCAGGACACCATTTTAGGCAGATATCAACAAAAGATCAACAAATCTGCTCTAACAGTAAAGTGTCAAATGTCCTGGAAAAAAAAGCATCTCCCTCCTGCAGTCGTCACTAAATAACATCACATATTAGATGATTGCTAAAAAAAAAAAAAAAGAAAAAGAAAAAAGCATGTGATGCTTGCGGCTACAGCAAGACACGATGGTGCACACACGCACGCGCGCACATACACAGGTTTGTTGGGTGAAACGTGTGGTTTTGGTTGGGGGGAGTGGGAGCAGTACCTGAGTTGGGAAACTGAAAGGCACTGTGCTGCATTTGGGGGCTGAGTACGGCCCCGTACTGTCCGCCCATCATGTTTGTGTTTCCCATCATCATCTGTGAGGAGGAGGAGGAAGTGGAGGAAGAGGAGGAGGTGCCATGCATATGGAGCTGTGAGTTCGGGGGGAGAGAGGGCAGGCTGGGGGAGAGAGGGGAGGAGAACGGGCTGGTGGGGGGAGGTGACGAGGCCAGGCCTGTACTGGTACCGTAGCTGGGTGGGTAGGGGAACTGCTGAGGGTTGGCCTGAGGATTCCGGGGGTTACTCATGCCTCCGGCGGCCATGTTGGGAGGCATGTTGAGGCCCTGGGTCCTCATGGCCATGCTCCGCTGCTGCTGGACCTGCTGGGCCTGTTGCACCTGCCGCTGTCTCAGGTGATTGCTGAGCAGCTCCCGCTGACGCTGCGCCAACATTTGAGCGTTGATGTTTCCCTGAAAGTGGGATTAAAAAAAATGCAAATATCTGACATCAAAGCTTTTCATTTTCTATTAATCAGCTAATATAGCCTACATCTGTATCATCAGGCATGTACAGAAAAACGTTTGGCTCACCTGGTTTGGAGCATTGGCTCTAAGAGGTAGGTTCACATTTGACACACTACTCATCTGAGTCATCATTGGCTGACGGTTCTACAGGGACATAACAGAGAAATTTAATGAGTGCAAACATGTCTACTGAGTATTTTAAGTTTCTCCAAACGCTTGAAATGCCTGCAAGTTTAGTGAACGGCTCTTTTAGTTGCACAATTTTAGTGAAAGTGTACTGAAAGACTAGCTGGATGACCTTTAAGTCCAAATATCTGTTGTGTGCACTAAAGATCTGCCAAATTGTCAGTCTGAAGGACATATTGCACAACTCTAATCTGTGTGTTTAGTCACACAGTCACTGATAAAACGTAGAGGTTGCATTAGAGTCCACATCCGCTATGATTCCCAGCTATACCCGCGTGTACCTGCTGTGACTGAAGCCGGTGCTGGAGCTGCAGTCGTAGTGTGTTGGGCTGATTCGGGACCACCCCAGTGGGCCTAAGCCCAGGCCGGGGCTGCATTCTTATCATAGGGTAACCTGGCCGTGGGCCCATCTGGCCAGGCATGGGGTGGAAGCCAGGCTCCTGCATGGGAGCACCAGGGTATCCCCTTGGTGCCATATGGGATGGTGGGGGCCCGAATTGCTGAGTGTACATGGGTGGTTTCTGGTCTAAAATCATGGCTGGGTCCTGGGGGAACTGGTCCTGGTCCAGGGTCTGGCTCTACAAGAGAGAGTCAAACATAAAGTGATTACAACAAAATATCACAAAAAAAAGCTGAACGAACATGTCAGGACAGATCACCTGTTCTACCATAGCAGGGATTCCTAGAGCGCGATCAAGCTCCTCCAGGCCATCAAAATCTTTTAGTGCCGTGTACAGCTGGGACATCAAGGCCCCCTCATCCACCGCACTCCCATCACCTGAGCTGAGCCCTGGATTGCACAGGGGGTCATCCTGAGGTGCAGACCTGGAGCAAGACGAGAAAAAGGGCCTAATTATCACTCATTTCCAAGAACTGTTCCAGTGTTAACCACAGGAAACAGAAGCAATCAGACTTTAAACATCGTAAAAAAAATAATGTCAGAGGTGCCTTTTAGAAGATTTAAAGGTGAGAAAAAATGTACCTGTTCTGGTTTACAAAAGCCGTCTGTTCAATTGGCATCATACTGTCTGGCCAAGGAGCCGTCTGGTTGGGTGGAGCTTGTTGCTGGGAAAAAGGATGGCCAACCATACCCATATCCATGTCTGGTTGTGCTGTATAGAGAAGAATCAGGACTACATATTAGACATTTAACATAGAAGTTGCACTACTGTGGGGCAAATGTGGTAAATAAAGATGACACAATTCCAGAAAGAAACAGCCAATCTGGGTTACAAACAAAATGCTGCTCAGTTGCTAACCACAAGGTGGCATCCTTTACAAGTAAAAAGCATCTTCTCAGAAAGAAAAATCTATTTTCTGCATGAATATTAGGACTTTACGGCATTGTGCTCTCACCGTTGGCCATCATTGAGGACTGGAGCATTGGCCGTGGACCTGGCTGGCTGTTGGGCCTCATAGGAGCACCGCCGGGTCCCATCCTGCTCTGCATGCCACTCTGCTGTCCAGGGCCGGATGCACCCAGAGGAGGTGCAGAAGCAGAACCCGCCCAGCCTTCCTGCTGCTGCATGCCTGGCCTTGGACCACCTGGAGCCATCAGTCCTAGAACAGCAGGCGCAGACACGGATAAGAGAAGCGTTGAGAAAACCTTGGTGCAGCATGAGAGGAAGAGCCATCTATGCAGAGCAGGAGAATGTTTGAGGACTACCGATACCAGGGACAGGCAGCTAGAGAGACTTTATGCTGTGTGGGCGAATATTTCCTGTGACAGGAAGTGAGTCATTGTGTCGTGATGTGATCTGCTAGGCTGAGCGACATAGAGATAGAGGGAGAGAAGTTTCCTCAGAACTTCCACTGGTTCCACTGGTTTTGCCACTATAGAATAGTCGGGTTGAACTCAGCTTGTGTGAGAAATCTTTTCCAAGGTAAAGTATTCACCTGTATCTCGGAGCTTCTGCTGCTTAATAAAAGCCGGTCTAAGCATTTTAACTTTAATTCAATCAAAGCTTTTGACATTTAGAAAAAAAGTGACCTACCTGCATTAACCATACCGGCCTGGTTCGGTATCATACCATGATTTCCCACCATGCCTTGCTGCTGCATAAGAGTGTATGGGCTTGTGGCTCTAATGGGGTACTGTAATGAAGGCTGCTGAGGGGAAACGTTCATGTCCAGAGAGACGCTCCTCACAGGCAGCCCCCTGCCTGGCTGGCCTGGTCGGACACCCCCAAAGTCTAAAGCAGAGGAAATAAATGCAATTTTTTTTATTTAGCATTATTATTTTTCATTTATTTAGCAACTTGGAAGGAAGCTTTGTGGATTTTGTGTAAAATGAGATTAGAACTCACTGGTCTGGCCCATGCTGGCTCCGAGGCCTCTGTGCTGCTGCGCTGCCATGGCAGAACCGGTCTCCGGCATCTGCAGGATGTTGTTGATGATGTTCTGCTTGTCCATCGGACTGGGCAACGAGACAGGCCGAGGCTCGCAGAAGAGCTGCGGCTGCGCGTTCTGCAGGTCGTTCAGGATGTCATCCAATTCTGATGACTGGAGGACAGAGAGGCGAAAGGGAAAAGAGTGAAAATGGGAGCTGATTAGCCATTTAAGCTTCCATTTCCAATTAGTCTTAGCTTACTGGTACAGTTCCATAAATAAACGTGGCAATCCTACAAACTGAAGAGTCGGAGATGAAAGCAGAAGGTCTGGCGTAATATATAACATTCAGTATGACTTTCCTTCAAAATCTAGGCCAGACTTCGAGTTCACCCATCAGCATTACATGTCACTCCTCACTGACTCCTTCAGTCAAACAATATGAAATCTCTTTAGATTTTTTTTTATTTATAATCTTTAATCAAAGGCAAAGTCTAAATGTGACACCACTATAAACATTACTAAGCAACAACAGAACAACGGTGATGGAGAAGCAGCAATAGCCGGGACTTTGGTTGTTGCAAAAGTTTAAACTCCTCTATGCCCGACTACTATAAACAACTGAGCTGAGCCAACCCAATACAGCCCAAGGCTGCGTTCACACACACACACAACTGGGTTTTAGACTTTTCAAACAAATCAGAGGCCAAGTGAAGACTGCTTTTACTTTTACAGAACCAATCTGAGCCTATTAGATTAATCTTTTGGACTGTTGTTTTGGTTATGAACCCTTTTCTATACATTTGTTTCTCATCGTGACACAAAGTGACAGACCTGAAAGATGAAGTCTGATTAAAACTCACGACAATCTTTAGCCTTTGGACACTTTAGTCAACACAGATTGATCCAACAGTTGCCGCAAACATTATTTTATCAAAAAAATACCATAATATTCACATCTTGAGGTCAATTAGATTGAAAATTAAGTCATTTGTCAAAACAGCAGACAGGTAGCTAATATTTCTTAGAGGTCTGAGCTTTAGGTAAATAAGTTGCACTGGCTCTGACTGTCCACCAGGGAGCAGTATACCTGGAATGCCTGACATCTCCTGGTCGTGACATACTGTACAGTAGCAGAACACAACACCCGCACTGTTCAGTGCTGCATCTCAATCTTCAAGACAGTGACATATGTTGGTTGGGCAGTGCTCTGCTGGGGAACATGACAAGGCAGCCAAAAATATCTTAACATTTATCAAGGGAACTCAAGGCCCACTGCCTTCCAAATGCCTACTTAGTAGACCTTTGCTCCTCCAACAAGGTAAACCCAATTCCTTTTCCAACACGCAGCAGAAAATGGCATGACACAGTGCTGGTATTACTGAGAGCAGACTGGATATGCAGGAGAGCTGGGGAGAGTAACGGAGTGAGGGTTAGAGTGGTGGGAGAAAGAAAAGCCCTAATGAGGTCAGGAATGATGTAATGCCCGTGTATACTCTGCTTTCCTCCTCCTCTCTTATTCACTCTCCTCCCACTTTCTACTCTACACTTCTCTAGTTGCTTTTACTCTTAATGGGTCCCGTTTCTATCAATCCCTGATTTTTTTTTCTTTGCATGTCACTGCACGTAATGTAATCCATGTCCTTGTTTTCTACACATCACACCCTTTCACTATATAAACCTCAGGAAAATAAAGGCCAAGAGAAAAAGCCAACATTAAATTGTTGAATGGCTCATCTCCAGCTATTTCTTATTCACAAATCACAATTTTAACCACAATTGTAGCTTTATTTTAACTCGAAACGCAAGAAAAAGGTGACTTGTGAATAGTGATGAGGAGGGAAAAAATAAAAGAAGTATGCGAGGAAACAGAACAGTGACAATCCAAAGACAACTTTCAGATAATAGGCACACTATTTAATGCACTTCATACATCATCTGCTGAGGTGTCCTACATTTCAAGCATCACTTATACCAGTGGTTCTCAAATTTGCATGCGAAGCAGCCACTGGCTGTTTTCTTAACAGCCAGGCAAAGATGAAGCAATGACTAACACGCACTTTTAGCAGACCAACATGTGCTCATCTGATGCTAAACTCCAAGAACTGTGAATGAATAACTCGCATCTCCAGCATCTTTAATCCCTGCACATTATGAGGGCAGTGTTTGTGTGGAGCTCAGGACCAGGAGGACTGACCGTGTCTTTTTGACCCAGGTTTATGAGGAAAAGAAACTAAGAAACAGCAAATAAAGCAGAAGTGCCACTGTCAAGTCAGGCCAAATGAAAAGTCGTATCAGCCCTGGAAATACGGCATGACTTTTGCAGCTAAATGCAAAAAACACAGAAAAGCATGACTCTTAAAAAAGCAGAAGTGGCAGCTCCTCTACAACATCAGTGATACATTTTAACATCAGCTGGAAAAATTACTCATAAATCTGTTTTTGGTGGATCTGTTGGAGTAATTATTCTATAAGGATTTAAATCCAACAAATTGAGCAATACTTTTCATTAATCAGCTTCGCTGTCAACTGCATTTGGAGAAAGAGGCCAACACTCCCATCGGTGGGGGTCATTACTTTGCTACAACTCATTTCAGTATTGTTTCTTTAAACAAAGTATGATAAATGCTTAAATAAAGTCTAAATGGCATTACTATGTACACATACGTTCAAACAGACAGTATACCAACATGTAGCATGTATAATCATTTTTTGATTTAGCAAAAACTAAAATCTTCAGCAAAGCAAGCTGCAAAGAAGAAAGTATTAAATATCTCAGATTTATTATTGCAAAGTTTTTCAAAGTATTTCTATGAAATAAAGCCGGTTTATTTATCAGGGACTGGAAAAAGAAGCACCGTTACCCCACTTACTCCCATGCTGCGTCTTGCTTTTGCAACCTACATCCATCACACCACTTTAAAGAAGAATCGCTGACTTGCAGATATTGCATATGTCAAAGCAACGACCCACTGATGCACTGTTTGCCACTTTGTCTCTTCTGCAGAAGTTCACAGCCTCTTTTCACTGTGATCACTCACTTAAGCTACAATCCAGCTGCTGTCATTAACCTGCATTTCATATCCATTTTGTCAGGCAATTAGTGGCGATAAAATAACTATTTTATCTGCGGAGCAACACCCTGCTCATAACTACTGCTTAAGAAAGCATTTATGCCTTGTGATCGAATTACACGCCACTTACCGTGTCTGACATGACATGCTGAAAAGCATGTGGAGAGGAATGCATTGTGACTGCAGCTGCATAATGATTCTATGGCAGAACCAGTGAGAAAAATCTCCCCTTTTTTATACAACACTTCTGTCTCGAGATAGCCAGACTTTGATTATCTGTAAATATTAAATAATAATCTGGCCATTTGAAAAAGATGCAGAAGTTAAATTTAGTTGCAGAGATTATGAAGGAATATGCAAGGATGGACCTAATAATACAGAGGAAAGAGACAATGAGGGGCTGCAGGTGTGACAGAGGTGAAATGTGACACAGCTGGAGGATAAGACAACTGCTGCTTTGGTAAACCAGCATATGGAGAATGAAAATACAGACTTTCAGCAGATCGGACGGCAAAGAAATGGCCAGAAATGGCAGATGGTAAATGAATAGTCAATCAGTCGCTTGAATTAAGAAGCAGTCTATGCTGATTAAGAGAGGATCTCTTAACTAGTTTGGAAAACAACCAGCCTGGAAAACAACCTGCGATTATTCTGTCAATCATTGACGGTTAATCTAATTCGGAGCGGCACAAGCCTGAACCAGTCACACAGTCAGCCACAGCCGTATCTCTGTTCCGATTTCTCATTTAGCTCGGCCATGGCCATCAATTATTCAACCCTCACACAATCATGTGGAGAAGAAAGGCAGAAAAAAGGAGGGACGGTCAGTGAGAGAGCAGTGGACGAGTAGAGATGAGGATCGCTGGATGCTCTTAAACTAGTCCAGTAAGTTTTCACACACGGCCAAGCAGCGACTCATCAGAAAGCAGCACAAAACCCACTCACACTCATGAAACGCCGCTAATAAAGTCATGGCTTGCTGCGTATCAAGCAAATGGCCCTTTTCTCGTCATTCAAATCTGTCACACTTTAACGAGCCAAGTGTTTAAAACATTATTCAAATAGAAAATTGCAAATATTCTAAATTTGTCAACATATAATGTTTCCTGCAGTGTGTATACACTAGGTGTATTTCATTTCTCTTTGGCTTTGTTTCGTGTATATTCTACAAATACAGCACTCCCTCTCGCTGCTATCTCCATGGTAGCAGAGAAGACATGCAGGAGCATATGGCTCATCATTTTCACTCTGCATGCCGAGGCTGGGCTCTCCTGGGGGTATCTACACCTCTCTCATCTCTCCTTTGTTCGGTTCAGACTCTCTTATTATCCATCCAATCACCTTTTTCCTCTTTAACATATGTACTGCAAGCATGCAGGCACATGATGTACATTTACAGCTGGTGGGCACAGCGAGGTGACATTCGGTGCCTCTGCACACTTTTTATAAAAATGTGAACATGCATTACAACATAAATGTGACTCCTGTTTAAAGTTGCTCCTATCTAACCAGCTTGGATATAGAATACTTTATGTAAATGGCAGAGGAAGGTAACGGTGTAATTTAGCGTAATTCTATGTAATTCTGTGGTTAAGCACATTTTCAGACTTGTGTTTTGTGTGTTTAGTCAAGCATGTCATACACACGTCTCCTGTATGAAAGCATACGAGTCTCAGTGAAGCCTGGTTTTCTTTCCTGCCCTGTTGAAAACATTTGCTTCTCTGAAAATTTTAAGTTTCGCCAGAAAAACTCTCCCCGCTCACTCCCTTTTACTCCTCCTTTCCCTTTCAGCGCCAGGCCTGCCTTGTGCATGGTGCCAAACCTGAGGATTCTGGCCAAATGAAACTGGGATCAAATGGCTGAAGAACCACAGGGGCTCCTTCCAAATGTCACAGTTGTTTGAAGCTGGCGGATAGATTCCTCTCAGCCTGTGCTGCCAACACAACAAGCAGGGAAAGGTCCAGATACCTTCATAAAGAGCAGTGACAAGACTATATCTGAATGTATAATGTTGTCTGCTCTCCTTTTTGCCCATTTGTGCCTTTAACTGCAACATTCTGCGCGGACATGGGACTTAGACGAGCCAACATCTGCTACCTAACCCAGATTTATGCTCAGAAAAAAAGGACAAGTAGAGCAACAGAAGGCCTCATACGTTGCTTTTCTCAATAAGATCTGGTTCTTCCATCGCTTTCTAACACATAAAATCTTTTTAAGTTCCCTCTAAGACTCCACAGGAGGAGTAAAGTGTTTTGTGGCGACTGACCTGCTCAGCGCGGTCGTATCCTGCATCCTGTTTCTCTGCTTTGACCTGCGGATGTTTGCCCCCTTCGATCTTCACCTCCCCAGGCTCCAGCTTAGGGACCTTGTCCTTCATTACAGTGTCATCTTTATCCAGTAGATAGCGGAGCAATGCATTGTCCTTCTTCTTGGGGCTCAACGGCTCCTGCTTTGGAGTAATTTCTGCCCCAGATGTGGTGTTACCAGCACCCTGTGTTTGGTCTTGGCCCAGTTCTTTGCCTGTAGCCTCTGCAGTGAGCTTGGCGAGGTCCACAGGAGACGTGCTGTTCTGAAGAAGTTGGTGGAGGATTTTGTGTTTTTCTTTGAGGGACGTGGCATGAGTGTTCCCCCCAGTATGGCCACCCCGGACCCCTGTGCCAGCCTGGTCCTTGCCCTCACCTCCTGCACTCGGAGACAAAGGTGTTTCCAGAGGTTCGGGCTTAGTGGTGAGCAGTTGCATCAACTTGGTGTTCCCCTTATTGTCATGCATGCGGTTGTGAGTGTCGTGGCCTTCAGGTGGGCCCTCCCTCTCCTCCTTGGGTTCAGCTTGGTTCTCCGTCTGGGCCTGGGTGTGTCCCTGACTAATGTCGGAGTGAGGTCCAAAGTCACTTGATCCTGCTGCACTGCTACCTCCTCCAAGTTTTGACATCAAATGAGTGTTTATCCCTGACCCTGGAGTGACCCCAGCTGGGGAGCCCATCTTCCGGTCTGGAGAGCCCAATGTATGTGCATGAGGGGCCCCATGCCCATGTCCTACTCCGTGGCACTCACTAAGGGCCTGAAGAGCTGACAGAGAACTGCTAGTATAGCTATTAGCATGGCTGCTACTGGTGCTACTACTTGCAACTCCGGGCCCTCCTCCACACATGCCCACTGGGGAGGGTGAGTGCAGGCCACCCGCTACACGAGGGCTCCCTGCACCTCCAGGACTACCTCGGTGCCTAGGTGACAGCATAGAGTTCTGCTGAGGTGGATGGGGCCCTCCGGCTGGGCTGGGGCTGGCACGAGAGGGGCTGTTTATTCTCCAGTTTGAGCCCTGCTGGGGCGGCTGCATGCCCCCAGTGTGATTGTGTGGTGGAGGACAGCCGAAGCGGTAGCCTTGCATATGACCCCCCATGGCTGCTGGTTCTCTTGGACCAGCTGGGCCAGGAGGCGAAAAAGGCGTGCTGTTGCTGCTGATAGTAGTGTCTTGGCCCTGAGGCCCCAAACCTGGCAAACTGCCTGGGGTTGGTGGAGTCATGGAGGGGGTGGAGGAGTTCATTGGTTTGGGAGCCATCCCCGTTGCCTGACTGCCAGGACCCATGTCCTGACCCATTCCACAGACACTCTGCTCCCTGGAAAAACACCAAGACGAGGACTGATCAGTGAGTTGTCACTTTAAAATGACAGGATGAGGACATGAGGAGAGGACAAGGACAAGTGGTGAAGTGCAGATAATCTGCATAAAAGATATTAGTAGCCTTGTTTGCAGACGTTATATAGACAAGGGGTTTCCAGATCTGGTTCTCAAGGGCCACAGTCCTGCAGATTTCCATGTATCTCTGCTCCAGCAGACCTGACTCAAATTAATCAGTCAACGCGCAGAACTTCATAAGCTGTTAGATCCGTTTGATGCAAGTCAGGTGTGTTGGAACAGGGATACAGCAAAAACCAGCAGGGCAGACGCGGTTGGGGACCGACTATGGACACCCCTGATATAGAAAAAACATACATATACAGATAAATTGGGTAAACGCAGTAACACACAGGACACAGTTACAAATGTATATCCAAACATATAAAGACTTCATTACACCAAGGGTTTTATGTGGCTCCTAACCTTTCATTGTGTAAAATAGATTTAAGCTCAGATCCAAACAAATCTGAAGTGTATCTGAAACAATGCAAAAAAAAAAAATCCTCTGTGGATCGTTTCACAGTGGAATAATTGCAGATTTGCAAATTCTTAGATGTATCAGACTAACATTTTTAAATGGAAAAAGCCCTCAAGAGAAGTATGAAACCATGTAATGTGGATAAAATATGCTGCCTTGCCAGTCTCTGGTTTGACCCGTTCTAACATCTGGTGGGATGTTGGAGGAATGTCCCAAGAGACAGCAGATGCTCTAAGCATTGCATGGAAGTAAACAGAAAATATAACGAACTACAGAGATTAAAGAAAATGTGAAGATTCTGAAACAAATTTAGGCCCGGTATCCCCTGGCATTTCTGCAAAGGGGGATTTGTGTACCGCCCACATTGCTCTAAACCATTTTTACTCCAAATATGCACAACATTTATTAGAGAAAGCAATTCTGTTGATATAAAAGACAGGAAATAGGAACCACGTTATCGAAACAATGTTCCACTGTACTGGAAGATGTTTTCTCCTGGATGATACTGGCATGTCTGACTGTGAGCCAGTTAACTGACTAATCATCTCATCTGCATGTAGTGCATTAAGGTGTTAGGATACGCTGCACGGGACCAACATCACACAACGCGAGTTAGTAGAAAGTGTAGATTACCGTATTTTCTGGACAACAAGTCGCACATTTTTTTTTAACAGTTTGACTGTTCCTGCAACTTAAATACTACCAAAATTACCATTAACAGCTGCAAGATGATGGGCTTGTGACAACTTTATGCTGAGAGTGTGTGGGGTGGATGAAAAGCATAGGTTACTTTTTCTGCAACGAAGAAAACAAAGCAAGTTCATCACAGGCTGAAGGTAATATGGTCTAAGCTTGTGATGCGTAGTGGGGCCTTTAAATACACCCAAGCAAAACTCATAACCTACAATCTTGTAGCCAATCGCCAGTTTTACTCTATTCTCAAGCATATTTTTTCAAGCCAAATAAAAACAGTCTTTACTTGGATATTAAGCATGTGTTTCATATCAGCAGGTTGGGGTATTTTATAAACCTGTGGGTTGGAGAAAACAACTTGAGCATCATGAGCCAGAACAACGAGCTGCCTGAAGAAGTTTGTCAACGGGTAGTTGCCAAGTTGAACACATGTAGTTACCAAGGATATTAATATAATATTTACTGGCAGGTCTTATGAATAAATGTGACTTATAGTCCGAAAAATATGGTAATCAATTTTCTAACAAGAGTGCAGCTAGTGAGACATACCTCTGTAGTATGTGCAGGGACATGTAGAGCTGGGGTTCATTCGTTGCGGGCGAGCGCACCAGTTTGCTTTTTGTGTGAGCCGAAACGATGGTTCCATCAGAGAGGGAGAACCGATAGATGGGGCTGAATGCTTGGCCGTGGTGGAGCACTGTGGACACATTTCACACTTAGACTATTATCTGTGTTCATATGAAAAATTTCAGAAGTGGTCATTAAATTCTCTCAAAGCTAAAAACATTGTATTTGATTTTATAAGAAATGATTACATGATCATGTAACATCCAACGAGACTGAAGACAAAAACTAACCTTCCTGTTGGTGTCTTTTGGCAAAAGACATTTCTCCATCGTTCTGCAGGTGAAACCTCTGGATGCAGCGCCTCACCAGATCCTCCCAACCCGGCTTCATGGATGCACGCAAAAGGCTAGTATCCAAGGACGTTATCTTACCTAACCAAAGTTAACCAGAGTTTTCAGTTTTAGTCAGATAAAGAATCAATCTAGTGCTCCAACTGCTCCAAAACTACACATGTACTCCATGATAATAAATTAGTCTATTTAGAATTCAAAATAAAAACAAACAACTGTCAGCACTGATCAAACAAAAGCACCAGTTTGACACCAAACACAGCAGGTAGAGTTATTCCTGTTACATGTCGCCACACAGGCTCAAATTCCTTTGGAGCTTAACAAGTGCTTCCAGGAAATGTGTGTAAACATTGTACAGTTGTTCATAGTGGTGCAACACTTTTTCCTCACCGGAGTGCAATTTAAATGGAGACAGTGGTGAATTTAAAGGGCTCGCAAAGATATTGCTGCTTGAATGACAGCTACAGGGAAACGCTTGTCACAGCAACTTCTATTAACAGGACTCATTCACAGCAATACATCATATCTGACAAAGTGTTTAGGAGGGGGGAAAAAGAAGATGGCAGAGGCAATATCATTTCTAACATAGTGTTTACCTAAAAGCTAAGAGTTAAAAATCATACAGTGAATTTTCAGTAACACAAATTATGGCAATTATCTTGATCTGTGTGACGCTAACAGACAGCTAAATAAGCAGAAGCCTCTGTACAGAGTGGGTGGAACTACTGTAAATTACTGCATGTCAGCTGTGAGTGTGTGTTTGTGTGATGTGGAATCTGTGTGTGCGTGCCAGCACATTAAAGACAAGGAGGAGGAGGAGGGGGAGGGGGGAACTTAACTGTCATCAAAACAGGAATTTTACCTCCCAGACAGCAGACAAAAGGTGGAAAGATGCCTCAGCTAACGTGTTCAATCCTAAGGGTCTTTACTAAGGATGTAATAATCTCTGAAATACTTTAACTGTAGTGTGAAGGGATTCATAGATGGGGGATTTAGGATACGTTAGTGCTGGGGATCCATTTTGGGACCATAATATTCTTTCAACACAGCAACAGGTTTCCTCTATAAATCCATTTCTGTGAAAACTGGTATTATGGGAGGTGTGGGCTAAAATCCCTGGTGACGTGTGCTCCATCGGTTTGGCATCTTCGATTGCGGGACTGGTTCTTGTACCTTGCAGGTCCTGGCGTGTAGTGAAGCTCTCATGCGTGGGAAGCATGGGCCTTTCCTTTGTGGGCACCCTCCGAGCCACGCAGATCAGACACGACTGGAAGTCTGAGGAAAAGAGGTGCAACGATATGTGGAGAATTAGGTAGAGGAGGTAACAAAGAGGGAAGAAAAAGAGACAGAAGGGAAGGGAGGGGGCATACATGATAGAGACAGAGGGAGGGAAAGAAAATTAAATGCATGTTATTCCCAAGAAGCATAATTAATACAGTTATTAATGAGCGCAGGGATCAGGGCTCTGTTCCAAGCAGCTATTGCTGGCAAGGGAAATGATGTAGTGTGACCTTTGAAGGGGTGTGTGTGCTCATGTGCATGCTTCTGGTTTCACCTGAAGTGCCAATTCACACAGATGACGCCTCCCCTGGTCCGACATAAAAGACCGCCATTGCTCAGTCATGACAGTTGCCTCTAACACGCATAAAAATGACATCGCCAAGTCTGGGACTGGGGTGACCTCAGAAAGTCTGCCTACTAACTTTCCCGTGCCAATAATACCCACAATCCCACGTTTCTGGCAAGGTAAACCCGTGCCAGGAGCGACCGCATTCATCTCTTATGTTGACTTGTAAACAAGACAGTGTTGTTGCCCTTTAAAAATATGAATATCCATGAATTCACTTGTTTTCCTCTTGTGTCCCACCTCTTCTTCATTTCTGGTGGGCATGTTCCTGCAACTGCACCTGCTGATTGTTCCTACCAGTAGCATGCGTGGAAACACTCACACATCCTCTTCAGTCTGTGTGAAAGTGTGATTGGCAAGCAACTGATTCATAAAGAATTCTCATTCAGGAGGAAACAACTTGTCAATGAGGTCCTATTAACTATCTGCTCCTTGTGGTGACAAATCCACTGGTAACATATCTGAAAATGTATCTTATGTATCAATCTCAAGCAGGACCCTCCACTCCAAACATGCTCAATTATACTCCCGCAATAAGACGGAATATAAAAGGTGCATTTACAGCCTCTCATCTTAGTCATCTTAGTTACTTTGCTCTGAAAGTCTGGTAGGTTTGGGGAGGTGTGAATGTGCAACCACATCAAGTAAAGAAGCAAACACTGATTTGCCTAAAAAATGACTCTTTGCTTCAAGTTAACCGAATGACTGTTGCTCAATTTACAGATATTTCTTGTACTTAGAGATTTGACAGTATTCTCTTTTTTGTAATATAATGTCTAATACGCTCTCACAAACTGAAGATTTTAAAGTTTTCTGTTTAAGTCAAAGTCAAAACAATCCAGATGATGAATAAAGTTAGACATCATTTATTGACCTACTGATCCTAGTACAGCCGGCACATCATGGATTGAGATTGTGCCTCTAGCACTGCATGCAACAACTGTGTCCAACTAGACTTAAAGCAGTTTGACTGACACTTATGTATGATGTCCCCGTATTGTTTGATTTCTTGCTTGAGATGTTCTTATTCTCAGATGCGAGTTGCTTTGGAGAAAAGCGTCTGCTAAATGACTGATAGAATGATAGAATAAAAATAAATAAATAACATGTTCAATAAATCAGCTTTAAGAACTAACTCGTGAAGCCTTTCATCAAAAATAACTTGAGCAAATCAGCCTGCTGTTAGAATAAGGGGGGAAGATGTAAAGTCTATTTAAAAAAACTAAAAGTAAAAAGTAAGGAAACTTGTGTGTTTGGTGGATTATTTCTTTTTTGCAGGACTTCTTGCAAGAAGTCTTGTATTTCTTTTGTGGCACATTTGTAAGGAATATACATGTGTGGGACAAACAACAGTTGACAATGTGAGCTGGGGCCATGAAACACTTCTCATATCTTATCTTCCAAAGCTAAACAGCTTATTCTGCTGGTAATACTTGTATGGATTCATTTATTGGATTAGATGTTTGAAGAAACAGGACGCGTTGACAATTTTACTGCATCTGCGTGTAATAAACAGCAGCCTCAGCATGGAGCAGTAGCATGTGAAAGGAACATTCACAAGCGCAACAGTTTGGCACCTCCTCCTCACACTCATCAGCTTGAACACACACTGCTGTGGGATGGCATTTCATTCTTCAAACAGTGTTTGTTGCAAATCAGTCAAACAGCACACCCGAGCTGAACCCACGCATCTTAAGAGGGGTTGAGGTCAGGACTGAAGACGGGCTGTTGCAACCTCTCCACTCCCTAATTAGGGAGATAGTCTATGTCTATGTCCAGGCTCGACTACACATGTTGCTGCTAATCCAGCGCCAATCAATCAGCCAATCAGCCATGTGATCATCATGTGGGCCCGGCAATCTCATAATTAGGCATTAGAAGAAAAGTATTCAAGTTAGCTGCTCATCCCACAATTGCATTTTTATTGTTAATATGCCATCATCTAATAAATTACAATCAGGCTTTCTAATTGTTTGATATTTATTAACAATAAAGCAATAAAAGTATAGAGTGGAGACTATTTTGTGCAGGTTGTCACCTTTGTTCAGACTGGAAATCTGATCTGTCCTGATCTTTCAAATCGTTTAGATCTTCCCATGACATTACTAACTTGTATTTCTGATGAAGAACAAGACAAGCAATCAACAGGTTGTTGTGCTGAGAAAGGAAACTACATTCACCTTCTACAGCAATTTAGTGGACAATTATGAAATGTGATGTTGTATGACCAGATATTTGTGGGGAAAACTTGTCAGTTCACAACAAAGTGAAGGATAAACCTTTAAAAAGGGACAAATGCAAGTGAAACTGATGTGTTCACTCATAATATTCCTAAATCACAAATAAAATCACGACACAAGCAAAACAAAACAGGTGTCAAAATGACAAATGTTTCAACAGACTGGAAAAACAATATTGCTCAAGGTTATTTCATAAGGTGTCAATTATCCACCAACTTCTTTTCCCTATGCTCCCCCCAACCAACACCGCCTCTCTCTAACCCTTCCATACCGTCGCCTTCCTCCTTGATGGACTTGGGCTCCGAAACAGCAAAACACTGCATGGTCTCATATTTCTGCTGCTGAGGCTCGTGCTCGTGCTGCTCGTCCTGGCTCTCGCTGTGCGGGTTGACCAACATTCGGCAGTTGAATGTGTGGCTGTTCCTCCTTGGACCCTCGCTGGACCACGGGACGCCATTGACTGCAAGGGGAGGGGAGCAGCAAACGGAAGAAAAAAAAAAAGAAGAAAAAAATTACAATATGGCCTTCTGGGAATATGAGTAGACAAATTTTAGTGCGGTCAAAACTGAACAGCAGAATGTGTAGATTGGGAACAGCGACGAGCCAAGAGAGGCTACCGTGCTGCAAGTGAAAGACATAATGAGAGCAGGATAAGGAGAATGAAGGCAGAGTAAAAAAAGGAGAGCTGTTGCTGGGTAGAGATCAGTCATAATGAGCAGCTGGAACCCTGTGCCATCCATCCGCAGTTACGCATCGCAGCCAGACCTCCATATGCATGTCCTCTAAAACATCACTGCCAACCTTTCAACACATGCACACTCGCACAAATAGCAAAAGGAGGCATGTATAGACAACTCATTTCCCTCCAACACACTCCCATTGCACTCCATCTGGTTTGTGATCTCATTCAGAGCATTGATAATCTCCCAGTATCTGGGACACAGCCCACTGATCGTTTCCAGGGTTCTCAGCTCTGTGCCGATCTCTTTTTTTTAACGGCTGGGTAGTCGGACCTCAATCCCAATCACCAGCTGAGGAGGAGGAAAGGACTTAGAGATCCTGATGGGTGGCAACGACATATAGATCAAAATCACATCACGTGCAGAAGGGATGAAAAAGGAGGGATTTTATCGTAAAGACTGGATAAACGTTAGCATAGAAACTTAAATGTCCGCTTTTCATTGGATGAGTAAGACAAGTAAAATAAAAGACTGTTGAGGATTGGAAAAAGGGGAAAGGGAGAACATGAAAATAGGAAGAGAAAGAGTGAAGAATAGAAAAAGTGAAGCAGGGAGAGTGAAGGGTACGAAGCGAGAATATAGGAAGCACACGATGCTGCTGACAGGGGAGAGAAGCCAAAAAAAGGAAGTTAATTAGCTGAAAAGGGAGCGAGGAAGAGGAGAAAAGAGAGTGTAAAAGTCTGGGCATCGGAAAAGAGAAAATAAAGAAACTATAGGTTTTCTCCATGCTGCAAGCTGGTCCCTACTCCCCCCTACACATACTCCCTACAGGGGTTTAACCATAAACATTTTAATTAAACTGGCATTCACTGTTTAGTAACAACCCTGCAAAATTAGAGAAGCAAAGGAAGCATATTAAAAAGGTTCTACATGTTGACTCAGGAGAAAGAAAAGCAGGATGGGTAGTCTAAGCAGTGCTGTGAGAGAAAAACTGACAATCAGAAAGAAAAAACATCACAGTAAACGCTGACAAGGAGAATAAGCTCATGGCTAACCGAGGGATTTAGGCAGCAGGTTCTTGATGAACTCGGCATGATCCCCGACGTGAAGCACGCTGTAGACACTGGTGTTCATCAGCTCCTCCTGGTTGTAGCGCAGGTACTGTGTGACATTCTCTGACACAAACACAATGTTTCCCTCCATGTTCACCACAAAGAAGAAGCCGTCTAGGGCCTGGAAGGGAGAAAAAAGAAATAAAAAAACACAGATTAAAGGTCAAATCTTTAAAATGGATTAATAAAATCCAACCAGGAACACGAGTCACTTTTACTTCATGCTAGCAGAAGAGAACACAGCAACTAGATGACTCATTAAGAGCTTAATCGTCATTCAGTCCTGCAGCTTTTGTTCAGCTTTGCAACTTTATTAGCAATTTTCAGTTATGGGCTATTTGTGCTTGCAATGCCTGAATTATAGCCATTATAGAGCATATGGGATGTACACGCATTACTGAAATGTTGGTAGGGGTTTCTGCAAATTGTGTAATGTGCAGTACATTACGCTACACCTACACACAGCCGATTAGTACTCTGAGTGGTGGGTACGTGCTCCACTCCTGGAGATGCTAAACATTGGCGCAGACGGTAGAAAGCAGGATAAAAGCATGTGCCTGCAGAGATCGAAGGATGTAGAAGGAGGAGCAGTGCTTAATTGAAAGAATACAGCCTCGGGTCAGCCATTACACACAAGATAGTGTCAATTAGGCTGTCAAATAACCTGCAGCTCATAGAAGGAGGGATGCTGCTCGCAAAACTGTGAAGGCTAAAAACACAGGAGACTCGTCTCAAGGAGTCAACTCCTCACCTCTTCTGAGATAATCATTACATAAACACTGCGCACACATTTGTTTTTAAGATCTATACTCACTGCATAAACATTACAGTTTGACACATTATCTACTACAACGCTTTTATCTGCTGTACTTTTCTAAAACTAGTCAACTGCTGGGTTAAATGTGGATGTTTAGTGTCTTACATCCCATTCAATCCCATACAATCATGTTGAACTTTTTCCACACTGGCCCTGACAGCTTTATCTGAAAACAAGCTGCCACACATCTCATCTGTCATTGCATGAACTGAGGCTGTTCCAAAATGCAACACGGTTGTGCAAGTCCATCCTGCATTAGGAAAGGGCTTGGACCAAGCAGAACAAACACTCCAAAGTGCCAACTCCAGCCGTCTTCCAGACACTATTGCATAATGCTGTTAGCCAATATCGTAACTTACAATGCCCTCTATAAAAATATACAGCGAAGAAAGCTAGAAAGTAGATGTACCCTAAATAAATACATGCACACTTCCTGTGCAGTGTTCATGTCACATTGCAACTATCTGTTGTTTTTATCTATCATGAGAAAGTTTATAGAATTATTACTTATCAGAGCTATTAAATGGCACTATTACATTCACTTGTAGACAATTTAGCAGCTTATTGATTCACAAATTAACAGCTAACACTAAGACCGTGGGCTCAGCCATGATCAACAAATAGACTGTTTTGTAATCAACAGGAAGTGACATCACTATGCACGTAGCAAAATAAATGACTAGTAATGTAGACAGTCTTTCAAATATCCTGTTTTACAAAATGTGTATCTAAAAGTATCTAAAAAAGTACAATAATTAATTTGTTACATAAACATAAATGCATTGAACTAGACTTCATTTCACGTCAACAGAATCAAATTGATGCAAATCTAGTGGCGACACCCTGACAAACGGCACAATACAGTAAATACTCTTCCAGTGTGTTGTGAATGTGATGGGAGTACTGAGAATGAGAGTTTTGATGGGATATACACACTTATAAGGCATGAAACAGATCAAACTAACAGTAGTTGCTGTGTTAACATGTTGGATGAACATCCAGTAACAACCACCAGGCCCACAGTGAACCGTAGTGTTGGACAAAGCTTTACAGTTTTGGACTGAACCATGTCAGCCTTGCAAACTGGGACTGGGAGTAAGGTGACTGATCTTATCTGTTTGTAAGACAGCAGTTACTTTTTTGCACATGCTTGTCATTTTCAGAGTCTCTATGATGTAAACCGGAGTACAGAGCTCTCCTCTATTGTGTTCCCATTAATCCTAGACTGATGAATACTGCAGCAATACTAGCAGCTATAGCAGACTATACACTGGTTCAACATTTCCAACCAGATGTTTATGGGTTTCATGAAAAGTGTTTAAAAAGCCCTCTAAAAACCTACTTTTTCTTTTTTTTCCCCTCATCCTTTTAACAAAGGGGGGTTTTTCTTTTCATAATTTTGCCTCCTTTCCAACAGTTACTAAAACAATTAACTGACCGCTTTGTGCAATGCGACACCAACCATATGGAGCCAACTATCAACAATGCACGCTATATGACAGAATGCAACTGCTCCAAGAAGGTTAAAACAACAGCATGCTAATGTTTCCTCGCAGCTCTCTCTGTCTCTCTGCGTTTGCATGAACGTGGGTAGGGGAGTGCCTTGGAGAAGGGTCACAGGGCACGTGGGTGCATTTCCTGCCGAAGTAAGGCTGGGGACACGGCCAGAGCGGGTGTGAACGGCCAATCGCTGTGTTTTGGGGCTGCTGACAGATGGGAAAGCTTGCAGGCTGCACTGGGCTATATTTAGCAGCAAGTTAGTATGTCGATTCAGTGACGCTGGACCAGGAGTGCTATAAATATTCCATGACAGGACAGATCTAGAGAGAAGATGGGGAGGGAAAAGAAGAGATCTGAACAAGTGGGAGGGAGAAAGAAAGGGAGGGAGGAAATGGGTGAGAGGACAGCCTCAATGGACTGATTCATTCGCCAGGCTGTTGCTTTCTTTCCCATTATATGTAAGCACTTCAGTGGCCCTGCGAGGTACAACGAGGCCATTGCTCTGCTTGGTGATTTACAGCCAATCAGAGGCAGATACAAGATGCTGGCAGCTTTAACTCCCCACAGCTACATACATACACACATATAACCACCACTGGCACATCTGCGATTGTTCTCTGTGGATGGCACTCTTCATTAAATGCCAATCATAATTTAAAGAGGAGAGCTTTGAAGTGGTTTGGAGGTACTTCAGTCTCGGTGTGACAATCCGTAACAATTTCCTCACACATATGAAACTTTGAATTAACAAAAAAAGGATCCACCCACCTCCAACATCATTGGTCCCAAGGCATCTTTGTCAATCACACTTTGGCCTGTTGATGAGACATCAGCCTTCTGCACCTCCTCCTCATTTGCTGCTGCAGCTTTTTCTGTCAAAATGAAAGCAAATAACATGTAGTACAAATAACGCCAATAATGAGTCACATATATAAAGTTCACATGTCATCACGGTGGACAGAACAGCTTTAAAACTTTGAATCACAGCAAAATGAAACGAAAGAAAAAAACAATAATTGCCTCAAAGGATTTTAATAATTATCCATATGGTAAAGCAAAAACAATTGGTTCCTTTGTAAAAAAACATGTTGCTGCGGCTTGAATGCAAGCACAGAGCAGCAAACAGTGAAAAGTTGTTCTACGTGACTCCCTCGAAACCCATGGCTGTCACTAGATGGATTACATAGTCATGTGCAAAAAAAAAGAAAAAAAAAAAAGTAAAAGGACAGTGTGTAAACAACTCAAACATAGTAAGCTGCTCCCATGAAGTCAAGCAGAAAGGAAATTTATCCAGAAATTCAAACGTTAAACATCCTCTTAAAGATCATTTTTGTGGTACAAGTTATTTGTCCACAACAAAGTATCATTATTAACTCATCTGGACAATAAAATAACTTCAATCATTAATTTAGTCTTTTTCCTTACAAAAGCTGGAGGGAATTTGATTCCACAAGTATTGACTTATTGGATTCACAAGTGCAGATTTACTGATGAAGCAGGGCAAAAAGCTAACATTGTATCTATCTATCTATCTATCTATCTATCTATCTATCTATCTATCTATCTATCTATCTATCTATCTATCTATCTA
>JBAMHX010000020.1:12676854-12696483 GCA_037177515.1 Pseudomugil tenellus
GAGTGCAATACGCACCCAGCATGATGCTATATATATATATATATATATATATATATATATATATATATATATAAAATCCTCACAGCCTGCCAAACATCATCAAGGTGACAGTTATTGTAATGTTATATACTTGGATGTAAGTAGTGCAGAAGTAGTTGTTTATAACATTATGTAAAGTAATTTCTTCCGGTTTTTACATGAAAAGTATTTTATTAATAGACACTGGTTCAATAATATAAATTCTGGCAAATGCTGCCATTCCCAACCTTAAAAACGTAAGCTGAAAAACTGAACATGGTTCTAAAAACAAGCTAGAAAGCAAAATTTTAAATGCCCACTGTACTATACTACAAGTATTTAAACACTGAACAGTGCACATTCAAAAGCTTAGAGAAGGTTAAATTAAGTTCACTTAAAAAAAGGTTAAGAGAATGTTAGGTACAAACTTATATAGGAACAAGAGACAACAATCCCTACATCACACAGCTTATTTAATTACTTCTTATTGTAACAAGTTCTGCAGAGAAAAAAAACTGATAACTGAGGATATAAATAAAAGACATACTGGATGCCTGCTCGGTGTTAACTGTTAAAAAAAAAAAAAAAAAAACCACAACAAAAAACAGAAGTTTGGATGGGAAAAGCAGCCAATTTCATCAACAGTTCTTAAATTGTATCTAATGCCATTGTTTTTAGTAAACAGAATCAGTTGTGAAAAATATTTCTGGCATATTCCAACATTTACTCAGTTTTTTGAGTGAGTTATTGGAAAGTTAAAAAGATTTGCTGTATGGTACATAAGGAAACACTGGAATATATTTGCAGTATAAGAATCTGCATTTAAATACAATATGACAGCAAAGTATTTCTATACACAATTTTATCCCACAATTTTAGCATTAAACATTTAAGAATACCCTTTTTGCCCTGAAATGATCTACTATGACTACTTCAATAAAATGCGGCTGCTAGTGAACAAGTCAGTATGCAGATCCCAGGAGTGGTAACATTGAAAAACATTGAATCACGCATTCCCGTCATAGTGTAATGGAGGGAAAATGTATGCTGGGAAAACAAAAACACTGTCCGATTGCCAAGGGGGAGAGGGTATGTGCCAGTGTGCCATTCCAGTAATCATGTGGGTTAGCAGGGCTTTGATTATAGACACACCCAGTGTTTCTAGAGCTTAGAGAGTACTGGGTATGACTATGCATTAAACTAGAGGGGAGTGTTTTAAGTTTACTGCACTATAATAACAAAAACCCTCCCAGAAAGAGCTAAAACCTCTGTGGGGGCACTGAACAATGTCTCGCGGGTGTGCTATCTGTCCTCACATTGTGTCTCGGTGCAAAAGGCCCAGAGAGAGAAATTGGGAACAAGAGTGCACCAATAAAGACTGCTTCTGGAGGGGTGCAACACAGGCCATTTATTTCCCACAAACTGAGGAGGAAATCATGACAGAAGAAGGGCCCAGAGGACTCATGTCTTCTCATTTTACCTCTCAGTATGTACAAGGGTGAGAAGAGGGGCTGCGAGTGCCAAGACACACAGAAACATGTTAGATTCATGTAAGACGGTATTTAAGACAAAACATTTATTCAAACAATATCAGTTTCACCAGAATGCAATGTAGGCGGAGCCTGTAGTGAACTGTGGCCTTGCCAACAGCTGCCGTTACCTTGAACCAGATGTTGTTATATCAGGTTTGGGTCAAGAGAGAGGTAGAGGCAGATAGAGTGATAGATGTGATGATGGATGCAGAGACTTTAAGCAAAATGACACTGAAACCTTGAATCATTGCTCAATTTAATAACACTTGAGCGATGGCCATGTCTTTGTGAACATGTACAGGAATAAAATGAGAATTGACTACAAGGGGAAGCAAAGGAAGACGGCGGCAACAAAGGGCGCAGAAATGAAGTCAAGAGCCTGAGGTTTACTGAGTGTAATGAATTGTTTTTGGTAAACATTGTGTGTTTTTTACAGTTTGTAAAAGATTATGCCAAGTTCGTGTAGTGCAGTTGGTTGCACAAACAGAACATCAAGAACATGTCGTCTTTAAGCTATACATGTGAATACGTCATACTGCACAGGCGGCCACTTAGACAGGTTATTGTCCCACTGCTTTTCGTCAATTTCAAATGCATCACGCAACAAGACACAGCGCACATACAACTTCTGTTCGTACCGTTCACGATCTCTGTCCGCTAAATGTTCCAGATGGTTCTCTTTTGCTTTTAAGTAACTGGATTTTTGCTTCTTTGTAGGTTCCATCATGTAAACACTGTGAGTTATGCCCGGTTACGCTGGATGTTTTGCCGCCAGCTAGTGCGCATGACAGGGATTAACCAAATGTACACAATAACAATCAATGTCTCTATAAAGATTGCAAATGTCAACCATAGAAAATATATATATATTTGCTGATCAAGTTCACAGTAGTTTACTTTTGCGTGCAATATGCAAGAAGAAATTAAAAAAAAAAACCAAGCCAAACCAATAAACTGGAAACCAACATGCCGACTGCAGCTAATCTGATCAACAATATGCAAATTGCTTTGAGTTTGTCCACTCTCGAATCACTGCGAGGTAATGGATCTAAAGTGCTGAAGTGCAACCAAGAGCCAAGCCCCCCCCCCCCCCCCCATTTACTGAAAGCTGATCACACTCATCAATCTTTAACGCTGGCAGTCACTTCAGGATGTCGCAGGATAAGAAGCAGAGGGCTTTCTGTATAATAAGCAGGATGCTGGCCCCTGGCTGTCACAGAGACACAAAAAACACACACACACACACAGAGAAGATTGGTGGGAGAGGTTAACAGAAGAGTCAATTATCAAAAGATGACGGAAATGGTTAATTTTCTTATGATAAGGATCCCCCGCAACAATCCGGTCAACAATTTATCTGTGGCTAAAACCTGTTCTGGTGGGGAAATTCAGATATCAATGAGGAAATCACATTAACATAAAAGGGGGGGCTATCTGCTGGAATACACAGCAGTATCCATATTTATGAGAATTACCATAGAGTAACTTGTCATTCCTTTATCCGTTGCAAGCCATCATATAAACACTAGTCAGTGTGCATTTAGGGAAGACAAGTAACATTGGTTCGCATACGCAGCTTGTTGCAAGAGAAGTGCAGACACTGAAAAACAAAAAGATATTATGACTATTTTTAGGCTGGATAACATCCTTCAGGAGATCATAGACCTCACTCCAAGGACCTCTAACCTCAGGCAGTTCAGAAAAATTGCCTACTTTTTAATAATTATCCTAAGTTATATTTCCCAATATAGAAGACATCAAAAATGCCTATGTGTCCTATCAATAAAGCTTCTAAGAGAGTAGAGTTGTGTGCAGCACATCGATTCAGTTTCCAAATCGACCTTTACTCTCTCAAGCCATGCAAATGCACCACATCAATACATGATCAACGTCCAGGAAGAAGTTTGGCTGCGCTACATTGCAAACTTCCAAGTTTTTGTTGTTTGATTTAGCAGCTTATCAGGTCACCTTTCCTTTTAGCAGATTTTTATTGCAAAAAAGTATACAACTACATTTGACAAAGATGTAAATGTCAGAGGAAAATGTGTAAAATATATTCATAGCTGTATTTATTAAACCGCCTGCAGAAAAAGGTTGAATGAAGAAAAGGGGTTTCGGACTTATGGATTGTGCATTTTCAAAATGTAGCAAAATGTTTAATAACGAAAGCAAAAATATTTCCACATGCGCATTGTGAAAGGAACTCCGAGGATTGGAACTAAACAGCTGTGCAGCCATGAGAAAACCACTTATCAGTGACGCTAGCCAGATAAAGTTGCTTCAGTTTGCAAGGGAGTGTAAAGATTGGACTCTGGAGTAATAGTCATGCGATCTGATGAGTCCAGATTTATTCTGTTCCAGAGTGATGGGAGCATCAGTGTACGAAGAAAACCAGAAGAATTAATTCACCCAAGATCCATACCGTTTATGACCTGAGGTTGCTCAGTTGGTCAGGTCGAAAATCAGCAGCATCATGCCCCCAAAGGAGGTCAGCTGTATACCTGAAAATGCTGAATGACCCGGTGGAATTCTACGGGTGATTTTAAGACTTTAAGCTGAAGGAATCAGCTTCTTGAGAAACTACAACAAAAATTGGATCTGGACACTACCAAGAACCAATTAAAAGATCAAACAAGATTTTGTGTTGAAATCCAAGAATAAGTTTTATCAGACAGCAACATCAGTACTGTTAAAAACAGATCCTTTGGCAAAGAATCTGAGCATCATCTTATACAGATAGCAGATTCAACACTGATGTCGATATAAACTATTCAAACGCATGTCGCAGAAGATGATCTGCAAGACCGTTTTCCACAGACTCATAAAAAAGTAGGAAAACAAATCATTGCTTTAAAAGTTTGCATCATCTGGACAGTTCATGATTAATGTTGTGATAAGACTGTATTTGCCATATTGCACAGTAGAGTTGCGTAAATGGAGACATGTGGTTATGCTTCTCACCTTGGTTTCAGTCCAGAGAGGCTCTCAGGCCATTGCTGCAAGACGATAACACTAGGAAACCTTTACACATGCCCCACTTCTCCCTGCCGAGAGAAACAACAGCAACATTTGGGATATACAGCAGAACTTGGACTGCAAAGACAGACATGCTTTAAGTAAAAGGTAGCAAGTGAAAACATGTTGAAGGTTGTAACTGGCAATTACTTTTCTATCCAATTACTATTACTATTCTATCCAATTACTATTACTATTAAGTACTTTCATAGTTGTATTGTAACTATTCCAGTTTGTGTTTCTACCAACAGCCAGCATTAAAATAGTTTGGAGAGAACACAGCAAGGCAATACCTAATTCTTTTTAATCTAAAATTGTCAACCAAACAAATGTCTAGCTATAAAAGCCAAAGGCATCTGCTAAAGGATGTATGAAAAATAACTTTTTGGCCTCTATATTGCAAAGAAAGTCATGTCCCAAAATGGATTTCCCCCATAATTGGTAATAACCATTAATTCTACACTCTCAGGTCACTTCACTTAGAAACTATTTGCATGAAGTTAACACAGAAGTGCAAGTCACATGTCCACAATCTTTTCATTTCCTTTGAGACCTCAAAGTCTATTAACTTGTGGGAGATAATGTGCCTTACTAATCATGGCATGCAATTAATTAGACCAGAAAAAGTTTCAGTATTAACTCATATTCCCATTTGGATAATTAGAAAATGCAACTGGTAACTCTGAAAGGCCAAGCTGTTCGCCTGAGTAAAAACACGTTTAAGTTTTCTGAAGGCTGGTGGAAGAGCCTTCCACCATGAGCAGGATGTTGCAAAACTTTTAAGACTGTTTTCTTGTTTGACTGTATTGCAACCTCACCTTAGGATTGTTAAATGACAAAAAAATGAAGTAAGAAGTCAAAACTATTTAATGAAACAGGTAAAGCCCACCTCCTGAAACTACTGTTTCAGGAGGTGGGCATTACCTGCTACCAAACACAAAATAAAAGAGTTGCTGGATTCAGATCACAGTCATTTAGCAGATGCTTTTCTCCAAAGCGACTTACATCTGAGAATAAGAACAACAGATAAGATAACATGTTTAGTTTGGGATATCACTGCCCAACACTACCTCATCCAGGGAAGATCATTCGTCTGGATGAGGAAGGGGGTCTCCTTAATTTGGTCTGAAAAACTTTCCAGTATGGAACAGAAGATGAATTGTGTAAAATACAATGGAAGTCTTTAGAGAGAAACAAAACCAAAAATAGTTTAACACAGATGTAACACTGTAACAGACTCAGGTTGAAAAAACAAACAAACAACACAACTCTTGAAATACTATTAAAGCTTTCAACTGATTTAATGTTTCCAAATGTCACGGATCAAAACTCACTCCAAAGAGGGGTTGTGGTGTGTACTGAAAGCTGCACAACTTGAACCTGGTAAAACAATGTTAAATTGGTTTTCCTCGATTGATTACTTATCTGCCAACATGCCAAAAAAGACAAAACGACAAGAAAACCTGAGCTGCAATTACAGCAAACTGGGGAAATATATAAGCATCCATTTTTGATTGTGTTACTGAACTTACTGTTTTATAACTTCAATATACATCTTTAAAAAACTCAAGGTGAATAGACGCTGCACACGTCAAAGCACGTCAGCCAGCTGAAGAATGC
Source organism: Pseudomugil tenellus (assembly GCA_037177515.1). Classification (NCBI taxonomy): domain Eukaryota; kingdom Metazoa; phylum Chordata; class Actinopteri; order Atheriniformes; family Pseudomugilidae; genus Pseudomugil; species Pseudomugil tenellus. The sequence goes on from JBAMHX010000020.1 coordinate 12,683,040, forward strand.
ACTCGGATGAAGCTATGCTGACATGAGAGTACACTCCACAGTCATAAGACAATGTATGAAAGTTATTGTATGTTCAGAATTGCTGTTCACAGGTACTTGGAGTTGGGTTTGCACATAATTCACACCATTTTTTTTTTGGTTTTACACCAACAAAAAGTAAAATTACACCTTTATTGCCTGATGTTTAGCTAAAAACATAGGCTACAATACAAAAGAGTGCACAGAAATGCTGCCAAACATGTCTTTCACCACAGAAAGCCCACTTGAAGAATAACTGAACTAAAACTAATGTAACTATTTAAATTATTTAATGTTATCAAGTCTGCAAATACTGTGCAGTGTCATAAAACTAAGATAAAAGTGAGAGACTAAGGTTGCATTCACATCAGACAGTTTGCTAAACTCAGTACGAATCCTCCCCTGAAGAGATGTTTCAAGAAACACTACAAAAAAAAAAAAAAAACACACAGAAAAAAGCAATCTATTGGTAAACGCAGACCAACTTGTTTTAATATGCAAGAACGAAACATTGAGCTGCACTAAATCCCAGCTGTCTTGGCTTGACCGCATCTCTGTCAGAGCTTTTATTGTGTTCCCAGTGCACATCTGACCACAATGCACCTCTACATGTCAGAGCATTTGGTTATCCTTTCGTTTTAACTACATATCGAAAAAGGAATAATGAAATTGTTTGGAGTAGCTGTTGTCTGTGCTTGTCGTCACTTTGGGAGGAAATCGGTTGTGATACCTTTTTGCTCACCAAATTTAAAGGCTCATCTCTGAGACCAGTGTTGGAAAAATGGACCATCGGCAGGTTCAGAAAGCAACCCAAACAGAGGTCTCTACAAAGTTACAAAAACTGCCACAAGACACTGATACAGCTAAATAAAGATGCTTGGTTAAAGAGGAGAAAATAATACTGGAACAAATGAAAATTTTGGTATATCATGCACTACATCAGGGGGAGCCCCTTCTCCTGGGTAGAGACAGTCACTGTAAAAGCTTATTGCTGTGGGCAAGAATGACCCTCTGCTTTGGTTCTTATTGCAGTGGAGCTGAAAAAGCCTCAGACTGCAGACACTTGCTTGTTTAATCAGTATATTGCATAGCGGGTGTGCATTACTGGGTGGAGTTCAGAGGAAAAATGAAGGAATATGAAAAAAATTTAATCAATGGTAATGTGTTACAGTGTATTAACCTGTAGCTGAGGTCACGAGAAGTATACCTCCCAATTTGTATAAATCCACCTTTTGAGAAGCAGCTTTGATCAATTTCTGAGTTTAGTGAAGGCCAACAGAAAAACGGATTTTGTCCTTCTGCATGTCACAAGACAAGAAAATTAAACTCAAAACTGTCGTAAACTCAAAACTGTCTCTTACATCTACCTTCCTTTTTCCCCCTTTCTCTTCTTGAGTTCAGAGATTTATTCCTGTGGAGGAATTTCCTCTAAGTTTCAACTCTGTCACATGTTCAGTTTCAGTCCAGCACTTGATCCTTGGTCTAAATGACAGACAAAAGCAAAGTCTGAAAGCCCACTATTGAACTACTATGACAGTAATAGTTTTTAACTGGCAAAGTGGATCCGAAAACATCAAACTGATGGAGATTTACAACAAAGTGTATTGCCCATCTTTAAGTTTTTTACTTAAAAGGTCAAATTACTGGTATACATTAAGAAGGGACATTTCAGGAGAACACAGAAACTGCTAAGATTGCATTATGAACTCTTGTTAGAAACTGGAAGGTCCCCGCGCACATACAGATATACAAACTCTGCAGACTCACGTATTAGTGGTTACGGCTCTGTTTGTGGTCTTTAAAAGTTCTTCCTCCTGAGGATGCCTGTTGTGTATTCTTAGAAGCTTTAGAGTACTTAATGCTACTTCACAGACATAAAAAATGTTTAGTTTATCTTGTTTTGTAGTTGAAGTGGCTTGTTTTCAACTTTTGGTTTTGCGGTTCTTTTTTTATTTACTGTTGTGTTTTATTTATTCCTTCCCTCTGTTTTCTATCTCTCCAGTCTGACACAGCAGCTAAAAGGAAAAATGGCAAAAAAATCTAAATAATAAAGAACTATAAATTCCACCGTTGGAGGCATGGCTAGGGGTATATTCCCAAACACCCTCAATCTTCAATTTCCCAAAGCCTCGAGCAAACATACAAATAAATATAGCAACATTTAGGTATAATGTCATTATGTGACACATATTCAGGTCATGACCTCTTATTTGCACTTGAGATATAGCCAAAACAGTTTTCAGGTTTGAGCGCCCCTGGGGGTCAACTTGAAAATGATAAATCACTCAATTTAATCAGTTCATCCTCTCTATGATATCTATGCAAAACATGAAAAATCTAAATTGAATACTGTTCAAGTTATAGCGTTAACAAAAAAACAGACGTGAAAACTAAGTACCTCAAGTAGGACAACAGGATATAGTTGTTTTAAAAGGATTAAATAGAATAAAGAATAATTATTGTACCTGAAGGACAACGAGAATTAATGCATATATCCATCTTACTGGCCAGAATGGACCCTCAGAGAAAGACAGTGGACGGCAACAAAAGCAGTCAGTTTTGCTAGTGCTCATATTAGATAGGGGAAAATTAAAAAAAGAAAAGGCATCCAAAGCTTTGTTTAATTTACATTCATTTTGATGCAAAAAAACATATTCATTTAAGAAAAAAATGGAGGCTACATGAGAATCACCAATATCTATGTGCTGAGTAATTAATTCTAAAAGAAATTTAAAAAAAACAGTCCAAACTAAACATGGAGAAGTAGCACTTAGCTGTTAATACTGCAAACAAGAGGAGCAAATTGCCAGCAGTGATTAAACCTTCACCAAATATAGACACTTTTAAATCAGTTTTTTGTGATGCACCTTTGCATGACACACACAGCAACTTTAATCTTCTTTTGCCTTTACTCATGTTAATTCTATTTTTTATTGTGAATTATTTGTTGCTGCTTTTTCTACTTTATAGCCTTATTTGTAATGTTTTATGTAAAGGAGACACTGCAAAGTAGTTTGAATTGCCTTGTACATAAGAAAAGTAATATATGAACTTGCCTTGCTAAAAACACGAGTCATATCACAGGTCCTATGTAATTACAGTGTGCACACATATGCTTAGCCCCATACAAAAGGGTACATATAAGATATACACTTGAGTGAAAAAAGGAGGGAGGGAATTTTGTAGACAGGAGTAGCCTTGTGTCTCTCACAGAGGCAGTGATTAATGCTTGGCGTGACCTAAACAGAAATAAACCTACTTGTAAGTTGGAAATGCTAAAACGGCATTAAAGATGTCATAAAGATGGATGAAGCCTTGGTAAATACACACACTACAGAGTAAAACTCACATTATCAACAAATGCTGTCACTGGAGCATATGTGCATATCATCTTCCCAAATCACTCATTCTCCAAACATATGCTGGTATTTAGGAGGTCAAATGTCATCAGGTTTAATGTTCAAGCCCCCCTCCCTTAAAACACATTAGAATCAATTAAACAAATAATAGATTTTCTCATTACACAAAGAAAAACTAATGCCACACACACACAAAATCCTATTTGTACAGCTTTCAGTTTTATGCTCAAGAAAAAAAAAATTAAAGGCACAGGTAGAGAGACCACATGAGACAAGCAGAAAAAAGCTGCCTGAAGCCAAACATTGAGAGTACTCGTTATCGTTTCAGTCTTCCAGATACAGCCACCTTCTGGATGAAAGGCTTCGAAACTAAGGTTGAGCTAACAATGCTTATGAGCTAGCTAATCTGGTTCACGCCTTATAGGACAGAGGGCATATAGTTCATATGCAGGAAATTGACCATATAGACCAGGTCACAGAGGGGCTAAACACCAATGGAGACCCTGCTGGGTACCTTTTAAATGGTCCACTAATGGCTGTCAATTGAATGAGAATCAATACTTATGTCTATCCTAATGAAAATACCTGGCCTTTTAGCTCTGCTAATGCCAAAGCTTGGTCAAGCGCCTTCCTTACCCATAAAAAAAAAAAAAAAATAAAAATAAAAAAATAAAAAAAATTGACCGACTCGGATTGGATCTGGTTCGATGAACGGCTGGAGGTGCAAATAAGAAACTGAAAGATGTGGGGAGGGGGCTGTACACATGTGCAACTTGAGATGATTTAATGAAAGATTAAAGATCAATAAAATGAGAAGCAATATTTGAAAAAGTTAAAACCTTCAGCTAGTTGCAGAAATAAGTGTCAAATCAGAAAATATTTAAGAGACGCTCTCACAGAGGTTGTGCTCCAAAGCACAAACAACCACGTCCACACCTCTGCACTCTTTTGCACAAGCCCATGCTGCATCAGCAGAATTAAGCTGATGTCCTGGTTATGCTGAGGGAAGCCTGTATGTGTGCAGCAGAGATGTGTAAACAGAGAGTCAGCTGAGAGGAGGGAGGAGATGGGGATTTGCACTGATCACTACATTTTTATACTGCTCACACCCTTTTGCAGTAATAGGCTGCTGAACACACACCCACTTCCTGAAGTTTGCAGACTAAACTACCTAAAAAGACAATAACATAAAAAAGAGAAGCAAAAATAATAATAGGTTCATCCCTACAGAAAAAAAAAAAATCACATCATAAGTGAGCCGAAAGAGTCACTTTTATTAGCTTCCAATAGTATGCTTCAGTCACTGAAACAAGAAGGTGTTCTGAAACACTCCCAAAGCCTCGCTAGATCAGTTACATGTTGGGATGCTCCAGAACAAAACCCGTTATACCCGTTTACGTCAGTGGAGGAATGCAGTTATACCGGATTTCTCTGGGGAGAGGTTAGTAGAACAGCTCTTGAGCACAACCTAAACATTTACATTACAGGAACTTTCGAGGTAAAAGGGTTTTGTTGACGGATGACAGCGAGCACAAATCAAACATGATATATATATTTATATCAATTTGTTTCTGTTTACATTCATGCAAAGAATGCATGAATTACACCCCTCACACATACAAAATGTTAGATAAAGTGCTTAGGTGTGTTCTAAAAAGACTAGTCATAATGTGAGCGCATATATTTATGCAGCTTAAACAATCATGAAATGCAGAGTTATGTTAGAAAGGGTGTGAGTGCAAAGAACAAATTGTGTGCACAATGATTGAATAATGTTTAAAGATCATCTAAAACTCATCTTATGACTAGTGTGTAGGAGCCAACTGTCTTCCATGTTTAGGAATGTGTGCGTCCACTATCTTTTACTGCCTGTCACAGTAAGGAATTAGCTCCCATGGGGCCTGATGGTGTACAATGAAGGTGGACTCAGGATAAGGAGGTGCCATGTTAGTGCAGATGGGAGGGGAAAGAGGGAATCAGCTGACACAACTATGTCCCTTTATCAGCCATAGACTGAGACAATGTGACAGGCTCAGTGCAAAAGCACACAGAGATAGTAGATCTGCACTAGTTTTATTTAAATTATTTGGATAAAAGAAGGGAAAGGTTGTGCTTCACTGAATCTATGGAGCACGTTTAGGGAGACAACTTTAAACCCTGGTATTACCTGATTAGGAGTGCTACTTCTCAGATGAGGAACATGTAATTGGACAAGACAGAGCAAAGAACCAAGAGAGGCACCCTCCTCTTCCTTTTCTCCATTTGTATTGCGATTTACTGAAACACTTGGTGACAGCCAGGTCAAGGGAACCCTGTAGCAAAGGTTATTTCTTTAGCGAAAGCTTTGACTTATTTACAGACTTAATAGGAGTTAATGCATTTTCTAAGGCTGGGGTTCCTTTGATTGTTATCTTCATACAATCATTTAAGGTCAAACAGTATTGACTGTGCAGCCTATGATTAGAATAACATGTAGCTTACAAATGAAGAAAACAAAATGACTACATATGGTCAGCTGTGCATAAGACTTGATTACACACTGTTCTTGAACCGGAAAGTGCCAGGCCACTTCCTAAATATTATGTATACATTTAATCTATACTGACAGAAGATACAGACTTAACGGCGACATCTCCTGTTTATCTTCCTGCCATCATTGCCAATAATATCAACGAACATTTCGTCCACTTCCACAGAAGAAGCAACTCTATTAAGCGTAATCTGTGGTACTCTGCCAGGAAAAAATGTTTTGATAACCTGCATCTGTCGGAGCCAAAACACTGATTCCTAGATGTAGAGACAAGATTAAAAGCCCTTTAACATGTCAAAACATGCTTTTATAAAGTCTCTAAGAAACAAATAGTCAACTATAGTTTTGTTGAATGGAAAACATTACAAAAGGGGCATCTTGGAATTAAAATAAACAACTAACAGCAAATAAAGTTAATCTAGTCTTTTTAATCACCACAATTTAGTTAATTTCAACAGAATAAAGTTGGCCCATAACTACCAGAACACTTAAGGCATTTCTTTAAGTAAGGGATAACGCCAGACGAGGTGTTCATTATCAGAAATGAATGATGACGCAAAGGCGCAAACCTTAAGATCCTTAAAAAACATTATCCTGCCACGGATGCATACAAAAGAAATATTAAAACAATTATATGTTCCTGCTTTTCCAGTTAAAATCTAAACTTTTTCACAAGCAGCAGCTGAGTGGACCATTTAATATCTCTGGTTGCACGTTGCCAAGGTAACTGGGTCTTGCCACCGAACATGCAGCTCAGTTGGTTATATCAGATCTAATCAGTGGTGCGAAGTGAGATGTTGGCTTAACGTTACACTACGTGATACAAAGTATCATTTCAGAGGGCAAATGCACCTCACATCGCTTGTGTGTGTCCAAAAGGATAAAGCAAAATTGTTTCCAAAATCAAAGCGGATAGTTACCTAAATCCTTTTTACTGCAAGAAATATGATCCACCATTCACTTCTTATCAAGCAGGTTTAGCAAAACAGAAAGACAGGCAACAAACCATTTTAATAAATGCAACATTTCTGTTGAGTTCTGTTAGTATGTTTACCAAGCAGTGTTTAAACCAGTGCTATAATCTAGAACAATCATTTTGACCAGAACTTCTTTTTATGTGTCCTACACCCTGCCGCCAATCAGAGTATAGTATTCACTCTAACCATGGTGTAACACATATTGCATGGTTTACCCTTCCCTCCTTTGCCCAAAATAAAATAACAAAACCTCCTTGATCTGCATTACCAGGAACAGAGACAATAAGAACCAAACCCAGGCAATCCTACAAACCAAGCTGTGTCAGTTTATCCACAGCCTGAAATTACCTTTGTTTCTGCCAGGCTACAAGCCTCCCTCCTTATCCAAAAATCAAAAACACATGAAAGAACCAAACTGTAGCATCTGGTTGAAGCATGTATTCCTCCATTAACATCAACCCAGCAGGTGCAGTTTATCTGTCACAGCAAGTCAGCCTTGCAAGTAAACAATGAAATGCAATGTTTGCATTCTGTGAGTCTCTAGAACATAAAAAATATATATAAAAACTAAAATCTGGGTTTTGCAAAGAATCTGAGGCCATGACAGTTGACTTTTGACCGAAAAATTAAAGCAATCTCTTGATATGCACTTTTTTGTGCTTATTTACTTAGCATACATACATTTATGTTTAAAACTCTTGTATCTACATTTTTCTTTTATTACTTAAATTCTCTGTTGTAACTACAATCAAACAATAACCTGTCTGGTGTTTACTTTGGTAACCACTGTTCCTTTGCATTTAATACATGCAAATATATTTTCATCATGCATTTCTGAGTTCATGCCATGTAAAAAGCAGATCTTTTGCTGATTAAATCATCAGAAAACTCAATTTTACTTAAAAATGTATTGTCAAAATGTAAATTTGTTTTCACTACATTCACCAAATAAAGTGGGAGTTAATGGGGCGTGATATGAGGATCAGTATAATAACTACTTATACTGAAGGCTTACCTGAACTACACACTGAATGGATTTAGACAAATAAAAGTACCGGTAGTCACCCAAAGAAAGGCCTCTGTATCCCCTCAACCCCCACCTCCAAGACAGAGGACAATGTATGCAAAACCATATTATAGGTCAGTGGAGGAAACAACGCTGAGTCAGCATGCAGATAGGGAGAGAAGAGAGAAAAGGGCATGTTGGGGGTGGGGGGGGAGGTCCGACAGAAAAAAATGGTTAGAGTTTGACCCTCACAATGTGTACTGAAAGGAAAAGCCTGAAACTGAACCCTAGCATTCCTTTAGCTTCATGCTATCGCTTTGCATATGGAACTGCGCGCTACCTTAACACGTTAATAACACTATGGACAAGATTTTCATAGGGCCGATCCACACTCCCATATTTTTGGACCACCCAACTCCAGCAGGCAGTTTGCTTGATCCAAGTTTTTACTCCCTCCCTCTGTACTAAGGATTCCCCCCCCCTAGGAAATGGGAAAGGTGCCAACTGAACGCTAACACCCAGTGTCACAACTTCATTGTGGCAGAGGGGAAAGCAATTCTCTCACTTATTGATATTGGGACACCACACTTACCAAATCTTTCCCCAAAGTCTCTTCCTGACATATCACTTTACAGGAGCAATTCCTGTGACTCAACCTTGCTAATTAAAGCTTTGTATCATCTCTATTTAAACATACACAATAAAATGAGTTTATATAGTATCTTATAACCCTCTATAAAAAAAAGAGCTCTCTTGAACTAAAAGATGACAATAAATACAATCAACTATTACATCGACCCCATTGCACAACTAAGCAGCACTAGTTTCAACACAAGCAGAAAAAAAACGAACCAGCTGCAAAAGCAGTGTCACAGTCATGTGACCTCTGCTGTCTCTCAAACTGGCTGAGGGCACCTTCTTAGCAACGAGCAGTAGACACCACAATATCATCTCACTTTAGAGATCAATATGCACTTTGCTGTGGCTGACCTGCATAAGTGGAGGAGTGTGGACTGGTGAAATCATCAGATTGCCTGCGATCCTCAAGATCCTTGGAGCCCATACTGAATCTCTATGGAAGTATGACACGGGGAAAGGTTTGGTATGAGGTTACCAAGCTCAGCTTTTAAATGCTACTCACTTAAATATCCTCTATTTATTAGCTATATGTTTATGTGAGTACCAGAGCCGGTGAAACAACTACATGCCACTGTGTTAATCGCTTGATAGGAAGAAGCATTAACCACGATACCGAAGTTGCATGATTTTGCCCATTGTGAGTCATTTCTGCTGTCAGCTTTACCACCAACATTTGACCTCATAGTCAACCAATATTTATTTCCCACAGATTATAAATACTGATAAAATATATTTAGTCATATTTTTCTTAAGACCAGAAGACAATACAGTAGAGAGTCTGTGGTAGTTTAACACATTCGAGCACAAGATATGGACAGCAACTGTTTCTTTGAGGGAACTTCTTTATTAATTAGCAATTATTCCCTTCATTTGTCCTTTTCAACACGTTGTATACATATATAACCTGCATATATTATGATATTGGACTTATTTTTCAGTGAACTACTTAGCAGCAGGGCCAGCTCAAAGTATCTCACTAGCTGATCTGCAAAGTCGATGAAATAAGTTTACTTTCCAGAGTCGTCCTAAATTCCAAGTGGTTTCTGGATTAGCAACTTTGCTAAGCAATGGCGATTAATGTCAAATAAAGAGATTGGAACAGATATTCACAACCAGAAAAGTGAGCAACATCTGATTAAAAGAAGGTATTTCAAGTGCCTGCATGGTCTGTGCTGGTTTTATAAATGTTTGATCACAAACTCACTGTGAGCTCTAGAAAGTTTTGTTTGAGCCATTAACATCTGATGCAACCGGTGAGTGCCACTTCTCATGGTTAAAAGACACCCCGAGTTGTATTGTGTTACTAAGATCATTCACTCATAGATAACCATCACATTACACATTAGTTGCTTAACATTGGGCATGCAAACTAAAAGGGAAGACTTATCCGTGCATAGATTTTGGCAAGTGCTGTAAAAAGTGGGGGAATGTGTCAATTTACACTGAACAAATCTCATAAATGAGCTTTTATTGCTTTGCAACTCTTAGAAGAAAGCACAGTGTCAGCAAAACCTGAAAAAAAATCATGTTCAGGCTGATGTTTACAAGACAAGACCTATTCTGGCACAGACAGATGGGATGGCCGATTTGAGGTCAGGTAATAAAACAATGACAACACGCCTTGCAGCAAAGACGGAGTTAATACCCCCACTTCACCTCTTCGATGTCAAAGCCCTCTCAGCTTTCCATCAACCATCTCTGCCTCACTTAAGACGCATCTCCTCTTCTGCTTTCCCCCTCTGCTCTCCATCTCTCTCTCTCTTTCTGTGCTGTAAAAACCTGGCCATTACCCCACTGCTCATCCCTCACGCCCACCCAGGACCTGTCACACTGCTGTTTCCATGACGACACAAACGCAGAGGCAGCAGGGTGAGATGCCCAGAGAGACAAGGCAAACAGATAACAGGGGGAAGGGTGCGCCGTGTCAAGAATATGCTGTGGACCTTATAGAGCGAGTGATGGACAGATAATACAACGTGGTCCGATCGGTTACATCTAAACTAGAACAAAAACCACATGTTTTGTGTTTGATCTTGGATTACAGTGCAGTCAGTCAATGTCTATCTTCTAGTTTGGGCTTGAACTTGAAATGTCATCTGTACTTCCATTTTACATCGGATTGCTGAATGAGTCCGATGAACATCACAGGTTTTACTAAAAGCAAAGTCACGGAAATAAAAACAGGAATGTACAGATTTAAGAATGGAAAAGTGTGGTTTACGACAACCTGTTTTTTAAAAGAAAAAAAAAAAGAAAGAAAGATTCCTCTCAGTTTTTTCTGCTGAATGTTCTGTTTTCATACTGGCAGGGTGCAAAAAAAAATTACTGTAGCAAGTCAGGTGTACGGTATTTGTTTAGACATTTTCAATGCCATCAAAACCCAAATATGTTTTACATTATTAAGCAAGATGAAATTAATTTATTATATTTTCACCATGTTATGTATTCATCCACTTTGGCTTTAATACAGATGAAGAATGTTTTGACAACAGTGCACTTTTTAAAGATTTTAAAAGCATTTTTAGGATTTTAAAGACACCCAATGATGAGCTTTCATTGAAGTATAAATAAAATTTATTATATATATATATATATATATATATATATATATACACACACACACACACATACACACACATTTTTTTTATTAATGTAGTGAGTCCCAAATAAGGAACCATGGCAACAGCAGAAAGGTCCCACTAGAACTTGCCCCAAAAATGTCACGTTTCACTTTTATATGATTTTACTTTTCCTTCTGTACCATTAAAACCACTCTATATTGGCCTTTAATACAGAGTAATAAGGTGCTTAATCTTGTTCATGTTATAACCATCTAGGTTTCTGTGCATCATTTTCATGACTTTTTTAAAAATCAGAACACAAAGAAAAAACACATTTCTGGAGAATATTCAGCTCAAAAGTTCTCCATAAATTACCAAGCATAAAAAAATGTGTTACGTGTCATGGTTAAAGCCATGCTACTTAAAACTCATTACTGGAGTTATATTGCGATGAAAGAATTGGACACATTAAAATTAGAAGTGGATGCAACTGGACAAAGGTCAAATGATAATTGTATCACTCAGGTGATGCAACAATTTGGCCTATCATGGGACAAAGGCCAGTGCAAGTTTGTTGCCAAGTAAGTATTAAAACATTGTGGTTTGGTTGATTAACCTGCGTACATGCATGTGAGAAGCAGCAGAAGGTGAAAAACAGCATCAGGGAAGAAGATATGAGAAGTACCTTTTATAGTTCACAAAGACTAAAGTATAGAAAAAAAGAATATCAAGTAGAAAACGAGAGTTTGTATCCAAATCACATGATGGGTATTACCGTGTCCTACACCTGTTATTGTAGCTGTAGTGTACTATTTGCTCAGCCAGAGAATTACTGTCAGGAAACACCCGTTGCACTAACAGTGCCAAGTCAGTGTGAGAGAAAACCTCCAGACAGTTATCCCTTGTATAAACATCCACATACTCCATATTAACTAGGCTGAACTCTGTCATCACCACACAGAAATTCTGCACATAGCAGGTCTGGATCCATTTCTTTTGTTTTTTTTTTTCCTCTCAATACACCTTCATTCGTAAATTAGGCAAATGTATTGAAGCAAAACACAAAACAACAAAAGTTGCATGCAAGAAGGCAGGCTTGCATCTGAACACGACTACAATCTTTGTATGGATCCATCACACACATAAAGGTGTGATGGCTCTCAAAATCATCGGGTCAGCTCTGCAAAACATTTTGGCTTAGTGCAGTGGTGGTGGGTTTTTTTCCCTCGTTACTCACAGCAGTTAAACCACACATGCACACAGGTTAAATAAATTAGTTACTGTATGATGCAAAAGCAATGCAGCTTTGGAGCTCCAATGACAAATCAAACAGCGTTATTCAATCAGATATTTCCAGTTTTGACACTGGAATAATAATGGGAGGAAAAGCTGGATTTAACAACAATAAAATCTTGTACAAGTTTATGACATCTGATAATTATGAAAGCTGCAAAGATCAAACACTAACATTTTATTAGACCACCTTTCAGCTTTGATTGAGGCATTATTTTGATACGCTTTTGCAACACTGTAGCATTTATTTATTTTATAAAGTCAGATTTCTCTAGCACATCAAGATTCTCAATGGGGTCAAGGTCTGTACAAATTACGTTTCATCTCTAAGCCACTCTTTCATGATTTAAGTCTGATGAATCTTGCCATTGTCGTCCTGGAAAATGCCCGTGCCATCAGGGAAGAAAAGAAAATCTACTAATGGAATGAGCAGGCGATTCAGTATATTCAGGTAATGGAAGCATCACTTCACCAGCCCATCACTCTGAAACAGGGTAAATCTGATCTTTTCTAATTTCTCAAGTCCATAGCAAACTCTGTTTTTATGACTATTTTAAAATGTTTAGGTCACTGTAGATAAAGATCAGTCCAGAATTTTTGGAAGATGATGGTTCTTTACTATCCATCCACTTTTTAATGTGTTGGATCAGCTATCAATACCATGTAAGTAGCCTCAGTATCTCCTTAATTATTTTCTTTGCCCGATGTATGCCACTTATTTGACCCTTATGATACAGATTAAAATATTTTTCTAGGACAACATGGATCTTTCCAAAATGGTTGTCTGAGAAATGAGAAGCTCCTCACTGCAACCGTTAAGACCTATTTATGCTGGGCGCCCAAGACAGATCCACAGATTTATGGGCCATTTTGTCATTCTGTAGCATGTCTGCAATGTTGAATTATATGTCTGACAGACAGCTGGCCAAAAAAAAAAAAAAAAAAAAAAAAAAAAAAAAAAAAAAAAAAAAACAAAAAAAAAAAAAACCCAAAAAAAAGGGACAAAAAAAAACCTCAGAGGGTGAAAAAAGAAAAACTAAGTTGAAAAGGTTTTTTGGGGG
>JBAMHX010000020.1:12749763-12762992 GCA_037177515.1 Pseudomugil tenellus
TATATATAATCATAATATTAATCTCCCTTTTTAGAGTCATACAAACAGTAACATAAAAAGAAAGCTAATAAAGATATATGTATGTGTGTGTGTGTGAATGTTTTCTTAATGTAAAACTGCTCTAATTTTGGTCAATTTTAATTTTGGTGGCAAATCAGAGGGGCACCTGAAAGTCAATGCACTCAGCACAGTTAAAAAATGTAAACATTTTGAGAGACTGATTAGTATCCAAACCACAGGACCGTTACCTGTCAAGTCTGAGCAGCGCAAACTGACCTGATGAATGCGTGTTCGTATGTCTGTGTGTGTGCTTGTGCAAATTAGTGTGTATGTACATGATTACACATGATTGAAACTGAGGCCTGTATGGGACACTTAAAAAAAGTTCTGGTTAGAATCAGAAAGACTGCTCCACTTTTGACTGACAACATCATTATTCTCTAAATTCTCTGAGTTCTTTTGAGACAATAGGGCATGATTGCAAAAAAAAGCTAGCCTCGATATATGTACATTATTGATAAAAAACACATTTAACTGTACCTGCAAAAAGAGTTTGATTAGCAGAAAAACAGGGAAATGGGAACTGTTTATTTTATTCCAAATACATAAACACTGCAAATTTTGACATATAAAAGTTTGATTTACATTCACCTTTTTTCGCACTTTCAGTATTAAACTTCCAAAACTGATCAGTCCAATTTCATTAGAGTTTTGAAAGGTTTTAACCTTCTGCTGTAAATGCATGACACTCATCCTTTGTGTGCAGGCTTCCCCATTAAAGCCCAGTGACTGACAGCTGGTACGAGCCTGGAAACACTGCTGGGGGCTCAACACTATGGGGAGGCTGCCATTGATATCCGTTGTGTAATTTTCTATTGGCAGGTGGGTGATGGCTGTGATTAAATCTGGGCTTTAGCCTCTGCCATCCGCATTATTGTACCGGGATTCCCCGAGTCCCTGCTCTCCGGATCCTCTGTCACATTCTGTCATGCCAGCTTTTGGGCCCTGCCAGCTGGCCCCTGTAGCGTGGCATTACACAGACTCCCCACGAGGGGCTTCGCTGTTACGATCTTCTCTCTCCATCTTCAACGTCCGTAGCCATCACTGTCATCTGGCAGCACCTTTTATGTTTATTTTAGACTTATATTCTCCAAAGAAATGCATCTAGGTTGATTAGCGGTAGATGAGGGTCCCACCAAGTCTACGATATTAATAATGTTGGTATTAGTAATTACTAGTAAAACTGTACGACATGCAAGTGTGGTTTTGGTGGGCACAGGCTGGGACAGCAGCTAAAGGTCAGACGTGCTAAAACAGACATTTCCTACTGATGTCTGACTGGGGTGTTTGTTTAAGAACAAGGAGGCGCGCTGATCCATGGGGGCTCTCATTGGCTTTGGCTGAAGCCACTTTACCTCACTCATGTAATTTGGAAGGCTTCAGCTTGGGTTTGAATCATCTCTCAGCCATCAACATCATAATTATCTCATTTGCCATCCAAACACTGGCAAATTATTCTCAGGTAACCCGACCTTCTCTGAAAGTGCAAACAGGGTTGATTCGATGCAGAGACGTAGAATAATAACTCCCAAATAATATCAGACTAAACATAATATCAATACATGTTTAGATACATCCGAACATATACAATTACTAGTATTACGATGGAAAAGCTTTAATTTTTCATGCAGATTACGTGTATTATGCATCGGCCTGTATGCACATACTGTATGTGCATATGTACATGTGACATCTCTTCAAGTTACATCTCCGTACGGCTCAGCTTTCCCTCTTTTCGTCTCGTGAGTGAGGCAGTGTACCAGGTCAAAATTAGCCCATGACACGTCAGGTGCGTACAGTATATCACCAGAGTGGTGAACTTTTGAATAGCACACCTCATACTGTGAATGTGTCAATATTATGAAGTGCTGTCATCTGATCTAATGGGGTCCATGTCAGTGGACAAGCTGTGACCCATGCCTGGAAACAAATGCACACACACACACACATCCACACAGAAACACAGGGACAGCGCCTGTCACCCATCCTATTTTTGGCGATTGTTTTAACAAATTGGTTTACTCATATGCAATTTGCTTGGTGCAGCATTTGTGACTGATATATCTGATTACGATTTTTTTTTCTTTCCATACGATTGTGGCTTGTTGGCATACTTGAGCTCTGTTGACAGCAGCACTTTCCTTCGTACCAAAGCCACCTATGACGGCGTTCTTGTTCTGTCGACTTAAAATCAAGGCCAAAAAGTGAAATGTATCGCAGCCAGACCTTGGCTTGTCCGGTGATTAACATGTAATGCGATGAGCCATCTTGGAACACTGCATCTCTTGACAAATTTAGGAATACTGCTGGAAAATTAAAATCTGCCGCTCTGTAATGCTTGTGTACGTTTTCTTATAAGTGTGCACCTCCAAACCAACAAATGCCAAAACACACAAGAGCCATTTAATGCTCAAAGTGGGCCTGTCTGCCTGATTTCAACACTGCTGATGTTTACAAAGTGGTGGAAAAATAGATGTTGAAAATCACGATTATTATGGTTTGTTTTTATTACATCTGCTGCAGTACAGTATCTACTACTGATGTCGCCTGCTTTAAACTTTCTTTTTTGTTTGCTTTTAGGATCAATATCTGTTTACCTTGGGTGTGGGTGATTCCTTTGGGTACTTCAAACCATTCAATGACCTCATCCAGTGTACGCACTTGTCAACCGTACTGAGCGTGAAATTGAACCATACAGCACATTTTGCTGTTGTATTTTTTTTTAAGTGGATGTAAATGATATATTTTTGCACATAGTTGAATAGTCTGGGAGTCTTGAGGGTTGTCACAGATGTAGCCAGCACAACTCAGCTGTCCTGGCTGGTAGAAATGCATGCTGGCAGTGTGCTCATCACAGAAGGTAATGCTGTCAGGATGAAGGGTGTCTGTATGTCACAAGCACATACCAAAGCTGTGATGTACCACACATCTGTAGACTTCTCCAACATTAAAAAATAAAGTTCACGATTTCCTCGATGTAAGAAGTGAATTAGGACAGTTTTGATCCACGTGTTATTCACATGCAAACGCACCGGTTGTGTCTGGGACATAGTGGATCCCAACAGCAGAAGCCACATTAAAGGTGAGCGCTGTTATTCTGCCTCCAGTCCTGCTAGACTCATCAGTTATCCTCTATGGCTTCTAGGATGTCTGCCATTCCCTCTCCTCCCTCCTGTTTGTTTTAAGAAAAATCCCACTCTCAAAGTGGGAGCGCAGAGCGGGTGTGTCTGACACAAAAGTAAAAACACATCTTTCATGTCTAAATAAATCTGACAAAGAAATGCTTTATGAACTGCCACCTGAAGGTAGTTCTGAAAGCAGCGGTGAGCAAAGTGGCCATAACGTTTAATCCAATTGGCTTCCTCGTTCCAAAACCGTCTTAGCAGATGGTAGGCAGCAATATGAAAGTTATTCACCCACTCACTACTGCAGTGTGTCTGTTATATCACCATGTCCTGTTATTCTTTATGGGTTCCATAGGCACTAAAGAGGAGAGAAGTTATTTTCTTTTCATTACTTTTCTCTCTTGGGGGACTAGGAGACTTGGTTCAGCTCTTCTCTTTCAGTCCAGAAATTCTTTTCAATTAAAGCCCTATCCTAGCAGATGGTAGAACCATTAGGCCCGTACTCCGTTGATGTGCTGCCCCTGCAACCGATGGACAGCCATTTCATTTACCAGGCTGTAAATCTTAAGGCACCAAAATGCAGCCACAGCACCCAAAAACACACACCAGTTCCGGCCACACAGCTGCGCTGAACTTTCACCGCTGCAAGGCGTCCGCTCTCTCAGTCACACATGTATTGTCTTTGCCTCAGATCAATTAAAAGGATGAGGTCTAAAAAAAGGGCCATTTGTAAAATGGACGTCCTCTAAGAAGTGAAACAGCAGCAGAGAGCATTGGAAGCGTGAATAATTTATCCCGAAACCCTATCACGCCGTTTGTATCAGTTTCCATCATAAAGCTTGGCGAGGGAGAAGAGGTGGAGGGGAATACATCAGCCGGTGTGACAGGCTCTACAGGGAGGGTACAGTAGAGGGGCTTCTGGGCAACCACATGCACATAAATCCATTTGCTGTCATTGGAGGATGAGGATGAGAGGAAATGGCACAACGGGACTGAACTTGGCTGAATCTCATCCCATGCAACATATCACCTTTGATGAGGACTTTTCTTTAATGTGATGATAAATGTTTAACACTGTGGAGGTCACTGGTGAATCTTTAATGCACTGTATCAACTTAGATGCTGTTTTATAGATGCACACTTTTCAGTGCCAAAAAGCAAAAGATCTTTGTCTCTTTGTCATTCTTTTTCTTGCAGTTGCTGCAAAATTGTCATTTTTTTTTTACATCTGATATAACCTTTATCGTTCAAATATATTCATATATCTTACAGCAGCTCAAACATTCTGCATTTTTTCAGTAGTTTGGAGAAGTGAGATTAATTTCAGAGCTAAAGATACATGGAAACAGGATTTTACATGACAGAAATAATGTAGAGCTACACCATCATTTAAAAGAGATTTTCATAATCATCTTAGAAGTGTTTGTTTATTTATTTACTTAAAAATATGCTATTGGGTAATCCTACTTTTTCTTCACCAGTAACACAAACTCTGATCTTTACACATCTTATTTTTACTATGACCTTGGCTGAGCAGAGCCATACAAATTAAGCACAGAGCTCACACAAACTAAATTGTGAGTCTCTTATAAAGGAGACGAACTGTGGTGTAAAACAATGATCTCACACCAGGGGCAAGGCCAGATCTCTCACTACCAGCCCTCCAACCTCTTAAGGCAGATAAGGTTACTGCTTGATATGTTACTCTATGTAAAACACTGAGATTGTACTTGTTTTTGATTCAGGGACTAAATGTCTTCCTGGGTTTGGCAAAAGAACTGAAATAGAAGGCAAAATAGAGACACTTTAGAAAAAATAGCAAATAACCTGAAAGTATAACAATATAACAAACAAAAAACTAAAAACCAAACTTTTCATTAAATTTCATTATTCATTAAAAGACAGAAACAATTTTAAGATTCTCATGCACAACATTACCTGTATGCTGTTTGCTGGTCTGAAGACTAAAATGTGCAGCATCTGCAGAGGCAAACATGTGGAATTTAAGGATAAATATAATGCATTAGGTACAGGAATAAAGGAATCTTAATACTAGGTATTTTGAAGGACATCATAGCTCATTTGCCTTTTCCAAAATGCCCCATTTGGAGGCTTGTAAAAACAGAGTTCCTGGTGATTCTGAATTCACATCAGCTCTGTCTTGGCCGGTGATCCCAGCCTGTAACTCCCACTGTTCCCAGCTGCTGGAGGAAGAGGAAAGGAGCAGGGGACTGATTGACTGCTACTGCCAACAGACTCACCGCGATCTGTGTCTGAAGCACGGGCCAAGCCTTGCCTGTCCCTCAGGAAAGTGGCATTTTCAGCAAGAGTGAGTTAAAGTCTGGTTTGACTGGAGAAGGAAGCTTGTTAGGTGGCTGTGACTTTACCCACTCCTTGTTCAACAGGACCATTGGGATACTTGAGGAAATCATATGGAGAATAAAAGAAACTCAGTAAAGCCATTTTCACATACTCTGCCCGGTAAAAGTGCTTGAAATGATTTTACTTATTATATGGATGGGCGGAGAGGGAACTGAGTCAGTTGCATGTATTTTACACCAAAGGGATTTCCTGTCTGAGTGAGAATGCAAATACAGCCTGAAGAGAGTTAGATAAGCTTACCTTATAGTTTGAAAGCAGATTGAATGATTATACTAAAAATAAAATTAAATGGACAAATATTTTCTAAATTCAATTAAACACAACTTTCCTGGTATGATGGCTGAAATAACTACCATGCATTTTTATTACTTTTTCCTTACAGCGACTGAAAACAGTGTCCAAAGACCTTTGTAGCCATCATAAAGATGATTTCCCAGTCTGTTCGTACTGTAAGTTTTCTAATCTTCAGGCTAAAGGGTCCCAATCGTTTCCAACGGATTAAATTCTTATAAATCCGATTCACATCACATTTGCACTGTTGGGAAACATTTTATGTTCAATCCAACATTTAGGTAAAGTATGTTTATCTTCTTAACAATTTCTTGAGTTTAAGCTGACTCAGCCATCGTTAATTAGGGTTTAGCTGCAATGCAAGACATATGAATGTTTTAATACCTTTCTTTTGCCACAAAGAATAATGATAATAAAGAAAGGAGGACATGCCATCCTTCTACATCCTTCTTACCAGATTTCCAAAGTTGGATCTCAGTCTGGATATTCTGGCCATTCAGATAGGAACCAATCCATTTGGGTACTAGTAGAGCGCTGTGGAGAGCTACACGGAAGCAGATGCTAAAATGATCCTGAGAGCAACTCCAACAGTTGCAACTAATTTAGATCGTCTGATGATGTCTGGACCAACAAACCTGATCCAGTCATTTGCAGAACACAATATGGACAATCTGCCCACATGATCTGATTTTAGAAACTTTTGTATGCAGTTTGAAGAAGGCTGTGAATATTTTTGTTGATATCCATGTGTGAATGTTTATTTCTTCCCGTTTCAGACTGGCGACCTATCGAGGGTGTACCCCGCCTCTCGTCCAATGATTGCCGGGATAGGCTGCAGCTACACACGACCCTGTATTAGAATAAGCAGTACAGATAATGGACGGATTTTTCATGCTGATCACACCACAGAAACCTTTTGAACTTACATTTACCGTTTTGAATCTGACTATTATTTTGTTCAAACAGAATAAAAAAATCAGTCTGAAATCAGAGAGACTTTGCACTATGAAGTTTAGCTAATGCAGAGATTCCCCCACTGCTTCCCTGAGGTAGTTCAGTTCTGCATGTGTGAGAGCGTCTTGTCCTGCATATAACATATGACTGGTCTCTGATTTTTTTCTCTTTGGTTTGAGGGTAAAGTGTCATTTTACTCAGCATCCATAAATAGAATGTGCAGAGCATATCCCAATGGAGGTGAATGCATATCATGTTAGCAGGGCTGAGTAGGTGCTAACCTGCTGCTGGCAACCTCCACACTAAACAATACTTGTTACAGAGAAACACAGAAATTGGATCACTGTTGTGTGAAAAGTGAACTAATGTTTTGTGGAGTAAAACACAAGAAAGTGTAACCCAATCTAATGCTTATTGTTGTCAAATCATGGTTCCCTTGACAGAATTATGTTACAAGCAAGTGAAAAACAACATTAATGTCTTTGCATCATGTGACATTTTAAATGTTAAGACTGAAAGATTTAGCAAAAATATTTACACTTGAATAATAAAATTAAGTTTTTTTTCTCGTAAAAACAAAAAACCAGTTTAAACTTCTCAATGTCAGTTAGATTTAAGCCATTTTCAGAAATACAGCAGAATTTATGCAAATGATCGTCAACAACTCTTGGTTGAGGAATGAGAAACCAACCTGCAGCAAAATGCAACCACCATGAGGAGGAATCATCTGATCCAGTGTTTCTCAACCCTGCTCCTGAAGTAGCTACCCAAGTCTGCATGTCTTAAAAACAACTCTGAAACACCTGAATGAAATAAACAGTTGTTAACAGGCTGCAAAGAACCTGATGAGAAAGTTCATTGATTTAAATCATTGTGTTAAAGGAGAATTGCCTCTAAGGCTACGTTTAGACAGAAACAGTCCGAAGGAAAAACGCAAAAGTAGAGTTTGGTTCTCCCTTTAATTCACAGTTTACACAACTGTTTTGGTTGGGGAAAATATGTGTCCACACTGAGACGCAAAGTACACAAAACTTACAATTTCCTGTTGTAGTATCCATGCCCAATTTGTAGGTGGCAGCACCACCAAAACCAAATGCATTCACTTCTACTTTGCTATTTCCTCTTTAGACAAGCACTACACATCAAAACAACATGGAGAAGCGCACCAGCCAGAATAATGACTCTGTGTGATGAATGTAGTCAACTGCTGACATGAGTCCTGCATTGCATTACTGCTGCTAGCATAAGTTGAAAGTTCAGCCATGTTGTGTTATTGTTTTCTTGACCTGGCTCGTAATTATGACATCATCTTTATGTGACCTCAAAGCACTGTTGCATTGTTAACCGTTTAGACGGCAACAACAGGGTGCAGCGTTGTCAGGATTTCCACTCTGGAAGGTGTTTTGCGATTTTTGCGTTTTCTACCCTCCAACACTGTTGTCGTCTAAACGATATAAATCTGGTAAAAGTTTTTGCGTTTTTCCCTCGTTGCCGTTGTCATGTAAACGGGGCCTAAGACATGCAGGACAGGGGTACGTGAGGACCAGGGTTGAGAAACACTAGATTAGATGATTATCTGTTAAATAAGGAGCAAGAAACACATATGAACCAGTTTTACTTATTTGACACAGTGAGGTACCTCTGTATTGTGTGGAAGACCCATGCTCAACCGGAACAGCTTGGCATGTCCTCCTCATGCTGGTTGCATTTTGCAGGTTGGCATTTCATTCCTCAAGCAGGAGTTCAACATCAACCAGCATGGTTGTGTTGGCCACTCTGACTCAGGTATCAGTTATACATCTGTGGTTGATACTAACCAGGCCACATGTTAATGTCAAAATAACAGTTCATACCAACAGGGGAATATTGTTTTTTTTTTTTTTTAACATAACACATAGTTTTAATGTGTTTCTCATCCCAGAGAAACACAATCCATCCAAGTTGTGCCTCATTGTCTGAGTGACTCATGAAACCTTTCATCCATCTATAATCCAACACCTGCTGATTATTAAATAGAAATATTAGTAATATAAACCAATGCAAACTTCAGTGCATTTTGTGTAAATTAGCATGTGCTGCTAAAACTTTAAGTTTAGCTAAACAGCTAAAAGAGATACATTCTCACTGAACAAGTATTGTAGATTTTTTTTTACTGAAAAAAAGATAACTTTTCTGATATCTACCATTTTCTATGGACATTCTTAGTGATTTATCAAATAAACAAGCCAGTGAACTGAGCTATAAACAGAGTTATGTAGAACATCATCAAAGACATACAGGGGACAACCAGGGTGCAGAAAACCGCTTAGCCTGGTTCTTCCAGCAGTGCCAAGCTCTTAAACAGAAATAACAAGATACTTATCTTTATCAGTCAACCAACACTGATCCATGGAAACTGTTCAAAATACTAAATGGATCACAGCCTATTGATAAGAGCAAAGGGAAACTGTGGATCCATGCCAGTAAGAGAACAAACTTAAAGACCACAAGGTGGCAAAATCTTACATTGTGTCTCCATGCAGAACTATGCAGAAAACATATGCACATCTAAGAATCAGCCTGCCCGCAGATTTTTGTTTGTAAAAACATCAACATTCTCAATGGTGTGTGCCACGCTCACTTAGAAATGTGACAGCTAGCTCAGTCTGGGAGCCTCAGCCTGGAAATGATTACGCTTTTAACTTCAATTGTGCTGTTTACATCAATAAATCCATCATCATAGATTGCTTGCAATCTCACCAAACTATACATAGAGACAGTGAAGACATCTTGAATCAAATATGTTGCAAGATCCTGAGACAATAAATGATCAGAGGTGAGTTGCACTACAGGTGTCATTTACGTGAATGAGACAGGTTGTGCAGGATAACTTCTCATGTATAGGTGCCAAAAAAAGGCACTGTGCTAAGGACGTTGTCATGTATGGAGACAAAAAACATGTCCAGAAAAAAAAACCAAATACTATAACATTATTTAAATATAAGTTCAGCTTAGTGTAGGACTTGAGTTTTGTTAGATAGAAAAAAAGTGAATTTCTCTCTGATGGTATCCGACAGTTTTTCTGAAGCACTGCCAAGGTTAAATCTGCAACAAATTATCTTGTCTTTCCTTTACGCGTTCAATCATTCCAGAGCCGTAACTACAAAATTGGCCTTGCGGTTAGCCGAGCAACAATGTGTGAAAGTTTCGCACATTAAGCCAGAGTCGGTATCAAAAACCACAACACTGCTTTTAGGATGGAACAGATGCAGCGACATTTTCTTCTCTGACACCATACACGCCTGATATTTACCTGAACTTGTGTTGGAAAGACAGTTGAAAAAGCAAATAATATCCCAGGGCATCAAACAAGCCATCTGAGAAACCACTAATAAGCCTGCTTCCTTTTGAAACACCTTCTTCCATCTAGTAAATTACATGATAAATAATATAGTCTTGGCTACCTTGGTGTGCCCTGCAGTCACAAGCTTTTTGTTGTCATGCTCTAGTGAAGCCAAGATATCACAGTGTTGGAAGCGGACTGAACTTTAAGCAATTACACTGCGGTTTAATGGCAGGAAAATCTTAGACAACAAGAGAAGAAGATGGAGTGAAAAAGACAAAGACAGGCAGATGAGGAGAGAAAGATATATGCATTTCTAATTTATGACTGATGGGGTGAGGAGCTGGTGAGGGGGCTCAAATAATATCATCTTCAAGCATGACAGCTTGATGAGAAAGTCTCTATTTGAAGCTTTACAGGAAGGGAACAAGGCACTCACAAGCTCTGGCACATAAATGAACTACTACAAATGCAAACTTGTAATATGGATGCACATCAGTGCACTTATAGACATGCTCAGGAATGTGTGTTAGCCTGAGACAGTGCTGCAAGATGGACTTGATCTTTATGCCAAAGACCTATGTTCATCCCATTTCCCAAGAAACAATCCTGTCAAATCGGTACCCTGGATATGACAGACAGAACAAGAATAGAAGAAAAAGAATGGCAGCGGAAAAGTGTCTGGTCTAGCTGAAGCCTGTGCCGCTCCCCTATTCCCAGCCAATGCAGGAAATGAAGAAATAGGATCACATCAAAATATGCAAGCTCTAAGATCCTAAGCACACCTTTCCAAAGGCCACACACAAGCCAACGTAGGATTTAGCAGCAGAACCTTTAGCCAGATTAAACAGCTTTATGGTGTTTATTAAGAAGTGTGTTTTTAAAGTGAGTGAAGAATTCACAGATGACAGTATTTTTAAAAAAAGCAAATGTGTTGGAGTCAGTTTCAAAGTCAGTCCAAGATGCATAAAACTTCCCCAAAAAGGGAGTAGTCTAGTAATAGAAAGAATAATAAATGATAAATAAATGATAAATTAAACAAAAGAGGCAGCAAAGAACAAACACTAATGCATATTTTCAACTGTGCCTCTGCATGTCTGCATGTCTGCAAAACCATTACATCTTCCTGATAGTAAGGGAACCAAAGCGTAATATTGCAATTGAAGAAAAAGTAAAAAACAAATAAATAAATAAAAAACAAACCTTGTGCCCACAATTACTTCCAGTTCCAGAGTCTGAGTTAGACCAAGTTTCATTATGAGAAGAGAAAAACAGACAGACAGATGAACACAGGTAAAAGCATGACCTTCCTGACGGAACCTAGAAAAATAAAATAAAATAATGAATGCGCAGGCAGCATGATGAAGAACTTGTTGAATAAAGTACAATTTGTTTTAACTTGTTCTTCTTTGACATAGCATGTAGTGAACTGCTGTAGTGTATTCTACACTACAGCAGTTCGACTGCACTTATCTATGACGTCCTCTACTGTTTGATTTTGTGCTTGTGTTGTTCTTATTCTCAGATGTAAGTCGCTTTGGAGAAAAGCGTCTGCTAAATGACGGTAATGTAATGTGATGTAATGTAATGTAAGGATGCAGTATCAAGCCTGCCACTTCTCTTAAACCAACGGTAGCAGCTCTGGTTCTATGAAACAAACTCCTGTAAGTGTTAGGAGTTTCCCTGCTACAACACACCTGAATCAAATCAACGGGTAATTAGCAGACTTGTGTAGAGTTTGATATCAAGCTCTGCACAAGTCTGTTACTTAAGTCTGATGTGTGTCAAGTGTGTTGCAGCAGGGAAACTCGCACTTGCACTTGCAGGAATCTCTGGGACAAGAGTTGGAATGTGATCGATACACAGACTAATTGTATGAAAAATATTTTACTGTGTGATACTCTGCTGTACATCATACTAACAATGTCAAGTTGAAATTCAAAACTCAAGACAAACACAGTGAACAAAACAGCACTGCAAATAATACTCTGAACGTATCTCTAAAGCTTTAAAATATTAAACAGCAGCGGACTATTGATGCAACCTGCACTTAAAACAAGGAAACCACATGGATTAGTAACGACAGTTGGTCCAAAAACGCCACAAAAATGTTGTAAGTGAGAAAACAATGTTAAAGAGTACTGAGAGATTTAGCAAAAAGTCTAGAAGTATCATAGTGTCAGTAAAGCATGATGGATTTCCACTGGGGGGGAGTTTATATGAAACATTCACTCAACATGGGTGATTCAAAATAAAAAGACATCGTCACTGTAGCAAAATCTAAACAATGAGTTTGTTGCAGGGTTTTTTTTTTTCTTATTTTCAACATAAGCTTCTTCTAAAAACAATTAGCTTTGACACCCAAACCGAGCCAAAGAGTTTGAGTAAAAGGTAACATTGAATAAAACTGAGTTATGGTCCTATGGTGACATGACCCCCAGTCTCCTGGGTGAAAGTCCTGTGCTTGGATCATTCAGTGATTAACCATATCGTTCTCAATAAATAAAAAAAACCTTTATTTTCCAGCTGATGTGAAAGACTAATAAACTTTGGGTTATTGAAAAGAAAAATAATTAAAATGGGATTTGAAAAAAAAAAAGAGATAGTGATGCACACATGTCACTCTATCAAACTGCTCGGCGAGGAAGCGTCAATGCAAACGTTGTGGAGCAGGTGGGGGCTGTTTCCCTCTCAGTGTGCACTGATTACTGTTGGCTGTGGTCCACCCAGCCTGCAGCTAGCAAAACATTATCTATGGCTCAGTGAAATCCCTTTTATTCAATTTGATCTTCTTTCCTTTTTCAGGTTGAGCGTTGCTGTGGCTCCGTGACAGAAAGCTTTAATAACATTAGTGAAGGAAAAACTCTAAAGGTTTGAAACATGTCTCCATAAATCCAACTATCATTTACAACTTTGTGTGCTCTGTATGATGTTATGAAGTGTAAACATATGTGTGATGCTGTAGATCACCTGTACTATAATCAGGGGAGCAAGAACCAAAGCCCCTGATTGATTTACTGCTCATTAAAACACACACACACACACACACACACACACACACACACACACACACACACACACACACACACACACAC
>JBAMHX010000020.1:12763092-12800524 GCA_037177515.1 Pseudomugil tenellus
ATATATATATATATATATATATATAAACTTTTTTGGCTGAAAGTTATCAGTGAGTGTGACACACAGAGCATAGAACATTTATCATGATTTATAATGTTTTTCTCACTTTATCATAACCACTCATTTCCTAGCAGCAGCGTATTAAATCTTTTTAACTAGCATTTGAAAAAAAAAAGAATTCTTCTTTTTTTTTATTGCAGATCCTTAGAAACTGTAGATGTTTATGGGGTAGGTTCTTAAAGAGTCAGAACTGACTCATGGGTATCAGCTGGTTTTCAGTCCTCTTTTTTTAGTTGCTCTCTTCATTGAGACGTGGGGAGCTCATAAAGAGGCCGGCAGTGAGAGGATCCGGGTGATGTAATTTGCTCTTAGCGTCAGTGAGGAGCAGTCCGGTGATTTAGCAGAAGTGTGCTGAAGACATGACAGAGACTAATTGCTTTCATTAATCACGTTTTGCCGAGCCCATTCCGAGGTAAACTAATTGAAATCCTCTTACCTGTCAGGACGCCAACCATTGTGCGCCTGGCAGGAGTCACAAGGGGAGGAGGGGCAGCAGGGGAGGAGGGGGCAAAGAGGTGCAGGGAAAAGAGTGCACGAGAAGGAACAGGCAGGAAATGAAGCTCTAACTACAAATAAACCACGTCTTTGTCTAGACAAATCTCTTTTCAAGCCGTAATGCTCTCTGAAATGTGTTAATGTCATGTAAAGTCTTTCAGGGGGCTGTGGGGCTGAGGAGAAGCCAAGCGCAAATGTGGCTTGGGAAGAAAGGCTCTTTTCCAGCATAAAATACCAAATCAAATTATTCCCCTGGTCCAGCTGCCAGTGGCGTCAGACAGAGAAAGAGAGAGAGAGGCTTTAGGCCCTAATACCTTTGTGTGTGACAGGGGCCATTACTGAGGCCCCTTTATGGAGCAACACAACAGAGATATCAGAACGGGCCGATCTCTGCAGACAGATGGAAGAAAAGACAGCCAGACAGAGCAGAGATAGAGGAGAGTACATTCGCAGTAAATAGCCTGCAGGAGTAAAGTACTTTCACCATCTCTCTTTGCACTAAAAATGGAGTAATGGGAAGGATTGACTGCTATCGCCATAAAAACATTAAGAGAAATAGGTTTATAGTTGCTACACGTGGTACATTAAGAAATAGCTGCAGAGAGAAAGAACTCTATAACTCAAAGAAATAAAAAGCCACTTCAAGGTTCAATAGCAATCTGTAGGAGAGTGAGGTGGCTGGAGATGGTTTATTAGGCTTATCAAGCTGTTTTGTTGTTGGACGCAGTTCTTTTGACTCTTTTGGCCACTAAAGAAACAATTTACTTCAGTACATTTATATAACTTTTTTTTTTTTTTTTTGCTCAAACTTTAAATCATATGATGTAAAGTCACTTTATTATGTTTTAAATGACAAGTTTGTTGCTTTTGATGGCCATATTGTGTAAGGTTTGTTGTCAGGACAACAAAACTAATCATTGCTCCACCTGCTCACATTGTGCGTGTTGCTGAAACAAAGTGCAATATCCGCAGAAGAAGAGGTCCCACCTGGATTTATGCACACTCGTACACAAAGGCAGACAGACCAACACACACACACACTTTTTGGCATTGGCATTCAGGAGTTGCATAGAGGATAAATCCAAAAGTGATTGCCGTGTGAAAGGCCCTCCTCCCGCCTTGAGAGCGCGTCTCCAGTTACGAGGTCACAGACAATTAGACTGAGAGGATCAGTCAGGTCCACTGTTGTCATGGTGCTGCGTTGTGACTCTGGCGCTACATGGACATGTGCACCAACAGCTTCATACCTGACTCAAACACTTTATAATCATATGCCAAATGTTGTTTTCACATATGAGCTAAGATGCAAACACACAGATTGTTTTTGCAGCTAGCACCCTTCGCTTCATCTTTCCTTCGTCCCAGACAAACATTGCCTCGAGCTTCCAGAGGCTTTGTAGGACATCTGTAATTCCAGATGCAGGAATGATTTTTTTTATTTGCCAAAAACATATCTGCTTCTTTGCTGCTTCCTGAACACCTCTTGTCAGTGATGTGCTGCGTTCTCTTTTGTTGTAGCGAGGTGGAGTTGGGCCTGCAGGGACACAGGCCGACTCCAGATCTTATCGCCTCTGCCATCCCGTATTATGTTACGTCCATTTTTTAATTTAGCATACTGGGAGACAAGTCGGCATTTACAATGAAGCCTTTATGATCTGTGTCAAGTCAGTGCCAGGAACAAGTATTTTTTCTTGTCACTTGCATGAAGACATAGCCAACTATTCCGCTCTTAGGTTTTACAGAAAGTAGAGACTGGAAAAAGTAGAATTTTGGAGGCAAATGAAGTTTAGATTTTTTATGGCATTGTGGAAGTGGGGTCTTGTTTTAGCTGAGCGGTAAAGTTTGTTGATCACTGCACAAAATATGCTTGAGATGAAATTAGAATTTTTTAAGACCTTTGCATTCCTCCATGGAAGACAATTTAACAGATTTATTTTTATTTTGAAAACAGTCAGATATAACAGAAGAAAACATCTCATTGCAAGACTCACATTTCACTTGAATGTTTTGTTATGTCTTCCTTTAAGATCTCCTGATGCTTTTCTTCACTTTCTGACAGAAGCTGCTTCATAGATGTAGCAGCCATTTTTCTTGTTTTTCGGTTTTGGCTTGATTGTACATTTTTTGCTGTTTTCTGTCTTTTGTATATTTTTTGCCGTTGTTCCACCTGTCAGACCCAACTGTAACATGAAGTTTAATAAAAAGCAATAAAAAAAAAATCAACACAAAATCATGGCTTCATTTCTATTTCAACCTTGGTAATGCAAATCAGATCATCATTCTGCTTCCTTGATAAGTTATATTGGATACGTCTTTAAATATTGCTTGATTTTAAGAATGTTTTGAATGGATTTTATTGAATAAAAGAAATCACAGAAAACAATTTTCATATGATTTTATATGAATCTAAACCACAACTTTACATGCTATGATAACAAGCGCCATACAATTAGTAACATTTCCAAAAAAACTGATGGCATATGTGGAACTAAAGAACCAAACTATCTGGATCATGCAGTTTAAGTTACCATATCAGTAATATACTGTGCAGCTTCTAATATGTAGATAAATACACACAATTAGATTATAAAGACATAAACCACAATTGTGCTGAATTTCTCCTTACCAGGTAAAAGACAACTATGGAAGTAAAG
Organism: Pseudomugil tenellus; assembly: GCA_037177515.1. Taxonomy (NCBI): domain Eukaryota; kingdom Metazoa; phylum Chordata; class Actinopteri; order Atheriniformes; family Pseudomugilidae; genus Pseudomugil; species Pseudomugil tenellus. The sequence goes on from JBAMHX010000020.1 coordinate 12,766,302, forward strand.
TTTGATTTTTTTTTTTTTATTCAGAGAAGGAGTAACAACAGCTTTGTAGAGCCAGCTGTTACTGTGCTTTCCCTTCCTGTATTGTATACATATGTAACTAGAACAGAAAACATTTCAGGTGTTAGTCTGTTACGATAACCAGAACTCAGTCAAAAGGAAAAAATATAACAAGTTTATTTAAAAAAACAAAAAAGATAGAGCAATATCATTGGAGGTCTAGAACACAAAAAACAGGTGAGGTAAAAACCAGGGATATGAAGTGAGGGGTATCTATATATATATACATATATAAAAGTATTTACCAGGAACTGGTTGAATGGAGCAGCTTCGGAGCAGTCCTCCAGGACAGGAAAAGCAGGGGCTGTAATCAGTCCAGGGTCTTACACAAAGGTCTCAGGAGGAGAAAGTCCAACTAGAAGCAGGGTCAGGCAAGGTTCAGCAACAGAAGATCAATATTCATACCAGTGAGTATGAGGCAAAGGCAGACGTTGGGGACAGCTAGGCAGGGTCAAAGCCAGGTGTGTTTGTGACGCAGACACATGGACAAGGCTTGAAGGCTATGGAAACGTGTGAAGGCTAAGTGAAGGCTATCTCAGACCGAGCAGGTCTAGAGAAGGTGTTTAAATAGGCAGAAGTGCAGATAAGGATAATCAGCAATCAGGTGGGGAAGAGTGCAGCATGATCAATGCAGAGCAGAAAGCATGACATAGTCAGTCATACAAACTACACTGGTATTAAATGAGCAGCACAGAATATGTCTTTATGAAGCAGAAATACATTAACTGTTATTTAAAACATGCAGGTTATAGCTTATTGTTTTGTTTTGTTTTTTAACCATTGAAGTTAGGTACAGTATTGCTACCTGACTCGCTGGTGACTGAAGATCGGCCTCTTTACAGCAAACACGCTGACATTTCCCCACTGGTGCCTTTTCTCCTCTCTGGTCCTCATTGTGGCATGTTTTTCTGGTCTATATAATTCCAGTAGGGCTCAAATGTTTTTTTTTTTCTTTCACAGCTTCATTTTCACTGCGGATCTGCTGAGTCACATCTGATGGGATTGTGCAAACATTTTTCATCTCTCTATGCACATTTCATGAATAAAACGATGCTATATGTACATGCAAAAGACAACAAAAGAACAGAAAAGTTGTGGTTGCATATGTCGGTTATTAAAGAGTTGAACAAGCATGTGCAGGGTCTTGCAGTTTATGTCCATATATTTCTGCTAAATAACACATTTGCTCCAGTTGTTCACAAAAACACTATCTCTCATGCTTTTCATGCTCTAGATCTATCAGTTTTCAAGCACAGCTGTTTAGTGGGTAAACTCAGTAGTTGCTTGCCATTATTTTTTACAAGCAATCACTAAATTCTGACAAGATTTGCATCATTGTTACTTCCAGACACATTTATTTGTCCAGCGTATAAAACAAGCACACGTTAGGTAATAGGGTCCTGATACCAAAATCATTACGGTTAGTTTATAATACTTTGCATTATAATGTAAACACCAATGCATAGGGGAAATGATTTCTTCTTGTAGATTAAAATGAAATTATTTGAGTCTTTTAAACATAATTTCTTCGAGCAAATGCAAATGTAAATACAAGTACGCTTAATATTCTAAATGCAACATTTAAAATATTTTGCATTCAGAGTATATTTTACGTTTTTAGGGTTTTTACTTTTTCTGCATGCAAAAAGTTAAAAAGGTAAAAAAACGACAACACTGCTGTCCAAAAAAATTATTTTACTGTGAATGTCTCGAAATGCCTCATTTGTTTTTAAAACTTTTTTTTCTTTCATTCAAGACTTCATCTTCTTCCCTATGAAACACATTTACATAATGAATGCCTGCCTTGTGGCTAGTTTGGCACAACACAAACAGAAAATGAGCAGATACCTCAAACTGCAATTTTTTGACCTGCCAGATTACCAAGCAAGGATGGATGAATGAATGCTTTTAGGAGGTTTCTTAAAGAGACAGGAGCTGAAATAGAGCTTTTTCAGACACAAAAAGGACTTAAAAAAAAGAAAGCGTGGAGGCAAAATACAGTATGAAGAATGAAAAGTTGATTTTAAACATGAACAGAGAATGTAGACCTCCTCAAAAGACCCCCAAGTTAACCATAAACCCATAGCTGAGGATTGCAGTGTATGCACTTTTAGTTAGACTAGCATACTAAGAGGATGAAAACAATAACGGTATATTGATTACATTTGTTGTCTTGCAAACTCTTTCATAACAGCTTACTTATAATCACACTTACAAGACTTTTCCTTGGCGAAAGATTAGCATATTAGCATTCAGCCCATTAGCTATTACCATGACATGTTTACATGGCATGTTTATGCTTACAGCACACAGAAAATAGAAAAACATTAAATATTCGAGTCTTTACTGTGACAAAATGGAAATTAGTCAACATTCATCTGCCACACTTGCATTCTTTCTTTAAACACTCCTCCTTCCTCCTCTGCAGACAATTTCCGCTTAGCAGGAATGGGCCTAGCAGCTTTTTGTCATGGCAAATAACCTTCCACGACACAAAAAGCTGATGTGAACTGGCAGAAGTTATGTGGCTGAACAGTCTCAAGCAGCTCGCGGACTACCTGAAACAATTAACACATTGAACTTTGTCAGTCCCCTCATTCCTACAGCTGGTGATTCAGAGGAAGCATCATGAATTATGGATTGACATTTAAATAGGCCCACCTTCTTTTTATTTGCAAGCACGTTTGTGTACCACACCGGCAAAATAGAAATGTCTCTTCAAAGAACAACTACTAGAAGCATTGGTTTTAAGTGAAAAGTGCAAAAACACGTATTATTTGTTTAAGTGAGGAGCAGCAGAACAAGTAGCGCACTCTTAATATGATCTTTTGCCTCTCTGCGGGTGTCTCAAGCGACACACTGTACAACACGCTCATTCAGGGTAGAGGTACAAATGCAAGAGGAAGGGGGTTACAGAAAGAGCGCATCACATGAGGTTAAAGTGGGGTGTGTGCTGCAGGGCAGCTGGGGGCATGGGGAAAGGGATTGGGTGAGGTGTGGGGTAGGAGGGGGAAGGAAAGGGGGTAGCCTTGGTTTCCTGTTCCCCAAATTCCCAGCTCCTGTCTGCAGAGCAGGTACACAAAGCCTCCCTTGAAAGTTTTTGGAGACGGGCGGCGGGATGAAACACAGCCACTGATGGTTTACAGATCTGTCCCCCTGGACTCCCCTCCCTCTCCCTTCCCTCCGATCCCCTCCTGCACAGCAAGCCAGCGCTGCGTTTGTTTACACTCTCCCAAGACTTTTTAGCATTTTCTGGCCGGGTCGGTAGACTTGGCGGGTTTCCATCCTGCTGATTGCCATATTCCCAGATCAGCAATGTCACTTACCACATTGCTCTCCTTCATCCGCCAGTTAAACCCTTCGTAATCCCAAAGAACAGCAAAGTCACCCAGGATATAGAATATTTTCTCCTGTCCCAGGGGAGTCTCTCACCACGCTGCTCCTTTGTGCCCAAAATGGCAGAGAGCAGAGATTCTTTCAGCCAAATGGAAGTCCTACTGGGCCAGTGATGAAAAATAGAGCTACCACAGAGACCTAAGTGAGATAAACGTGTGTGTCTTTAGCGTGTCTCAAAGACAGAAGACTAATATCATCATGAAAGAAAGGCTGCACACTGAGTCTGATGCGTTTTATTATTTTGCTGCAGATATTCACAGTTCAAATCGAAATAAACTGATCAACCAGTGAGGGTTTATTTGGCAGATTATGCAAAATTGTATGGGGGGGGGGGTTGGTCAAATAAAGCAATCAGACGCCACTCCTCACACTTGAACATGAACCGAATCCACTTTAGACTTAAATATTTAAATCAGGTTTGTAGCTGCAGTAGTTTGGCACATTTCAGAAAAGATGCATTTTTGACCAACCGGAACAGGGTGGCTTTTACAAGATGACAACTTTAAACAAAACAAGCAATAAAATTAATTTAATTCGATAGAAAGTGACAAAAAATGCTGCTGCAATGTTCAGTGTGAGAAAAAAATGTGTTATTTTTAACTATAAACTTGTATCGTATGGATGTGAATGAGCACGAGTTGGCTCATTTATCTAGTCTTCAGGACCACGATCTGGTTTGTTTGTTCTTAACACTGACATGTTTCACCTATTATTGACGTAACACATTGATGTTAATGTTGTTGATAGAACTTAAAATCTTTCTAAATGAAGCTGCATGATGGGATAAATGTACTTAGATTTGAGTAAAAATAATACGTTGCTAGGAAACGGTGTTGTGAGAACAACAACGTAGTCTTGGAATAAAGAAATACTTTGTGTGGATGTGGAGTTCAGTCGGTCAGTTCCATTAAAAGATGAAGTGACCATTTTAATATGAAAGCAAAATGTATTTTCGGTTATATATATTATAAGGCATAAAACAGCATTGAATAAAATTAGAAATAACATACTATCCACTTAAGGAACAGAATCCACCTTTACTTGAGTTTAACCTAAAGAAAAAAATACCCAGATGGGAACAGAAACATCACCTGTGACTTATCGAGCAATAACAAGTCAAGGTGGGACGGCAGGCTGTTTTATTAACGAATGACATCCAGTTTATTACAGCGGCTCAGAGACTCCTTCTGCCAGGCGAGAAGGAACCTGGCCCCGGTTCGAGACCTTACTGTAGAGTGTCGGCCCAATTAACACTCAAGAGAAAGGTCCTTGAAAGAATACACACACACACATATGCCCACACATGATTACACTGTAAGTGCTCCCACACACTGCACACAGGGAGGTCCAAAGGGGCTGCAAAATAAACCCTCGGGGTCCCAGCTTGTGAGTTAGGGAAGAAGTCAAGCACGTGCACGCCAACTCACACACACTCGCTGTTGTCGGGTGGCCTTAGCTCGCCATATAAATCCCTGCCACTCAACTTTAGATGGAATAGTGCGGTGGGCCTAGTAAATAAGAGGGCGTGTGTGTTTGACCGCAGATGCAGGTGGAGCTTTGGTGTGGTGGGGGTAGACAGCAAGCGGCGGGTCCAGCTCAGGGCCCTGACAACACCACTCACACTCCTACGGACCCAAATACTGCAGCCTTGCAGTGATTAGGAGTTGTGGTGAAGGGTTACGTAGAAGAGTTGGTGAGTTTGTTTAGAGAGTGATTTTTGGCAGCAGGTAAGCTGCAGCTGTTGTTGCACAAGTAGGAAAAGGTGTGCAGCAGGGCGCTTTGAATTCCAAAATACCCCTCCCATGTAACTCTTCATCATATACAGCTAAGTGATTATATGCTAAAATGGTCGGGCTTTAGGTTCTTTTACTTAGCATTCATTGTTAGCTGTGTTTTCTGAAATATCTGAAGGCTTCGTCTTTACAAACGCTGGATAAAAGTTCATGCTTTCTTTTTATATGCAGTCATTTGGACCATCATGATGAGGGAACAGAGATCAATGGCAGAAAACATCGACGTGGCTGTAATGATGGCTGAAACTGAAATCCGCCATGCTTGAGAGAGAAAAACAACAATGCAATCAGTAGAAAACCAAAAAGTTGGATTTTCGCACGTCTCCCGGTACCAGTATGCTTCTTTCCGTGCGATACTTCAAGGTGTAATGTCACAAACCATCACCGACCTCTCACTGACATAGCCCACTCACTCTGCAAGTCCATCAAGCTGCGTAACCAAAATGCTTTGGGCTCGATCAGACCGGCCACCAACATACTTCGATAGCATTTCACAGCCCAGAATCGTTTCAGAATCCTTGTCTGAATTGCGCAGGCATAACTTTGGACACTAGGCTCTGGAGTTGACAGTCCTGGCTGGGATCCCTGGCATCCACGGTTCCCTGATTACCAGCTGTCCCTGCCTCTGCTCTGTCTGTCACATCCCAGTAACTGTGAAATAAACAAGCAGTAAACAAAGGGCCTAGTTTAGCAGCGCCACCAACCACTGCATGACAACATGTATGCCACTCACTGGCCTAAACCTCTGCGCGGTAAGACGCCCGTCTTCAGCTTCACACAACTCGAGAAGGCGTTTTAATCAGTAACACTGGCTCTGTCTATCCTGTCTCAAGACAAACAGCACAAGCCAAACAAAGAATATAAAAAAAGGCAGCAGGAAAATCTGGACAAGGTTCATGGATGCAGCAGAAACTTGGTTCAGCTTTGTTAAGGATGGAGTTGGTCCTTTTTTTAACTTACTGTCTCAATCTGCAGACATCTGCTTGCTCCAGAGACAAATTCCCCTAACTCAAGACACGTTATCCACCAAAAGAACACAGGCCTATTAATAGGCTTCCTGCTCGTAAAAGAGATGTGGCTCATGTGGATGTGGATCAGGTTTTTTTGGGGGGAGTTTGATATGCATGTAATACAATATTAGTTCCATTGTGATGCACCGTAAGAGGCCCCCACTATGGAAATCCGCATGAAATCACTGTCTGGGCAAGATCGTAAATCACCGATGGCATTGTTTATTATTGCACTACAGTTTTATGGAGGGTGAGCAATTCGCTGGGACGTCCAGGAGAGGAATGCCCAGTACGGGTCCTGCGAGGGAATGAACCCTTTATTTCCAGAAGGGGATTTGGTTGGAGTTCAGGAAAGACCAGGCCTCTTGGGAACGACGTGCTTGATGTTAGGCCTGATTAAAGCACGGGAACATGGAAGAAAAGTCCGGCTTTGATATCATGGTGAGGGATGAGAAATCTCAGAAGCAATCACAGTTCTGATGGAGAACCAGGAGGAAGGTAAACGCAGTCGGCCAAATCGCCAAAAGTCTACTTCTCTGTAGTTGTGCAGGAGCAGCCAGAGCGGCTGGCCGACATTCACTCAACACCCACTCCTTCTTTCACAAAACGTCTAGTCTGGTCTGACTATTCCTCCCGGGTGTCCAAACATCGGGAAAACTTATCAGAGAGAACAGACATCTATTCTGTGACAGAAAGACAGCCAGTTCAGATCATAAGACACTTCTTAACAGATCAGCTGTTCCTGAGTGGGAAAGACGCGTTTAGGGTCGATTCTGGTGGAAGCACCTTTACTTTGCTTCACAGCGTCGAGCCGACTCACATGCTTCACCTCAACGATCACTCCCACTCAATGCAAACACATAATTAATCTGGATATTAAACAAGCAGTGCGGCTGTAAATAAAATTCCCCGCATGATTAATTCTCTGGCGTGGTTTTGGAGGCCGGACACTTTCTTCCCTGTTCGGGCTAGTGTTACACGCCGGACGGTCTTCGCTCTGACCACCTCATAAAATCTGCCTCATAAATATTTTTTATTTTTAAGTCATTTAAACTAAGTCAGCAATGTGTGAGACTGGAGCGGTTCAATACATGCAAATTATGCAGCGAAGCTGTAGACGCACACGGTTATTATATTTTGGAAGAAGTATGGGTTGGAGGGGGGGTTTTAGGAGCCTCAAGAATGTACTGTGCATGTCAAGAATTGTACTTAGTAACATCTTAAAGGAACCATGCGAGAAAAGCTCATTTCCAGAATTGTGACCCTAAATGACCATTTATAGTTACAGCACTTACACCAGAGAGATATGTTCATTATTTAGAAGCAGTCTGTGTAAAAAAAATAGTTTTAAATAGCTATTGTGTGGATTTAAATGACATGATTAGCATGCTGGTATGTGATGTTTGGTCTAGATTTGTGCAAGCTCTGGTTTCTGTTTGCTTCCTGGTAGGATTAGTGGCTGAAGCCTGTGGCATCAGTGTCAACCTGGACACTAGAGAAAGATATTGATGCTATTCTGCTAGCATTAACAGACATTTGGAGGGGAAATAAAAGGCTTTAGAAATCTGCTGGATGCTAGAAAAAAAAACACTAAAGCAAACGATCCAACAGTTCACAAATCAGTTTTATTAATTTAAACACAATCAAATAATAATGTCAAAAAACATCTGTACACATATTTTGCAGACACTACAATCTTTTGCGTTTTCACAACGAGGCCCGTGTAGTGTAAAGTATTTCCAGTTTGCATTTATGATTGCAACATAATAAAAAAAAGCGTGCTGTATGAATCTATAAAACATTTCCTCTATTTACCTACCATTACCTTGATCTAGCAGCAATATGTAGATACCCCCGGAGTGTGCGGGGGAGAAGTTGTTTGGAAACAAAAGGGGGTCTGTTCAAGGAGGAAAGGGACTCGAATTAAAATGCAAAGGCCAACAGTGATCATGTGCAAAGGAGGGAAAAAATTAGAAACACAACAAGTGGGTTTCTGTTTAAGAAATTCACAGTCGATAGCACATGTCCTGTAAGTTCACAAACCCCTCGAAGTTAGTGGCTTTTCTCTCACTGCTAATTATGGTTTCCCCGTCCACAGATGTAGAAGCACCACTGAAAGGGCTTCATGGGTTTCGGCTACTTCAAAAGAAGGACACAGAATGTATTTTCAAAGTCAAAATAAAAACACTACATTATACAAAATTATGCTTGCTGTACAAGAGTTTTTTTTTTTTTAATAGTGCTTGTATAAAAGATAATAAAACCTATTCAAGCCCGCTTCTTTAAATATCAGATTTCTTTTTTTCAAATTTGTTGTTAAAATGACTCAGTGGGCAGGAAACTGCCATCTGTTACGTCTGAAACCTTTATCAGAGTTCTGTTTATGCTCAGATATATGGGGTCAGGGCTGCAAGCTGGTGAAATGCCGTAAGGACACAAGTTGTGAGCTACCTGTCTGGATAGCTGTAAAACAACAACAAAAAAAACTCATTTCAAACTTTCTCTTTGAAATGTGTGTCTAAAGAGGACTGTCGGTCTATATAGAGGTGTGAGGGAAGCTTCCTGAAAGGGTGAAAAGCATCACAGAAATAAAACGAAAGGTCCTTGACACTTGACATCCATGCTTTTGGTCTTGACAAAATAATTGATAACAAAATCCTGTTATCTACATATTCGTTTACCGAACATAACTTGAACACATCAACACTTTCAGGTGTCACACAAGCTCATGTGTGATGGGATGCCTTATTTTTATTTCTTCGTTTTCTTTTTAACTTCAGTTAAAAGCATTACCACCTTTCAAGAGCATGTACCTAAATGAATATAGGAAGGAATAGTCCAGTGATTACAAACTTACACACAAAAAAAATCCTCTGTACAAGATTGTCTCAGCATGTAAATAAAGTTTTTTGTTAATTTTCTTAAATTATTAGAAAACCCCTTTGTTTGTTTCTTCCATAAATGTCTTCCTCTTGCTGTGGTGGGAATTAATAGTACTTTGTAAAAAGGCACGAGTCTTTTGTCATCGAGGTACCTTCTCAGCGGCATGGCGCCGCTCACAAAGTCTGTTCATAAATAAGAAGCAAAGCGCTCCCATGCCGACATTTGACAGAGGAGCATTCACTTTGTCCGTCTGTCCCTTTTTTGCAAGGGAGACTTTGATAGAAGGTAAACCAGAAGAAAAAGTGGTGAAGAGCAGAAGCGGGATGAAGAGATGACACCACCTTGATTGCGGCCTGTGGCGAGGCCGCCGGTAGCTCTGCTTTCCTTACAGGTGTGAACCCTGTCAGAGTCCCAGCACAGAAAGGAAGGGGCGAGGGGGGGCGTAAAACACTTTGACAGCTTCAGAAAACGTCCGATTCACAGTAACCATGGCAAGCAGCTGCTGCGCCATAAATTCACCTCTCTCTCCTTCGCATTGCAGGAAAAAAAGAGGAGAAGTTTAGGGTTAAGACGACGTGTGACTGCACGCTTCTTTTTTCCCACTCTGCTCTTCTTCGCTCCCTTTGTAGTGAAAGACAGCACATGAAAGAAGGTGTGGGGTGGTGGCGGGGGGGGTTCTTTATTTCTGAGCTCTGGCGGCTGCTGCAAGCGTGAGACGGGCAGGAGGGCGAAGGTGAAAGGTTGTTTGATGTGCTGAGGCGCAGAGGGGTGTATGATGGAGGTGTAGTGCTACAAGTACTCCAGGTCTAGAGCATGATGGAGGGCCATGAGGTCTGAATGGCTGGAGATCCTCCAGAAGGGCATGTTGTGCTGTAGGAGGAATAAACACATTGTTTTAGGACTAGTTATGGAATTGATTAATCAAACAACACATTTCAGTGTTTTATTTTTTAATAAATACATATAATTAGGTTGCGGCACTTTAATAGAATGGGAGTTTGGTTCATATTTGATTAATAATGAATGTGTTTGAGTTGCAAATGGTTAAAATCCAAATAAAAGTAGACATATGGGATGAGGAAAAAGGGTCAACAATGAATGAAAAAGGTTGAACACAAGCTAATTTAATGCTAATCTGCTAACAGGGAATTTCATAGTTTAACATAAAAATATAAACAAATTCTGTAATTACTTCACAATGTTACCTTTCTAACATTTGCATAAAATTCCAGTTAGATTCCATTCTTTTGACTGGAAGCGGTGGGTTCTGTTAGCGGAAGCCACCTGAACTACTCACTAGGATAGCAATCATATCCATAACACACTCCAACTGCTCCCTGGTGCATGCGTCAGCGCAGCCATATTGTACATCTGCACCTCTAACTAATTTCTGCCGCATCCATGTCCCGTTTTATACCAACAAACTAATCCAGCAGCTGCCTTCAGTCTGAAGTGAAATAAACTCCCCACGGTGTCTTCTGAATGAGCCTCCTGCCTGCCAGTGTGTTTTTAGGACAGTGCAAATGAGCAAATGTTGTTCCCAAGCAGAGGATTGGGGGGGGGGGAAACCTGAGTCGCAGAGAATGAAAGGAGCTTGTCAGGTAGAGTCCTCAGCTCCTCAGTGTGTGGAGCCCATTACCCTCCCCTTATCAAAGGTATGGCCTCTCCCAGGCATATGTTCCGCTTAGGAGAGCCTGCACTGACCCTTAAAAAGCTCTTTGCTTTTTGTTTTGTAAATTGTCTTTGCTTTTAAGTTTAAAAGCTAGAGATGTTATCTCTGTCTTCTCTCCCAGGCGATGGTAATAACTGAAGACAGAATTGTTTCAGGGATTGTGGGATTTTTTTTCTTTTTGTTTTGGGGGGGTTGGCTGAAGGAATGAGGAGACATTTTGCTTTTGTAGTTCCACACAGTGTCACGTCTGATATGTGCCTCCTGACGGGCGAAATTGTTGTGTTATTTCATGTCTTCTCTGATGTTGACACAAAAACCTTTTACTCCATGGCGTGTCGTGGGACTCGCACCACCACTCAGATCAGGGGGAAGAAAAAAAAACACCTTATCCTTCCATCAATGTCACACTCCAACAACTCAAGACTGAGCGAAAATATTTGCATCTATTTCCACAATCGGCCCTCAAGACCGTATTCCCAGGGTGTGTTCATTTTCCTAAGACAGAGCTATTGCTTTACACTCTTATCCGAGGTTAAGGTTGTTACTTCTCCCTAATTACTGCCTAATCGCTCTTTGTGCATCCTCACACGTACACTCCGTATTTACTGACAGAAAGGAGCTGGAAGATTTTCAAAGGGTCTTCGTTGTGACAACGCGGCACACCGAAACTGTCGGGGAAATATGTTGGGCTGATTAATTGTGTTTGCTGCATGCTGCCTTTGGTTTACATCCAAACCTGACAGCAAGGCTGAATACACAAAATGTGGAGCAAGATCCAACAGGTAACGTAAAAAGGGCAAGTCAGATGTCAGACTCATGTGATGCAATGCCATCGTGAGTGGGGCGGCATTGAGAGCTGGGGGGGGGGATTTGTCTTCTTGATCCATCTCGTGCTAACAGGCTTGTCACTGCAGTAAATATTCTAATTTCATCAACAATGATTTAAGCCTCCTTTATGTGCGCTCTATTTACGATGTGCCTTCAACATGCCTGAAAGGACTTGTCTAACATTACACATTCAGCATTCACACTGCTCACAGCACCAAACTGGAATATATAATTATGCCATCTCCCCCCTCGCCTGCTCTGTAAACCTGAGATGGCAGAGGAAGAGTGCTGATTACACACTGCAGACTTTCTCTCTTGTACTTGCTCTGTAAGAGGGTAAACGAATAAAAGCAAAGCCAGATTGTTGAGAAGAGCTAAAGATTTCATTCTTCAGAAAGGTATGGCCGCTATGTTTTGTGTTCTTTTCCCAACAAACCTTACAGAAAGAATATGTGTCTTACCTTTTTCGAGCCTTGCTCCTCTTCCACCCCATCTCCAACGACAATGTAAACAACTTTCCTCCCAAACCTTTGAATTACTCTCTCAAAGCAGCTCTCCTTCCCTGTGGAGGAGTCGAGGGGAGGATGTTAGTGTAGTGTTGCGTGAATGCAAACATCCACACTGGCACAACCCACACACACACAGTTGCAGAAACACTAAATATCAAGTTGAATCACAATTACAGGGTAAAACAGACGCTTTAAAACAGCATACTGACAAAACAGGGAAAATGTAAACAGAGTTCGGGAAAGAGATGTGATAAGATCAGTCAGTCTTAAAAGCATTAACTTTGCCCTCTTCCTCCAAAAATCTGCTACAAATGGACAAATCACTCTGTATGCTCCTGACAAACCCTAATGAACTGATGGGTCTGAAAACATTGCTACAAGGAAGTTTGATGTGTATTTTTCATATAAAACAGTGAAAAGGGGGGTTGGTGGGCGGAAAAGTGGGGATATGTCAGGAGGAATAAGAGGAGGAGGAGGGTTCTGCTTCTCTGGAATGACATAAATGTGCATGAAGTGGTTTCATATGCAGAGATTGAGCAGCGGAGGCCTGGTGAGGCCCAACATAGAGCCTGCTCCAAGAAAATAATCCCAGGCTGATTAGGACTATTCTCCTCACGGGAGAACATCAACCCTCTCCGGTGACCAAATCTCCCACCCATGCCCACGCCTCGACCCTGTCACTTAGGTAGCATGTGTGTCCTATGTGTTTACGCTCAGCAAACTTGAAATAATAAGCACACGCGTCCCATGGTGACAGCCAGAGAACAGCGGGCCAAACAAAGGAGAAAGAAATCGCTCCTTTCAGCTGTGTTTACCTATTTTGGTTGCGCTATAAATATTCTCAATAGGAAAGACGACTCCCAAGCCGTAGAGCAGGACCTTCGCCAGAGCGGGGATAAGCTGCGTGGTGGTCACCAGGATATTCACACAGTTTGACCTGAAGGAAGTAAAAAGGTGACATCATTCTAAATTACTACGAGGGAGGGCAAAAGAAAACAGATTAGGATGAACATGAAGACACAGCAATGTATCAATTTCTTAAAAAAAAAAAAAGATTGCCTCCTTTTTCAGCTGCAATCTTTCATCAGTTGTTATTTGTCAAAATTAGAAGAGACAAGCTGTCCGAAGACAAATCCACAGCATTGTTTCTGTTTTTATTACTTGGACTGGAGTGAACTTATTTACACCACCTAGAAGTTTATATATGTGCGGTGTGGGACAGTTTCCCCTCACTAGAGTCCTACCTTGAGTGGATTAATGTTAGTGCTTTCAGTGCCAGTGTTAACCAGGAGTCCGTCAAGGCTTCAATTTCTGCTCGCAATTGCAACCAGGCTTCCCTTTTGGCTGGGCCCAGCAGACCTGAAATGCAGGGTAACATTGTTTGGGTTGGACCAGCCATCCGAATACCACTGAAATGTACAAAATTTACCCCTGCTTTTAGAATACACACACATCCAAACTGGCGCTCCTACAAACGGCCACACAAAGAGGGGGCACACACACATTTATGCAAACTCATTTCTACCTAACAGATCTGCTTGTCGGGGATTACCTCCGACGTTATTTTTGTAGGTGGTGTAGATTTCTTTTACTCGTCTGTAGCGGAAGGCCAGTTTTCTCATCCAGTCCACACCTCCCCGCACGCCTGTGGCCAGACACAGGTTGGCACTGGTAGCTGCTGCATGGAACCCATCAGCGCTGAAGTTATACGTACTAAAGTAAAGACAAAGATAGGACCTGTTAGCACAGCTGCGTCGCACATTTGACAGCCTAGGATGCAAAAATATAAATGTGTTGCTACACCTTAGGTCCTGGCCGTTGTCATCAGAGGAGACGTCATCGATGTGTACCTGGTCACATTCCTGAAACACAGTTTTTAGAGCTTACAGATTTTTGTTTCTGTGGACATGTATTTTTCCTCTTTGCTTTCAGATGAGCTCTTTATAGTTAACTCTGAGCATAATTAGCTTACAATAAGGAGATCTACATGGAAAAATGTTTAATGCGTTTGACGCTATAGATAAATATACCGATACATAAACAGTAAATAAATGCACACAGGTTGGGTATTACATTAGGCGTATGGGTATGTGGATATTTGTGCATCTTTGATAATATGTGCACAATCCTCTCCTCCATGTGTCCTCTTGGAAAGGCCGAGGGATTCTACAGCTCTGTACTGATTCCACCGTTACACAGTAACACAATCCAGACTTTCTGGTAAATGTAACCTAGTAGAAAAATTGAACCTGATGCTAACCGCCAATGAAATTATGACCTCTGATTGCTGCTGCGCCACACACCAACACAGCCCCGGGGCCAGCCAGCCAGGCCAGGCGATATGAACACACAGGAGAAAGCAGCAGAACAAAAAAAAAAGAAAAAAAAAATCTGTTATTAGTTTTCCATTTATAGGAGTGCTCTAGTGCCCCCCACCATCTTCCTCCCCCAGTAAGCCAGCTTGAAATGTGAAGGAATCCTGCATTGGCACTCTGATCCACACATTTCACATGCAGCAGCAGAAAGACAGAGTAACTGTGCTCTCTTGTGTCTTTTTAAGATCCAACTAGTGTTATTTAGTGATGCACGTTTGGCAATAACATTGTTAGAAGCTAAATTTACATCATGTTAACTTTAAATTTGTTTCAGTCAGCTGCAATCTGGTGGGAATAACAGAAAGAGTATTTAATAATACTGTGATGTTGTTTTTTTCTTCTCATTTCTTTGGAAAGCTGCAGGTTTTGTAATGCGTATCTGCCAAAAGCGTCCGTTTCACCTGTTTAATGTTATGTGAAAAATAATAATTTCTCATGGAAATTGAAACGTGGGGAAGAGAATTCCTTTGGTTTTAAGTATAAAAAAATCCCTTCCATTTTTTTTGGAGCTTTTTTAATTAAGTTTCATCCGGTTGTTAAGACACCCAAACACAGAAAGGACTTCCTTGTTTTAAGTCAATCTAACCGAGGCCAAATGCTGACGTTATTACATTCCTCCCTAATGCTGGAGCAGGGTAAGGGTAAGGGCTTTGGACCGTAAACCTTTTTTATTTTACTGGTTCCCCTCTGAACAAATTTTTCATCTCCCTGGATTTGTGGGGAGAGGGAGGGAAGAGCAATGTGAGGAGAAACTCAAACCAGCTGTTCTTTAACAGAATTAAAATCTTGACCCTCAACCCCAGCTCTAATGCAGCCATTCTCTCTCCAAGCCTCTCCCAGCAAGCTCCGAGATCCAAAGAGGAAAAGACTTTGACCCTGTGACCCCTCTCCCCTCCTCTCCGGGGCTCCGGCACCCCGATAAGGGGGTGGAAGGGTAGAGAGGTGGGGATGGAGTGGAGCAATGGGTGAAGAGCTAGGAGTCCAAAGTGACCTCACAGTGAGAGAGTTAGAGCGCAGTGTTTCAGAAGATGGACTGCCAACTGACACAGGTTGCAAGCGGGGGCTCGCCTCTCTGTTGGTATTAATGTGTTTCCACACACTTACTAACAGAGCTTTAATAGTTGAAGAAAGCCGCAATTTGTCCAAACTTGACGATCTGATGCCAAAAAACTTAAAGAAAATTTATATTAATCCAAAAACAGCCCAACCAAGACCAATAGGTACAATCATCTTCCCAGGTATAGGAGGCATGTCTGTTTAGGAAAACAAAAGGTTAAGCACCTCATAAAGCCTCCTTTCAAAGAACATCCCCCACCATACACACACACACATTGGTGTAAGTGACTGGAATGCTTCTTTTATCCACTAATTACCTGCTGATGAATTTGACAACAATCAGCTGCTGCCACCTCTTTCACTGCATTGGTACTGGACCATTCAGTTCCACTCACTTGGTCTAACATCCCAGATTATAAGCTGTCTCCTTGTTCCTTGTTGACAATGGCTCTGCATGTTTGTGCTTCCCTGTAATTTGTTTCTTTTGGGATGTGACAGCCAACATGGATCAAAACAGATATTTGAGAACAATGTTGTTCAACAGGTTAATTACGGATCTACTTAGATTCCTTCAGCCAAACGAACTCGAACACATACATATGTCTCAGTAATTAGGCCTAACTGCAGCAGTTAGAACTGCAGCCTGATTATGAAGGATTTTTCATTGACTTAAAGCTAATAAACACATCAAATTTCAACAAATGTAGAGCATTAAAGATTTAAAAGGCCAAGAAAAATATCGTTTCAGTTTGAATGCGTTTTCCTTCCCACTTGATTGTTTCTACATGTTTATGCGGTTTTTCCAATTATGTGATGATGCTTAATTAAACGATGAACGGGTCTGGGTCCCTCAGATAGAAGTGTGAATGTGTGTGTGTGCAGAAGCAAGAGGGTTATTGGATGAATGAGCAGACTCCAACAATTACTGCTCCCAGCTGGGGTTGGTATAAACCTCTGCACCAGCTCCCTGGGAGGACTGGGAATGCTAACAGAGGAGGTGGCTGCGGGTAATGTCGTACAGTAACCCTTACACTTACTCATTAGGAGCCACTTTTGAGGGCCTCGTAAACACCAGAGAGCCATGAATGGTGTGGGTTGAAGCGGACAGAATGGAAAGAAACACAATTAGGTGGTGAATTTTACTGCTCTTTCATTTTGAAGTTCACAAATAAACACTTGGTAAATGAATCGCAGGTAAAAGATGGTCATACGTAGTCATATTACAGTGAAGTAGCATTTGCACTTGAAACTAGAGGGGGAAAAATATGCTCTATTATTTATTTGCATAAGTTTGACAAAAGACTGTCATTGTTTCACGACGGTGGCACATGGACGGGTAGTCTTGAGAATTTCTCAGAACCTTTGGAACATCTCTTTTCCACTGAATCCCCCTGTTCTCCCCTCACCAAACAAACAGCGGTCTTTCTAAAACCTACAATCACCGCTAACTCACACCAGATGTTCCTACTGTACTAAGGAGTGAAGACCCTTCACCAGAAGCCATCGCAATTACACCCTCTGCAAACACTGCGTATTTCTGTATAATTCATCAGTAACACGCTTGGATATGACTTCATTTGGCTTCTATGCAACATTTATCTGCACAGGAAGAAAGAACCAAAAAAAAGTGCAAAAGAATTCCGGACAGGATGCTTTTGCTTCAGGATGCCTCTATCTCTGCATCATTCACTCTCTCTTCCTTTTTCTGTCTCTGTCTTTCCCCTGGCGTGCTGAAAACCTTTCACTGGGGAGGAAGCTATCAGAGCCCTCTTTGTTCCCTCAGCATCTGTCATTAAGCAATCAGTGATGACGGCCTGAGTCTTCCTGTAGCCCTGGAAATAGTTCGGAGTGGTGACTGCAACAGTCGGAGGAAGGGAAAGCAAAGATAGGCTAACTCTGCAATGCGTGTATTTTAGCAAAACAGAAAGAAGCATGTATTTTTTTAAACTTCTGAAGGTCTACGTCAATGGCGTACAATAGTGTTTGCTTCTCAGATACAAGCTCTACCCTCTTTCACTGCCTCTATCATCTCTCAGGTGAGCTGTGTGCTCTGTCAGGGAGGGGGGTGGGTGGTCAAAACCGCAGCATGAGCGACAACAGCCATCATCACAGAATTCCTTGTGACCCTACAGGCTAATGCCATGTGAAAAAGGCTCATCTATGGTTCGCAGGTTCTCAATACTGCCACTCTATCGGCAGAGGCTGTCATCCCCAAACCCCTGCCCCTCCACCCCAGCCTGTGACCCCCAGCAACTTCCTTCTCCGTTCCCACAACAGGCATCCCTGTCCATGGGAGGAGGAGGGGATGCAGAAAGTGGTGGGTGGAGGGGGGCTGTGATTATATGGGGGTCAAACACAGGATGTGGGTAACAAAGGGAGAGTTCTTCAAACCCACTTCATTCCAATCCACAATCTGTGCTTGAACAGTCAGGGAATTCAAACAGCAGTGCCAAACAAAGCACAGGTACAGAGAAGTCTATGCTGGTTTCACAATAAGGAAAAAAAAAGCTCCCATTTAGGAGAAGGGATTCATATGGTGCTCTACTCAGAAACAAGCTGTTTTGCAACAAAATGGATCTTTGAAGCTCTGAGGAATATATGGCTACATCTCCCAGGTAGACAGCGAAAAACACAAATTACTTAGGTGTGATTGATGAGCTGCTGCTCATTATTCACGTCCAAACCGCACCTCAAGGCGAGCAACATTAAGTGCTGTATCAAATCTCCGTCATTTCAGCATTTTCCCAAAGCAATGCACAAATCCACAGTGAAGCACTTTGTTCCTGCCAAGCAGACTGATGTTTGGAGAGTTTCTGCTCTCGTTCTCCACAAAACCTCTCGTGCAGGTGCTGCGTCCCCTTTTTTCTTTTTCTACATGCAAAACAAGAAAGCTATTCTTAAATATCATCATTTGTCACCAGACAGCAATGCTATATTTTCCATGCACCCTAAGCCCTTATTTGTGTATGAAGCGGCCGTGTTGGGATAGAGGGTTGAGGGTGGGAGGGGGTGACGTGGAGCTCTGCGGGTCGAAGACTGACAGGGTGGCTTTGAAAGCTCCACTTTCTGTCTGTAGTCTTTCCAGAACACATCAGTGGCCCTGCCTTGAGATGTGATGGAGTCATGTTGAGGAACATGACAGAGCTGCTGCATCAGTGGCCAAACAAATGATGAAACACCCACATCAGTGTGCACAGACCTAAAGAAGTCCAACTGATCAAATAAATGTAAAAATATTGCTGAACTTTGTCTTCTCGAAATAATATCTTGTTTAAAAATCCTTACTAGTGCAGATTGATGCTTTTTGGTGCGATTATGCTGGTTTCTAGGTTTAAAAAGAGAGAAAAGAAATCAGCTGTAGAGCTAACGGATCAACAGAGTTGCAATCAGAGTTAGCATCATGTTACTTCTATCCAAGAATAAATCCATGGGAAAAAATATATATATATATATTGGAAAATATAATAAAGCTACCAGCCCTGTGGAACAGCAAGGACATGATCTAACTCTTTGCAGTGGGACATAAAACTAACAGAATGGCTTTAAACTAAGAGGCTCTGGAGAACCATTTCTGCCACTAAGCAAAGGTAACCGTGCGTTTCACAGCATCTCTCATTAACAGGCAGCCCCAGGGTGAGAGTGACAGAAGAGGTTTCAACCCTGAGCCTGCAGGCTGGGAGCTATAAAAGTTAGTAAGTAGACACTGTTACAGGACTGTTACACAGGTATGCACACGCAAAAGCTTTTGGATACATTCGTTAGCATTTGAAAGTTGTTTCAATGTGGGGGTTAACATAGTTTGAGTGCATGTGTACAGGCGTTGCACACAACACAGTCTCATCAGAGGGATTATTGAAAATGTTCCCACCTTTAGAGACCTCTCTTCCTGCGAGTGGTTTGCCCCCGTGCCCTTTATTCTCTAGACAGGGAGGGTTGTTTTCCCATCCAAGGAGGCGGGAGACGGCAGCCCTCGTACCCCACTGAGAGGGGATCACAGGGGGCTCGGTCAGCCAGAGAGAGGCCCCAGGTTCCCACATACTGCTTAGCATTAAGAGTTTAGGCTACAGCAACAGACCTACAGTAAACTCACACCTCGAGCCGTCAGTCTTCCCAGTGAACTCAACCCCAGTGGGCTTCATTACACACATCACTTTAGACCATCATTTAACGTCACATGCAACCTCCTGCTACAGTCCATGTATGAAAATGACATCCAGTTAACTTAATTTAACACATTTCAAACTGTGGGCAATAATTTTTTTCAGTAATTAGCTTATTGCATGCTTTTTTAAAAAGATTTCTATACCTATTTTATTTCACCTTACCATTATTATACAGCAGTTAATTAATACATCAGAATAAATAAAGGCTTTCTTTGAAACTAAAATGTGATTAATCCCAGATGTGAAACTAAACATGTTTATATCTGCAGCTACTGAAATAAAACTTCTCCAAAATGTTAAAATTAATAATGTGGAGATCACATCAATAAGGATCGTATTGCCTTAAATCACTTTTGTAATACTTCCTTCACTGAGAGCATTTTTGATGATAAAAACAGATTGTACTGTTCATACAATCCCACACTCGTCTTTTAAAGGGCTGAACTGCAAGTGGTTGTGCAAGACGATCGATCGGGATTTTTTAAGTGTGTGTGTGTGTTGGAAAAGGGGAAGTCTTTTGGTGAAGCTGCAGTAATTCATAGACCCACATTTAAAACAGTGAATGTGAAAAAAAATGCTGATACAGACAAAGGTTGGGAAAATAAAGAGAGCGAGAAAGATAGAGAGAGAGAGAGAGAGAGAGAGAGAGAGAGAGAGAGACATAAGGGTGAAACTGATCCCTGTTGACCCCTTCGGCATGCCCTCTTTCTTTTTATGACTTTCCCCCGAATCATCACTCACCAGCTCTATCAACAGGGTCCAACCTTAACACACATACACACACATGCACACTTGAACAGACGTAATACACAAAACAGTGCATGCGCTGTGGCCTTTGCAGACTGTGTACAACATCAGGCTTAAGAATGTTTAAAGTTGCCAAAAAGCTCCATCATAATTTACAAAAATTACTCCAGTTCATTTATAAAAGAAAAAAAACCCCAAATAAACATTCTCATAAAAAAAATTAAATAGTTTTCAGTTGTTTTTTAATTTAAAGATACTTCTTTAGTTTACTTGTACAGAAGGTTGTAGGACAACAGTGCTGATGCTTGGATGGAGAGCTCACAAACGTTAGACCACAAACTCCGCACCTGTGTTTCTGCACAGTCTCGGGGGTCTCCCTTTATGGCTTAGACTAAATTAGATGGACCATATGCATTTCTGCACATGCTTAAATACATAACTGCTGCTGGATGCAGTATTTATAGTGGGACTCTATTTAGCTCTATCTGAGATGGAGGATTGTAAATCAGCAGAGAGGAAACACAACTGGTTAGGCATTGCTGAGAACAGGCACTTAACACTCACACTGGCCTGGGTTAGTTTCAGAGAAGAGATCAATAAGCCTTTGAGAGAATGTCACTTCTTCCCTGTGTGATTATTAATGACAATCGTCGCAACGTCAGCAGAGAACGTCTTTACACTGGACATTTTTTAAAAGCATTCCTCAAGCAGACCACAGCCAGCTACTTCAGCCACGACAGTTCGAGCAGGGGAAAAATATTCAAATCTTTTAAGTGTCAAAACTAAATCTAATAATTTTTTAGCTGAGATAGAGCAGAAGAAACATACGTGCTGGGTTTTCAAATAATTTTATAAGTAGTCTGTGCTGCCAATTCTGCTGTAAACGGTTTCATCACACATGAAAAGAAATCAAAACACAGGACAGATGTTGAGCGAAACCACATTTAAGAGTTGTCACACACTGCCATTTTTTTTCCAAGTGATTGGGACACGTCTGTTAAATAAAGCACAGCTAGAATGGATTCTACATGGCCAGGGCATAAGGAAATATTTAACCAGCCAATTGCAGCCAATTAACTTTGATCACGATGACTGCATTTGGAATCTCAGTCATTCGTCCTGTCTGGGGGGAGTATGAACTTTTTCTCTCTTGTCTCCCGGTCTCGCGTTTTTTTTTCCCCTTCTTGGGCTTGCTTCATGTAACACGGCCGAACATGGCTGTGAGTAATGAGACTTGGCAGACTGGCCACAGATCTCTTCACACTTAAGTATCAAACAAAACATTTCCTCTCCTGTGAGGTCAGCAGAATGCAGGGCAGCGAGGAAAAGCAGAGGGTCAGTGGGATCAAATTTGCCAGGAGAAAGACAGAGGAATGGTGAAAAATTAAAGGAATAAAAACTGAACAAAATCAAAGCCAGAGAATTGGACATAGTAAGTGAAAACTTTTTTTTTTTTTTTTTTGCTTTTGCTTATTTTCGGGTTTGACGTCTCGTCTTCGTGTCTAAGAATTGAAGCCTCAAGTGGAGAACACATACTACACACACTTCCCTGTCCCAATCCGTTCATTCCCCTGCCCCAGGGGACGATTTTACACTAGGCGTACATGAATCGGGGAGACCACGAGGGGATTTCATGCTGAGACGAAAGGGTCTGTGGTGTAGGTGGACAGCGACACCAAGCACACAGCATGACACGTAGTCAGACAGAGCAGACACAGAAACACTAGAGCCTGACAAATTGCACTGGCTGCCATGGAAGTAGGAAGGAGGTGGGGGAGGGGGGGCTGGTGACCCAGGAGACTGACAGGGCATGTAAAATTCATGGCATCCCTTGGGCTTTGAGGTAATTCTTCATTCTCGTAGGATGATAACTGAGAGACAGACCCCATGCTACTTGCAGTTGTTGCTGCTTTTACCAAAAAAAAACCCCCTAAGTTCCTGTTAGAATATACACACTTCACATATCTGCTAAAATCATCAGAATCTCTGCAGAAGTTATCTGTGCATATTCCAAAAACAGCAAAGTAAAACACACATAAATACACTCACCTCTAAGTCGTTAAAGAATAAGTGTGTGTCAGCCAAGTTGAAGATCATTTCTTCCATCCTTAGCCCTAATGATACAGATGTTGGCGGGTCCTGAAACACAAAAATCATTCGAGCAACAATGATGTTAGCGTGTTGGTTCAAAGAAGCACATGGAGCAGTTAAGACAACTCAGTAAGTAATTATGTTCACTGTGAGTGACTCAATTAACCCAAAATCCCCTTAAATTCCTCTGCATACTATTCCCATAAAAGAAGACTTGAAAGTTTCAACCTCTGTTTACAACCCTCTGAGAAGGACCAGAATAGTCATCAGAAATGCCACAGACTTGAATGAATGCAGTAAAAACTTGTCTCTTCTCAGGAAGGGTGGTCGCTTTAGAAGAGCCGAGGTCATAGCCTCATCGTAAATAGCCCATTCTCCACATACTTGTTCTGATGCATCATTTGACTGCTCTCCAGGTGATACAACACCACTCCTCCTGAAGTGCTTTTGATAATTAACTGTGCGTTCATCAACAAAACAAGACATTTTTTGTTGATGCAAAAAATAGTCTTATATTTAGAGCATGGACTGTGGTGATTTCTTTCCACCTTAAAATCATGATCATAATATCAGTAATGTGATCTGTAATGGAGATATGGTTGCACCGTCTGTAAGATAACACCTCAAAAGGAGTGAACACCAGTATAAATAGTTAATGAGTCTATGAAAGTAGGTGCAGTTTTCCTTTTAGAATATAATGAATTGGCAAAAAGTTTTAAATGTACAAAAAGTCTGAAATCTGAATAAAAAGTCAAAGTAAATTCATTTAAAAGAAATTAGAAACTCATATTTTCTTATAAAAACATTAAAATAGCAAGTTTTTGTTTCTCTTTTTATCTTAAAGCAACCTAAACTTCTCTTATATCTTAAATCTCTAATTAGCAAATTGTCTTCAGCAAGCAAAAAGGTGCAGGAAGACAATAGCTGTCTGTGGAGGCTGTTTCCCTGCAGCTGCTTGAGATCTGCATTTAAGTCAGGCCAGGCAGGACCAGAAGCAGGGATTACAGAGTTAAACCACCTAAAGACACACCTGAGCTTTCCGCTGATTAGCTGTCACACCCCACAATGCTTATGTTTTCACTAAAATGACAGAGAGCGAACCACACAAGCAGAGCTCAATCCCCACTTCCCAAGGCTTTTTGCTTCTTTCTAACCTCCCAGTCTGAATCAATCTTTCAGTAAGAATTCATCGAAAACAATTAGCCTCCTGCATCAACGGTCTACCATCTCCTTCACCTTAACCCCCGCTGCTGTTGGGTGAATTAACGTTATGGTCCGGTTTGGTGGGAAAGAGGCAGTCCTCTCCGGCGCAAGTGAATCCTTTCCAATTAAATCTAAACAATCAGTCAGTGAGGGAGTTAAGAATACAAGCAGGCCAGAAGGCCAAAGTGCTGCTGCTGTCATTGCTCCAGTACCACCTGTCCTGAGATGTTAGTGCCTCCAGGGAGGGGGCGCCAAGCCACCCCATCCCTCCACCCTGAGCCCCACAGTAATAGCACGCCCACCAACACACACATCTCCACCCGCATTAAGCTCCAGCTCTAGCAAGCCCAATGGCAGCACAGCTGGCCTCAGCCATCAGCTTTATGGGGGTGAGCTGCCTTGATGCCAATTAAAAAGGCTGATAAGAACAGCAGTGTGTTTATGTGTGTATTAGGGAGGAGAAAAAAAAAGTCTCAGAGTGGGTGGGAGGTCAGAGTCAGGAAGGGAAAGTGTGGATGTACATTCACTCAGATACACATCTATTTTGAGTAAGCTAAGAGAAAAAAGTTTTCGAACTTTTTCTTTGGTTTAGTCACTGAGATGGGACGTATGAGAGGTGAAGGAGAAGACAAAGAGTGGTTGATGCAGTGGAGGGGGATGTTGGTCAGCTTCACTTTCTTTTCTGAGATAGTTTACAGATCAGCATTTCTGATATGCTTTGATGTTGTGTTTTCTGTGCTTGCTGCAAGCCAGCATTCCTCCACTTTGTAATATTGCTTAAATATGATAATGTCAGCAGGCCGGGACACGACAGAGGGAGACGCATCGGTGTAATGGGACCAAAATGAACCAAGGAGGAGGGAAAACAGGGAACAAAAAGAGAAAACGAAGAGTGAGAGGGACTCTAGTGGCTGTCACATCCTATATGAGCTCTGATGGAACGCTCCCTTATGGAGTCAGGAGTGCTTCCTGTTTCAGAGGAGCACATTGGAGAACCATATGGGTAATTGTGTGTGTTTTCGTGTGTGTGTGTGTGTGTGTGTGTGCGTTTAGTGTGAGAGCCCCTCATCATTGGGCCACAGCTCCCTAAGCCTTAGCTCTCTCTTTACCCAGCATGCAGGGCTGGGAATAAAGTAAATAAACAGTTGAGGGTCGCAGGGCAGCCCCCCTTCACCCCAGAAACAAAACACTGCCCCAATCAAACACCCCCTCATACCAGAACAAAGGCCCAGAGCATGGGCCGCAGACGCTAAGCTCTCTGACATATGAGGAGCAATATGTCATTTTTTGACTTGAGAAGGAGACAAGTCCACAGCCGAAACAACTGCTGCTCATCAACAAGACAAGATAAAATGGGAATTAATTCATGAGTAATTGTTTTTAACTTTGGTTCTCCATGATGGAGGATGTATTTTAAAAGGCTATTTGACCTGAAGAGAATCATGAGAATAGGATTCTGCCTTATTTCCCAAATTGTTTGTTTAGAAAGTTTAAATTTAGAGACGCAATTTACATGAAAAAACAAATAGCAGATCCTGGAAAAGTAAACTTTTCATCTTATGAGTATAAACTGTAACATGGGATAGAGAATAACCTCTCACTGTTATAATAAATATGTTTATTAAAATTTATATTTACACACACACACATATACAATATATATATATATATATATATATACAATATATATATATATATATGTGTGTGTGTGTGTGTGTGTGTGTGTGTGTGTGTGTGTGTGTAAAATAAATTCAAACCGTAACTAAGGAAGGTTCAGGAGAATCTGTACTAATTTGACTGAATCGCATTCGTTTAGTGCACTCGGCCTCTTAGTGGGGTCTCTAGGGAGATCACTGCCTGAAAAGGATGGATTGAGAAGCACTTAATTAAACTAACAATGTGGCATTTCTGAAGGTGAAAGCAACACTCAAGATGTGTCAATAGACAGCCAGAGTGCAACTGTTGTGAACCCCTACAGCCGAGCCCCAAGCAGCCATGCATAGCTCCAACAGCTGCAAAGAGCAGTCAAATACTTGCCAGGCCTCATTGGACCTATTAAAAAAAAGAAACAATTATCTGTACATCGAGTTCTGCTCTGTCCTCCCACTATGGACTTAGCAAAGTGAAATCTATCCTTCGTTCCACGGCCATTACCCCACGCTGATCCTCCTTCTCTCCTTTTAATATTTATGCGTTTTGCTGATAAAGCGCACTGCTGCCACAGTCTGATGTCACTCACCCGTCCATATCTGTTGGCATAAGACCCCGTAAGCAAGGAATGGAAAACGATGATTGTTTCATCCAGGTCCCAGATGAAAACTCGCTGGAGAGATTGGGGCAGAGAGAGATAAAGAGGAAGAGGGGGTTTTAGAAACAAAGAAAAACAGAGAGAAAAGAAGCAAAATCAATGGTGCACTATGTTGTGCTGCAAGGTGATCCTGCTGGTCAATAGGCCAGGAGCGTGTATTTGCGTGCCACAGGGACCAGGATCCATTTGCTTGGGCTGGTCACCGCAACACTTCTCTCATCACCCCACTACACACATTCCACCCCATGCCCTTTACATTAGAGTGATCAATAGCGACAAACTAATTAACTAGATATGTTAACATGCCATGATGTCAGTACTATAATGGCCGCTATTATCCTCATTTAAATTAATACTGTATTAATGAAGAGATGAGGAGTGTGTTTTGACATGTGGTCTCTATCAGTGTGAGTGAAGCTATCATTATTTCTCACAGCAGCTTTCAAGCACTAAAGTATATATTCAGCTCACTTCAGAGCTTTATTTTCATACCTTATTGTTTATTTACAGGTTATACATGAGAATGTTATATATGATATGTGTTACGGATGAGTCATATATTCCACAATGCATCAATAATGCATTAATAGTTAAGTTAATCAAGTGTTAAAGAATTAATGCCCATCAAGCATTTAAGTTGGTGTGGGAGCCATATAGTAAGTGGATTAGTGTCCATGGGCCTCAGACAGGGCGAGGCTGTCTGTCGCCAAGGTAGTGGGCTCACCCTACCTCAAGGTCAGAGTCGGGCGGCGGTGATGGGTTGTTGTTCCTTCTTCCACGGCCACGTGACTTTCCATCCGAGGCCCGGCGCAATCGATCCGAATCTGAATCTTTAATGGGGGTTGATGGACTGTGGATGGTACTGTACTCTCCTGAAAGGAAGGAAAGAGGGAGGAAGGGGAGTATAAAAAGAGTGTATAGCAGATGAGCTATTATTTGCTTTTAGAAAAGATGTCTGATTGACCATTTGTCTTGTTGCAGGACGGGCAGCATCCTCCATTAGACATTATTTAGAGGGAACTTATTTAGGATTGCAGATAACAATTGTATCATAAATCAGTTGGAGAACAGAAAAGCTATTTTCTTCTGTGCTGATTTAATAAATAAGAGATAGATGACACACCGCATGCATGTCATTTATCTTAATTGGATGACTATGAAATTAGCTGTTCGGTTCTTTTGATGATCATTTCAAATAAAGTCGTAACATTCTGACTGACTTCTAAAGATACAATCTCAATTGCCGGATCACGGATTCATGCCACATGAATTACTACAAATACTACATCTGATTCCAGTTTAGGCTCTTTTTCTTGCTTGCCACACTGCAGTTCACGGTGCTGCTTATGCTGTTCAGGTTAAAACTTATTATATTTAGAGTGGTGACTCTTACCTGCAGGGTTGTCTGTGATGGCCTGGCTGGTGACGCCGGCAGGTGGCTCCTGGAGGGTGTAGGTGGTGGTGGTGGAAGGCGTGCTGGGGCTGGTGTTGTTACTTGTCATGTAGGGTGAGGTGTAGGGTGAGCTGTTGTAATACTGAGCATACTGACCCTGTCCGAAGCCTGGATAACTGGGGTAGTCCTGTATGATAAAAAAGAAAAATACATAGTATGATAATTGGAATAAGGTTAGTTACATCTGGATTAAGATGGGGCAAAAGAGAGAGAGGAGATTTGGATCAAAAAGGCAGAAGAAGACAAGTAGGTGGTTTGGCAAAGTAATCTGAGATATGCCCTGCATCAATGTTGCTACTTTACAGTGCAGATTCCAAAAAATAAACGCAAACACATGTCTGTTCTGACTACATCTGGACGATCAGCAGCCCTTTTGCTTTCTCCTTTTCGTTTATGGCATAATACAGATGTGCTCGAGGAGGTACAATAGATAATTCTGTGTACAAAGCTTCTGACATTGTGAGTTATTTATGCTGCATGTGTCACAGATGATATGTAACATATTGAGTATGCATGTTTCTTAAATATTTCCAGATTTAGAGCCTGTAGCATAATTCTTAAAGATGAACTTGTAGCTGCCACCAGATCAGTGAAAATAAAAGAAAAAGAAATATATATATATATATATATATATAGATACATATATATAAGTACACAGCTACCTGTTGCGTGCTGTTAAAGCCAGTTGAGTTTGTCAGGGAATTGTTTCCACCATACAATCCTGAAGTTGTTGTGAAAGTACCACCTTTAGAGATGAGAATGACAGAACTTCAAGTTTTGCACATGTTACATTTGCAGCAGTTCAGTGGCAAAAATTGAGTGACACATGGTTAGGAGACAAAGAAACATATCAGTGTGTTTGAGGTGAATAGGGGGAGGCCTCAGGGAGTTCATCTAACAGCGCTCTTATCTCTTCCCTTCTTCCTTTCTTATCAGTGATTGGATCAGGCCTGATGAATGATGGGGTGGTAAATGTGTGTGCATGTGTGTGTGTGTGAGAGTCAGTGCAGAGGAGAGGACTCAGAACCTTCTTTCAAGCCCGCACAATGTGAGGAACACAGGAGACTGTTGTGTGATAGCTATTAAAGAGTGTCTTGGGTTGAAGAGGATGGAAATGGTGGTGATCGGGGTATTGTGTGTGTGTGCGTGTGTGTGTGTGTGTGTGTGTGTGTGTGTGTGTGTGTGTTGAAGTGACACTGAGATGTATATAAAAGAAAGGTTGAGTCAGTAATAAGTGGCACTGGGAGGGTTAGACGGTGATGTATGTATGTATCATTAGTCGTAATGAATATGTATGCTGTTCTTTTCACTTGCTCAAAGGATAGTCCTCCAGGGTAATTAAATCATTCAAAAGGGCTGATAGGATCTAATGGCTTAATAATATACAAGCAATGAGTTATAGGGTAGAAAAGCTGCATCAGGCCTCTGGGGCATAATCTTTCTTCTCAGTAGTCATCCACCTGTACTATCATGTCAAATCAGAGAGCAGCAGGAAGCTTATTGTTAACAGTAACAGAAGGTATACAAAGTTAAGTCTAAAAATGTTTAAATACTACTGACACATCCTTAATTTACAGAAGGTGTTTAATTAGTTTGTCTTTTATATCGTTATTTTCGCTAACATATCTCTGATAAATTAGCAGTTACTTAGATGCAAAGGCTAGATATATCTTATTCAATATATGTGATAGTATCAAATTATTGGTAATTGCTTCCTAATTAGCATATGAACATTGACATGCATGCCAGAATAAATAAAAAATATACAGTCAATATAGTTTTAAAAA
This sequence comes from Pseudomugil tenellus, assembly GCA_037177515.1. Lineage (NCBI taxonomy): Eukaryota > Metazoa > Chordata > Actinopteri > Atheriniformes > Pseudomugilidae > Pseudomugil > Pseudomugil tenellus. Next base: position 12,795,633 of record JBAMHX010000020.1, read on the forward strand.
TGACTAAAATTGACTTTGGTCAATTTTTTTTTCTATCAAAAAAATAAGTTTTAAATGTTTTTTTACAAGTATATTACACATACAAACACCAACATCCATATTGCCATAAGGGTGATAAACTGGATCTTAAATAAAGAACATCTTATTACCTTCTTTTATTCCCAACCTCCCCCCACCACACCCAAAAGGGTACCCAAGAACTAAACGCAAATAAAGACGGGAATTAAATGTGCTATTCTTAAATGAAAACATTTTACGCTGCTGTTATCAGAAACAAACAGAAGGAGTTCCTTTCATCCTCTGGTCAGTGGCCCCATTCAGCAGGAGCCTCCCACACCGTGACAAACGTGAAGCAGCTACCAGAAAGGGGGGAATAATTGGGGTAGCGTGTGTGTGTGTGGATAGAAGGCCATGAAAGGTATGAATGGCAACACGGAAAAGTGAAGATAGTGTAGTGTTTGGCCTTGTCACTTAAGTTGTATATTCATCAAAATGGTTACAATAAAGAATCAAGGACCCATTAAAAAAATACTTGTCAGTCTATGCTTCAAGAAACGACCCACACTGCAGTTTCCAGGTTTTTCATTCCAGCCGTTGCTAACAATTTTTACTGGAACAGTTCTCTTTCTTTGTTTTGTATAATGTTTCAGGGCCAGCAGAGGGATTTAAAAAACTTTTTGTGCTCCACAGAAAGTTCAAAACCAAGTGAAAGTGCAACAGAACGATAAGACGCAAGACACGCAGAAGTAAGGCAGTGAAGGACAACAAATTAGCTGAATGCACAGTTCAAACAGTCAAAAAAGCTCTCACTGGCAGCGTTTGAGGTTGTTCTGTGGAGAACAAGGAGCCACATAAAAGCCGAGGGGACCCCTGCTAGCCCAGTGAGAATGAGCCCATGCTGTTGGGAGAGGTGGTGCTGGTACGGGGAGAAAAGAGGTTTGGGGGGTGGGGGGTATGGGGTCCTGTAGTTCCCCGGGGGGCATGTTTTCTCTCCCTCCCCCTGTCCTGCTCCAGTTAGTTCACTCACTCAAGACCAGACAGCATCCCTCCCTCCTCTCCTCCTTCCCTTCTGCCTTCTGGCTCCACAATTGGAAGTCCATTTGCTCTGCTTGATCAGTCCCCTTGCCATGGGCTATGTCTATCATCAGTGCACAATATTTGTAGCAGAAGTTTGTATGCCTCACTTGGGAATAAGCTATCAAGTCCAGATGGGGCTCTACTTTAAAAAAAAAAAAGTCAAGAAAGCTCCAGCTTCTTCAGATCGCACTACCACTGAGGCCGAATGCTGGAATCCAATTATTCACCTAATTAGCATCTGCTCAGTTTCACTATCACTGTAAAGTCTTCGGCTCCTCAAACACTGCTCATGTTATAGCCTTTTTTTCTGACAATCATTGAGATGCCTTCAATAAGATATCAGAGCAGATTGGCCAAAATATCTCTGTCTACTTTAGTATTTGGTGCCACAACTATAGCACGCTAAAAAAAAACTCCATGGGATCAGACATGAAAGCAAGGAGCAAAAACATTAATTTAATTGTCCTCTATCTTGACAGCTGGCCACGTACTGGTTGCAGGGACACTGACAGAGATTGGAGTATCAGATGTGGAAAAGGAGTCTTTGGTTTGGACACCCAGGCCTGAGGCACATCGCCCAGGCAGATCAATAGGCCAGAGAGAGTAATGATGATGATGATGTGGCGGAAGGCCAGAGCCACAGCTAGAGAACTCAGTCGCAGAAAAAGGGTCAATCTGTCATCTAACATGGCTGTCAATTACTAATGTACTTAATGCTAACATGGGGCATGTGATAGCCAGAGATAGCAGAAGGGAGTGAGGTACAGTCTGAGATAGACAGAAGGAAAGAAAAAGCCAGAGTAAGAGCGTAATACTTAGAAGATAAATGGCCACATAATACTGTCATCGTGAATTAAACGACGAGAGCCTGTGCTCTCTGCGTCGCATACTCTCCCTCTCTTTGCTCCTCTATTCTCTTTCTCTCTGTTTTCAGGTGCTCAGAAGGGTTCTGCAAAACTCTGACTGTGGCCAACTGTATTTGGTTAAGAGGCGTGGAAAAAAGGCTTCCCCGAGCAACATCTGCTGCAGAGCTGGCATTATTTATTTTTAAATGCTCTGGAGGCTTTATGGCAACATGTGGAGATATTTCAACTGTCACACTTCAGATTTTACAGGAGAGAACACAAAGACTGAGCTAGCTGCTAACTGACTTCTTCCACAGTTCGTTTTGTAAAGTGTGGAGAAACACTACAGCGAGCGTAGGGTGAGCTCAATGTTTAAAGTCACTCTCTGAATGCACAAAAGAGCAAAAATTCCAAGAGAGCGGGGCGCAACAACTTGTCTTTAAAGATTTGAAGGCCATAAATCTCTATAGCTTCAGCGTTTAAACAAATACAAATATGATCGCAGGGAGAAAAACAACAAAGGCTGTGGAGCGACATGGCTGGTGCCTCCTAAGTGCCTGCCATTTTTCCATCTGTGCTGATTCTTTTAAGAGGAGAGGAGAGGGAGGCAATCGTTATGGCTACGCATTACACCACCGGGATGCAGCTATGGTCTGGGGTGAGGATGACGGCTGCATCTTGATTCAGTCTGGTTGTGTATGCCATTAAATCAAGAACAGAGGGCCATTTCTTTAATCCTTTAAAAAAAAACAAAAAACACTACAATAAACCTTATTTGGTTGGCTTACCAGAAGATGAATGTTTTGACAAAGGACTGAAACAGACACAAGCAAAAATGGAGCAAACTGAGAAAACACATTAAAGAAAAAAAAAAACAGCCACCGTGTTTTAAGGCTGCTGGTGAAACAAAACCTGCTTGGTTGTTTTGTAAACCTGTCATAATTTTGACCATTTTGTTGACTCTGTTTTTATACAATGCAAACTCAAACTTCTTCATGCGCTGAGGAAAAACATAAAGATTTCACAAAGATGTCCTCACCCTGCATCTGGTAACTATAGGGAGCCTGTCCTGTTTGCGGTGTGGTGAAGCCGGAGCTGTAGCTCAGGAAACCCGTCTGTCCCGGGGATTGGGACTGGCTCAGACCTCCCTCCGTCTTTATGCCTGCCCACAATGGACCTAAATCAGTTAGTGACACCAGATCGGTTTGATGCACAGACAACAGTCAACACAGGTTTAAATTACACTGGACACAGCTAAGGGACAACTCCTGTCAGGATAACACGCTAATCACATGGATGAGCAGTGATTATCTGAAAAGAGATTTTTATTATCCTCAGTTGTTTAGAAATATTATCTTGCACCAAGTTTTTTTATATAAGAAGTTGATGTCTAGGCTGTAAATGTTTGGATTATGATTGTTTGATTTAGTGACAACAACAATAACAACTAGCATTATTATCATTTAGGTCACAAGTGATAATTTTGCTTGTATTTGTGAGCAACACTGACCACTGTCCTGGCTGAATCTCTGCAGTTTCTATGCAACAGTAGGTTGCAAGACACAGTTCAAATAAACTTTGCAAATTCCTCCACATATTGCAGTTTTCTGGGGTGAAAACACTCTAAAGACTTTGGACAAATAAAGCCATGTTACTCTGTGCAACCTCTTGCATTGCCAGAGGAAACCGGTTTCTGTTTTCAGATTTATATCACTAATCTTTCTGATCTATCTGAACAGCTTCACAAGCAAATTCTTCCTTATTGCATCGACTCAGGATATACAGGCACTAAACAACAACTCAGCATCTCTGCTGCTCTTGGTTTGCAGCAGGACTTGTGGGAACATGGTTTGGAATGAGCAGGGTCTTGGTCCTGACTTTTAGCAAAGAAAAATATTTATTTATCATTTCATGCATGTTCATAATGTGAAGAATTCTAACTTATTGAGATAGAGGGGGTGACTGTGTGATAAGTCTAAATCTTACCATAAGCTGGGATGCCATAAGGCTGGCCAGGCTGGGGGTAGCTAGCATAAGCTGCGGCCTGCTGCATTCCTGTGGTGTACTGCGTCTGTCCATACGCAGCCATGTTTTGTGAAGAAGGGGTAGGGAGAATATGCGGATATGTTCTGCTATTTGAGAAAAGAAACAAAAAACCAAAGTAAGAAAGGTAAGGCAGGAAGGAGAACATGTTTTTACCCCCAAATCCTTAATACCAACTTTGCTAACTGACAAATTCTTTCTGATTGTGCTACTTCAATCTAAACAGTCAGCCAAGTCATAAAGACAGATAGCATCACATACTTCTTATATGTAGAGAAAGAATAATAAATGGCAAAAGACATTTTTGGAAAACAATAATTACAACAGATTTCAGGGAGCACAAGCTGCAGACATCCACACAAATAAAGCTAGTCAGAAAGCCCCGATGTAGCAGAAGGATCTAATTAAATATCCAAATGATGCTGGATGATGCTTATTTTTTATAGAAAAATAAAAGTAACCTTACTTGGAAGGGTAAATCTGTGGAGAGAACTGGTGAGTTTGTCTTGGGCTGAAGCCACTGGTTCCAATAGCTGAGGAGAGTTAAAAAGAAAAGAGGCAAGCACATATTTAAACATTAAAAAATAAGGTAAATATTATGTTTTACCAAAAGAACTTCTGGATCCCAAGGAAAGAGTAATTACATAGCAAAGCTTTATTTATTGTGGTAAACTTGTTTAAGTTTGAAAACCGGAGATCAATAATGAAGCAAAATAATCAGGTAAAAATATCAGGCTCTTCTCCTGACCTGATCATTTCTGAGACATCCTCTGAGGGTAAACGCATGATGGTCTGAATCTCTTGTCTCCGGCCTTTTAAAGCCACAATCACATTAGATGTGAAAACCTGCAGGTGGAGTGCTACTCTATAATCATTTAAACACTTAAGTTCCAAGGTGCTGTTAACTTTCAACAATTCAATATATAT
>JBAMHX010000020.1:12810447-12851454 GCA_037177515.1 Pseudomugil tenellus
TATATCACCTGTTAGTTAGTAGACTTAAAACTATTAAAACTATTAGTATAATTTATATATCAATTAAATTTATTGTCATTAATGTGAGAATGACATTGATCTGACGTTAGCGTTTAAAAGTGAAATTTGAATGTACTTTTACAATTTCCTATTTCTGGAGAATATTAAGACGTTGCAGGTCTTTTTTTTTTTTGGTTGGTAAAATTAGGCCAAAGACAAATTTGTTACCAACGCTGCTTTGTCGATATTATAGCTTTCAGTAACAGCTAAATATTTATATATATTTTTAAATACAGAAACAAATATAGATGATAAAATATATAATTCAACTTAAAACACACACACATGCACACACACTGATACCAAATTCAAAGAGAGAAGACAGTTCAACATGTAAAACATCAGATGGAAATTAAAGTCATACTCACTGCAATTATATTTGAATCTGTCTGTGTTTATCCCCTCTTGTATCTTCAATTTAAAGGGAAAAAACCTTCAGGAGAAAAAGGTCGGTCAGTCCAGCAGAAGGGACGCGACCCGTTCTAAAGCAGCTCTCAGGTGTTGGTAGAATCTGTCACACGATGAGGGTAATCTACAAAACTACTTTTTTCTTTTCATTTTAGGTGTTGGAACCCATGGAGCCCGCCGCGGTATCTCAGGAGACTCTGTCCTATTCAGAAACAGAGTTGTCCGATTACTGCTTCGGGCAGTGACTGGTGAGTGTCTGAGGAAGAGGGAAAAAAAGAGAGAGAGTGAGAGCAACAAGGAGGGAGGGAAGGAGGGAGGGAGGGAAGCAGTGAATGAGGGAGGGAGAGGGAGGCTGCTGCTGTTTGAAAAAGCAGGAAAAGTTGCTCGGTGCTCTCACAGGAAGACTTTAGGTCTGGAGGAGGCACGGGGGAGTTGTGCCTCACTCAAGCTACCCCATATGTCATTCACTCACAGCTTTAAGCAAAAGAGTCCTTTCCAGATTGTATCAGTGGAGACTAAGACAATGAAAAGGCAGATCTCTCCACTGGAACAGCAGGCTCTGCTCACACACCCTGAGGGTTCAAACTTTTCTACTACCCCTTTTTTCTCTTGTTTTTGTTATGGCCTGTTTTTTTTCACCCCACCACAAACCACTTTTTTTTCTCTTGCTTTCTCTTGTGAGCTCTGGGTCAAAGATGAATTTCTCTTTGTCATAAAAGGACTTCAGAGGGCAAACAGGGGGCTAGGTCATTAGCTTAGTGATGGGGAGGCTGGGGTTTAACTGCGGCAGAGGCTCGGCTATGCCCGTCTCCACAGCACTCTAGTGGAAGTCTTCCGTCAACACATACACACAGCGTCTGTGTGCAAGGTAATGACTGCCTTCTGTCTGCTCCAGGTTATTATTTCAACTGTGCAAAGCTGCTGCACAAGGCCATGCTGCTACTGATGAGCTAAAACTGATTTATTCAGTCTCTTGATGAGGATTGAACAGATTTTGCTACAATATGTCATGACATTATTTCTAAGAACGTCAACTATGTGTATAGTGGGAACAAAATATCAATGAACCACTAAAAATGTGTTTTATTTCCACATATTAAAACTGTAGACGAAATGCCAACTATAATACTGACAAATGATTATGAAGGGAGAGGAAACCATACATTTAGTATGGTAAAGAGGTGACGAGAGAAAAAGAGCACCAACTGCTAGAAGAATAGAGTGCTGTGTTAGCTGTTTGGCTTCGTGTTTTCTACTTGTAAAAGATAAAATATCTACACTTGTCAGTATTTTTTCATAACAGGAAATAAAATATTTTCTTATTTAAAAATGTCATTTAAGTGTGAATGAAGTGAAAACTACTGAATTAAAAAAATTGTTTTACTTAATGGTCTCAGTAAAAGCAGGTCAACAAGCCTTTGTAAAGCGACAGTCAACAAGAAGCTGACAAAAATAGACTTGTCCTGATTTAAACACACTGCAGCAATAATGAAGACGAGCCTGAAAACCAAGCGCTGCCTCCTTTTCCAAACCCACAGGTAAATCCGGAAGATCACATTACAATGTAGGAGCATGAAATATATTGCACAGTGAACAGATTTCCAATAACTCAATTGACTAATATTAGATGCTATGGGACTCTCAGGTAACTATTTCTAATAGCAAAAGGGTATACATGCCCATTATTTTACTGCACTTAAGCAGTGGCACTATGTGTCAATAAGCAGCTGTGTCAAATTTGATAAAGATGTAATTTTGCAAGTGAGTTCTCTTCAAATTGCATAGTATAATTATCCAGAGTAGTTTATGTCTCAGTGACTAAAGTCAGATTTTCCCTGTGTACTCCAGCATGCAGCACTGTATGTTTTGAATCAAGGCTCCAATCAACCTAGCAGGGATGACTGGTGATTACTTTACTATTTTCATGTTCCACCATATTAAATTAAAGGCTGTTAAATGTAAACAGTCTCATGAAAAGGGCAAGTTAAACTTTGTGTTTGAAATTGTCATGCTGAGTGTTTGAGCTTAAGATTAAAGCGTTGCATAATAAGCCACGTGGATATGAAGCTATACAGACTAAGCATCCAAGTTATTCAATAAAATCTCAGATATATAATGTAAAATGATTAAATGATCATTTGTGAGCTGGAAAAATTATCTATGGCTGCCAAATGGAAGCCAAACAAAAGACGCACTGATACAGTTCAACTGACATCTACGCTAAAACGACACTTGCCAAAAACTATATCAAGTAAGAAACTTGAGTAGTGAGCTAAGATTAAATGTGAAGCCATTCTTTATTAAGGATTATCTTGATGGGGCTCAATGGTCTACATGTGGTGTTGCAGGGATGCCTGCCTGCAATTTAAAGTGAAGAGAGATCTGAACTGTCCGCCACTGGCATTAGATAATCCCATCAGTTTCTCACACGCATGGAAATTGGTTTAATTCCAAAAGGCTGATTGAGTTTTTAAGATAAGGCTCTGAGCAGCAGGCATAAATTTAAATGGCATCCCTTTGCTTTTTTTTTTGAGTGGCCTTTTTCTCACAAAAGAGAACATCTAGGTAAAAGTGAGTTTACTTATCTTGACAGAGAATATATAAACAGTGAGAAGGAAGCAGGAACAGTGTGACAAGTGATCAAATGGAATGGATGAAATGAAATGCTAACACTCTGGCAACAGAGTTGCAATATTTTCATATGCATATGCTGCAAACTTGTTTGGGTAGAGCTACTACAGTGTTTATTCAATGTCACACATTCGAAGGCGGATCAAGTTCCTCTTTTTTGACACATGTCTCGGCAGAGCATTACACATTCAAAACCTTTCCCCGAGAAAGGAAATCTGAACTTGGGATAACTTTGGATAAAATAACAGTTTTATATATTTTTACAGGCATTACAGGGTGAAGTGTTCCCCAACTGACTTAGAGGAAAATACAAAAAAAAAAAAAAAAAAAAAAAAATTAGCTATAAGAAACCTCCCAATCCCAACTTTGCCCTTCACTCATGTGGGACATTAAGTTTGCTGGATGGCAATTTGTCAAAACACTTGGTAAGTGCAAGGTACTGTGTGTTCTTGGGTTATTAAATGTGCAGAGTTTCCTGCTCAAAAGGAAAATAATAATAAAAAACTACCAAAACCAAGCTACACAGAGTGAGATATCCTTGATAAAGCAAAACTATGCAGATGATTCAAGGTCAGTTTAATTACTCTTGCTGTTTTTTTCTGCTTACACTGTTGTGTGACGTTTGTAACACAAACTAAAAAAAATAAAATAAAAATCAACCTGTACAGTAACAATGACAAGTAAATAATTCAAATCAAAATCAGGAAAAAGAAACACATACAATTAAAAAAAAACCCATGATTTTAAAATGCCCAAATGCATTATAGCATTCAGCATCTCCCAAGCTTTCATCAACTACAAAGGAAATCTTTGTTGATGAAATGTTGTCACCACAAAAAAAGATTTTCACAGTGCAGACGGATAATTTTGAAGTCTCTCAAGGTAAATTAGTAGCAAGTCAAGTGCTTTCAAGTGGTGAATGAAAGTTCCGAGTGAAGGCAGAAATCCTCATAAACAAACATCAGGTTTGCCCGCCTCTCCGAGGAGCAGTGATAAAAGCAAACACAGCATACCTCAACATGGAAATACTGGAGTTTTCTCATACAGAAAATAAGGAACAAAGGAAATGGTTAACATCACGGGCTTAAATTAAAGTCCTTATTGTTGCAGCCATGGTGACTCCAAACAACACAAGCTATGAAACAAGTAAAATATCACTTCAACACATAGCAAACACTTTGTTACAGGCATCTCAGAGAATTGTACAAAGGTAATTACTATATATTGTGGTTTTCATAGTGCAGACTAACTACTCTGCAGTTAAAAACTCTCAGTGGACATATTTGCCCATGAATGTACCGTGAGAGGCGCTTATGTTTTATGACCAGTGAAGCGCACCTGGGAAAAGTTGTGAGGACCCTAAAAGTCCACAGACAGATACTTTATTGCTCTCCTGTGCCCCTAAAAGAGCCAAACAAGCACACATCAGAGACCTATTAATCAGAATGAGATCTCACTAAGGCTGGAAGTATCATTGCGGGCATTGTGCATAGAATATATATCCTGTTGAAAGATACGGATGTTCACACAAGTGAATTCAGCTAAATAAGTCACTTAAAAGTGGTTTGTTTGATATACAGTGTGCTGAAATGTCTTTTCTTGGGACTTTACATTAGGATTAAAGATATGTCTTGACTTTTCTTGATAATCTTAGCTTTGTTTGTATTTAATCACTGTTTGACACCTGCTAAAATATCAGGAAGAACACTTTCTGATGTTTCTCACTACTGAAATTTTAAGACACTCATAAGTGTGAAAGGTCAAAGCAATTTTAAGACAAAGAAATGACTTAGCAATAAAATTTTAACTGATTTCAGCTGATTTATTTAAATTTTATTATCAGTCCCACCCTTCTAAACAACATTTACACCAAAGCTGGAGGAGTTGTTAATTTAATTTTATCATAAAAGCATCTCCATGTCGTGTACTTTAAATTTCAGAAACAAATTATCACATTGTAACTGTTACATTTTTCTTCAGATGAGTTCTTTCTCATTTTAGATAATTTCTTTATGTCCATATTTGTCTTTGTGATTTCATCACGGCAAACCTGTTACATACTTTGAGCGTAAAATTAAATTCAAGATAATTTTGGCTTGTAAGTCAAATAAAAATGACTGAAAGTAGGATTTATGATTCCAATTAAGTGGATAGTGTGACTGTAGATGCCATCTAGCACTAGTTCTGGTAGTAATCTGGCCTTCTGGTTCAAAGATAGACCGTAAGAAACAGCACTAAATCAAAATCAGCTGCACCCTAAAATACCAATATGTTTGGTAATAAATTTCCAGCTCCCCTCTACTAGCAGCATTTGTTAGGGTTGCCCCAACTGTCTAGGACTGACTTCTAACTGGTGCAACCCAGGCAGCCAGAAATGTGGCACTCCCCATCTCTACCACAGCTGCCCAGGTCAGTAGAGCACTGGGAGCCGGGCCCCTGATCAGGGAGTCTGCAGTGGGTCTGGCCCACAGTCATCACTGGAACTTGTGTTCAGCACCACACCAACTCCCAATAGGTTAGAGTGCAATATGCAGAGGTTATACACATAACTGTGGCCTTGCAATCCCTCTCTCCCTCCCTCAGGCTGACTCCGTCTCCCCTCTCTGACTCACTTACAAACCCCCACAAGTCCAGCCACTGTGACATTTGTGAAGCCAGGAGTCCACATAACAAAAACACATTAGGCAAATGTCTGGGGTCAAACGTCTGTTTGAATTGGCCAGATGAAAGACACTTAGACTAGGTCTGCACCATTCTGCTTAGTGACTGAACACAGTTACAAAAGAGGCAGTGCTGTGCAAGCCAGTGGTTTATCTTACTGACAAAATATGTTTCGACACTCATTTCATAGTGCAGCAATTCAAAAAGAACCATACATTAACAACACAAGCTAGGACCCTCAAGTCAGGGGAATTATCAACCAGATAACTTCCATGCTGTAAACACAGTAAGCATATCTAAACTGGGAAATGGTTTATATTTAATGTACATGCACATTTGTCCTAAAACGAAGCAAGTGAGAGTATACATAGCTTGAGCATTTACAGTGATGAATAGGCACTGCCATTGGACACCGGCTTTCAGTCATTTTTAACTCCAGGACAGGCTCAACAGCTGGGCTTATCTGTCGACCCTGCCTCCTTCTGCATGTGCACTAAAATAAAAAAAAGCTTATGCTTGGTTTATGCTGTCACTTATTTTATACAACAGCGGCAAACATGCTGAGCTGCACAATTTTCACATCCCTGAAGATGGTGTTAACTATTAGCAGCTTGCAAAACTAGATGGACATCCAATCATGTCAGAGTAGAGGGGACTTTACAAATGACGAAGTTCCAAAATAAGCAGAGGGATAATCGCAGTTTAAGATGACTTGAGGGGAGCGCTGACGCAGATGCTAATACCTGAAAGCAGCCTGAAGTAGCTTTTGGTGACTTCCGTGCACATGTCTGTTACTTGTTTTTGCAGTCATCGTGAGCGAGGGAGACAGTCTTTCATTTCTTGTTTTTATGGAGTACTACTGCTGTATTTTTAATCAGGAAAAGCTGTCCAAGGTACTTAACACATGAAAAACCAAAAGCAGCATCATCTGAGTGTAAATTAAGCTAGAGGCTATAAACCAAAAGAAAGCAGCAAACACACAATTGACTGAAACTGTATAAAAATTACTTGTATTGCCAGCCGAATGAGAGCTAAGAAGCCAGACTTCCTGATGGAGTTCATTTTCTACAAACACATCATTGTGAGAGACACCAATAGATCTTAATGATATGCCATGTTTGTTGTCTCTTGATGTGTTTGGAGCAGCAGTGGCCCCGCTAAATGTGACTTCCTCTATGAGGAAATGGAATTTGCAATGTTTTACAGAACACTCTTCCTTTGTGCTGATTAGAAAATACATTCAGTTTCATTTACCTTGAACAGAGTTACAGTTTCTTTCAATACATTGCAATGGTTTTAATGTGCATGTATATATATATATATATATATATATATATATATATATATGCATAAAATACAAATTAATCCATTTTTTGAGTGTAAGAGCAATCTTTTTCCTTATAAACATGTGAAGCAGTGTATAAGGTACAATATGGATTTCAGATAAGAAGCAACAAAATCAGGATATTAAAGGAATAACCACGTAAGGATTAAGTTTAAATGTATTGACTGATCAGATGTATGTGCATTAGAGAGCTTTAAAGAGGGAAATGGTTGTTTGATAATGGATTTTGCCATGTATTGAGCCCATAAACTAAATTAATTCCTATTGATATCTCATATTTTATAAGTCTGTCTCATTCAATTTCTTTTTAAGGTGGCCTCTTAAAATCCACTTTGAAGACTCAAATTTGTCTTTTTATATCTACTGTAAATGTAGTAATGAAGTTCCATATTTATTGCTACATATTTTGTAATTTGGAAGTTTTTTCTTGGTCCTGAACTGATTTAATCTTGGAACAATTATTTTAAAAAATGCGACTATAAGCTTCAAACTGTGGTTATATATCATTGTCAGCGAGTACAAAACTTACAAAGAGATCAAATCTGCTCTCTAAACCTTTATAGGATTACGATTTATTCTGTGTCTAGAGACAATAAGTACAAGTAAAAGCTGGAGAGAATTTGAAACGAGCAAGACTTTCGTCTGCAGCCAACTGCCTTTAGGGAAATTTCTTCTCGAACTCTGTGTCTGACACCTTTGACAGTTCATGTACCTTTTCAACCTTGAGGATCAGAGATAAATGATCACTTCAATATGCAGGGTTCCCTGATTAACCTTCAGATAGTCACACACTACGAGGGAAGAAGAATGAACTTCTAGAGACTTCTGGTGATAAATATATGATGCATCAATACCAGCAGGTCGGCACATCTTTGTTAAAACCACAAATGAGACCATAACCAAGAAATTCCGGTTATCGGGAGCGTTGCGTCCGACTCCAAAATAAACACAGTTTGTAACAGGGATCCGCTTCCGCGTTAAGAGAGAAAAAGAAGACATGCAGTGTGAAGTTTTCTACCTCTTGACTTTGTGACTCAGTTGGTGAAATACAGGGTTTTTTTCTTTTGTGTTATTTTAAATCACAAAACATCTAGTGAGCTCTAAAGTTCAACCTATCAGAACCAGCAGGAACTTTAGTCTTTCTTATTGAATTAATTTAACTTTGAACTTCATACTACCAGCTAGATAGAACTATAAATAGCAAAGCAGTCTGTCATAGAAAAAAAAGAACCGCATAGGCTTGTATCGCTTACTGGAGTAGCAACTTTTTATAGGTCATGAAACCCTTCGGTTGCCTAGGAAACAGCATGGAAGAATAGAGTGCTTTTGGATGCAGAACAGGTAATACTGGTCAGAGCAATTAGAGGGCCTATTTTGTTGAATAGCAGTTGTCAGAAAACTGGCTTGGGGTAATTGAGAGGTTTGCCCATTCACTGGCCACAGAGTGTTGTGGCACCTTGAACAGCTCACAATGGGAAGAAATACCAGTTTGTTTTCTGCCTGCCATGGAATTTTTCAGAAAGCTTCAATGGATGAAACTGGTGGCATAACAAAAAACTAGTCTTATGATTTTGACTTGGCTGAAGCCAACAATGCTTTATTTTAACATCAATGCATGTGGTACAATGTGATTTAGGGAGAATACAGAAGATATTTCAGAACAATTTGATGCCAATTGTTTTGGCTGTATTCAATGTAGTATTTAGCTGTTTGATTAGAGAACAGAGGAACTCATTACCTTGTGCCTTGCTATATTTATTAAGGTTAAAGCGTTGGTGGTTCACTGTAAAATGTGTTAGCATAACTGGGCATGTTGCTTTTTTTTGTCTTTGCAAGAAAAGACATTGTTGTATTATACTTTTGCACTGCATATTACCATAAAAAGAAATATCTGGCTTGTTCTCACTGTGACTTGATTTACATAATTTTCTAACTATAAAGCCTGATCATTGACAAGATTGTGGTAGATTTAAGTCAACACAGAAGTCAACAAGTACAGATTTTTTTCAGTTTTTTTTTTTTTGGTGTTGTGAATATCTGACTAAAATAGTCCTACATCAAAGCTAAACATTTCTTTAACCTGTTTCTTTATTTCCATCTACCAACCCTAGATTCAAAGCTGTGACTATCAGAGACGTATAGCCCATCTATTGCATGATGACTATGCAATCTACAAAATTACAAGCTAGCTGAAACCCTGTCCTAAAGAAGCCCAGGACTTTGCTTGAATTATTAATCAGGTATTGATGAAGGCTTGTTAAATGTGCCCAGCTCACCGTCCCAATGACATTTGCGCCTGCCGCCCTAAGCCACTTCTGTTGCTTCATTTGCTTATCACACAATGCTAAAATTCTGCTGTAAAATTTTCTCAAATACAACAATTTTTTGTTTTCAGAAAAGTATCATTTTACTAATCTCAACTGTATTGCTATTTTTGCTGCCTGAGAACTCCTTTACCAAGCCAGCTAATTGTGGTTTCACACAGTGTCAGTCGACAATCTTCACCTATTCTGTTGGCCAGACACCAAAGTTGTCTAATGTACTCACACAAGGGGAATCAACACACTAATCTGATGGAAGTATACAAACATCAGCAAAGAATTACTGCCATAATTATGATTACTTATCTGCCTCAGGTATTGATATAAAATCCATCAAGCTTTGAGCAACTCTTGAGAAAAATGTTGGAAATTTAATAAAAGGAAAATTATGTAAGTTTATTTTAGACTGTGTATAAGTCTTCATAGACAGTGCTGAAGTGGGTTAAGGAAATTAATGCAGATTTTATTGAATTTTATTGCACATTTTTAAATGATAGTAAAGCCCTTCAGCAGCTCCTCTGATTGACCCCTGGGCCTGGAAGTCCATGTCTCCACCACTAGTGCACAGCAGCTGCAGAGCACTTAATAAATTGCACCTTTAACAAAAGAAAAGGTGATGAATTGAAAAATGTTTAGCCATGTCATGTATTATTTATACACCCTCTCCTTCAAATCAACCACTGATTAATAATTAAAATTAATCTCATTATGGGAGTTTTCATTATAGGATAACTTAATTAAATGAAAGCCAAAGGACCTCTGAGGGCC
Organism: Pseudomugil tenellus; assembly: GCA_037177515.1. Classification (NCBI taxonomy): domain Eukaryota; kingdom Metazoa; phylum Chordata; class Actinopteri; order Atheriniformes; family Pseudomugilidae; genus Pseudomugil; species Pseudomugil tenellus. The sequence goes on from JBAMHX010000020.1 coordinate 12,820,642, forward strand.
TTAAGCCACTAGGGCCCTATGTCCTACTCCTCTAATGGGTTGAGGACAGGAAAGTGCACTGGTAATGCACAGGAGCCCATACATTATTTAATGGATTCCACTAAGTAAGGACAGATCAATGATAACTTGTCATATCATCAATGTGTTGTAAGCTATTTAGAGCACAGTGCTAAACAAATCCCAAAACTAGGTAGAAAAAATGTCTAGGCACCCATAAAACTCACCACTTAAATATGCAGTAACAGCGTTGCTATCATTTGAGCTATAGATATCATTTGGTTGTACGTATCAATGAATGCACCGCTAGGTGGCTGCAAACTGTAGTAGCTCCGTCTTAAGTTTAGTTTTTTTTTTTTATATGATCTCCTGTGCTGTGCTGCACAGGAGATTTTCTGCATATTTTTCTGCTCTTTTAAGACAAGTTATGGTAAGTTTCCATAGCAACAAAACTTATTTACCACCGAGGTTAACGGATAATACTCTCCAAATTCAAGATTATCAGAGGAAAAATATTTCAAATCCCAATAGAGTTGAAAATTAGGGTTAAGATGATGCACGGCAAGATTAAGTTTGAGAGATAGATGGTAGAGATTCAAACTGTTTCGTCCAAATGTTTTGATGGATGACGTTAGATCGCTAGCTAACAAAATCAATGAGTTCCAGGTGCTAGGGTGTGTCTGCACATGGCTTCAAGATGGTCCATGCAATAAAGTGGAAAACTAAATGGAGGTGGAATTGCAATACTGGTTAGCCAGCATTGGTGTCATCCTGGACATTGTTACTGTTAAAGAAAAGATCTGCACAAGACACATGAAACTGCTAGCTGAAATGAGCCTACATGCTAGCCCCATTAGCCTTCAGCTTTCCTGTCACACCTCCACTCTGTCACCCTGCAGCTCAGTCAAGGACCTGGCACAATCTCATCTCGCTCCATATCAGGACTTCCAGAAACCCCCTCTCTCTCTACCTCCACTCTGTCTGTCTCCTGTAATCTAGTCATGAAACCACTAATAAAACTGAACCAGAACATGGCTGCAGGTCCAGATGGTGTCAGCCTTAGAGTTCTTAAGACCTGCTCAAGACAACTATGTCTGATTCACCTGTTCAACACCAGTCTGAGTCAGAAAAGAATTCCGGTGATGTGGAAAACATCCTTCCTTGTTCCAGTGCTTGAAAAACCAGCTAAACCAAATGACTACAGAATTTGAATTTCCCTCTGAGATTAATGAAAAAAAAAATCCTTTTTATTCATCAATGTGTCCTAGCAAATAGACTATGCCTGTGCATTTCAGTGATGGAAAAGTAACAGAAACTTCGAAGCTGGGGGATGAAGGAAGGAGTGTAAGACTTAGGAGTCTGTTGCCTACATTACAATTCACATTCAATGTGCTTCAGTGCAAATGGTGAATGGTACAAGGTGTACACCCGATACCAAACAATAAACGATATCAGAGTCAAATGGGAGCCATTAAAGACCTTCTTGGTGAACGAGAGGAGGGGCTGAAGAGGAAGAGGGTATAAAGGTTTGTCTTTTCTCCAGGAGCACTTAGGCACTCTAATTATTACACTGCATTGAGGAAGCACTCATATAGCTCACACTACTCTTCCACCATACGTGCACAGACATCTCCATCATACACAAGCAGACAACAAATAATGACCATACAACAAATTTACTTTGATGCATATCTGCTGAGCTATGAAATGTCAGCTGTACAAGACATGGATTCAGACTGAGGTGAAAATAACTAAAATGCTAACATTTAAAAAGAAGTTTGGATTTGCAATTTAAAGAAAGTCACAGCGAGTTTTCCATATATTTTTTATAGAAAATATGTATAACTGAAAGGTTAGCTGTTCAGTTCCACACCAGACTAAGCAAGAGACGTCATTTCAGCCAATATCTGCTGAATATCTGCTTTTTTATAGTCTACCCCTTTAATGGCTATACATGGGTAATTTATAGACTAGAATAATATTTTTAAAGCATTACTCAAAACAGTGCATAAAGGTTAGGGTTGATACTAAGCATCCACTAAATTCTGACATTTCCCTTTACCTGCAAAGAAATTAGCAGAGGAAAATTTTACACATCTTTTAAATATTAAATTCTGTAGTGATTAATGTCTTCCAAAGTATTTTAAAATAATAATACATGTTAAGTGCTAATTATTCTAATCTGTAAGTAAACTCTGTTGCTTTATTATGTAAATGGTTGATGGACAATGACAACTAACATTATAAAAGGCTGATATTAGCTAATCAGATTTTGCTCTTCTTTATAATAATAGTTATACTGTAACAAAAAAATGTAAAAAGGTTTTAAACTGTCTTCAGGAAGTTTAAATTTATATTTTACTAGCTATTAAACTAATTAGTGTCTTATGTTGTTGCAATTATTACTTAAGCATTAAACTAAAATTTTTAAAACATGCCAGATGGAAAAGTATTGGTCTATCCCAGTGAGGAGAAAAATCTAATATCTTGAGAAAAGGCACATAATTTTCAATGAGGAACAGGTTTACCAAATGGACAACTTTAATGACAGATATCATGATTTTTAAAAACCAGTATTATTGCTCAGGGCTTGCCATCACTGCCAGACTTACACAAATTAAATGAATAAAACTGTTAGGCTTTAGTCATAGGGGGAAGCACATGTTTATGCATGACCAGTCTGCATTTCAAAGAGGAAATCTTTAACATAAACATTAGCATTTTGTGAAAACAACTGAGTAATTGGTTTAAGGCATAATAAGCTGGAGTAGGCACACAATGAAAGAAAGCATTCTGCCTTTAAAATGAATAAAAATTGATTGTGTCCCAATAAAAAACGAATTGGCAGAGTGTTAACTGGATTCCACATAAACGTCTGTAGCAGTCCCTGGCCGCTTTATTGTGTGCTAATGCAATAGAGAACACTTAGCAATAAATGCTCCTCTCTGATGAGCTCACTGAGGCTTTCCAAGATGGCCTGATGAAATTGTAAAAATTAGATTTCAGCTAGCTGCTAATGACTCCTAAAACAAAGGAAAATCTCTAAATAGAATTAGCCTGCCCTCTTCTTCTCTAAATACATCATATGTAAATTACTGTCATTTGGAGAAATATGCTTGCCTGGAAGGTAAAGCCTTCATTAGAGATCTCAGTAGGTTTGGGAATCAAACAGGAACTCCTCCAGGACATTTAAAAAGTTTGAGTACTGAGAAGATAAAGGTATTGTTCACTCATGGCGGTAAATCAGAAGTATACCCGAGAAATTAATTTTTCATTATTGTAGTTAAAGTGGATGGATTTTGTTCCAAAGCTGCGGGAATATATATCTACTATTAGAAACAAATAATTTATTGAAAACTGTGCTGCTCGAATCCATATTTGTACTTAATTTAAAATCCACAAACAGCATGCTCACTTATCTTCAGTAAATTGCTTCATCCATGCATGGAAACCAATACTGTATCTGAGTTATTCAATACAGTTAATTAAATGACTGAAAGTCTAATACATTATGGTGGTCATGTTGACCAAAAAAGGGGAGTTTTATGTCAATCTTACAGCAAGTTGAATGAACATATTTTTCAATGGTCTGGTTTATAGTAGCTCCGTTATTTGCTTCAAATGTTGCTAGAAATTGTAAATTTCTTGATCACAATTAATTAAAATAAATGATTATGCTGACATCAAACTGATATAGATTTCCACTTGTCACATTTAATTTTTTATCTTTGTTAAAAAAATCTATCAATATTCTGCTTTGTGAATTTTGGTGGTGGGTAAAAGTTTACACCAACAATTATTCATGTTTGTATTGATGCCTGGTGTGACGTTTCATGTGACGCTCGAACAGCAGCCTGGTTTCCATTGGTAGGTTTACTCTTTGCATTTAGAAACTGGGCTGTAATGGGAACTGCAGCCAGTTAATAAAAGAGATTTTAATTAGTCAAACACTGTATAGATGTATAGATGTATAGGTGTGCATATATTTAAGTATCTAGAAACCAGCAAATGAGATATATACAGTGGAAACTCATGCTCAGCAGACTTTTGGTTTCAGAAACTTTCCCACGATCATACCGTAGTTCCCACTTTTGCCATTCAAATTTTCCTGGCATCGCAGCCCAGCTAGAAAATGCATGTTATCCATTTTTTAACTTCGAAGACGCTTCAAAGTTTAACTTTAGGACTGTTACGCATGTGACAATTGGATGAAATGAAAGGCTACAAAAAGCCACAAGCAAGCATCACCCAAAGATACTTTTTGGCTGAAGAAGCAGGCGCTAACAGTTAGCCACCAGTATGAAGATTTGCTGAGCAGGTGCTACCCGTCATTTACCTGCATAAAGCTGACGCAGAAAGCAGATAACAGTATACAATAGAGATCCATGGCTACCACTGGCCACTGACCCACTAAATCCAGCCTAGGTAGGTGCAGCTGTTTCCCAGGCAATCACAGACACTAGCCACAATTTACAAAGAAAAATCCCAAGTGAGCAAGGCATTTTACCACACTTCCTCCAATTACTATGAGAGCATACAGAAAAAAAATTATAAATGGTAAGGAACTGAAAAATGACATATTTCTGTTCTGAACTCACACAGTGTGTAAAAATCCTCTCTTTATATACAACCTCTAATTTGTTGGACTGTACTTCAACCCTTCACCTGGAACTTTAAACCACTCAGGAGACACTTTGTCAATATGCTTTCATTAAGATGAAAATTGTACCCAGAAGGAAAAGATGCTAATTGTTCTGAAATAATCACATCTTTGAGGAGTTATGATGGGTTTAAAGCAAATGTAGAGATTTTCAAAAATTACTAATTAAATGAGTGGAAATACTCATGCAGATTCACTTTAACCTGTGCACTCAGGTTATAATTAAACTTTATTATCATTTTCATAATGCAGCCAATGGACTGGATGCTGTATATGAAGTGTAGTAAATTCATGAAGTATGCACGACAAAATGCATGTAAGATAACAACAACTGATTGAGATCTAAAAAAAAACCATTGCCATCTTTCAGATTACCTTGCACATCAAGCACACCAAAATGTTGACACAATTTCTACCAGCACTTATTTGTCTTTGCAGAAAATTCCAAACTTAAACCCTCTATGGCAATCTGCATACATGTTACTGTTTACAAATGGCAAGTAAACCAAACTAGCAATGCACAATAGGAATTCCAGGAATTATAGACCAATTGACCAGGATAAGTTGTGTTTGTAGGAGATTGTCAACAGCCTCCTTAATGTAAACAGAGTTCAGCATTTGCCTAGTTTTAGGACACAATCTTTGTGTGTCTTTTCAGGTAGTAATTCACTTATCGGAGCATTGTTCTCAGCTTATCCCCAGTAAATCACAAAGCTTTGTCAATAGATTTGCCCAGTTTTAGTTAAAACCTTTGCCAAATTAGCACAGACCTCACAGGGGTCCAAATTAAAACAGTCTGCCATGTTGCCAAAGAGTTGTGTGTGACTAAGTCACTGTAAAAGTAAAAAAAAAAAGAAAAAACAGAAAAAGAAATATTTTGCAAAATTATTTTACAACAAAGGAAGAATTAATGAACTCCCAACAATCTAATTGTGTGTATATGCCTTGAAGGTTTATGGACATGTCTGTATGGTACTAAAGTTTGAGTGTTTTCTAAGGGTCACTAATGTGCCTGCAGCCAGACTTCAGCTGTGGGGTATTTCCATTGTCTATATGCAACTATGTATTAATGGGCTCATAGGAACTCCAAATCAAAGCTTCGATTGGTCCAACCAAATGCTAGGAGACATGCTATACCTTCTCGCTTCGACAGTGAAAAGTGTTGGTAACAACAGAGCTATTGATATTAGGCACAAAACAGGTAATCAGGCAAGTAGTGCAACAAATTCCTAATTAGAAATAACCAAGAAAACAAAACTTGATACTTTTTATTTTGTCAGGTGATTTTATTATTCAGGCCAAAGAGTCCAGACTAAACATGGAGAAGCAGTGTTTAGCCGTTATGCTGCAAACAAGTGGAACAAACTGCAAGAAGAGGTCAAACTTTCACCAAATGTAGAAACATGTAAATTCCGGTTAAAAATGTTTCTTTTTTCTTCCACCTATAAATAGCCAGCACAGTAACTTTTTCATTATCTTCTTCTTAATAAGTTTAATTTAATTTATTATTTTATTATGATTCTTGCTGTTTGTATTTTTTTTTATTTCTGTTTCAACATCTGTAATGATTTAATTTTTTTATGTAAAGCACTTTGAACTGTTGTGTACATGAAATGTTCTATACAAATAAACCTGCCTTGCCTAATGATATTTGTGATATCTGCTATGTCAGATTTAATGTTTCTAAATCATAAATTGGCCCTGATGTTCTTGAAGGAGAGAAGCAACGGATTACAGTAATTGAAAGTCCATACTGTGACAGAAATAACTGTTCTCACACAGGGGCTAGACTCACTGGTGCCTTTTGCTGTCTGTTGGCGAGAACTAAATATATTTTCTGCATTCTGAATGGCATTCCACTCTAACACATATGTGCCAGTAGTTAACAGTGCATGAGAATAAATAGCTTTCACTGTGTAACCTTAAGACATGTCAAAGATGAGCACACACACGTTATTTATTCCTTTTGGAAATATGACGATACTCAAGTAAATGAAAAATAATTTTGTGGTGCGCTCTTAAATGCTCTTTTTAAAATTATCCATTTACATTATTAACAAGTAAGATACGGTCACGTTTATTGTGAGAATAGTAGTCTTTCTGGCAAAGCAACAGGCCCTAATTTCTAAGGATCATAACAGCGAGCAGGAATTATGTCACTCTGACCACCTGTTCCCTGAAAAACATCACTGGCTTTAAGTAGTTCCGGCATGCGTCCAAAATGTGAACTTCTGAACCACAGTGCCTTCTTCCTCACTTGTGCACAGGCAGGAGGCAGCGGTGTGTGGCAACAGGCACTCTAATTTCGTGGTGGCAAAGGAAAGGCTTACATAAGTGATGCGCTGTCCTGTGTCTGTCACTCAAACTGCATCTGATTGGCAAACAAATAAATGAGGCTGACGCTGTTTCATGTCACCGTACGGTTAATGAGAGATTAAATAACAGGAGCAGATATTCTGGATTTATTAAGAATCCCAGCAGTAAAGTCACACTTGTTCTTAACTGTTTTAGCAGAAGCAACTTAAAGACATTGTGAATGGTTTGCAATTATATAAGAAACTTATTTACAAAATCACGCAAGACAGGCTTCGAGCTTAATATTATACCTGGTCGAATAATAGCTGGGTTCAACAACATTAATGCTTTTACTGTAAGGAGAAAAAACTTAATGTCCTGCTGCTTACAACATATGTCATCAGGGCAAAGCTGCATTGCAGGTGTAACACAAACAAATTTGATATTTCTTTCAGGCTTTGTTTCAAAAATAGCTGTGCAAGCATTTGTGGACCACACACAGCTGCTCATGGTGTGGTTTTGCTCACATCATTGGAGTTTGTGCCAATTAGCTGCGCTGACTATTTGCAGAGTGTCTGTCATAAATGAAAATAGGCTAAAGCCTTGCAGCACTGTGGTTAGCATGATCCAACTCGACTTTATCTATAAAACCCTTTCAAACATCTGTCATTGAACCAAGTGCTGCAAAATACCAAAAAACAAAAAAAAAAAAAAAAAAAAAAAACAAAGCAAAAGACCATTTATACAAACAATTCAAAAAATAAAATAAAAATATAAACAAAATAAAATTAATTAATTAATAAAACCTGCAGCATACTAAAACAGACCCAGTCTCATAATGGGTTTAAAGCCAAAGAATAAAAATTAGTTTTAAGGATGTATTTAAAAAATGGACAGTGAGGATGCTTGTCCTCAATTTTTTTGGGGGGGGAGCTCTGTCCACAATTTTGGACCAGCAATTAAAAGAGCTTTGTCCCCTTCCATTTGGACCTTGGTACACCCAAGAGCATCAGTTTGGCTGAGCTGAGGCACCGAGCAAAGAGTACAAATAAAAATATGTGAAAGAAATAACTGTTTATTTAACCTTTGAGCTAATCTGTGTTAAGAAATGACCAACTTGTATTCAAAAAGAGCAGATTTATTCTTTTAGATGCAACAAAGAGAACGTATAAGTCTGCTATTTGTTCATTAGCTTAGAAATGTTTTTCAGTGTCCCAACAGATCAACAAGGTTTTACTTGAAATTATGCCAGAAACACTCACCAAGCTGGGAAAAAGCTGTCACATTACCCTTTTTAAAAACACTTTCTCATTATTTTGGAAGAATATTAATTTTGCTTAAAAATCTGTGTCCGCTCATGCTAAACATAAGATTTCAGTAGCTCGATGCTCTGGTATTGTCAGATTGTGCTCCTCATGTCGTGTCATATTTCTTCACTAAGCGTCAGATCGGGAAAGTAATCAAATAACCTATATGTACAGTGTAAAAAAAAAAATCGCGCAGTGTCGTTCTAAACTTTTTTTTTGTATTGCGATATATGCTTCTGCATCAAAGGTACCTTTACACATGTCAGTAATCCATGTTATGTACACTGTTGAAACCCATACCATTAGGGACATTGTTTTATTCACCTTTTGCTGATAACTGCTGGGATGGTCTTTCCCATCTTTAGAATGAAGAAACAGATGTTGGTTTTTACTAAAAACAGCTGAAACACTCAAATGGACTCATCAGACTGGAAAACATGTATCTGGGTTCTTCCTGTCCATCTGAAATGAGCTTGTGTATAAAGAACTCAAGAAGGTTTCTCTGAAGAATTGATATATAACTTCATCCTTAGGTATTACAGTTATGGCTGCATTTGCAGAGGTGGATAGTGTTCGCTAGCTTTCCAAGGTTTCTCACACAGTGTTGGTCACATGCATCAAACACTGGTTTAAAGCCTTCACCCTTTTGAATTTCATCAATACTTTTCCCAGGGAACTGTAGATGATCCAAGATCCTTTTATTTATATGCTTCTTTTAAACTTAAGCCACAACCTATACTCCCTTGTAAAGACTAAGCCTTTGGTGGATGCTGCTTTTAGAACAGTTCCCGACACCCTAACTTGCCACCAATCACTCTAATGAATGTTGAATCTCCTAATATAGTCTTGCTCTTTTATTTTGCAAACTTCTTTTCTTCTTTGTCTTTTAACCCACTGCTCCATGGAGTGTATTGCTGAAATGATAGTGTAGTTGATCAATAAGAAAACTAAATTCAAGCAAATTAATAAATGTTTAATTCTTTAAGAAAAGCTAAAAGACATAATGAAATCTGATGCAAATAGAGAAAACTGCATTAGTGGTTAAGGATATACCCCTGATAAATTAAACAGATTTGCAAGGGACCACAGCTCAAGAATGATCAATCATGAGAAGCAGACATACCACCATACTGTGGTGGCCTTAATGAACTCACCCCACACCAAGGCCAGTGTGTTGACAGGGGGGGATCAAAGTAGACATTGTTATTCCAGGGGGTCCTAGTAGCTAATATGTACAAAAGGTTGATAAGTCACAGTAAACAGAGCCACTCAAAATACTACTGTGCATACTGTAAACTGCAGCAAAGCAATGTACAAAGTGTAGATGAGTAATGCAGAGACTAGCAAGCAGAAGAGGGCACTGTTTTTCATCAATGTTATACAGTGTACATCAAAATGATAAATCATCTTACCAACAGTTTACAATTTAATTAAAAAGAACTACTTATTGTGAATAATAGCTTACTTAAGAAGGATATCATCGCTTGGATTTTAAAATAAGGAGACAAGTGTGTTCTTTCAGCAAAGTAAACAGACTAATGATGAACGTTTCTGTTGTCAAGGTAGCGGCTGTCCGTCCCACAACAGTAAAGAGAAGTAGCCACATTCTCTGCTCCATTTGCTCCATGTGTTAAGGTGTCTATTACGTGTAAAACAAGCTATTTTTCTTCAGCCTTGCCTTTTTGACTCGGTGACATAATGCTAGAGAGAGTTGCTGCTGCATGGGGAACTTTTTTCGCTCTTGCTTTTATACACCTCTTTAAGAACAGCAGCCTTTCACACCAAGTTCAGCAGGAAGAGGCAGTAAAATGAAATGGGAAAGACCTACAGTATTTCATAATTAATAGGTAGCAGTGAGAGGAGAGCGGTCCACGCTGACGTAAAAAGATCAACAACGTATGAAGGTGATCATTCATTCTCCCGAAAATTACAGAAAAAAAAAAGCTATTACTGCATGTTATTCGTTTCTCAAAAACAAAATTAAAACATCTTTGAAATATGTCAAGGTTTTTTTTATAATCTTTGATTGCTCTGCTTTATTTGGAAGCCCTACAGAGCTGCTACTCTGCTCGCAAGTACGATCTAATTTGTTACTAAGGTGGTCCCTAGCTCATACCCGGTCATCACCTGCAAGCAGTACTGTAAATTACTCGTTGGGTCTAATTGCCCATGTCCGCTGTGTTACTATAAACTACTAGTGCTGTGCTAACTCCATTGTCAGGTACTTAATCAAGGCCACCAGATTTATTCCTCAGCACTAACTCTGGGGACAACGGCAAGCAGGACTGAGTAACTGGATCCTTTTTTGCATCTAAAATTAACCATTTATTTCTAGTGAGAACTGGGATTTGGAAATGATAACATAATGATATCAACCAAAACCATATGAGGTCTTGCCTTCTGTTCTGGGAGTCGCAAAAAAAAGCACAATAGGCCCAGATGTTGCTCAGACTGACCTTACCTGGGGGGGTACGGCGCTATTATGCCAATCAAATGCTGCAACATTTTAAGTAGAAGCCCTAAAGCGGACTGCAGAAATTCAATTACTCTGGTTCTTACCTCACACATTCACAGCAAGAGTGATAGCAACTGAAGACAGCTCAGACCTTCCTATGTGCACCTGAAATGCAAAATAATAGGAGAAAAATATTATTGTGTAAATAAAAGTTGAATAAAAACATAAAAATGATTTTTTTCCCAACAAAATTAATGTTTTTGATGCATATATGCTTCCACAAATTACTTCATAAAGATGATAAAGTGGATATTTGGGTCAGAAAGTGAAATATGCATTATACTGGGAAATTAATTTAAATTCAGAACATTAGTTATTAAATCACTTTCTCAATAAATGAGTAATAACTTGTGGAGGAGTGAATGCGAGCACTCTCAAACCGGCTCAGCTGCATGTAGAACTGCATATTTTCAAAACATTTTTGCTTCTTTCATTAACTGACAGTACGTAGTCCTTTGTAATAAAACTCCCTTTTGCCAGCGTGAGCTGCAGGCTGAGTAGAGTGCTTGCAGAAGGGATGTGGTCTGTGTAGGGATGTCAGGAGCATAATGGGCAGCTGAGTCATAGGTTATAAAAAGCTGTCATTAGGGATTTCTGTCCTCAGCAGCTCATCACACAGGACCCGTGAATTATTTATTACGTTGGAAACTCAAGTGGCCCGTTACTCAAGACCGCCTGGTTTCCTGCACTTTGCTTTCCTTGGGCTTGTTTAATAAAAGCATACCATCTCGTTGTTGTAATTGAAGCCTTTAAAAGGATCCAATATATAAATGGAGTATTTGTTTAAAAAAAAGTGGATATAATAAATTACTGCATGCATCCTAATGAGAGCATTTATGCAATGTACAATTAAAGTGTTTGGATTATTGGGAAGTGGCTTGTATTTGCTTTGCATTCACTTCTAATGAGCGCCTAATTAGCACTCAGAGCACATTAATGAGGACTATTTTTATTCTTTTCTTTTCTTACAGTATGCTGAAGAATGATTCTAATAGTGACATTACATTCTGTCTAACCCTAAGAGGAAATCTTAGGACAAATGGGGGCACTTCATGTCCTAAAGCGAGCCCTTGTGAGTAGATCACAATACCAAACTTATTAATCAATTAAGCATTATATTTCATCAACCACATAGTGCAACAAAAACACCCGAAAAGGAAACATCTACTCCCGCCTAAATCAGTCTCACTTAACTTTTTCCTCTTGGCTTTTGATAGCAAAGTCAATGCAAATCAGCTCAGGCGTTTTTCCTCACTTTGTTTTGTTCTCAGTATATGAAAATGGTTAAAAATCCCATGGGTCAGTGAAAATGATCCCCCCACTCCAGTCGCCTGCTCTAAGTCAGCCAAAACATTCCAGACTTCAAAAGACGGCTTTGCCTACCAGGGCCATTTCAGTGTCCCAACCTCCATGGCCCAGGAGGACTTGGTTATTTGGATAAATTAATTTCTGGAGTCTGCCTGAGTTGCAAAAACAACCTCCTGCCTGACAGCAAATTAGTCTCAGTGAAAAAAAAACTAGAAAATATATCAGGTTAAAGAAAACACCAACGTCCCCTTTTGACAAAACCAGTTTTCTGTTTAAAAATGTATCTGTTTTGTTTAGGTTCTTGTATTCTTGGATATTTCAATCTTATCAGACAGGACACCATTGTGCACATCTGTAAACCTGTATATTAGCAGGTGAGGCGAGGCAACATCAGCACATAGGTAGTAAAACCCACAGGCTGTGTACAGTGCACAGCTGGCAGGCTGCATACCATAAAACAGGCTGATGTAAAAGTTTAACAACTGTCAGCGGTTCTGGAAAAGAAGAAGATATAAAACTGAAATCTCTTAAAGATTCAAACATTTGTCAAAGAAAAAATATAAACCTGAGACACACAGATAGTGAAAATGTGGAGAAAATGGTTACGGAGGGAAAATTATGCAAACAGATGAAGACAATCCAGAATTAATGGTCCGAAACATTTTCAGGCACTCAAAGAGCTGTCCAAGGACACCATGGGGGGACGGCGTGGCCCCCCGTAATTGGAGGAGCATGTAACTTCAAAAGTAAGGAGAACAGACTGGAGAACTTTCTTCTGAAGTCAGGTCTTTAAGAAAACATGAAGCACATGTAGAGTACAGTAGGGAATATAGTACATGTGTGAATGAAAATTGTTCTCTTCATTGCTGCAGACATGACACATTGCAGTATTCCTGCTGTGCATCCACTCTATAAAACTGATTCAATTCTGAACTCAAATTTTTGGGTTACTGCTTTTCCATTTCAGGTCAATCACGTATGCACCAAGAATACAAACCAAGTAAAAAAAAAACAAAAAAAACCAACATATTTCACAACTTCGATAAATACTGTTGGTCACCCATTAAATCAAAAGATCTGCAATATTTTTGGATGTTGTTGCCATGAAACAGACATTTCTACAAGGTAATCAAATGAGAAAAACTTTAAACTATGGTTTTAAAAATGACTTCTTTATCCACAATATGTATGCACAAATGTGGTCATACCACAGTAGCAAGGCCACAATAATCAGTAGGATACTAAATTAATAAAACAAAAATATCCCTTTTTTTCCTTCATAACTGATTAACAGCAAGCAAATAAACCTGGTTATCTTTAGGTTAAAACCCTTCAAACAGAGGTGTGAGATACTTTTCTTTGGCTTTCACTGACTGGATGTTAATCATCAATCAGGCATTTTATGAAGATGAAATTATTAGCACGTTAGCTGTGCCCCATCATTTTGGGGCACATCTTTGAAGACAAGGTATTCATTTAGCATATCTGTACACTCAATGACTAAATATCAAAATACACTAAACAGTAAATGAATGTCAATAAATATATTAAGCTTATCTGTGATAACATTCGGTCCGATTGCCAAAACCAAGAATGTGTAAACCTGAGTTTAAGCTTGAATTTGTCACTCAGAGGTGAGCAAATACTCATCAGTCAACCTCCCAACATTTATTCAGGTGTGTACATGTGGTGAGTTTTTGACACTGAATTTTAACTCATATTTTTTCTGCATGCTTGTGTGAGACCAAGACAAATACTAATTTAGAGTCCCACTATATTTACACAGCAGATCCAGTGAGATGCTTATTCTCTGCTGTAAAACTAACACAGGCCCTGCCTGTGTATCCGTGATGGCATAACTTTGACATAACCTACACTTCTGTCTTGACAATGTGCTTCAGTGATGCATCATGAAAATGACTCCAAACTAGGAGAAAATGAAGACAAACTGTATCATAATGGAATGAGAAAAGCAGAGGGGAACACAATCTTTCTAAGGCCCTTTGGTCTGAGGGAGGAACTCAATGCATGCTTGTCTTAGTCCAACATACACCAACTGAGGAGAAAATGTCCATTTTTAACCAGTTATCCATCACTGTCAAATGCGGTGTGCAGTTAAAAAGGAAATAATGAAAAAAAAAGACTGCAGTCTGGGGGAGAATGAATGAGAGCAAAACTAACCACCGTTGTTAACTTAAGGCAAATGATATTTTGATAAATGTCCCTTATGCAGATTGTACCGTAGCCTTATTTCTGGAAGTTAAAACTTTTTTTCTTCCTTTTCTTTTAGGTAATACATATTACATCGGGGTGGATGTCATAAAAATAATGTAGAATGCGCGTATAGATGCGGTATTGCTTATTTTAAACAGGTATAATGGACTATTTGGACTTATTATTGAACAGCTGCTATAGATTAATGTCCATATTGCATGAAAACAAATGGCCACAGACGTTTACAAAGAAAAAAGACACATTAAATCCAAAACATTTTAATATATTTGTTTTTAATAACCTGAAGATGGTAAAAGATGGATCACATTATAAAATATGTTTATTAAATATAGTCTTCTCATTACAACCAACTACCCGCCTAAAATACATAAAACTACTCTAATAAAAAGGCTTAATTTTTAGCTTTAGAGTTTTAGTTTACCACTGCTTACAGATCCTTCCGCGACTTATACTAGATCTAAGTAGCTGCGCTGCCTCCGCCCAAATTTCAAACGTTCACAACAGTCAGTCACGTAAATCATACAACTGTATACAAACGCTGAATTTTAAAGAAAGTGGCAGCATCTAAAAACAACATTTTAAAAAAAAAAGTGCTCGCAAAAGTCCCTACCTTACCTTATAACTCGTATCACCGCTGTCAGCACATGCAACAAGTCTCCCTGTCCATAAATATGAATGTCAGTCTTCTGAATTGACTGCTTTCCGCTTCGCTTGATGGAAAACGTGCGCATGAAATACCGAGGAGAAGGGATTAACAAAAGTAAAAGAAGAAATCGAGTGAAAAAACTTGTCATAGCACATATCAAAAACTTCCCCTGGCAGCGGAGTCGGAAGGTTACACAGAATTTGACAAGATATCCGCATGCGCGTGTGCGCGCGCTGCCCACTGGTATCAAATGTATGAAGCGTGAGGAAAGCTGTAGTTTACTGGCGCTGATGCGATTCGCTTTAATCCTCAACAACAGACTTTTCAGACTCATTTATTCGTATAATTCCACCATTTATTTCACTTAGCTTAATATTGGAAAGTCAGTACAAAATTCGCAGTTGTTTGTGTGAATATTAGCCACAAAATGTACTTTAATGTGTTTCAGGGAGACAAAACATATCAGCTTTTACATGACTATCATTATTTACACTGTAAACTACGTATACATTGCACATATTTTCCCATTTCTGTGCATGATTTAGAACGCCATCTATAGGTTGCTCTTGCCATCAATATTCTTAAAGGTGAAATATGAAGGAGATAATCGGTTTAGATTTTTTTCAGCAGAGGAAATGTCCAAAAATATCCTTTCTTTTTGCTTTTAAATCAGTGGCTCCCAATCCAGCCTCGATGCAGTTACAGAAGTTTGAATTGATAAAATTAAAAAGCCTGAAATGAGTTATCATCAAGTTATTTCTATTGGATTTTAAAAAGTCATTTTCAGAATTCAGATTAAATTGCTTTGCAAAAATATGTGCAGTAAATATGTAAACACAAAAATTATTTCACATGAATGGCTCACATTCATTGCTGAAAATATAGTAGACACTTCTAACCAAACATATACTTTAGGAATACAATAAAAAAAATCCAGTTTAAACATAAAGAAATGTAGATTTAAGTTACTTTCATTGTAATATAAGTCACACCTGATTTTTGTAGTCTGCTTGCATGTTTGCTTGAATGGCCTTCTTCTCATTATGGCCTGTTCTGACCAACTGGACAATATGATTGGATGGACAGCCTGTAAAACCCTTCAACAAATCCATCACAAGACAATCCTGATAATTTGTTGCATCAATTGAACAGTTCCTGTAATCTCATTTGGGTCTGAAAAAGCACTCATCCAGAGGTTCAAGTCCAAGCCTTCATTTCAGCACAACACACCTTCAGATAAAGACATGCAAGTGGATAGAGAGTGCCACATATCCTTGAGAGCATTTTTTAATTTCTTGGTGCTCCATCTGTTGAAATGATAAAGTGCAGCCGTAATGGAGTGCAACAAGATTAAATTAATCAGGTTTGTCCATTACACCACCACAGGCTCTTCACAGATGATTGCAATTTTCTCTGTCAGGCCCATTATTGTAAGATCTGTTTAGTGGGTTGATGCAATTAAAATGGACTTAATGTAAATTTAACAATACAAATAACACTTCTGTCTGTGTATGTTGAAGAGGGGTGCGGCTGGAGGGTCTGAAGTGCAATGGTAAACACCCACTGTAACCATTTTTAACTTCAAACAAACCAGGGTGCTATTTGATTAGTGCAGACTCAGTGATCAATAACTATGTTTCATGTTTTCATGTTCTCTGTGATGTCAAAGGATCCGGTTGCATAGACCACCCTTGTCTGGACATCAGCTGTAAGGAACACAACACCTTCCACAAGTGTATCATGATGCCCGTAGATCATTTGAACCTGGAGAGAGGCGAGTTTAATGGAGTCGCTCTGATGAAAGCGTATAAAGTGCACACCTCTGAATCTCACGGCTAAGAATGCGACACATGCTTGAGACAGTTTTATTAATTTTTCCCAGAGCTGATCAAACATCTCCCTGATTGGTTGCTTCCTCCTGCTGGATCAGGTCACTGCAACAGGACAAAGCATAGCACGATGAGATCTCCGCCCAACTCCACAAAGCTCCCACCGCCACTTAAACGCAGGAATGGCGGAACTGTCACGCTAAAAATGTCAGATGTGTTTTATTCTCAGCACCTCTATAATTTTCCATTCATGACACGCTGTAAAAATCTAACAATGCACCGATGCTTTGTCATCATGGGGATATAGCTCTACAAGTTTTTAAAGAACCAGGTTTAGAGCTGGTACTTCTTCAGCAGGACAACTTTTTTTTAAATGGATCTATCTGGAACCTGAAGAAAACCACATCTGTTTTAAGTGATTTCACTGGATTTGAGGGAGTTGAGCTCAAGGTTATTGTGGCTAAATGAAGAATTACCAGAACCAATCAGACAATGCACTTTATTACATTATGTGCAGCAATTCATTTTGAAGTCAGGTGTTTCATATTAGCCTCCTATCGCGTTACAAGCTAAGTGAAATAATCTACACCTGAAGAAAAGTATTGAACATGTTTTCCTTATAAAAAGGGTGGAGAAAAGCAGAAATGAATTCTTGTCTTCTTGCCCCCTTCTTTTCCATCTATATTGAGAAATGTAAAATAGTTGAAGTGCCAACGAGGTAACTTGAGGAGCTGTGCACTAGGTTGTTTGTTGGAGGCACCATTAACAAGAGATGCATACCAGTGGTCGTGGCAGGCCAACAACAAGTCAGTCAATCATATGATGTGCACCAGGAGGTGTCACATTTTCTCTTTTGTTGGCCACAGGACAGCAGAGAGAAAGACACAGGCAGGAGAGACTACAAAATAATTTCTTACCCTCCAAACGTGATGTAGACGCCTTCCAAAAATCAACAAACATTTTTTTGAAACACTTTTTTGCAGCTTGTGTAAATAATACACTGCTTGTTGGCCAGTTTGGGGCAAGAACAATTAGTTATGTGTTTTAATAAAATATTTGATATGCCATTTACATGAATACAGTTATAATGGGTACAAATTTTTCCAGCACAATAGTTGCTGTTTATGTTTAAGGTTTGATTAAACTGTAGTTTCAAAATGAAAGTATATCTTTTCTAACCTCTGTTGTATGGATAAATGAGAATTTTTTTTCTTACCCGCCCTGAGCCATTATTCCAAAACTAACAATTAATTGCCATTGGTGGACATTTATATGTTTGAATTGCTAGTTATCCAAGTAGAAAAGCATAAGTAACAACCAAATTATTTTGATTCATGGCTGTAGTTTGTGACATGGCCTCGATGTGAAGGTTGTCCAGTTGCCAAACACAATACGGTCGCTGCTGTGGTGAAGGCTGAAAAACGCACTTTAGTGTGTCTATCAGCAGTCATAGCTTAGAAAAAAGTATGATCAGCGTTTGACAGAGTTCTACATCATGAGCCCTCCAATCCCAAACACATTTTTTATATTTACACATAAGCACAGGTATGTAATGTTAAGATAATTAACAAAAAACAGCTTGTGTGGTGTCAGTGTGGTGGGATTCAATATAACACTGAATTTCTGTTGCAGTGTGAAATCCTCTAAATGTTTTGTAGTTATTCACTCAATTCTTCTTAAATGATTACAAGCAAAGCTGCCACTAAATACCAGACCTTCTTTTTCCCTTTTCATTTGTTTATGGGCTCATCTTTTTCCATCTTAAAAACTTTGCCAATGTTGGAAGTTGACTCTATTTTATCATATAGTACTTTTCCCCCCCTCCACCACTGCAGGGAAATATGCTACCTTTTTAAATGATCACCTTACCAGTCTTTTTACCTTCTGGAAACCTCTTTTGGGTGAAATAATGTGTTTGAAGGTTAAAAATGTCATAAGGAATACCAGAGAAGGTTTACCTTATTGACTCTTCTTGGATATAATATGATTCCACTGATGTGCCATCCGCAACCAACTTCTTAAATCTCACTCCTTTCCTTTAAACCAACACCATTATGATACAGGTTTGTCTTACATATGTGTGGTTTTAATGGAATAACTGGTAGATTTCAGGAATAGTGTTCCTTCTGATGAAAACATTATACTTATCAAAAATTATAGCAGGGATGCTGGGTGTTTGCTTTAAAAGCATTTATGTGCATATTGTCACTTACAGCTGCTATCATAGTGTTTTTTGAAGAGGGTTGTATTTCATTAATGTGATTATATATACATATATCTTTGCCATTTAAAAAATGTAAAACAAGCCACGCCCCATGTGACGGAACTGACTTGGGAACTGATCTGATCATAACACTTTACAGCTTCCAGTAGATCATTCAGCTTCCCCAGGTCTACACTGAGAACAGCTCTTTCCAAGGAGCATGTTAGGTTCAAATGCGCCTCAGAGCTATAGGTCAGCAAGAGGTGTGGCTGAGGGCTGCAGACGGACAGTGATCATGTGGATTAAACTGCATTTAGCCACACTTGTCTCGAGGGATTTTCCTTGGCTACGTGCAAGCATATGCTGAGCCAAAAACCGGCTCAGTATTTTGACAGCAGAGCCAGAAAAAACAAAACTGTTTTGCTTTTCCGTTGAAAAAAAAGAAAACCAAGAAAGAAAGAAAGGAAGATGTAGTGGAGAGAAACGGTAGTCCCTCAGCCACTGCCTTACTCGATCCATATGCGAGGCTTAGAGGCAGGAAATACCCACAATTCAGCGTAATCAGGGCAGAGGCCGCCTACCCCATTACAAAAGACCTGGTGGAACTGATTGGGCACTGTTGGGGCAAGCAGGGGCGGAATATGCAACTTTCCAAAATCTTGTATTCTCTTCTTCTTGAGACACAAAATGGGAAGGGAAAACCTTCTATCACACATGAAACACAACAAAGGAATGGTGTGTGTATTTCTGCTGCATGACTCTCGTCTAAATGTTTCAGCCTGCTGTCAGTCACATTTGGCCGCTATCGGCATAAATTTGTTTCATTTCCATGCGACATATTTCAAGGTTGCGAATGTTTAACCACTGCGTGAGCAGATACCTATGCTGTTGGGTTGGTTCACTACAGACCACAGAAGAGCATTTTGTACGCTTGCATGGCTTATTCACAAAATGAATTTCTTTTTTTTTTGGAGTAACAACATTTAACCACAAGAAAGGCATCAACAGAACAAATGATAATGTGCCTTCCCAAGAAGCCAGCAGTTGTTTGACAGTCTCGTGGGTTTGTTTCATGATGAGGGAGACCTTCTGTCATGTTCAACCACAATGACACTCCCCCCAAACTATAGCGTGATGGCTGCAGCCCGGTGTCAGGACCAAAGAGGGATTTCCCAGCTTCACAAACACAGCGTGGTTGACTTGTCTGTACATCTTGACATCTATGGAATTTGAGGAGTCTGCATGCTTACTGATAGCTGGATTTGTTTTGACCCTTTTGAGAAATAATTTGGGGGGCTGTAGTGACAGCTGATGTGGTTTGGTCAAAGGAAGTGAACTTCTGCCTTTGATTTTCTGTGTGGCCCAATAAAGACCCATGACAGTAGTGCAAAACCTGCCTTTTTTCTGTGTCTCATTCTCCTCTTGGATGTTTAGATGTGTTTCACCCACACTTGATTTTTACCCCCCTTACACCACCCAACCCACACGTGATCAAAGAGCACCACCCTCCACTCAGGGTTTTGTGATTACTTGCTTCATTCCTTAAAAGCAAATGTCATTTCTTTCTGCTCTGCCAACATTGCACTATACTGTGAGAGGGAGAGAGGGCTGGAGTAGTTAAATCCTTGATTTGTACCTCTCAGAACTATCACAAGTCTCCTGTGTCCCTCCGCCCCTGCTCTCCACCTCCCACACAATTCCCAGGTCAACAAAGCTCTCAATATGAGGCGCGTCTGGTCTACTGTGACAGCATATGGTTATCCACTCAGCATCCAGAGACTCTCATTCTTCAGACATTAAGTGCTGGAATTATTCAATCAAAACAGGTAATACGCTGGACAAGCAAAGAACCTGTCTGACTTTGGGAAGTTTTAAAGCATAAAGCCATTAAGGGGTATTTTGCTTTTCAAATGTTACAGCAATACGGTAAATCGGATTTAACTATTTCAGTCTCCCAATCTATGCAATCAGAATTTTCTCATATATATATATATATATATATACAATTTCTACATCTGGTTAAAGAAAGGGGTGGAGGCTACAATGTATGTGAGCAAAGAGTAAACACACTAAATTGAGGACTGATTACATCATATTTTGAAGCGGGGACTGTGGTGGCATCACATGAAGTTTTATGAACACTGTCAGTTACCTTTTAAATTATGCCCTCACCATGGAGATGGTGTTTACTTTAAGAAAACAAGTGCACGTTTTGCCTGTTAGAGGCACCATTCCTTAAGTGCTCGGCAGCTCCAAACAGATGTTTCATCTGTAAACATGTAGTGAATATTAGAATGACGTCAGCCCAGAAACCAGGCGAGTGTCTGGAGCCAATTACCACCACTGTTACTTTGCTTCTTTATTTATAACACCGAAGATTAACAGCAGAGCTAATTTTACTCCATCATCATTAGATTTGGCTCACAGGAAATATTCTCTGATTGGATGACAGGCAGATGCAGCCCCCTTTTGTGTTGCGTGGCGACAGTGTGGCAGGCATGATAGAGACGTGTGCTTGCAGTGATAGCATCTCTGAAAGGCAGCTCCCCTGGGTTAATGGGGGAGTTATCCTATTAGAGCCCCTCCTGTGCTGCACTCCTACTCTTTCTCCAGGAGAGCACCCATCATTGCCTGAGCTCTCCTGCAAAGGGGAAGAGGCTAATGGCCTCTGCTGCATACAACATTGCTCTCTCCTCCCTTTCCCTATCAGTCTCATGTCTGACCAGCCGTCTCTATTTCTCCATTGCTTCTTCCTCGCTCTTGATTCCCAGGATCAATAATTCTCAGCGGGTGCCCTTGTGTTTCCCCCTGAACACATTGGTCAATAAATCAGCCATGTGCTTCTGATGCAGAAAGGACGTCTCAGCTAG
This sequence comes from Pseudomugil tenellus, assembly GCA_037177515.1. Lineage (NCBI taxonomy): Eukaryota > Metazoa > Chordata > Actinopteri > Atheriniformes > Pseudomugilidae > Pseudomugil > Pseudomugil tenellus. Next base: position 12,842,507 of record JBAMHX010000020.1, read on the forward strand.
AAAACATCTCAGGCAAGCTTAGGCCAAAGGGAGAAGTGACGACAGCTTAACAGACTGTCCCCATAATATGCCTGCTTCGACTGCCTCTAGAAAAGATTTTTTTTTCTTTACTCAAAGGATGGGTGGGGAAATAAATAACATATGCACATTAAGCTGTCACCTAAGACTTTGAGCACACACACTTTTTACATGAATGTGCTTCTCAGGAGGAGAGAGCAACTACTCCAGCTTGAACCCAGATGGAGGCGAATGTCAGGCGAATGTCAGCTGATGGAGACACTGGATGGGGTTTTTCATTATTTGAAATTTTATGTGCTTAGCTTATATTAATTTGAACACATTTATGTAAATGGACTCTGAAAATGTCTAGCCCATTTCTTTATAACAGACAGAACTGTCAGAACGAAATACGTTAAACAAAACCACCCGCTCACCAATGGTTTCTTCCAGGAGACAGAAAAAATCATCCTGTCTCCTAAAACCCAACACTACTGTTGTGTAAGTCTTACCACCATTCTCTAGATAAAACATCCTTCTTGAACATATGTTTGAGAATGAAAGTCAAAGGAAAGATTCCTTGAGGAATTGAAGCATTTGCTGCCCTGAAATCAGAATTATTTCCCCATCAAAGCTTAAAGACACTGACTTAGGCTTCAGTAATATTCCCTCAGTGGCCATCCTTTCTCCTCTTGTCCATCTTCAGCATATTTGAGTACTAAAACCTATGACATTTTTATTCCCATTCTATGCAACTCAATCGCACAAGCTAAAATCTGTTTTAAGGTTTTAGGATAAGGGAAGTGTGGATAAAACCATTAAAGTGTTGTCTGGTAGAGGCCAGTCAGCTGCATGAGGCCACAGGCCAGTTTGGCCCAACAGTGATTACAAATTGTACTCTGGGTTCTGTAGGACTTCAAAGGTGGTGTGGGGAAAGGTGACTCACCCTCAGTGGGAAAGGCTGATATATGGTGTGAGGAGGGGGGGTATGAGGCTCATGGAAAGGGCTCCTGTGGAAACTTCTTGCACAAACTCTCGCTTGACTGTGTTTGCCCTTGTGACCCATCTGACAGCTTTCCGTCAAAGAAAGGAGGAGTATTTTCCTCATGGAAGATGTTCAGAAGCCAGAAGAAGGTCAGGAAATGGCAGTTTGTTTGGATAATACTGTAGCCATGTGGGATACGGAAAAACATCAGACAAGGGTTGTGCTCATCTTTCAGTCTCGGGCTGTTTTAACCACATGTTTAAAAAGTTATCATGTTCAATGGGGCATGCCGGAGTTCCTCCACCTCAAAGCATCTGCGTTCTTTTGTTTCTGAATGAGTTGAATGGTGGCAGAGCTGAGCCAAAAACACAAACAGTTCAAAGATTGTATAGTTTGATGGGCTTCTTGGGCCAAGAATTTATGATTTTGAGTCAACTGTATTTGTAGAGGAGGCCCAAGCTTTTTCCTACCAGCCTGTAACTCAGATGATTTACACCAGTGGCTACAGAAACATTTAATTTCACCCCCTCCCTTTTGCACTACACTTTGTCCTTTACTGCAGCACAGACAGGCTATTATATCTCACCATCACGATAAAGAATAGATAAGTGGAGACTCATTCTAAACAATGGCTTTTCTATTGCAAGTGTGGGTAATCGACTTGTGGAAGGAGGCACTGTGTTTTGGCAAATTGCGCCAGATTCATCTGGCTACAGGCATCCCCTTTCCTGCTCTCTCCTCAGATTTCCCCCTCCCCATCACAGCGTAGGGGCCTTATCTGGCTGCCCTCTTTCAATAGGCAGGGCTGACGCTAAGATTTCAGATGCTGGCCTACCTCTCTGAGGGAACAGGTGTCCCCTCTGTCTGCTTGTGGTTGAGGTCCTGTGGTGGAAGCATGGGAAAGGGCAGCCACCGCAGAGGTTCTACCCCAGCGGACAGGTAACAGTGCGCCTTTCAACTCAACCTGAATTCAGCTAAATTGGCATCCTTTTAGGAACTCCGGGAAGCAGTTGGGAGTGGAAAATTAAGAGCGGAAATTTGCCCAATGATTCCCAGTTGACTTGAGGAGTATGGTGTTCTCACAATGAGAAAGGAGAAAGACCATTTGATGTGTAAATGAGATAAGAAAAAAAAGAGGATTAGGCCAGGATTGCTTTACTTTGGTGCATACCTTAGAATGGACCTGGCAACATAAAGTACATTCAGTGCCTTGAAATAAACTGATTTCAGTGCCTGAATTAGCTCTTGAAGGGATGTGACGTATCTGCATACGGAAAAATGTTTCAGTTTGACAGTTCTTAAAGGCAACCTCTTTTTCTTTTTGTCTGCCATGAGACAAGAGGAATTCTGAGCCTTGTGGTGAGCAGATTATTGCGAAGCAGGATCAAAAGAGCAACAGTGTCAGCCCTGGAGCATCCAGATCCTCAGTGTGACCTGTGATCAATGGTGCAGGTGTGGAGGAGAGCAGCAGGGCAGGTAAATATCTTGGAGGCCAACACCTTGACAACTCATTAAGTACACATTTATGGGAACTTTTACAGATGGGATTGTAATAAGAGACCGCAATCTTTAATAGTTTAATCCTGCAAAACGTTCATTTACAGTTCAAACACAGTTACGTTTATTCCTTATATTTAGAGCTGCAACAACTATTAATGCTTTTTCTTGCTAACGTGTGCTCTTTTTAGTCACAAATGTGACCTAACATAAACAGGTAAATGATCAAAGGCAGTCATACCCCAAAGGAAACTGGCTGAGGCAGCAAAGACATTTGCAAAATGTCATTTGATGGCCTCAAATTCTGCAGAGTGATAATATATTGATGGAAATGCCATTAAAAGCAGTTTCAAGCTCCTCCTGGATTCATTTGCGCTGACCCAGAATGCAGTATTTTCTTAACACAAGCAGCAGGCTGCTTTGATGTTATCTCCCTATCCAAACAGTGGAGGGCCGGCTGCCCCTGCCCCGCCTGTGGCCGCGGAGGACGGAGTCGATTAATCACAGTGAAGCCTGCAAGAGCTCGCCCATAAATCGCCTCGCTGCTCCTTAAACAGGAGAGTCCCAGGGCGCAACGCTGTCATTTATCAACACTCTCCCCTCCGGATGAGGAGTAAATAAAACTCTGAATATGCAGCAGAGTAAAAAGGAGGGGTAGGGTGGAGTTTCCTGGGATGTTGACCATATCCAGTGGTGTAATGATAAATAAAGAAGTATCTACACTTTTACCTCAGAGAATGAAAAAGTTCATATAGAAATAAATTAAAATTATTGTCACTTTGCATGAACATACAATAATTTCTTACAATGATTTTTTACAATTTATTTGCTGCTTGAGCTCTTGATTTATCTTCAGTCAGCAATGAAAAGATTTAATTTTTTCTAGTAAAAACACTGATTATAATGTGTTAATTACTGTGAAAGCTTCTGTGTCTTTGTGACACACATGAGTCATTCATTTCTAAGAATAGAAAGTCACAAATTATATAACTTAGAAATTTTAGTATGATTCACTGTAGCGATAAGCTGTTTTGAGTCAATACAATAAGATGTCTAATAGATACATTTTTAAAATGAATGGCCATGCATATTTATGTGTAACGACAGATTTATTTAAACTGAAGTCAAAGCATGAAATTTTTACCTTTAAATGTAAACTATCATTTTTTAAATAACTCTTGTACTAGAATTATTCTAGTTTTTTCTTATATGTCAAATGTGATTGAGGTTAAAAAAAAACAATGTCTTCAGACAATGTTGGATTTAAGGTGATTGAACTTTCCCTCTCTTTGATTAACCAAATTGTCTAGTTTAGTTAATCCAGTCTCCTTATAAACATTTTGAAACTGGATATACTTAAGCAACGCACTGATGTAAACATTTAGAAATTACAAAGACAGAAGCAGGTAACATTTTGTATTCTAGAAGATGTACTAATTAACCGTGTGTGATCATATGTGAAGCTTTAACATAACACAAACTGGAAGCATGATATGCTTATAAAAGACAGATGCAAGCGTGTAAACATTTAAGAGTGCCACTTGAAAACTTTTGAGCCTTGTGAAAGCCACAATCTGATCTTTTGTGACAGTTTCAGAAATATAGAAGCCTCTCTGCAGTACCTCTTTTTTTTCTCAGAGAACTACAGTGCAACATTTTTGGACACAAACTTATTTATAACCTCCTCCATGATTAAAGCTCTATTGCATTCATTTACATTTTGCAAAGGAAATCAACAAGCAGTAAGAAGAGTCAAGCATTTTCCCAGGATTTCTGTGGGATTGGGGGTGGCTGAGGGGGTTGCAAACATTGCTCCTTGTGTCTAGCAACACTAGAGTTCTGTGAGAATCTGGGAGAAGCAGCCTCAGAAAGCACTATCTCCATCATCGGTGCTCACCAAGCCTGTCCTCACACTGGCAACCCCACAAAGCCTGCCCGGAGACAGACGACAGCACCACAAAGACAACACAGGTGGTTGGATGCAGACCACCTGGAGCAGAAAAACCCAGCCACACTAAAACCTTTAGGAGACACCAAAGAGAAGAGAGGAGGAGGAGGAGGAGGGGGAGGAGGGGATCACAAGTCAGGAGGAGGTGAAGCAAGAAGACTCAGAAAAAAAAACAATCAAAGCTGATTAGACACAAGACACAAGTTACACTGCTTATAATTATGAGCTAACATTTAAAATGTTTACATAAGTGATGATTATATATATATATATTTATATATATATATATATAATATTATATATATATATATATATTATATATATATTAGTTGCTTTGTGTGGTTTTACGTTGAACACTGCAACACAGGAGCAGGCCAATAACATCCTTCGTTTGGAGTTAGAAATTAAAATAAGTTGGTTAAACCTGCACATGATAATGTTTTGGACCAAAATGCAAGTGTCCCATACCACACTGGGCTGTTTAATCAACCACAAGAGACCATAATATTCCACAATATTCCTGTAAATCATTTCAGCCTGCACAAACAAGCGTTGAAATAGGATGTTGTGTATTTGGTCAGAGGAATAATTCCAGGGTTTCAAGACAGACTTCAAACACATTACACAACACATCACTGGTCTTGAATGAGAGCTCAACACTTCAACATGTTTGAGAATACAATGGTTCTTGCTACTAAACTTCTTTGTCCTGGGTTAATATAATGCTTGACAATCTTTCTTATTTACACTGAATAAAAGTTTAAAATAGCAATAGCAAATAACCAAAATAAAAATATTTAACACATGAGCTTAATTAGGAGATTTAACTTTAATAAAACTGTTAAATTTTTCTAAAATGTCTTTTGAGTTCCTGTTTACTAAATTTAAAAAAGATCCATTTTTAAAACTGATTTCCACTCACATATCAACGAGTGACTTGCTTTATTTAAAATGATGAACAAGCTCATCAAAGCCAGCCTTATATCTATCACCAGCATCAGTAAAGGCTTACATTAAATTTGACCCCTTTCTCCAATTTCCTTTAACAATACCATTTAATAGCGATATGGTGCGTCACGCCACATAGTGCAATTACATGCCTCCGTTTCAAGAGGTTTTCTTCTAACCAAGATGAATCTCTTGGCAGGACTTACGCTCGTGTACACCTTTGAACTGAGGGAGATGCTTCAGTACCATGACCTCAATCCATTCTTCTCAGAGAGGGCAGGACTTTTCATGCAGACGACACAATCCCCTGGATCAAACTTTGCACAATAACTGAGAATTTCTGGAGCTATTAAAGTGAAGATGGACTTCTAAAGCGGTAAAGCAGACCTTACGCTGCAAAAACTAAAATCTAAGTAAGATTAAACATCTCAAATCAAGGACATATATGCTTATTTTTTTTTAAACGTAGCATAATTATTCTTACTTAGTAGTTTTTTTAAAGTTTTTTTTTACTTGTTTTAGGAATTCTTGACAGGTTAATGTTTCTTGAAATAAGATAAATTATCTGCCAACAGAACAAAAATTTTTTATCTTATTTCAAGGAAAATTAACCTAATTTTTGTAGTTTTTTTTCTTGTTTTTTAAAGCCAGTTTTTGTAGTGCATATTGTTAATAAAACGTCATATTGTCTTTCTCTGTTTTTTGTCTACATGACAATTCAACCTCATAAATCTAAATGTTCAGTATCTTCATTCTAATATGGTCCCCATTTAATGCCCCATCTTTACTTCATCAGTTCAGCTTCTCTGTGCACAGCCTCCTGTATCTGTCTTCCATCTGGGTTCAGACTGACTTGGTGGGAGCCCTTCACCTCCAGCGCAAGACCTGCCTGTCTGCAAGTCTCCTCAACAGCTGGGGTGAAAACCAAACAGACACTTTTAATTGGCGTTCCAGACTCAAGGAAACTGGACTAAAATATTTGCATAATTTCACAGAGGATGGAGGAAATTGTTAAAACATGTGAACCAAGGCCCTGACTGTTGTAACCCTAACCCAATGTGCCTCTCCCCGCCCTCCCGGACCAAACAGCTCTTGGGTGCCACCCTGTGCCGACAGTGCCAAGAGGGATTGGAAGGAGAGGGAGTGGGTGACAGGCAAGGTGAGGAAAGGGCAGCAGAGGATAGAGGAGAGAGGAGTGAAAAGGTCACTGGAGCTGATCCTATCAGAGTGTCTCACCTTCTCACACTGCTCAGAGCCAAAGAGCGGAGTTGTGCCTGCAGGATCATGTGAACGCAACACTGGGTGTTTCTTGTTAGAGCAAAAGCACTCCTTCCAAAAGCAATGCCTTCGAGTTGTTTTTTTTTCATTTGAAACTAACTATGAAACATTTTTTTCATTGCTATTATGAACAGAAAGAGCAATATCTAATATTTTCATTAATTTCATTCATTTTCTATCCTGCTTAATCAAATTAATGGGAGTTTATCCCAGCATACCCTAGCTAGTGGTAACGATTTGAAGTTCAAATATTCAGTCATAGTTTTACAAACTTGAATTTTAAAATTGATTTGATTGATTGGCTTTGAGCAGTAAATTAGTGACTTCCTAATCGTGGTGAGCAATAGAGCGTCGGATAAGATCCAGACTAGCACAATGATGGAAAGGAAGCTTTTTAGCTCAGTGACAGGAAGACTTGATGAATGCATTGATATGAGTTGAAGAGAATATTTTTCAGTCTTCTCAGTTGCAGCTCTGATGATGTGTTATTGCAAAAATGTAGAACATAGTACAAATGCATCATGAATGAATCTAGTCTTTTAAATGTGCCATTACTGTATGTATCTTTTTAATAAAACATGAATATGTGACACAAATTTCTGGGTAATCCTGATCAACTATATTTAAGCATAACTGGGGGAATAAATGTAAGATTTAATTTGGAAGACAATGAAATTGCAATTGTATAAAATAAGTGTAAGGTTTTTTTTTTATCTTATATGGCTTCAAGAAAACTAATTGAAAAAGGCTTAAAACTATTACATTATTTTTTGGCGTTTTGGAGTTTTGTTGCTAAGTTAAAGTTTGTCCTCTGATATTTCCATAATGCTATTTTTATTTCTTCCCATTTAAAAACATATAAGATTTAATCCATTCATTTTAGCATACAAATTTGAGATTCCATTTGCATTTTGTGAGCAAAGGAAACCATCTTTTAGAGAAAAATAATAAAAAGAGATTCAGTGTTGCTGAGACAAAGCAGAAAAGAGGCAAAGAGGAGATTTATATTGGTTATAAGAGAAGAGAAAAAGCCATAACTCTTGCTCTTGTAACTCTTTCACCATCAACATATGACATATCCTCATTCCAACATGTTAGCATTAAGCAGCTTTCTTCGAGCCTGTCCTCCTCCGTCCCAGTTCCCACATAGTCAGACAGAGTTGTGGGCGTGTAACAGTTACAGCTGAGGTAATTAAACTAGTCTGTGGACATGTGGAAAAGACATAGAGCTTTGAATGCCCTCACTGGAGATAACATGAGCACCAAGCAGATAGATCACATGAGAGTCGTCCCCCCCCCTCCCCCGCCCCCTCCCTTATCCCTGGTTTAGGGACCAGGAGATGCCAACTGCACTGAGACAGTGTGGCGAGCTTTGTCACCTTGTAAACGTAAGAAGAGAGACAGTGAAGCAAGATGAAGTCAGAGAGTAGGACTGCAGCGTGTCTTTTTGTTGCACACCAGAGGCAGAGAGCGGTGGACATGGCGTCTGAAGTTGTGGGGTGCTTAATAAAAACCTGGAGGAGGCTAGCATGAGACGCATGAAGTGGCTGAAACAAGCTTCCGGTGTCTCTTGGATTTCAAAGGAAATTTCATGCTGCAAAACTGTATTTTATTATCCTCAGCTAAGAGAGATTGTGAAATTTAAGCCTATGATTGTTGACATGGGGTATTATTTAGGTTTTTTTTATTTGTTTAAAGCAGATGCAATTAGCTTGTTTCTAAATATATAGGATAATTCTAATAATACAATCAGACCAGAGCTACAAGTAATTATTATAGAAACAAATCTGCATGATTGGGTTGTGATTAGATCTAATCAAGTGAAGATAAAGGGAGTAAACAGATCATTAAGCACTTAGACCTCATGAATACAACATAATTATTAAATGATTAGGCTGATTATGCACCCACCAGAGTTTGAGGCGGGTCTTTATTATCTTGCAGATTAATCAGTACCAGAGACTGAAGCAGTAGATAGCTGCAGAGTTTGACGTGCAGGAAAAGATTTTCAGTCTGGAGAAATATATATAGGCAGAAATACACGAGGATAATCAATCCTTGTTTCCTGATGTATAACTGCAGAACAGTGGTTCTCCATTATGCAGCACAAATTAATCAGTGTCACTGGCAGAGAAAGTGGGAGAAAGATGATGGATGAGAAATGCCGGCATGGCAACCATATGATGCTGAAAGAGGACAGTAGAAAGATGTGTATCTCTGTGTGTTTGTGTGTGTGTGTGTGTGTGTGTGTGTGTGTGTGTGTGTGTGTGTGTATGTGTGTGTGTGTGTGTGTGT
>JBAMHX010000020.1:12851554-12861672 GCA_037177515.1 Pseudomugil tenellus
CCCCCCCCCCCCCCCCCCCCCCCCCCCCCCCCCCCCCCCTCCCCCCCCTCCCCCTTCCCCTCCCCCCCCCCCCCCCCCCCCCCCCCCCCACCCCTCGTATGGGTGTCACTTTGGAGCGAAGAAAGAAGAAACTGTCGGAGAAACTCACTTCATGGGTCTTTTCAAACGTGTGAGAGTTTCTCTATGACAACAGAACAAATGAACTCCTCTGTCAAGCCTGGCCTTGACAAACCTCTATGGATTTTTGGCTCCTGGGAGGGTGGGAGTCCAGGGGAGAGAGAAAGGAGGGGAGGCTCTTTGGCTGTCCTTGAAGCTCCTGTTTGCCTCTTTCCACACCGCCGACTAGCCAAACAGCAGGATCCTCCACCTCTCCCACGGGTCAGGTCCCTCTCAACCCCCAGCAAGCTTTGATCTGATGGACAGAACAAGGGGGTTCGAGTGGGCTTTGGGAACTCAACGCGTTGTGTATGTGTGTGATGGGTTAGCAGACTGAAAGCCAGGGGGATGGTCAGGGTCGGGTGGGGTCAAAGACTGGTGTCCATCTCGACTGTCCTCCTGTTTGCAGGGTGCAGAGCTGCTCTCACACAAGTATCCATATTTAAAACAGTAACTCTAGTAAAGCATCTGCTTGAACGCAGTCATCTTAGGGATGTATTGGTGCATATCAGGGAGCATCTGAGATAAAGATGTAAACTGATTCCTTCAGATGAGTGTGGAGATAAAAAAAAACAAACAGGTAAAAGTAAAATTGAGTTTTGGGACTTTTTTCAACATGATTTAAATATCCCTACAAACACACAGAGAGATTGACATAGGTTTTTTTTTTATCTTAGCTTTACCAGAATGACTTTTCTTTGTAAGGGAGATCCTGCAAAGGAGTTTAGCTTCTAGACGCTATTTCAGATTATTTTTTTGTTGTTGTTGTTTTTTCATATCATCACAAAAACGTACATTATGCATTTGTTACATTTAAGCATCTTTTGATGATTAGATTTAGATTTGAATACAATATGTAATCACATTCCTCTTTTTTACGGTTTAAACTTAGTTTTTATCAGGAAAAGTGAGCAGATCATAAATGAGTTTGCCTTGTAAAGTTGAGTAAAAATGATGAAAGTTCTCCAAATGAGCTTACTTATGCATAAAGTATGAATGCAACCCCTCTGTAAAGCCTCTGTAGATTATTTTAAAGTGTAACTTTTAAAACATCATAATTGATCTTTTAAAAGGGAGTGAAAAAGGAATCAGTGTGAGGTAAATTAATTTTATCTGATGCTTGAAAATGTTTAATTTACAGAAATGATTTTTTAAGTTAGTTTCATAAAGAAAATTATTTTTGTTTTATTTATAATTTTTTTGCATCTGATGTTTTTTTAAATATTACAATTAGGGATATCTATATTAGTATTGTGCTAATAAAGGAAGCTTAATCTGGTTTATTCTACCCCTTTGGAAAATTGTTAGCTCTAAATTTCTTCATTTGATAAAACATGGGGAATATTGCTTATATTTGATCTCTTTATGATAACTTGACTGTACACCTGTGCAAGGGGTTTCATATCAGTGGGATGGGTGTGTATGTGTGTAGATCGGTACATGTGCCCCTGATCTCCACGCCTTTTCCCCACGGGCAGCCTCTTCTGACCACCACATAGCCATCAGTCCTCCACTCACTTCTGCCCAGGACAGCCCCCTTTTGAAGGCTGAGTAATTAACGTGCCATCTGATACACCATCCGGCATAGAGGCTCTCTAAAAGGAGGGGTGTACACACATTCACATAGATGTGAATGTTCATCACAAACACACACACACTTCTAAGCACACACAGGTAATCCATCACACAGTGTTAACTGGCCAAGTGTCGCTGTCAGCTGTGTCTCATGTATGTTGGTGACCCTGAGGTTAGCCCAAAGAGACCATCGTGTGCTGTAATGATAATCCCAACTCTGCTAATTTGAATGTGGATGCATAATAAAACTAATCCTAAAATATGATGTCTGAGGCTTCTAATTCTTTGTGTCTGTCATTTGAATGGAAGCAAGTATTTGAATTTTATAAATAGAAATAGGTTAAGTTATACATTTCTTTTCATTTATTCATCAATTTTTATAGAGGTTTTAGTGGCTGTTAACATGAAATGATCTGGTATATACACAAATTTAAAAAAAACTCAGAAAAAAAGTCTTCAAAACATAAAATATTTAATAAAAATGTTGAGTTTGAGCTAGCAAGTAAGGATCAGGGGTCAGGTGTTCTTTTTAGTCCACAATTATTTTAAATATTCAAGCTAGGTGTTAGTGTTTGACAGTGCAAGACTGCTAGGAAAATACATTTCTCTAAATACACACAACTGTTTCCAGTTCAGTGCAAAAAATCTGCATTTTCCTTGGTTGCACCTGTGCAAACTAAGCTCTCTTCAGAGGCAATAAACAAGAAAAGATCTCAATAAATTTTTCCTTCCACAGAGGATTTTTTTTAGGACATCACGTTCTACATGATAACCATGAAATCCCTTTGATTTCGGTTGTGGTCAGGAAAAGTTCAAGCCTCTTAGAAAAAAAGGTGGATTTGGGATCTAGTTGCCGGATTGTGGCAGCCAAAGACCCTTGACAGAACATTTTCCCCACAAGGTTAAAGGTGATGCAGGGATGTCAAAATATGACAGATGATGGGGAAAACTATACGTCCTGACATTTATTTAGACTTCTAATAAATTCACGGCAAGTACATGGTTTCAGAGTGATTACATAAATCATTTCAAGATTTTCACATGCAGGAAACCTTCTGAAAGAGAAAAATAAATATCTTGCGTGTTTGATTCTTTTTAAATAAAACTTCTTTTTCTGCTGTTGTTTTGTTTTACGTCTAATAGTTCCCTTTTGATGTGTGCCTTGTTGCCACTGGCAACTTGCACGCCGAAAAAAAAAAGAAGAAGACACAAGAGAACAAGAAGAAGAATGCAAAAAAAAAAAAAAAAAAAATCTAATCCACAGTCGCAGGTGTGTTACACTTTTGTTGCCCCAGCAGGAGCTCACAACAGAGTTGATGACAAAGGGTCGGGCCCCATGTAGTCTATTGTGGCCTGGAGAACAATATGAACGCTGTGAATGGCTAATCCCTCTGGACTGCTGACAGGTTGGGCCTTTAAGCAACCATGGGGACTCATTTCTCCACTGGGCTGGGTCGCTGTCTGACAGGGATGGGAAAGCCCGGGCTACTTACCGAGCCTTCGCCCAGAGCAGATACTGGGAGTCATTGTAAAGGAAAATATTGTCTCCATTGTCGGGTTCTGACTGTCTTTGTAATATCAGAAGATGAACTCAGGGAGAATATGGCACCGCAGGGCAGGTGGAACAAGGATGGAACAGGCTCAGTGTGTGCGAAAGCTTTGCAGCCATGTTAAGAGCTTTTTAGTCAGAGATCTTATCCCAAAACAGATTCTTCTGATGTGATTAGGATTACACGCAGAAGTCAGGTACACAGAGGGATCATTATACATTTATTTAAAAAAAAATGGGTACACATTTTATGAACTGCAAAAGCACACATTCAATTTCCAGGACAGAACGAGACAGTGGGGGAAGTATGCATATGCAAAACAACTCCCAGCAAAAGAACCCGGTGGTGTAAATTTCTGTGTGATAGAGAGAGAAAGGTGAGCAGAAGATAATGAGCCGGCAGCCACCGCCCATTCCTTGTAAACAAGGCATGGATTGCTCCACATGCCCTGAGAGCAAACAGATATCTCTTTCTTCATGGCTCTTATTGGCAGCTAAAGCTGGAACCAGAACACCACCCAAACAGCTCAAGAATCATCCCAGTCAGGAAGCAAGCAGCAAAGCTGATATGTATATCCTAATATATATAATGTATATCCCTTCCTCCAGAACAGAAAGAACCTGGAGTTTTGTTTTGTATGTATTTTTTTGACTTCTCATCTAATGCCTCCCTCATTCTCTTCATTCAGACATCTTTCTGTCAATCTTTTGCAACTCCTTCTTTTTTCATCTTCCTTATTTGGCTCAACCTCCTCTTTCAGTGTCCAGCTCATCCTGCCACAAAGAGCCTCACTCGTCTCCAGAGAGGAGGCTACCAGTCCTGCGCTGTAACCTAATCATCTATCCAGCAGAAAAGCGGGTCATCTCTGCTGAGTAACAGGAAGTCTGGGACGTCCTCCTTTTTCTTACTCACACACTCGAGCACAAAAAAGACACAGAACATCACAAATATATCTGAAATCTGAAGTTTAATTAGAAAACAGCTTTATATCTGTGGTTAATTTTAATGCGTAATGATGACAAATGTGATGCTCTATATCAGGGCCGTTCAGTTTGGTTCTGTGAGGGCTGCAGTCCAGCAGGTTTTCAATGTGGCCCTCCTCCAACACATCTGACATGAATTAAATGACAATGATATCATTCATTTTCCATACAGCTTAATCTAAATCACAGGGCCCTAAGCCTATATCAGGAATTAGCAGGCGAGAGGTAGGGTACAAAGGTCGCCAGTCCATCACAGGGCCAAGAGACAAGCAGACACAATTTTAGAGGGACCAATTAACCAAACATGCATGTCTTTGGACTGAGAGAAACCACACATACACAGAGAGAACATGTAAACTCCATACAGAAAAGCCCCTACTTGAACCCTCCCAGTCGAGGTTCAAACCAGCAGCCTTCATGCTGTGAGGCTTCAGTGCCAACCACTCCAGCCTTCACTGAGTTTAGTCACTCATTAATTTGAGTCAGGTGTGTTGGAGTGTGTTGACCTGTTCTACATTTCATAAAGAACAAACAGACTAAAAGATGATAAAAAAAATTAAGAAGCAGATTATTCAAAAACCTACAAGCTTATGCATGTTATATAATCTTCATTTTCATCATAAATAAAGAACGAAAACATCCATCATACTCTGCTGTATGTTTAACACAGGTATAATAAAGTACAAAAGCACATTGGAAATGTTTGTATTTTCTTACATCTGTGTAATTTTCATGAACAGTCCCTCAGTAATTTACAATTTACTCCTTTTTCAAATGCATTAACTCCAAAATTGCAACTCCAAATACATATCTGTATTTTTTTTAATGCAAGGTAAAAGTGGTCTTCAGAAGGATAAAAACACTTTCATGACTGCTTGCTTTAGATTTACTGCAAATGTACTAAAATGTATTGTTCCTGTACTCGGATGTTTACTGTTTGCATACTCGTTCTTCATATAGTGAACTTGTTATTAGAGACCTAAACGTGAATTAAAATGAAGAAAAATAACACTAATCTGCCTCAGTTATGCAGCAATAATCATGATGAAAAAAAAAGAATTGTAGTTGGATTGTTTTAAAAAATGTTTGTTTTTTTAGGTAATCATTTTTTACTTGGAAGAAAAAAATATTGTACCTGGAAAGAATGTGTTTTCCAAACAAAGCCAGGCCACTGAGGAACTAATCTCCCATTAGGGAATTGTATGCGTTAGGCAAACGTGACTGAAATAGTTTGGGATTTACATATCTCTTTTCTCGTTAGTGCTATTGAGTGACTGGATATTAAATAACAAACTTGCTGAAAATGGGTTTGTAAAGCTCAAAGCTTCCAGGATTCCTGCAGACTGTAAGGTCTAAAGTTAGTATTTTTGGGGCAGCTACAAAGGCAGCCTCGCTGAACCCCACAATGTTGGCTTTGGACCTATAGTTCCTTCCTGTTCATGGAAATTTGCCTGCAAATGAAAAAATATTTCAGTTGTGTGAAAACAGTTGTACTGTGCAGAACTCTGATGGCTGACGATGTAAGTTGAGATTAGAAATATGTGTTCAGTCTGAATTAATTTCCAAGTTCTATCTGAATAATATGAAAAAATACAAAACAATAAAGAAAACTCTTCTGAAATTTTAGAGAAATAGATATAAATATAAAATATTGCTGCAATGTCGTTAAATAAGCTTGCTATTTTTGTATTCAGAAGTTTGTCATATTTCAGTTTTACATTGTCTTTTAAATCCTAATATGTTGTTGAAGTTTCCCATATTATGGACCAACAAGACTTAAAGCCAGTTATCACTTTGTTCATCATAGTGAAGAAATACTGACCTCTGCTGGATGAAAGTATTCCTGCAGTAACAGAACTGACAAATTTATGTACTCATACACACTTGATCCATTCATTATTCACTTTAAAAGGAGCAATGAAAGATGAATAAGTTTACTGTTATCCAGTAATAAACAGTGTAAATTACTTTATTACGTACAAGTTCTTAAAGAGAAACAGGAATAGACAAAGTGTAGTGAAGTAGACACGTGTTATGAACAAAAAAGTAAGCTTTTTGAAAGCATTAATGCTCCTTGCAAATGTGAAAACTGTAAAACATTAAATATTATTATTTTAACCCAATTAAAATGTATGTCTGATATATGTACATATTTATTTCTTTTTGTCCCTACTCAACTGAAAGACAACACAGCAAACATATAAAGCATAAAGAAAAGAAATATGTATCAAAGTGTTTTTGTTCATTTGTTAGTTTATCTGTTTTTCCTTTTCATGCTCCAAAAAAGACATTTAAAGATATTCTGTAAAGTAACAATATCTATTATCATATACAATTTCATATTGTTCCATTTATTACTGAATGGGGCAATGCAAGTTATCAAACATGCCAAAAGATGTGAAAGTAAACACATCAGAAGTCCTGTTGGTTAACAGTGGTTAACTGTTAAGTGTTATTGATAACAATTAAGGTTGAGTTCAACTCACATTACAATAAAGATTTAAATCAACAATTTAAAAAAAAGAATATTTCTGACATTTAAGTGCTCCATACATTTGCTAATGTTTTTGCTCTGCGTTCCTCAGTGTTGCATATTCTGGTTTGGATCATGTTCATTTCTTCACCACTAGATGACACTCATGTAGCATGCCACGATGCACGAGCCTGAACCTTTCTATTGGGACACAATTGCTCAGCAGCAGTGTTTTTTCCCTTCAATATACAGTCCTCCTGCTGCCATTGTTGTAAATGTGAAAAATAAAAACGTCATCCCTGAAACTGGTAACAAGCCAACTGGAAGCTCGAGTTCAGCCATGGCCCAACATCATCATTTTGCAGACATGCCATGCTTTGATTAATGGCACCTCATTTTCTGTGCAGTCAGGTTGCACATCGGACATTTACAAGTTGCTTTCTCTCGCTGCAACATCTGAAGTATCTGAAGGAGAACAGGGACAGCCTGAGTGTGAGAAGGCGGCTCATTAGCTATCCCGGTCCAGCAGCAGAGTGACCGCTTTCTCCCAAGAGAGCAGTTTAGGCTTCTGGGAAACTCACTAATTCAGCAACAGCTGCAGCTCTGCATTAACCTGATGAAAAGGAATCCTCGCTTCTCTTTGTCTCTTTCATTTAAACTGTTTTGTTGGCCGGTCCCAGCAGACCGCGTCAGCTTGGATCTTGATCCATCTGTACTCACATCATTGTGGGGTTTAACTGGATAAAAGCGCTTTTGGATCAAGAGATCACTGTTATCCATTCTGTCTCTAAGTGTGCATTCTTGTGATACTGTGTTTTTGCAACTGGGGTTTCTAAGTTTGGTTGGGTATGTATGTGTATGGGGTGTTCAAGCTTTGGCTTTTTGCTTTCTTCTGAACTTCTTACCAATGCTAAGAGATGCTCAGCCTCCCGTTTAGTTTGCTTTGATGGAAGTTTGTTAATAATGCTGGCAGATATGGTGCATTTTCAAGCAAATTTAGTTGATTGGAACGCTGGTTTAGTTCATTCATGAGGTATCACAATAATACCATGCTAGCATGTGTAAAAAGCTTTTTGATGCTTTATTTCAATAATTCACCTGAATAAAGTTTGTGGTAAAGATAGAAACATCTGACAAAAACTGTCCACAAACATTTGCAATTGTTCAGAAATGAATAATTGTTTCAAATGTTACAAATTTTTATTGTTTGATGTTGATTTTATCTCTCTGTTAGAACTAAAGAAGCTCCTTATGTTGCATTTCTAGTCATATGTGTTTAGTTTCAGAGGTGGAAGTTGAGATACACTCATTTGCTGCTGAATAGCTGACAGATAGCAATGAATTTTACTTTAATTGGACACAGAGATAAAAGACAGATATTGATCAAATTTGATCTAAAATGCCAATATTAAAATAATAAATAGATAATCAGTCAAGAATTCTTACATTGAGCCCTGTATTATTGTCAAGTCAAAGGAAGAAATCAATACTTTGAGATTTTTTTTTCAGACAAAAAGAAAATATTAAACAGACTTCTGCTGCAAGAAATTCTCCAACTGTCTCATCATGTTCAATAATAGTCTTTGTTTCTGCCCAGATCAATACGGTGACAACAGAAAACCCAAATTCAACCTTTTCAAATCACATAAAGACAAAGAAAAAGCACTCAGTGAATATGTCCTACATGCAACATAACAGCTTGAATTCCACTTTTTAGCAGGCGTCTTGTTTTTTTCAGAGGAGTCACTTTTTAAAGTTTTCAGGTTCTGAAAGAGGATTTACTTCGTGAAGAGAGATGGCCTATGCTGTTGCTCCACAAAGTCTTCCAGTGGAGGACATGTCTTCTTCTGATCTTCCTGCTATCATAAATGGCCATGTCTGGAGGAGAAATACACATCAGATTTATTTCTTCACCACGTCTAAATTAAATTTAACATTTAAAGACATAACATTTGGTAAGATATTATTGAATATGATTATTGTTTAAAAGACAGACATGACATCTTACTATCACAGTGGTTTCACATTTCTTGAAGGTATAAAAAGTTCTCCTTATAACTCCACCTGGGGAACGTCTTACCAGGTTGACCGGGTGCGCAAAGCTGTCCTCAAACCTTTCATCCTGCAGAAGCTGTCTGAGATGTGAAATGTAGCTGGAGGCAAGACGAAGCGTGTCCAATTTGGACAGCTTGGTGTCCACAGGGACCCAGGGCAAGGTGGTTTTTAGTCTGGAGAAAGCTTTGCTCAGCACTCTCATCCTCGCCCTCTCCCGGGCGTTGGCCGCGTTTCTCTGTGTCTGCCGCGCCTCCTTCTGGTGTGCCTTGGAGATTCTACCACGCTCCTGCTTAATCATCTTCTCCACACCGTGATCTTCCAGCTCTTCATCAGAATACGGGGCTGGATTGTGGCGGGTAAATTTCCTTTCGGAGCTCTTCAACTGGATGGAGGTCCTTCTGTGGCATGTTTCATATTCCTCAGCATCACTTGCAGCAGATCCAGTCGACATGGTTGTTCCACCTGTGCCCTGGAGGCGCACAGGAGCCACACTGTTGGACACCAGTGACTAAAAGTGATGTGACTCTGATTTACAAAACTGGAATAACACGTTTACAAATCAGCGACCTTTTAAAAATCTTCATTCGATGAGCCTGAAATTTCATTCAACCTGCACCGTAGCACTATTTGGCAGGGCTAAGTATCAAGTCAGCTCTCTGTTAAACTGAGACAAGCCTCCTTGTTTGGTAACTCCTCTAATTTAAGTGTCCTGGACTTGGCATCTGTACAGTTTCATCTGTGCATTTCTCCTCCCCTTTTCTCCAAGTCACCACGACCTCAGTAGGACCACAACTCTGTCTCTTTGTGTTGCTTTTCTCCAACTGAATAATTGAGTTAAGCCCTGTGAACCTGTGGCTTGCTGGTCACTTCAGTGGTTGTTTTGGGACTATTTTGTGCCAAATGTCCCAAACTCTAAAATATGACAGATTTTTCAAGGAGATAATGCCTGATAATGGTTTGACATATCAAAGTCAAGAAATGCAAATCTACAGTAAACATTCAAGCCAGTTCGGTGTTCCTACAGATGTGCTTCAGTAATAGAAATGTCTTGAGCACCTTATCAAAAGTGCTTAATCCTTAGTTGGTTTCACAGAGGGATTGGGTTTCTGCAGATGGAGCAGCCTTTCACACGCACCCTGCGATCACCAGTCCCAGCTGTTATTGGTTCCCATGACATCTGGAGTGCTGGCATGAAAAGGGTGTGGCAATGCAAGGAGGCCCCATCTTCCTTCTCGTAAGTACAACAAAGATGTTTTATTATTATTATTATTATTATTATTATTATTATTATTATTATTATTATTATTATTATTATTATTATTATTA
>JBAMHX010000020.1:12872999-12903537 GCA_037177515.1 Pseudomugil tenellus
AATATTGGGAGATCAATGCAGCCCTTTAACCTAAATGCTCAAACTTAAACATAAGGGATTGTCAGCAACCATGAAGAAAAACATGATATTTTAACAACCATTACAAACACATGTTTTTATCCTGCTTACATGTATTGGGAACATACCTATCACTGTCGATCACAGCATTGACCACATCTTTCTTTGCATTTTGCACAGCCTCATGGAGGAATGAGGTATAATTCTTGTTTAACATGATTTCTGCCCCTCTGGCCAGCAACAGCTTAACTGCGGCTACATGTCCCACTCTTGCAGCGATGTGGAGTGCAGTGTTCTGGCAAGTCAACAATAAAGGAAGAGACTCTGCATTTATTACAGTGATATATAATTCAGTGCTGCTGGTAGTTGTTAGTCTTCAGATTTTTTGCATGTTAATCTTTTTCAATCTATCCATGAAAAAGGGGAGGTCATTCTAAAAATTGCCTTGTGGTAAAAAAAATATAATGCATAATTTAAAAAGTGGATTTAATTAGACTTTTGAAACAGCATTAGTTTTACCCCATCCTCATCAGTTTTATCCAGTAACTTGACGTTGGCTGACAGCAGGATGTCCATTGTTTGCGTGTAGCCTTCAGATGCAGCATGGTGCAGACAAGTCCATCCTTTATAATCACTGTTAAATAAATAAATATGGAAAAATAATTGTTTTCTGAATGCATACAGGCTTCTGTACAGAAAAAATCCCCTGCAGGTGCATAAATACAGCTAGAAATATAGAAAAAATTATATAGAATTTACCTGTGGAACAAAGCTCCTTTACGTAGCAACAGTTGAACCACTTTAGTGTGCCCCCCTTTGGAAGCTAAATGGAGAGGTGTCAGGCCCCGCTCATCCCCTTCGTTTAGCAGGCGTGAGTCAGTAATTGTCTCCAGTAACCTATGACATGTATTGATTCGCCCATACCTTAAAGAAAGGAGGTAAGAAGACATGTTGAAAAAAAAAAATCTTTTTACAGCACAGTTCCACCAGGTGCTATTGTGTCTTTATAGCAGAAAAGTCTCAGTGTTGCTCTTTTTTATGCTAGAAAGACATAAGGGCAAAGAGGGGGAAAAAAGAGCTGATCAACTTCAAACTTTAACATTTCCAACTTGGACCTGAAAAGTAACAGCCTCAGAATAACGGATTCAATTCACATAAATGTATACGTATGCAATTAAGTCTCAGAACCAGTTTTTATCAACCCAAAAAAAAAAAAAAAAAAATTGTTTATTTGGTTGTAACATACATGTTACTGCACCATCCACACTGGGCCTTCATGGGCATCTTTGAAATCTTGTATTGGCAAACTTTGGCCTAAAACTATGCTCTAGGACAATCAGACGTATTCAGAAACAACCTGACAGATAACTAAAAAAAAAACATGCAGATTTCTACATTTAGAGTTAACCTCATACATAATAACATAACATGCTGTTGATTGCTGCTATTTTTCATATACAATATATTTTTTAATGAATAAAAGTATGCAAATATATAATTTCTTTCTCTCTTAGTTAAAATACTGTTTGTAGTGCTGAAAACCGAGGGCATTGTCTTTCTGTGTTTTAACATTGATTTTTTTTTTACTTTGCATTTGCAGCTTTTAGGAAGAGACACGCCGTGTCTGCAGAGTGGTCTGTGTGGGGATAGGAAATATGGTTTTACAGGAATAAAAGTATTATTTCACAGTATATTTTCTTCTGCCCCTTTGCTGTAAGGAAGTGGTTGTTTGTGATCAAAAAATCGATAACGCTTTTACACTTTTTGTAACATTTCTTCATATATGCTTTAATTTAATCCTGCTCTTCTGAAAATCCTTGTAAGGTCACTGAATACATATTGCTGGAGAATATCATTGGCATAAAAGGAGCATAGTGGATACGCAGTCTCCAGCTGGTAGTGTCCAGTGTCAAAATTACACTATATGGACTTTTTAAAGATATTTCAATTAAGATCTAGGTCAAAATAGTGGTTTTGGATCAGTGGTATGGAAAATCCTGCCCTCAGGGATCAATCAAACTTACTGAGCAGCAAAGTGTAGAGCAGACTTCTTGTCCTTGGACTTGCATGCGAGGCCAACCTGCCCCGAGAGGCCCAGCATGTTCTTTACTGAGTCATGAATGCCCAACCTGCAGGCGTAATGCAGTGGGGTGCAGCCCTCGTGATCCTCACAGTTCAGCAATTCCTTCACATGGTTTTGCTAGAAAACGACACAATATGTGATAAATATATATATAATCATGACAAATGTATATAATCATGCATAAAGGAAATGACAATCTACAAAGAAAAAAATTGCTTTAATTTGAAAAAAAATTCAAGGTAAAAACAGATATATTTAAATTCTTTATGCTCCAGTTAATTAAAAAATAGTGAAAAAAAACTACAGAACTGAATAAATATTTTTTTCCCTTGTTTTGAATTCAAGCTACATTTTCAGAACACTTTGGGAAAATTGGCTTGTGGGCAGGTCTGCCACCTGTTTGGTCTGAATGTAATCATTGTAAAAATACACACATTGTAAAAATACACACAACAGTTTGGAGCCTCCTTTCTCATATCTTCATAATAATGTTATATCCTATCAGTGGGTCTCAGGCATCAACAGCATGAAAGCTATTATGGTAGACTTTAATTTTTGCGGCAGTAAATTCTCCGTTGTTTAGCTAAAAAAAAAAAGCAAGCAATTCTCTAAAAAAAACATTGCCTGGAGGCAGCATGTTTATATTTGGCATTGCCTTGAAAGAAATGGACAAGCTTTACAAGTGATATGTTGTCACATGCAGGGAAGTATTCAATTAAAAGTAGTTAAAACGGTTTTGTGTTATACTTTTAAATATGACCCATAGAGTTATAGGAGGGAAATATGCCACATAATAGTGCATACAGTAATTATTGCGTGTAGCGTGGTAAGTAAAAGTTCACATTGCATTTTGTCTCTTAACTCCTTAATGCCTGAAATAACAACAACTGCTCAGAAAACTGCCATTTTAAAGTGTGACGTTTCGTGGCCCTTTGAGAACATCAAATAATTTTTGGGCATTTTTAGCATTTATAACAATGCAATAGGTCAAGATGTTTTAACGTATAGTTCTCTGCTCTCTGGTGTTCACCAGTGGGCAGGAGAGCAGTATCATATAGTGTGCAACGGTTTTGAACATAGACTTTGGTTACGCCACTGGTTTTGAACAAGGTTTATACCATAAAGTGTTGTCAGAAATATGTCAGAAATGTTTATGTATCGAATATACGACATTAGGCATTAAGGGGTTAAAGGTCGATTCAAAACTGACATGTCCATTTTCAATGCTGAACCATCCAGTGATTGCAATAGGACTTTATTTAATCAGCATTTCAGTCTGTTTGATTTACTTTTTATACATCAGCCCAACTTTGTACACAACTACTCAGTGTCTATCTGTCAGTAATAGAGTTACAGCAGTTTTATAATTATAAAATCAGTGGTAGTTTAGGGAAAGCCTTTTATATTTGAACATTGTTGGGTTTTAAGAGTGCAGTGGTCTTCATTAGCTGGCTTTCAAGGCAAGTAGCACTCCAGGCAAATTGATCAAGGACAGAATGCTAATTAATTCCCAATAACTTAATGACATTTTTGTCAAGAAAACACAAAATGTACAAACTACTTATTACTTGCAGCACTTCTTCTGAGAGGTTTTTCAAGCCTTTAGGCTGCAGGATGGCAAGGTGAAGGAAGTTGCAGCCACATTTGTCTGTTGCAGTAACATCAGCCCCTTAAAAGACACGACCACATACTTTTCAGATATCTGCATAACCAAACATATTTAAAAGGATATGAGCATTATGAGGCATGATGCACAGTGTTATAGCTCACCCTTTGAGAGCAATAGTGCTACAGTTTTCCATGCTCCACAGAAGGTGGCCAACAGCAAGGGAGTGTTTCCTTTACAGTCGGTGCTGTTGAGGTCGGCACCCTGAGGAGACAATGCACTGATGTGTCAACATTGTTCTAGTTTATTTACGCAACATATGACTCTTGTCGTATAAGTGTTGATGTAAGTACAGACAATAGACATCATTTTAGTACAGTCATGTGTTCACCTTTTAGAGCTTTTCTGACCTTTTTACCTAAAAAAAAAATCAGGAATTTCTGTGTCGAAGAACTTCTCTTAAACACTGCTAAATTTGTAATTTCTTCATTTAGATAAAACATGCCACATTGTTGTTTAGATGAAGAAAGCATTGCTTTTTTCTTAAGGAAGGTGAATGTTGCTCCTCCTCGCCATATTTAAGTATCTGTTCCCAAAACTTGCACATTTCAGATGTATTTAGTTTGTCGAAATTGTAATAACCTCCCGGAATAGTTTTTTTTCTACTCTTGCTTGGGAAGATCTTCTGAAATGTGCAAGTTTTGGGAAATGATCCCACAAAGCATGCACATGGTACCCAGATTTCCAGCTTGTCAAACACCCCATAATCCGCAGGGTTAAAAATAAAAACATAACACAACTGAGACCTCAAACAAGCTCCTGCTGAATAAAATTTCTCCTATGGAAATAATAAATTATAAGAATGCTGACGTCTTAGCTGGAACATGCGGGTTTAACCCTCGGCTTCTTTCACATTAATATATGAGTGGACGTTAAGTGAATTTGCACTTAATGTCCACTCCTAACCGTAAGACATCCAGTGAAAGCCTTTTTACAGTACTCAGTTCCTTTCAATGTGACCAAATAAGGTCACACTGAAAATGCTTATGCATGAAAATCGATAAATGGAATGTAATGAAAAATGGATAAATTAGACCAAATGTTTTTTTAAATAAATTTTGTGAGCTCTGTCAAGGATTCACCTGTAGTAGACAGTTTAGAGAACCAGGAGGAAATTATGATGACAGCCCTAGAAACAAATTGTGGCATTTAAATTTGCATCACTAACTTTGTTTTTAGGAGGATTTTCAACTTATGTTTACGTCTATGGTTTGCACTTTGGGATTAGCCTGACTGCTGATGTTACTCATAGGTTTGATTAAATGCCATATTTTCAGTGGCTCTTTTGTGTATGTGCACTCTGATTTTGCTGAATTCAAGTCATATTCATATATGTTCACAAACAGTAGGATCAGACTCCCAAATTGTGTCTCAAATCATCTCTTTACAATCAAATATTGAAGATATATAAATAAGCTGGGACAAAAAGCCTGTTTTTAATGGGTTTATAATGAGATTACATTAAGTTTTTACTATCAGTATTGGGACTCAATTACCACCTTGCTGAATACTTTTGCAAGCATAATTGGCTAATTTTAATGCATAGATTAATAGTGGGATGGGTTGCAGGGGATCAGATTTCAGCAAAATACCCATTTATTTATAAGTAAATCTGGCACTCATCACAGATCTTTTTATATTTCCCCCTCAGATACATCTCCCTTTCTCCTGCCGTCCACATTTCCAAAAGTTCCAAACACAATTTAGACCAACTTTTTAATAAAATAAAACACAAGTTAAGCAGGAAACAGCTATTGCTATGCCATAATAATGCTAATAATGCAGAGGGTGCTTCTTTCCCAGCATGCAACACACCACGAGCCTTCAGACACTGAACTGTCAACCACAGCTTTTCAGAAATACAGGTTTCCCACATATGCAGGTAAGCAATAATAAATAAATAGAACCATTAAAGAGTAGATATTGAATTTGCTTTTTGGAATTAATTAACATGAAATAAACTTGAACTTTAGTTACTTGGTAAAATATTTCTGTTCACACAGTTTTGGTGACATATGGTCGTACACTGTGTGCATCACCTGGAACATTCAATAACTAGGCAGTAGTTTGTTTTTTTTAAGAGGCAAATATTGAATAAATATAAAAATGTAAAAACATATGAAGTTGTTTATTCTAGTAAAAGCAATTAAGAAAGTACTCAGCAGTAAAACAAGAATTTTAAAGATTAAAATAATCACAGAATTAAAGAAAAATAGCAATTTCTAATGCAGTTTCCTGCTATTAAGACCAGTCATCAATAATATGATGCTTGATATTAAAGCTGGGTATTGCCTGTGAATAACTGCTGTTTAGTGTGTTATGTATGTTTGTGTGTGTCTTATTTACCAAAGAAATGAGGTACTCCGCCAGATCTGCATGGTCAAATATTGTAGCCCTGGAAAAGTAAACACATGTGCTGTAAACCAGCGCACATGACTTTGAGACGCAAACAGTCGGATGTCAGACAAGGTTGATTAAATTCCAACTCTGCCTCGTCAGCTCATGATATAACCGCTGGATTTTCCTTTGTGGTTACATGTTGTATCTTTGGGATTGTAGTGGGTTTTTGCTGACGTAGGCCTACATTAATTTCCCAGAATCTGGTAACATTCTGTGTTTATTCTGCATCTGGACGCTAGTGGAGGATTTCCACAACTGAGAGATTGAGTGAAAAATATTTGGTTATTCAGATGTCTGCAAGCCCTGTGTCCAAAAATAGAAGGAAACAAAGTTGTTGGGTTAGAGATCAGGATTAGACATTATACTGGTCAGATTAATATCAGTGTTTCGTAGCATATCATGCGGCGTTATCGGAATCTTAATCCATTATAAAGACAGGATTTTAGTCTTTTACTCTTCTGTTATCTGTGAGAACACATATAATTTTAATATGAAGTTTTATGAGAAGCATATAGTCATGAAATAATTATAATCTCATTTTTATCCCCAATTAACGCTTATCATCTCATAATTATTTCTTACCTTGTCTAAAGCTTGTTTGCTACAATCTTAGTTATTCAGCACAGTTAATTATTTTTGACATAGAATGAGCAATATAATAACATAGATGTAATTATTAAATATTGGCTTCAGCAATGTGTTTGTCTCAAACAGTAGCTATTGCAAGATTGACTGAAATAAAGTAACTCACAATGGAAAAATGAAAACTGGCTTCATATTTAAGTATATTCAAGAAATCTGTGCTCAAATGATTCAATGCTGTGCTACATCTTCCTCTGTTCTATCCCATTGGGTGAAATGAAAGTTGTTTGTTACTTGTGAAGACATAAGTGGCTTCACGGATATCTTGTGATCTTACATGTGTTGTTAAAATTTGGTTTTGAAGTAAAACAAACACAAAAAACACGATTAACATGAATGTGTTTGGGTTTGTAATTTAGATTTTCTATTTTCAGTTGTTGCTTGGTTGGCTGTAGATGCTTGTAGACTGCCAAAACTACTTGATTAACTTTAAAGGTTCTACATTTTTTATATTTGTATTTTTTGTATTTTACACAGTCCCAGATAACAGTTTTATCATCATGTTTGTTACAACAGATAAGCAACTTTACAGCTGCATTCTGCTTGTTATCCTGATAACATGTCATTCTACAGCCCTCACTTAAAAAGTTGCGATTTGGTTTTATTCATATTTTTGGTGACATGTAAATGTACTGACTGAGTTTATGTATAGATAGGAAGGAGAATACTGGAAGAGTAGCAAAGGTAAAAGCAGCAATTTGAAATAATTGGAGCCGACTGTTCAAATAAAGGAAAAATACAACAGAGAGGTACTAGCAAAGAGAGGGATGGTTTAGAGGACGGCACTGAGCAGTGAGAGTCGAAATAGAATGCTATATGAGTTGGAGGTGTGCCACTAATGGAGAGATACCCGTAGAATGACAAGCATGCACATATATATGAGCACATCCGAGGGGACACTCAGGCTCAACAGTATGAGGACAAAAAGAGGGAGACTGATTCGAGCTGCATGTGCACGAAGAACTATGTTGTGCAAGTGAAAGGGACAAACAGTAGAGATGCGTGCAAAGGAAAACAAAGTTAAGTCACAGGTTTTACGTTTACTTACTTGTAATTAAGTTATAACATATATTTTCTCTGCCTTGAAGAAAGACCTTTTAATTTCTTCTCTGTTACACAAAAACTTACTTTGTTCAGTAATCACTCGTGGATTTTTCACCATGCCAACATTCCCTGAAATCCTCTGGTCAGTAAATATTAGCATTAAGTGTTTACTAAAATTTAAACACTAGATCCTAAACAAGATAAACCGCATTTTGGGTAACATGAGGGAAACTTACCTGTGGAGAGGAGTCTGGCAGGCCCCGTCTGTCAGGTTGATGACGTCTTCTACTTGGTCAACAGTGGAGAGCATCAATTTCACAACCTCTGTGGCCCCCTGTGTGCAAGCTAAATGAAGCGGTGTGGATCGATCGTTCTAAACCACAAAATATTGAAACATTACATATGATGAGGAATGAATAATGAATATATATTTGTATTAGATAGATATGGATTTATAGATAATACATATCCATATACTTTGACTCATATCAAGCTAAACACACCTAGAATGCATACAAGCATTTCATGTGTTCCCACACACATACACACTATATTCTTCCCGAGTGTAACATAAACAGAGTATCTCCCAGACTGGATGTAGGAACACAAAGGACTGTAACACAAGCTTTTAATGAGATAACCAGTACTGGCAGGAGGACGCCAGTAATCGCTCCACTCAGCTCCACAGTGTAAGTGGAGGTAATTTGTATCAATTTAGCCACCCAAGTGATCACTGTACTCACTATTCCTGCTGTAGCTCTGGCCAGTAGCCCAGGTCTAGACATAACCATCAGTCCCAGATGGGTGTGATAAGCCTGACGTGTTCCAAAAGCAGAAAAACTGACATCTTTTTGCGTGGAAAATGCTTTACGGGCGTACCCAAATGATATTTTGATTGAAACAAACATAATGCAAATCCGGATAAGATTAATGGTAGTTTCTAGTTATTAAAATGTGTTATTAGTGTAGATGATAGGAAAAACAGTGGTGATAACCAAATGTATGTCTGACCTTGTGAATTGTTTATGGAAAGAGCTATGCAAGTGAGCAGAGATTGACTTGCTGTCTTTGGTGACACGAGTACCTGTTGTTGGTCTATCTTGGCCCCAGTAGCAATGCAGAGACGGATAGTCTCGATATTCCCACCACGTACAGCCAGATGGAGAGGGCTGCTGTTGGACTTGTCTAAATAGTTGATGTGTGACACAGTCGAATGGCCAAACTCCTCTCCTGCCAGCAGCAGAGAATTAAATAAACTCTTGTGCAATATTGATATTATATCAGATTCATATGAGACTGGTAATAAAAGTTTCTTCTAAGCTTCTTTGACTTTAACATAAAGGTTTTATTTCGGTTTGTTCTTCAGGAGGAATTAATGGGAAAATGTGGGTTGTCTGTGTTTCAAGCTGAATACCCCACCCATTAGTTCTGTCGCTTAGCAATAAAAACATCATAAATATTTTTTTAGTTCTGCTAAACATCCTCCTACAACCCCAAATTAACCAAGCAGACCTCCCACTGTGCAGAAGCATCTGTCTACACATGGAGTATTCAAGCTGTTGCTTTTTTTTCATTTTATTTTTTTTTCCTAGCTCTCCCTTGGGGCTAAGGTGAACTCTTGTTATCTATCAGCCTAATGTGCTGGCTGGCCTTGTAAAACGATTTCATTATTGTCAGCACTTTCAATTTTTGATGATAGATCATTCCTTTTGTCATACCGGCCTTCAGGATGACTTCCATTGCTTTCTTTGAGCCGGCGAAGGCAGCAGCGTGCATGGCAAAATGGCCGAGCTTGTTCTGTTGGCAGAGCTTTGCTCCGTGCTTTATCTTTGTCCAATAGGAGAACGGAGGAGGAGAAAGACAAACAAAGCTTTATCAGACGCAAGGCTGTAGTGGTTGTCAATTAATTAAATGTGAGGAACTGTATGTGTGCTCTGTTCGTATAGACTGTTAGTCTTTCTGTACCCACCAACATGCTGAGAGCCTCACAGTTATTGAGAGAGCAGGCCAACATCAGCGGGGTGTTTCCAAGGTCCCCTTGTAGGTTAACGTCTGTGGAGCCGTAGGACAAAAGCAGCTATATGGATGCAGAAATGAAGAATATATTAGCATCATCATGTTTTTTTTTATTTTCTCTCAAATATTTCAAATCACAGCCACCAACCTGGATATGTGTGGAACTATTTACAATTGGATTTGGATACTCAGTATACATGTTTAGGGACCCAAGAGGACTTCACGATTAGCTGTCGCTTCTGACTGCATAAGCCTTGTTCTAATATAAAGCCATCTGTCATCTATATGTAAGCTTGGAACAAACAGTGTGAACAGAACAATAATCTAAAGCACAGGATGTGTAAAAAAAAAAAAAAAAAGAGTGGTGTTGCAATAATAATTTAGGAGTCATTTAATATGGCAGGGTTCTCCAACAAAGGATACAGTCCTGAAGGTTTACGATGCATCCCGGCTTCAACATATCTGATTCAAATCAAATCAACACCCTATAAAGTTGTGGTTAATTAGTCAGGTCTGATGGAGCACTGAGACATTATAAAACCTTGCACGTCTGTGGTGAGACTATAGGAGAGGTGAGTATAACTTAATGGTGATAAACGTCAATGAGCTGAATCAATGTAAAGCAGAATGGGTCAAACTTTCCGCACAATGATGAAAGAGAGGACACGAAAGAGCAAACATGTTTTACATGCGGTACGCTTAACAACAACTAGGCATGCTCAGCTTTCTCACCGCCACTAGGCTGTTGTGTCTGAGGTTGATAGCCAGGTGCAGAGGGGACAAGAGGGCTGCGTTGAGGATGTTGGGGTCAGCTCCAAGGTCCAAAAGAGCCCTGCAACTATCTGCTTTGTTTTTCTCCACGGCCCAGTGAAGGGGTACATTACCCTGCTCATCAGAGCTGTTCAGCACTGTGAAATGACAAACACACACAGTTGAAAATGAATCTAGATGCTGGTGTTATGTGCAGCAGGTATACCATGAATATATTCCAAAATGGAACATTAAGAGAAAGCCTTGGTAATTCCTGACGAAGGAAAAGCTGCAGTGCTTCTTATGATCCATGACAGAGGTGTGCTTACCCTGTGAGCCCAAGACAGTGGTGATAAATTGAATGAGGTTGACATGGCCCCCCGCGGCGGCATGATGAAGGGGACTGGCTCCGCATTCATCTTTCTCACTCAAGACCTCTGGGCTCTTCCTCACCAGGTTTTCCAGGAGCGCCAGGTCACCCCTCTCCGCCAACTGCATAGTAGTAATTAATGTATCATGACAGTATTATGATTCAGATGTCTTTTTTTTTTTTTTGCTTGTTTCTTGTTTGTATTGATTGATGTAGAAATAACTATTAAGCTGCTGTCTGTCTTGGTCAGGACTATAAAATAATAATCAAAATGTTCTACTATAAGAAATGTTAAATTAGTACATAAGAATGGTGAAGAGAAATGCTGCAAAAACATTTTTGTATATTCACTTCTTCTCATATTAGAGTGCATAAAACTCGCAATAGAAAGGACACAATAACAGTTTTAATCCATGTTTTACAACACTGAGTGCACAAAATGCAATTTCTTTCATTGTAATTCTTTTGTCAGCTCTCGAAGGCACTCACTCACAGCAGAGCCATGTTTCAAAAGTCAAAGAATCCCACTGCCTCTCAGCAAATGAGCTCTTTTAACATTATGTTTTGTACCATTTTGAAGTATTTCTAAGATGTAGACAGTTTGCTGTTTTCATTGCAACCATACATCCTTTTTTTTCTTTACCCACTTACTTCAAAGCAAATGCAGTGCATTCAGGTCAGATGGACATAGTTAAATACAATAGTTTATTTCTTGCAATGCATTCAATTATTTAGCTATTTATTTATGCTCCAAGGCTGATTATTAGCCTAGTCCATACCAAATGTTTGAATCGAGCATCTGGTCGATTAAAAAAAAAAAAAAAACAAATGAAAAATAGCCGCGAACTGCACCTTAAAATCTAAACTGCCTGTAGAATGATATACAAAGTCTTTGTGCTGATCCTTTAATTAATCCCGTAATTATTTTACAAGATTTCCAAAAAAAAACTTTTATGGATAGGTCAAATCTAGTAGGTTTTTACATCAAATAAAAAAAGTACTTTTGGAATTGTATATTGTGAGTTTTATTTTGAATACTTCTGCCACAAGGTTAACAGCACTTGAAAATCCTCCTTTAGTCAATCATTAAATAGCATTTCTTATTGTGCTCAATATCTGCTACATATTAAAATGTTAAGAAATGTTAAGAAGTTTTTGTTGTTTTTTTTTTTACCTCCACTGCATTTAGGTTTGCCATGGATGCATCTTCCTCCTCCATCACATAGGTGTAACAGCTGGTCTGCCGGGCTACATCCCTGCTGAAGTTCATCCCTTAGCTGACAATCTGCAACAATGATCCTGACATAAGCCAAGATATCACCTCGAAACGCCTTTACACGTATGCATAACAGCAGTGGTTAATGGTAAAATGCAAAAACATGCAATAAACAACATCATCGGAATCAAACCACATGGTGGCGTATAACAATCAGAACATTATTTTGATTAAGAGGACAACTAACGCCCCCAGCTACGAGTTTCAAATGCCAAGAAGGTAACATGGGAGGGAATGACTTTGTCTTTACATAGAAGGGCGTTCAGATCCGCTGAATGGTTTGGAGGTTGAGGCCCTTCAGTTGAAGAAAGCAATTATGTTCTTCCCAGCTGCGGGCCAGCTTGTTTGAGTCCGTCCCTGGTGTCCTTGGGCGATCCTGGGTGAGGGAGATCGAGAGAGACCTTGTAATTGTGTTGCATGAGGCCCTCAGTCACAAAGGCCAAACAACAAATGACATTTTTGGGAGAACAAATTACTACAATGAATTTTCCCTGGAAATCCTCTTGACCTCTTGCTACTGCACTCCTTCGCTGTGCTGCTGCTGTTTCTCAGGTTGAAACAACAGCTGAGCGTGGCCTCATGTGGAGGGTAAGTTGTTTTCTGGACATGTTTTGCCTTCCGCTACTTACCTGAGTTGTGGTTTATTTTTACACAGTCAGTTGCAGCTTTCTGCGGGTGTTTAAGCAATCTACCATGAATGAGGGCCTCTGAATATTAACCAACTTCTCCACCACTGACACCATTAAGGGGAGTACAACTAGAAAATGGACGGATGGATGGAAGTCCAAGTTCAGTGTCTTGTGCTTACTAATGCAATGAAATAGCTTATTTTTTTTAGCACATTATTGATGGATTATTCTTAAGTAGTGAATTGTGGGAAAATCACTGTAAAAGTTTGGAGATACATGTTTACAGCTCAATAGTTAGATTATGAAACAAAGGTGTTATGTCCAAATACAGAATGTCATAGCAGGGTTTACTAACATACTACTCCTACAAGTATTATCACCTTCCTCCATTAGGATCCATCAATAATTTACTATTATTTTATTACTACTTTGTTGCACTTAAGCTCAGACCACAGCAGAAGACTATTGCAATTGATGACTCAAAAATGACTGCCCTTATTCAACCTTGCCTCATTTCACAGTCCCTGTGGTCCAGACGGAACTTCACATTACAGAGCTACTCAGAAAACATAATTTGATTCCCCATTAATATCAAGAATTTGATATATAACAAAGAGAATGTGATCCATCCCATCATTTCCGAGCAATTGCAGTGGATGTCACTGCTTTCTGTAATTGAGCCTGTCACTCATTTGTTTGCATAAGTGTCCGGGAAATGCATTAGCAGACACTGCTAACACGGACCTCTCACAGACACAGGAAGAAGTTGCTTTTTACATGCAAGACTTTAACTTGTACGGTAATTCTGTCTCATTTTGTTTCATCCAATAAATAAAACCGGTGGTAGTATTCTTCACTTATCACCCACGTGGGAAACTTGTTTGCAAATGAATCTGAAAAACAAACTGTGTTAGCTTTAAAGATTTATAGTAACATAAATATGTTGAAAAATAAATAAATTCTTAATTAAAACTTGATTTTTCTACAAATGAGCTAAAATAATTACTACACATACCTTTCTCAAGTATTTTGAATAATATGAATTTATAACATATCTCAAGCATAAAAAGATGACTAAGCAATATCTAATAAATAAATGAATACTCTTCTGAGTAAGCATATTTAGTTGTATATAAAGTGAGTCATAATCAGCAATACTGCTCGGCAAACCACAAATCAAATACAGTTAATGAATTCAGCATAGTACTTAAAAGAAAAACTCAACTAAAGCTTATGTTTTTACTGATAAAAGTCTGTGACAACATGGAGAATGTCATGAAATTGCTGTCCTAGTTGTAGGAAAGCTGAAGCATTAAAACAGCTGTGAAGAGAACTTGTACTTACTGCATATGTGTGATGCTGTTATTGAGCTGAGCAATCTGGATGCTGTCCTCACTGCCACAAAAGGGCTTTTAAATAGTGTGCAGAACAAGCCATTTCCTTGTCTGTCGCCTAGCGCAGGCAAGATGCTGCCCCCTCTGACCAAGTGATTCCCATGGTGTTGCCATGAAGATGTGGACAAGCCCATCGTAATACGATAGGTAAGTTGATTGTCTATAATACACTTATGTCGTACACTAAACATATTTTTGTCTTCTGCACAATTAGATTGTATAATTGTGGCTGGATGATGGATACTGATGTTTTTATGCATTGCTTTTCTCTCATCTCATAAGAGCTTTTCCATTTTTTTTAATCACATACAAGCTTTTAAAGTGTTTTGCTTGTTCTTGTCATAGCTTATGTGTGTTTTCATTTTCAAAAGAAAGTAAACTCCACACATATGACATGGATTATGCTCTGCCATTTAACTTTCATTTGTTAAAGAAAGCAGGTTCTTCGGCATTTTCAGCTGCTTTTTCCTCCCAAAGCAAGTGCATCATGACAAGACAGAATGGAGATGACCTCTAAGACCTCATTGTTGATGGTGAGGATTAAGGAATATTGCACGGGGAATCTTTATCAGACAGGATTATCAGATAAGGTATATCATTAACTAAGGATTATACTAGCATTTCTACCAGCATTATCAAGGGAATAAGTCTCAGAATGTAGATTTATTTTAGACCACAAACAAATCAACAGATTCTCTATTCTAGCTGCCTTGTTCTGAATTATATTGAAAACAATGTTTAAAGAAAACGGTAACAAAGAGAAAGCAGATATATAAGTTAGCATTCCCAACATCCCAGAAACAAAGAAATAAATCTGTTCTGTGTAAAATGTAAACATGTGGCATGTCTGTCCCTTCCTTGTGTTCTGTTTCTTGTGTTTCTCTTTTCCTTTTCTTTTCTGTTGTCTTTCCTATGATGTTGCCATGAAGATGTGGACAAGCCCATCATAATACGATAGGTAAGTTGATTGTCTATAGTACACTTTCCGTCCTTTTTCTGTCCTCTCCAGTCAGATCCAACAATACATGTAAATTCTGTTGAATAAATGTATATTAAAAGAAGAATTCGGACTACAAGAAGATCTTTGTATGCACATATATACATAAATCTTCTTTTGACAGACCAATACAGCAGCCAGACCATCATTCTGCCTGCTTTAATGCTGGACAAGACAAAAAAAAAAAAACCTAAAAAAATATGGACTAATATTATTTACAATAAGATCTAGTAAACATCAGATTTAGAAAACATTTTGCTGTATAATAAGCAACATCAGATTGAATTTGATGCCAAGAACACTTCTTTTACAAGTTGCGACAGAATCATGTTTAGCAGTGTTTAACATCTCTGTTTCTGTTAACAACAGTGTGTAAACATCCAGGAACTCAGACCAGATGCTGGACCTTTTTAAAAGAGGACTCTTTTCCCATTAGTGTCTTAAACAGTTTACCGAACATCACTCTGTGAATTTCTAAATACTTTTTTTTAGCAGTGATGGTGTTGTTCCACACAAGCAATTTGGCTGTTTCAAGCAGCAATGCAACATTTCCCATCCGCAATATCAGCTGAGTGCTCATAAGAAGATGATCATTCTTTACATTTTGACTTGTCTGACCATAGAATGCTTTTTTTTTACTTTGCTTTAGTCTATTTTAAGTTAGATGTGGCCCAGAGAAGATTGGTGTATTTTGTATCATGTTCACAAATAGCCTCTTTTTGCATTATGAAGCTGAAACAGGCTTGGTATTAGTGAATGGCACAATCTATTTCTGTAAGTGTTACTAAAACCATGCAGTCATTTCCAGGACGGAGTCGTGCTGGTTTTAATGCTGAGTTGCCTGGGAACTACAAGATTACAAGATTCTCCCAAAGAGAAATATTGGCAATCTTTATATATTTCTGCAGAGTTATTTGTAGATTTTATGAATTGTTTGGTGTTATTATAAACTGAAATTAAATAGAATGTAAAAAATCTTTGCAAATTTATATTAAGAAGCATTATGTTGAAATTGCTCAGCAATTTGTTGCGACATCTGAAGTTTTGCCTCTCCAAGGTATTTTTTTTCATACCAAGTTCTGTTATTGATTTGTTGCCAATTAACCAAATCAAGTTAACTGGCAACATATTAACCTCCTCTATGCCTACCTTGTTTATGGTGAAATTTGTTTCCATGACTGTAAAATGTCTGAGTCATATTTGCACATGACACTCGTGCATTTTTCACAACATACAAGCAAAATTTGAAATCAGGTTGTATTACAAATATGTAAATTAATGAACTTTTATATTTTCTGAGGTTTACTTTTGACTAGCATGTAGCATGTAGCGAAAGCTAGCTAATTCTGGATAATTAGTGCAGATTTGCATAGTGGCGTAACTCCTGACATATGTGGAGTAAAAATTATTTTTGGGTCACACTTTGACCACAATTAAAACAATGCACCTCTTTTGGTTATAACCATTTAATTTTGGTTAACTTTTGGTATTTTTACACCTTCCTGGATGTTGCCGTCACTCAGTGTGCCATCAAGCTTAGTTTGTGGAAGAACCACTGAAACATTTTTGTCTAGGCAGCCAACATTCTAATAATGTGTACTACTGAGTTTAGTGCTTTCCTAACTTTTCCTTGAATGCCACCTTGTGGCATTTTCTAGTGAAGTGTATTCCCCTGCAACAAATGGATTACCTTGACATTTGTTCCAGGCATTAATGCACCCTTTAGGAAAAATTGTAATCACTTTTTATTAAGCACAATAAATATTTCAGTTCAAAGCTACAATGGATTTTACCTCATAATTAAAAAAGAAAATAAAACTAAATCACTGACATCCCTTTTTATTACCTTTTTGTTTGTGTGTATGTATGTACTAAAATAGCAGGATGCAGTGCTACTACCACTTGCTGCTGCAGTGAAGCCTCTGTTGCATGAAAAGTGTTTTCCTGAAACCAGCATATACCACCATCACAACAGAAAAGCTGCTGACACATTACTTTGGTCCTCTCTTTCAGTCTAATTAAACTTTCTTTGGTGGGTGCTTAAATCCATGTGTCTTTATAGATGAACAAATATTAAATAAAATACAAATTTGTGTTCCACAGACTATATTTTCAGTCATATGAAGCTAATTGCAATACTGAACCCACCGTCTGGGGTCATATTTATAGCATCCTTAACGTAGATAATGACCCAATAAACAATGAGTAACCTATTTTTTCTCATTTTATTAATAACCTTTGAGGCATATTCTACTGCCAAACAACAGAGGACAAACAAACATAATAAATCTAATCAGGAATATTTTATCTACATCCAGAGTCTAGATCAACCATTTATTTATTTAACAGGACAAATATTTGCTCCTTTATTATTCATACTGGTTATCCAGTAATCGTGAAAAAGCCACATGTACAGCACATGCAATTCAGCATGACAACGTATTTTAAGTATTACTGCTGCTGCTCAGTCACATGAATTGCCGTGGTCAAGCTGCATTTGTTGAATAAACACTTGACAAAGCAATAAGGTTGTGTTTGTGCTGGAAATTTGAACTGGGTTGTAAACCAAGCCACAAAAGAGATGAGAGGTGAAATTGATGAAGGCCAGATTATAATAAAGTGTGCATTTTGAGCTTATTTGCTTCAGGAGCAGACTTTCCTTTTGTTCCTGTGTGTGTAATGGCAGCGTAATGACAATTCAATTCAAATGTCATGTCATGCAGGAGGACGGAAAGTGTTTTAGCAGTGTAGTGCTAAATACA
Organism: Pseudomugil tenellus; assembly: GCA_037177515.1. Classification (NCBI taxonomy): domain Eukaryota; kingdom Metazoa; phylum Chordata; class Actinopteri; order Atheriniformes; family Pseudomugilidae; genus Pseudomugil; species Pseudomugil tenellus. Next base: position 12,891,047 of record JBAMHX010000020.1, read on the forward strand.
CTTGTAGTGACACAGTGTGCGAATCCTGGACAGCAGCTGTTGAACGGTTCTCGTCCTCATGAATCAACTTGGGGAAAGGCGGCCGTGGAACAGCACAGATGTCGTTATGCAGAGGCGACTAGCGTATATAATGCACAGTGAAACATTACCAAAACAACCAATGCCTTGCATCTGTCCCTTATCCACTTTTACTATTTGACACTTCCAGCTAATAGTAATCCCCATTTTCTTTCCAACTCTAAACATTTGCCCAGATTTGCATACTGTGTGCATTCTTAGTAGGTTGAATGGACAGGACGGTTGCTTGCAGAAGGCAAACCTCTTACTAGTTTGCAAAGAGTAAAAATGCACTGGTTAAGGTGTCGCTGTCTGAAAGTAGCTGAGAACAGCGATGTGCAGAGTGCATTAACGCAGAGCTGCGAGTCAGAAGTTCACAACAGAATGTGTTATCCTTGTGCGAGAGGCCGGAGTAACATGTGCTGCTGCATTGGTGTTCAATAACTTATGTATGAGGTTGCCTTTTAAGAGTGGGAATCCACAGCTGGACAGCTGCCAGACTGCTTTGTGACACTTTACTTGTCCCCTGTTCGAAACCTACTCAGCATGTTTGACTTTTCATATGTAGCAGTGCAGAATTATAATGAAAACAAGAAGTCGTTTTCCCACCTCTTTATCCAGCGTGGGTTAATCTTTACCAGCAACTGTCAGCTCTTTCTTTTTCTATTTTCCTACCTGGTAGAGATGATGCTGTCACACAAAGCAAATAGCTCAGACATGGTATACAAATTTCAATATAAATATGTTTGCAAAGGGAATCTCTTTAGTCATACTGGGGATTAGAATCTTCTTAAGCCTTTAATTAAAAGCTCAAAGACATGCTTTTCAGGCTTTACTGGGATATAAAATAATGAAGGGACACATATATTTTTCTTATTTGGTGCATTTGTTGTCTGTAGTGGACATACTTTGCAACAACACTCAAGACAAGAACTTTCAAATGGAAGAGTTCTTGAAATGGAGATATATCATCACTGTTAAATAGCACTGCATTGACTGGTTACTTTTTTATTCCTTTCACATTACGTTACATTAGTCATTTTTCTCCAAAGTGATTTACATCTGAGAATAAGAGACAACGGAAGGGTGAAATCAAACAGTGAAGGACATCATAAACAAGTGCAGTCGAACTGCTGTAAGTCTAGTTGGACACAGGTGTTGCATGCAGTGCTAGAGGGACAGATTTTTTTCTTCCCAATGTCATTAGAACTGAACTTTAATCAATGCGCTGTAGATTGTATGGTGCAAAGTATTTAATCACCTAACTACATTCTCCAATCCAATTCATTAGTTTTAAACAGGTGTTTCTTTGTGATTGCTAGTGAGCAATTTAAAACAATGTTCAACCAAAGCGGTGTTTGTTGAAGGGGTACTTGCAACTGGAACCAAAAGCTATTCAGTCTCTGAAGATATGTTTTTGGGACATTGGCTTTTGGCAAATTTAAACTAATCTCTTAATTTTACCTTCAATGACAAAAAAAACAAAACAAAAAAAATCAAAAAAGGTGTTGAATGAACTTCTTTATTTTCTTGAAAGAAAAAAACTGATTTTTTGGTTGGCGTTTGGAACAAATGATGAATGGGCTATAAATCCACTGATTCTAGTGAACAATCTTGTCCCGACCTTGTTCTTAGCGTAGCATATAGCAGAGAGAGCAGTCTCTCTTTGTTTTATGTAAAGCAGCTTTTAGTGTTTCTTTAAAGGTTACACATCTGTTCAAACATTAGAAACTTGTCTGAAATGACATTCTGTGAGAGGCCTTGACCTTTTAACTCTTTTAGAAAGAGTTAAAAATAATATAATATAAATGTTATGTTCTGTTACATTAAAATTGAGGACATACTTAGAAAAATTGTCCACAACTAATAATCTAATAATCTAATGTATAGATATGTTAATTAAAGGTCACTATATTAAATATATTTAATATATTTAACTCTTGAATTTCCCTCTGTGGAATAATGAAGTAAATATTTTTATTTATTGTTGTTATTATTATTAATAATATTATTAATAATTATTATAATAATAATAATAACCTCAAAAGTTGTTTTCAGAGAGTTATTTTGATTTTATGTTATCAGAAATATTATTGGGAAGAAATGCATTGGGTTTGTTTTGCAATTTGCTTTCTTCATTGCAATGACTAGAAATACAAATTTAAAGATAAATGCATATGAACAACAATACTGTGACTCAGTGTTAAATTAGGTTGTGCTTTTACTAAATAAAAATAGATTTTTTAAATCAGTTTGTGTCTCTATTTGTAACCACATTTTATAACCATCCACATTAAATCCATTTTAAATAGAAAGAAAGGACTTACACATATAATATCTAATTACTTTTTTCTTTTAATCAATTGTTCGAAGATCATTTCACCTTCTTGAAAAATGGAAAAATGTGAGAAATGTCTGTTTAGAAACGTTGCAAAGTAAAAAGGATTGTCCAGACTGTGTCCAGCCTCCTTTATAGTTGCAGTTAGATTAGGTTTGCTTCCCTGCTTTATTGTTGTGATCTTTAAAAAAAAACTTCTAAACATTTTATTGGTATCATATATATGTTTAAATCATTTTAGCGGTCAGAGTCTGTGCTAAGATAGTGTTCCTTACAGCGCACATAAAATCACTGCAGTTTGATTTTTCTCTTCATCTATCCAAGCCCCAGCTGCTCTGAGTTAAGCTGAGGTGAGCTCAACTGCATTGTCTTGAGACTACCATGAGCATTATGACCGCTGGCACCCCCTGAGGTCTAAATCCTTGATCCTGGAGCCTGTGATTATCTGTGTGGATTCACATTGCTCAAATTGGAAAAACAATCATGAGCTGCACGGAGCGCTGCTGTTGCTGCTCGGAGACAGCATCATTTCTGTTTCATCCCCTTTGGACCATCTGCTCAGTTTGTAAGGCCATGCCCTCACACACTTAAGAATCTTTTTATTATTTTTTCAATTCTTTCAAATTGCAGATATTTATTGTCTACTTTTTTATAAGTTGACTGTAACTACGGCAAACCAGAGGATGTTAATTACATTCATATCACACTACTGACTTTTTTTCCCCTTACCATTAAAATACATATCTGACTATTAAAAGAAACTATTACAACATTATAATTTCTTCCCACTGATTTATATATTTTTTTCATATATATCATTGTCCAAATAGACACGGATTCATGAGAATATTGGATTAGGAATGAGTCAGAGAAGTGTGTATATTGCAGCTGTTTTCTGCTCCATCTACTGATGCACCTGAAGGAAGACTTCTCCCAAGTCGATCTCTAATCTGCTCTAATAGTGTTCTTCCATCTGTCAATGCTGCGCCTCGTGCAGATGGCTAACACTGCATTCACACTTCAGCAACTGACCTGGAGGATTCTCATCCATTGACTCATAATGTCAGTGAAGGAAAATAGATCTTCAATTCCGAGACAAGCACAACAACTAAACTCTTTATTCCTACCAGCTTGGACCTGATGCCCCTAACTTCACTTCTGTCCATCATTTATTTACTTATTTTACATTTGAGGCATTTTTTGTAATAGAATTTATATATATATATATATATATATATAAATATTTACTAGTAATAACCAAGTGGATGGATGGGTGACCTGTCCAGGGTGTACCTCATAGGCTCAAGCTTCATCGTAACCCTAAACTGGATTAAGTGGTAAAGAATGAATGAATAAATGAATAACCACTCTGGTGATATCCCGTTGTGTCTCCCTGATGTGTAAATCATCACTTGGCAAAAACAAAAGGGCAATTTAAGTTGTACAAGCAGTTCCCACTTGTATTTACTCCACAAAAGTGGCATTTTGACAAAGTAAATGGTCTGAATCCACATAAAAAACACACACGTTTACACCAGACCAAGACCAAGGTAGGTGGAAAGTCTAAGAGACTCCACCTTTTATTGAAGTGTAATATAACAGAGCCGAGATATTTTTGCCAGAACTTTCTATCAAGCGAGCCTTTCATGGCATGAAGTCTGCCCATGTTCCAAACACCATCCATGAGGGTGTGATAGAAGTGTTTCCCAACCTGTTTCCTCAAGGAAAATAGATCGCACTGTGGTAGAGGTACATTAAGCAAAAGTAAAGCTTATATTTGTTTTTGTAGCATCTGTAAAGTTAAACTGACATCCAAATCACTGTCTTCAAAATCCCTGGAAGGGTTAAAACAGCTACACCTGTCGGCTGAAAAGTACTTTGTTCTCCTCTACTTGGACACAACAAATGCAGGGTGTAGCGTGAGTTGAGGTTAGTTCCACTTGCTTGACTGAGACGAAGCGTGTTAACCTTTACATTCATTGCTTCACTGAACTTAGCCGCAAGCAGAGCTGACCACCAGGGCAATGTGATGAAGGAGGTTTACAGCAATTGTATTGTGTACCAACTTATCATTTGTTTTTGCACCCAGCAGGGAATAAGCAGTTCACCAAAATAAATATGCAACTGAGTTTTTTTTCTGTATTTTTTTTTTTTGTGTGTGTTTTTTCTTTCTTTTAAGACAGTGATATAAGCATGTGCACAAGAGTTCGGCTGATGATAATGGGTGGGAATGAAAGGCAGGGAAGAGAATGAGAGGATTCGTTTTTAAGGCTCAGCAGATAGAGGAGAGGATAGAGGGGTAAGTTATCTCACCACTTCAGATGTCCTGTTTGCTCATGCATTTCTTGTGATGGAAGATGAGAGCTAGAGGAGTCGGACTGACATGGATTGTGGATAATGAACTATCTGCATCACTGCAACCATTACTTGAAGGTGAATGGACGGGTCAGAGTAGCTAGATACTCTTCAAATTGTAATAATAGATACTTTTCTTTACTGTCTCCTTTTACTGAAGTGTTCTCAGCAATGAAATTAGTTTGGACAGTCACACTTGAGGAATAACCCTGCAGGACAACAAGGCTCACTGATAGTTTGACTGTAGTAAAGAGCGAAAAGTAGGTTCATGTTTGTGGGACTTGCTTTGAAGAATATCTTGATAAATAAGAGAAACTGAAAGCTTATATGACAGCAAGGGGTGTCATTTAACACACAAGAGTCAAACCAGCTGTTAAAATCAGCTGCAATAGTTCAGCTAATGAGCATGACACCACCTTGTGGAGACAGAACAGATTTCTGATTAGGAAACATGTCCTGGAAGACAAACTGCAAACACTCTGTTTTCACTTTACACTGTGATGTTTAATCTTTAATTGGAGGAGCACGGCTGATGTGAAAAATGTGCCAATATGCCTGTAAAGTGCAGAAAACTATGGCACCTCTCTCTATTTTTGCCTTGTGGACATAATTTATCCAGTTTCTTTTCTCAGAACCTTTTCATCAAGGACATTGGTTTCTAAATGTGCTTTACTTCAGTGTTTAGGAACCACCACCCACTCCTTTCACCCCCAATCCCCTCCCCCCAAAAGATCTGATTATGAGAGATTATTTTCTTAACTGATGGCAAATTTTCCATCTTGAGCTTTTTTTTCAGTCGATCTGATGCAGGTGACTGAAAATATGAGAAATGCAAGGAGGAAGAGGAGAAGAGCAAGACAGCTCAATGTGGAGGGGGAGAAAAGAGGAGTGAGGATACAGTGGTGGATTTATGACTTCTCAGTTGGAGCATACTGCTGAAAACAGACTCATAAATGTTTTTGATCGTCCACAAATAAATTACCCACAACATGTCGGCTCAGCAGACAATAAATAATCCTAAAAAGTTTAATCATTCTATCCTTCCCATTTATTTTTGGAGATATTTATACAAGCCCATATATACTGTATATATGGAAAGATACACCTCATGTGTCACCTTCAAATCTATATGATTGTGGTGAAGTAATACATTAAAGTAAAAATGTTATGCCAGCAACATCGTGAGAAACCAGCATTGAGGAAATTGCCCGTAAATGCATCTCTTGCATGTGAAGCAAGCTGCAGGTGCATGTGTGATATCAGAAGATGCACTTCTGTGTAGGAAGTCAGTGTTTTATGTGTTGGTGGGATGTCTGAGATTGACCAGTGTGTGGGACAAGTGTGTGTGAGTGAGTATTTGTGAGTTGGCGGAGGTTTCCCTGGAGAAGCAAAGCAACAAAGCTGACCTTGCACTACAAGCAAAAAGAAAAGACAATAATTTATTCATTGCTAGTGTACAAATTTCACTCTATTAGGTGTTCAGCTTTTATCTCAGCAGTCTTAAATAGTCTCTTCCTCCCTGTTGCAGAATATTGATCTCTCCAAACACTCTATCTTTAGTTTAGGACATCTAATATGAGATCAGAATTTATGACCTTATCAGTGTGCTTTCAGCATCTTCTCATTCGCCATTTGGAATCAGCTTTATCCTTCTTCCAGCTTTATAGAAACACCAGTGCACCAGTCTTGAGACATTGTATATTTTTCAAACCCTTAAGCTTAACGCCACTGTAAAAATGAGTCTTATCGGACTGGGACCAGCTGGCAATTTCAAACAGATAGCCTTCTACCCTCTAGGGCTTCCATTGAGAATGAATTAGTTCAATAAAATACCAAGAGGGCACTCAGAGAGCATACAATTAAACACCTTGCAGAAGAAGGCATTCTAGCTGTATTTCAAAGGACCGAAAGCTTAGACTGATAAATGCAGTCATTAAAAAAGACAGCACTCAATACTATTTCCGTGGACAGTAAACAGACGTGCAACCTTGCCGCAGAATGGGCTGCCAGGTTTAAAAAAAGAATCTATGCTGGAATATATCAATTCTAGATGCAAGATTAGGGCATCGTGAAGAGCGAATCACTTTAACACTATATAATAGAGCAGCAGTGATGGTTGCTTTTCATCTAAATTTACCATGACTTATTGAAAGCTCTCAATTAGGACATGTTGGAGTGAAAAATATGTCAGAAAGAGTCACTGCTGAATAAATGGTCAAACCAAGCTCGGTGAAAGGAGCTGTATTTTATAGCAGCATGAGGTATGATGACTTCTTAACGACTTTGATCCAATCAACTGCAGATGAAGATCATGTAAAGTTAGAATGATGCGTAAAACACTGAAAATTATCTACATTTTCTGGATGAATCAAGCAGCTTGTTCTTCTGTGACTTTAGGGAGGACTTGCGATATACATCAGCGGGAGAGTTAATCTCAGGAGGCACGTCCAAACCATGCAACTATCTCACTCTGCATTATATTCCTGTAACCTCCGATAGCAATTAAACATTAATTGAAACATACTCCCCATAATTAAACCAGATGAACTTAATTACACCTGTTTCTGTCAGAGTAATCAAATAGAGTTCAGCCGTGCACTAACATGTCTCTCAGGTGTGGATAACAGTGCAACCAGAGGGATTACATTACCATCACTGCCAAAGGCCCGTGGTGTTTGTTTAGATGGCTTTGCTCCTCTTTTGTCTGTCCTCCTGTTCTGAAAAAGTATCCTGCCCACAGCGGCTTTTGTAAGGAATATCAGAAACTGTATTCTTAGAACAATGAACTAACTCTCCAGTGAAAGCAAAGCTTGATCCTTTCAGTGGAACGTTAATGTGGGTGCAATGATCCAAGGGCTGTCCTCTAGGGTTCTCCTTTATAGTGATGGCAATAGCTCATCTTGATACTTCTCATCACGACTCCCCTTTTGGACAAGGGCTTGGACCTGTGTGCTGTGTAGAGGGCACGTTGAGCTGCATAGGACTGCCAAGGTACATTGCATGATGGATGAATGGAAGGAAGTCTCAGCGCTAAGCTTGCCCTGTCAGTGGGGATTTGTGTTTGTGTATAGTTTTCAAGCACAGTAAAAGTCAATCAGGGGGGGTTTTTCCTAAATCTACGACCTTACTTCTTATATACAGCTGAGGTAATTATTAATGTCCTTCAAATGAAGCGTATACCGATCACCATGAGGTTTTTGTGCTTAATAAAGTCACTGGAAATGGAAGGAAGAGGAAAGCTTTTTTTTTTTCAAAAGGTGGAACTAAGAAAGAAGATTTACAGAAGCAGAAAAACCTTATTGACTTCCACCAATAGCTAAGTATATTGAAATAGCTAGCAATAAAGAACTGTGTGTAAAACTCATGACATCTACAGCACAAGCACATCGAGCAGTAAACCATGCTGAAAGGAAGCAAAGAAACACAATGCACAAATGTTCTCTTCAGCATTGAAATTAGCTGTATTTGCTGTATTTAAATGCCATGTTTGTCAATAACGCCCTCCTACAAAGGAGTTATATATTTTTATGAATATCAATTACAAGGATTTTCTTTTTTAATTATAAAAAGATAGTATTCAAAAGTTGAGTGAAGTACTTTGGCCAAGAACATTTTAATTTGTGTAAGCTGACGATCTGATGATCATTTAAAAGCCAAACATTGCCTCAGGAAAAAGAAAAAAAACATGAAACTTTAAAAAAAATGTTTTATTGATTAGAACGGAATAATACATTTAATATACTTTTGCATCAGGCACTTATTTATGAGTAATTTCTCCTCTGAACATTGGCATGTAGCTTTTTGCATGAGCTATAGTTTCCTAATGTCTCCTGCTGCTTTGCTTTGAAATTGCGACAGATTCAACCTAACAGCTACATATCATTGCAATGTGCACAAATTGTCATTTGCTTCTGCACTTACGAAGACACTTTTGGCTGAAACATGTAGGCTTGCTTTTATTAGGCTATCTATGTTATATACTTTTTTAATTATTACTCTCTTTGGTGCCTCAGATTTCTCTTCATGAGCTTCACTGATATCCTTGAACTGAAGAGCACCTTTCTTCACATCCAAACAGCTTGTTTCCATGTACTGGCTGCAGATGTTGTTTTGAAATGTGTATATCTTTCAGCAATGATTGAGCCTTTCCAGATGTGCAAGAAGCTATTTTTATAGTTACCAACGCACCCTGATGCCATCAGAGTTGCAGGCTTTTTTGAAGTGAGTGCTGATGACAAGTTGGATGGTCCAGTTTCTATGAAGTTTGGAGAAAAGCATCACTCAGTTCTCAACTTAACCAGTCCCTTTTAAATGAGCTTTGGCCTAGAGAAGATCTCTGGAATATGTTTACAAACTGCATCCTCTTTGTATTAGAGCTTCAGCTGGCTCAATGTGAAGAAAACTGCTCCATAATTTGTAAATGCTTCATTTTTCTTATGAGAAACTATTGTTCCAATCATTTCACCGACCTGTTGCTATTTAATCTAATTTAATGTAACATGTTTTTCTCGCTGCTCATTATATCCCCGAACCCGGAGTGTAGGGGATATAATAGTTTTATCATGACCGCTGAAGCTACCGGATATCCTTCGTGTGAGAGCGATAACTTCAACAGTTTCCACAGTTGGAATTTAACACTCAGTTTACCTGTTAAGTCCGTAAGGGGATGACCTGCATCAAATTTCAGCATTTTGGTATTTATGGTTTCCTCACCAGGTGGCACTTTATGTATGAAAAATCATATTTTTGCCTATATCTCTGGAACTTTTTACAATTGGAATTTGATACTCAGTAAACCTGTTGAGGTCCCCATGAGATAGATTGTATCGATGATTATCAGATCTATGGTTTCCCCACCAGGTGACGTTTATTCATAAAAAAAAAAAAAAAAATCTGATTTTTTGCCTATATCTCTGGAACTATTTGTCTAATTGATCTCAATTCAATTGCAAATATAAGGTCATATGTTACGGTGCAGGGAGGCGTTGAACCCAAACGGAGGCAAGGAGGACAAGCAGGAGACTGATGTGGATTAACAGGATTTATCAACGGACAACAGCACTGACACTCATGATAACCAACAAACTAAATAATGATCCAGCAAACAGAACAGAAACCAACAGATTTATATACCCATCTGAAATACACAGGTGAACACAATAACCAATCAACCCCAGGTGAAACTAATTAACAAGACATAAAGCAAAAACACAGGGCAAAACAGGAAGACTACAAAATAAAACAGGAAACCAAAAACCTAACGCAAAACTCTAAAATCATGACCTCAGGATGCATCCTGTCCTGATGTCAGACTGGGCTGGTTCAAAGTTTCCACACCGGGTGGAGCTTTGACTGAACATGTGCGACTGTTTTAGCCACGCTGCACTTGCTGTCTGTTCTTTTTAGGATTCATTTTAAAATTCTTTTTATTTCTTTTTTTAATCCTTAAATAACCTTGCTCTGCCCTACCTCTCTGGGTTATACACATGCACTAACCATCCTGGGCCCTCCGGTCAGCAGATCAGCTGTTCCTGGAGGTCCAGAGGAAGCAGAGGAAGCTCAGAGGGGATAGGGCCTTTTCTGTGGCGGGACCAAAGTTGTGGAACGCTCTGCCACTGCAGGTCAGACAGGCTACTTCACTGTCCAGTTTTAAATCTCTTCTTAAGACCCACCTTCATTCACTGGCATTTTACCCAGTATGAGTTCATTTTTATTGCTGGTATTGTTCTTATTTTATTGTTTATATAGCTTTTTAAAAATAAATCTTTATTGTTTTATTGCTTAATGTTTAACGTTTTTTTAATATTTAAATTTTTTGTAATTTTATGTGTCAGCACTTTGGTCAGCATTTGTTGTCAGAAAGTGCTTTTTAAATAGAGTTGAGTTGGCTTGACTTTATATTTTTGTATTGTGTCTATTTGAGGATTGTGGAATGGGGGATCGGGGGTGTTCGGGGACGTACCCTTAGTCGTCGCTTCCGACAGCTTAGGCTTTGTTTTTACTCACTTTCAAAACTTCTTCTGTCTTTTTATCTTTTATTACAAATAAAACATATATTCATACAATTTTCAAACATAGCAACAAAGGAGGACAACATATTTGACATCACCTCCAGAACTTTACCTGTCCAGGGTGTACCTGCCTCTCACCTGCTAATAGCTCTGATAGGCTCCAGCTTCACTGAGACCCTGAACTGGGTTAAGCGATATGAAAAAAGATTGAATGGATGTTTTTGTTAACATTTACAGTGTTGCATAACTTGAAAAATTAGCATTTAGGAGTAACAGAAAGTTTAAGGTGACAAAGGAATGCACAGAAAGGAGAGGTTCAAGTATGTGAAAGGGTTCCCAAAATGATCCTATTTGGTAAAAGTGTGTACTTTCTCATCTTGTACAAGTTGTATGAATGAAGAATAAAGAAAATGACATCTGAAGAATCTGTTTTTCAAAAAGAAATGTGTGACAATAAGCAAAGTGAACTGCATGTATCTATGCTTTGGTCAACAGCTATTCTGATTAATGAAAAATATACTTAATCTTTACCAGAGGGGAAACTACAAAGATGTCCTCCTTTGACCTCCAGCTATCTTAAGATGTAAACCTCATACACTTGTACCTTATAAGGATTCAGGTAGAGGCATTCAACTTTTTACTTTCATGTAAGACACATACATTTAAGACCAATACGTAATGCAGTTCTTTTACTTTTGTATTCTTCCTGAATCCCAGCTGTATATTTTATGTCTGATTGTCAGTCATGAATGCTTCAGACATTTTACTTTTAATGCTTTGGGGCACGTGTGATGTCATGTGGATGATGCATTGCGTAACTCTAAGAATACTTTGCCATGTGAAGATTTCTAACCGGGGATATTTCACTGGGTAAAATCCTGTTTAAGGACTGTTTGTTTATGGTGGGCTGCATTGTCAGATGTTATGGCTGTTTGGAAACTCGTTCTTTTAGACTCTTACAATGCTGACGTAAAAAAAGTACAGAGCAGAGCCTTGCTGAGTTTAAATCATAGATTTTCTTTAAAAGACTGTGTAGAATACATTCTTTGACTGCCCACTCTGCCCTTTATGGGGTGGGTTGTAACAAAGGATGAAGAATATGCAATCTGCAGTGGTTGTGTAAGAAGATGCAGGGATTTTTTGTTAGTTTTGTTTTTTCCGATAAAAAAAAGAAAGCATTTTATCCCAAAACACTTTGTCTTACAGCATGACCAAGGGAAGGGTAACACTGGTTTCTCCTTGGTTTCTCACCGTTGCCTGCGACTCATCCTGTGCACGTTCCCGAGGAGGTCCGAGGGAGGGACACTCCTCCCCATGTCCCCATCTCCGAGGAGGTCCCAGGAAGGGACAATCGTTTTCATGTCCACGTCTCTGAGGAGACGTTCGAAACTGTTGACGGTTTGGACTTTTGTTTAGTGTTATGGTTTCCTGTTTTATTTTGATAGTGTTCCTGTTTTGCTCTGTGTTTCTGTTTAGCTTCATGTTCTGTCCATTAGTTCACCTGTGTTCAGTTAGTCGTTGTTTTCACCTGTCCCTCTTTAGTTCTATGTATTTAAGCCCCTTGATTTGTCTGTTTAGTTCCTAGTTTATATACATATATATAAAAAAAAAAAAAAAAAAAAATGCACCTAGCACTGCAGGCAACACCTGTGGGCAAATACACTACAGCAGTTCGACTGCACTTATCTATGATGTCCTCTACTGTTTGATTCTGTGCTTGTGTTGTTCTT
>JBAMHX010000020.1:12914866-12938372 GCA_037177515.1 Pseudomugil tenellus
GTGTGTGTGTGTGTGTGTGTGTGTGTGTGTGTGTGTGTGTGTGTGTGTGTGTGTGTGTGTGTGTGTGTGTGTGTTAGACCAAAGTAACATCATCCCTACTGTGAGAGATATACAGGATCTAATGTCCTGCTGGTGTGTACTTGTTTGGAACAAAGGGTGTATCACTTATCTGTCACAATTTAGAAATGATGCTAGATTCAATTTCAAAGCCCTTGTTCTAAAACTATACTTGGATTTTAATACTTTAAATGTTAGAAAACCCGGTAATGAATCTAAATGAGTTCAGTTCCTTTTATAGACTGTTATCTATGTTTTTTGTCCTTCGTTTCTGGTTTATTTCCCTATAGCATGTTTCCCTTTAATCAAACGGCGATTGTGACTGACAAGGATCCAGCCTCAGCTTGATAACTGTATTCATCCTTTGTAGGAAAGCTGTATATCACACTAATTAATTAAAAGAGAAGCTGCCAATATCCAATTTGAGGCAAACTCAGGTAACAGCAGTGGAGCGATCTGATGTGCTGTCTGATATTTAAAGTGATTTACTCTCAATATAGTTCTTTTAGACTCCAGACACATCTCTGTATTGCTGACATGTACACTATCATGCGGGGGAAGCCTGTGAATTGTTAAAGGGAAATTCCACCCTAATTCAAATTGCATTAACATTCTGCTGACGGCCCTATGAGGAAAACTTGACCGTGACTCCAGTCGCTGAAAGTACCGCTTGTTTAGATGTGGAGCGCCTGTGCTGCCTGACTATCTTATGGCAGTTCCCTGAGGTCAGGGAAGCCTTTTTACAGGAGATACGTTATGCACCAGGATCCTTTGAAAACCCTCCACTAAGGGAATGCCATTATTAGCCTGGTGCACTGCCATGTGCTTTAATTCAAAGCAACCTCAGCTCTTTGTGAAATGCAATCAGTCTTGTTACGTATCCCCCTCCTTTTTCTTCTCTGTGCTCCTGCTTTTTTCTCAGTGTTACACTGTCTTCATAAGATTTATGCTACTTAAGGCCCTTTTAAATAAGGTTAAGCATCAGAGCCCTGACCTTTTTAATCAGGGTCAATCAAGCTGCCATTTCATGTATCTAAGACCTGGAAGTTCAGAGTGAAAAGATTAAAATCCTGCAAACATTGTTGCCAAAGATAGTCACAAATAGCTGTGAAAAGGTGCCCAGGGAGCCAACAGGTTAAGCAAAATACAGGACAACAATGAGCTGGCACAGGAAAGTCCTGAGTGACGTAACCAACGCAGTCTTGTAAGTTCTGCTCAGGTTGCTGAGCTGGATGTTTGCAAACCTTTCCCAATGAATTATGAAAGAAATGGTCAAAGCAAAGATGCAGCAGCTTCTCTGTGTTACTGTATGACTCTTGGTTCTCTTGAACTCTATGTTCTATCATATAAGGGGAAGGCGAAAGAAGAAGATGCTCTGTGTTTCCTGCTGTCAGATACCCGTTTGAACTTTTGAGTTTGAACTTTCAAAGTTATTATATCTCATCTCTGTGTGCCTGCATGTATAACCTTCGTGAAGTACCTCTTTGTGATCCAGTAGGTCCTGGATTCACTAAATTAGCATAAATCAACCACACAGCAGGATTTGTCTGCGAGTGGCAAGTCATTTGGTTGCACAGCAGCAACAGTTTGCTTTTCTTTCTCGCTTCATGTTGTTGCCAAGCAGCGTGGTGTCCTGATGCTGTCTTGCATTCCTCGTGTTTTTCAGCCCTAACAAACATACCCCAGCTGTGATGTCGGGATAGTCTGTTTGGGTTTAGTGCTTTAGTCTCAAAGCGGCAATTGGGATAAGTGTCCTCCAGGTGCTCCAGGAGTTTTATCACATATTTCCTTGGTAATTTAAGTATTGAATATGCACAGTTTAGCCAAAACATTTATTTAGAAGTCTCTTTTCTCACCTTAGTTAACAGATGTTAGTTTGAGTTGTATATATTAGTAAGTTTTGCAAGATTTGAGGGGAAATCGCTTATTTAATATGATGTTAGATGTGGGAAGTAATGTGTATTAATCCAGTACAAAGTGTCATCTTTGATATCTTTTGTTTTGCATAAATCATGGCTGTAGCTGAACAACACTTAACATAAGCTCATATAGGGAATCAGTATTAAAATGGCTGCATTGCTGAAATAAATTAGAATCATATTCACTTTTGTTCAGAATTTCTTGTGAAAAGATTATTCACATCATCATACAAAGACAGATCGTGGTGTTTATTTCTTGGAATTTGCACTCTGCTTGTATTTTTTGGTGTTACAATGCAGTTTGCCTTTGAGCTGGTCAAATGGAGTTAGATGGATCAAATGCACTTCTTTTAGGGTTCAGATAAACTCAACACAAATTGTTTAATGCATAATTTACCCTCACCAGATGTTTCATTCACAGCTTGTAATTAAAAAAGAGTGCATTGACATTAACTTATTCGTCAGATTACATTCCTGGGATGATAAATGAATGCTATTAGTTGTGACTTGATGCTCTGGTTTAATGTGCACAACCAGCATTTTCTTTGTTTTGATTATTTTTCATGCAACACTTTTAACCTTTTAAGTATATCAGTAATACAACTCAAAACCTCAGTTCACCAGTGACTTCTCTGCCTTTTTAATGTTTTCTCATTTATAATGGACAGCTTCAAGAAATATATAATGGCAGAGGATTCTGAGTATTTCAAAGAGATCAATGTTTCTTTCTGCTTCCCCACTCTCCCTGCACAGCCAGCCAGCCAAGCCCTGTGCTTGCTCTTAATGTGGATGTGCACCATTACTCTCCCCTTTATCTAATAAGCTAGTCTAGCTAGTGGAAATAAGCTATGGGCCTGCATGGGTGCAGCCTTGTGCTGTTTGGTCCTCCCACGCTTGGAAGCAGCCAAACTCACTCCACCACAGACACTGTCGGTGATGATGACAAGACATGATGAAGGTACTGTAACACTCATCTCAGATGCCACTCTTGCTCAGCGCTAGTGTTGCCATAAGCATCTGATTTAATGTGCTGCAGCAGCACGTGCACAACTCATACCTCTGATTGTGTTTTATTTGACTAATAATGTATGGAAGAATACACATGTTGGATATGTGCGACAGTACAAATGGTAATAATATTAATGTCTAACTTTAAGTGTGGCAGGAACTAATTCTTCCAGACTTTAGTGCACTGAAGCAGCCATTTGGCACTGATGTACTTTCTGACAGTAGCCAAGTCAAAGAGGAAGGGTAGAAGGTGGAGTGAGGCAGGAGAAAAATTAATGTTGAGTCAGAATTCAGACACACAAATCTGTTTGGTGGATGGCTCAATCCAATTTGAGCAGCAGGTCTACTACCTGCAACTCTTTTACTGAAGCCTTGTCCTCTATGTATGACCTGTGGTCACTCTTTACAGTTAAATCAATATGGGACAACATTATCTAGACAAAAATGCTCTAAGGTTGTTGGGTGAATGGATTTCACTTCCTTTTTTTCACTCAGACTGAAACGTCTTTACAGAGAATCTGTGACCCCAGGTCCGGCCTTCAGCAAGTTATCAGGATATATTGCAGAATCAGAGTTTAAGAGAAGCGCACCTTCTCTCCTCCTGTAGACTCTTAGTTACATAACCCCTCCAACAGGCCTCTAATCAGTACAGCCTAGCATTTAGGCACTAGAACTTAAATCCTCTTTACTTGCATTCATAATCAGATAAGAGAGAGAACCTCCTAGATTATAGGTGAGATGGGTTTTTACGTCCCCTGCATGATAATTGAAGCAGCAGTATTTATCATCTGGTTGTTCCAGGACACACTTAAACCAAGTCTGTCATCCATTCTGGTCCTTTTCTATCTATAAGTCACCTACATTGTGAGGATTTTAGAAAACTGGTGTGAAAAGAAACAAAAACTTTAAAAGGGTGTTGTGTAATTTAGAGTGGCTTTCACATATGAGTATCTTAGTGTGTGTGCCAGAATTGTATCTGTAAATGAGGTTTTATGTGAGTGAGAACTCCCATAAAAGTAATCAATGAAATTCATGCACAACCAAGGAAACCATGTACTGTAGCTAATGACTGAACCTTTTGCATTACATTCAGATGTCTTTGAGTTCAGACAGTTGAACTAGCTTTTAGAAAATTAGACATACACCATTTATTTCAGAAAAAATCTTTTTTCATTTTAATTGCTCTTGAAACTGGACTCATGTTAGATTATCATATTGCTATTAAAAGGCTGCCTATATGTTTGAGGTATCCTAGGGTCATAAGTTAAATGGGAAGCATTATTACTGTTACAAGCTGCAATGGAGCATTTAAAAGCAGGCAAATGAGATTGTTGAATACAAAGTAAGAGGAAAGTATCAATCCAGATAACCCTGAAAAAATCCTTATTTACATTTTTCAGTTTTTCATCATAAAGCAGCAAATGCAAAATACGCTTTTGCTTTTGCACAAATAACTGAACTGCTGCCATCCTTTACTGTTATTACAAGTAGGATGTAGCACTTCAGCGGTGCTTCTGTCCCTAAGGAGCCCACAGGCCTATCTTAGTTCTTATTGCACTTGATGGTGCATGTAGTGAGTTTATGAAAGGAGACATTATTAAGTGAAATTTATGAGGCACAACTATTCTTAAATATGTTATCCTCACAATTAAAGCACAGAAAAGGGGACATATGCAGAGGGAAGTGTAAACTATAAACAACACAACCAATGCAAGCCAAAGCTAATGAGCAGCCAGATGGTGTGACAAGTCCGACGGCTGCAGTCTCAAAGGTAATTGTACTGTTATCCCAAAAAACAAGCTTTTTACAGCTACAACTAGATCCATGGAACAGTTTTGTAAAGGATTAACCTGTGTTATTGTTTATGACTATTAATAATCACAAAGCTTGATCTGCTTTGTAAGAAAAAGCGTAATTTGTTCTTTGATGAAACAGAGAAATAGCTGTTTCTAACGTACCATAGACTTATTAATAGCTAATACACTTACTGTGTATTATTTGTATAAACAACCAAGCTAATTATTTGCTATACAGATATTATTATAATTCATATTTTACACTGTGACACCAGATTGAAAGGATTGTTTCAAATTTAGATATTTGAGTAAAACAAACACTGAATCCCATTTTCTTAGATTTTTGTTGTTTCCATTTGAGAGGTTAGTTTAAAACCAGTCCTGAATGATAATGGAACAAGCAGGTGAAGGAAGCAAAAGATGATTAAAAACAGTATTTGGTGCGAGGAAAGGTGGCTGAATAGACTTGCAAACCTAGCTAACTAAACACATCACACCACATGTGAAAGCTCACAAGAGGGACTCCAGACAAACAGATTGTTTAAACAGGCTGCAAAACAAGTTGGAGAACAATCAGCAATCTGGCAAAGAGATGAGACACAGGAGCTGCAGGATAATGAAAAACAGTGTCAAGAATAAAGATGATTACCTGAAGCAGGATAAATATGACACAGTGCACAAGGCAGACACTTTATCTGAAAGTATCTATCTAGGAAATAAAACACATCACTTAACATTTTCAGTGCTGAGAAAAAGGGAACGTTTCATTTATTTCTGCTGGGCTGGCTTTAATGAACTTTCAGGCAGGTCCAATGCATTTGCAGGACTTTTGTCTTTTAATTTCAGCTTGGGGTGAGATTTGTTATGCAGCTTGCTTTTATCTGTTGTGCTCACATACTTCTTAGATAAATACAGCCAAGTTCTAAGTGATTCTGCCATCATCAACTCATTTTTTTCAGTTTTTATTGACAGAAAGTGAAATGAGTATAAAATTGTGCAACTAAAAAGTGTCCAGTTTTGACAGCACTACAACCAGCAGTGGATTTGCAGACAGCTGCTCTGCTCGGATAAAATCCTTCCCAAGTACAATTACAACACAGTTTGACAAAAATGATCAATGGTATGAGTTAAAGATAACATCTTTGCAGTGAGTTTAGTTATATTCATGCAGGGAGATCACCCACAGTCCACAGCCTCCGGATACAATGATAACCACATTTGCAAAACTCAAAGGAAAGATGGCCGCTTGTACAGGTGCTGTTACGTCAATTCCATTTCACTGATTAATATTAAATATTAAAACAATTAGCTCTTAATCTATCTTAAAAGCAACAATATAAAGATGCATTTAAGTGCATTCCCAAGTTGAGAATAACCATAAAAACAGCTGGCTGGAGTTGTGACTATGTCCATCCCAGTATGTGATCAGTTAATCTTAATTACACTCAATTTTCACATCCCAGTTGTTGATAGCATTGCTAGCATCCACGATAAGCAACAACAATTCATTTTTCATGTCTTGCCATTACTTTCTGTACACATTCCGTTAGTTGGACATGTTATGTTTACCTGAAAGAAAAAAAGACAAGGCGATTCTAGACAAAAGCTCTGACTGCCATCATAATGAGACATAAATCCCACTGAAGGCTGTGTGTGTGGACCAGCAGCAAGCAACAGCTCTGGCATGTGCTGCCAGCTTGAATGACACCCTGGGTAAAAGGCTAATGTGCTCCTTTCTCCTCCTTGCCCTCCTTGTCTTCTGCCTGTCCCCTTGCTTATTGCCTCTTCTGCTGCCTTTCGGGACATTTGCCCACCCTATGTCCTGTTGTTTCCTCCTCCCAGAAGGCGACAGGAGTAGCGGTAGATGGAGAGAGGACGGGGTCGGAAGAGAGTCATCATTCTAAATGCTATGAACACCAGGTCTCCATTATGGGCTTCAGTAATTCCCCTTCACGCACAAACACACACACACACACACACACACACTCACATAGGCATACTCTCGGCTCTGAACCAGTCTTCCACATCTCTGCGCACACGTACAGTAAAACACATATTATGCCCTCAGTGTGTGCAGTACTCGCTTCCAACAGTACACACCTCTGATAACCATTAAAAACTGCTGAACCAGCTTTCTGTGCAACGGGTGCCATGTTGTTTTCTCCTGAACTTTTTTTTTTTATAACTCCTGCCTCTTTTCGTCTTTCTTCTCATCTTTCCCTCCATTTTCTGCATATTTTCTGCTTTCATTTCCTCCCATCATCACAGAGTTATGCCTCCGTTGGCTGGTACATCTTGAGAGTTTTGACGCAGGGGTTCATTGGTATTCATTGTGGTATGTTTTTTTTTACGTTTGCCTTATTATCAGTCACATGTATGATCGATCACCAGTGGTCGGAAAAGTGCTTCCCAGCCTCTTGGCCACTTCTATGGAGCTGCAGCATGAAGGTGCCCTGAAGATTGTGGATGGAAAACCTTTATGGCTTTTTGGATGTTTTAAATGAATAAACAAGAGATGGAGAAGGAAGTTCATGCCATGCAAAGTTCTGTCAATCAGCTGTAACAAAACTCTCAAAAGGTTTAAGGACAAATAAAAGAAGAAGGTAATATGTAATCAACTTAATAATCCTGGTTTCATTTTCATTAATGTGTTTGCATAGTTTCCATGGTGACCATGATGTGCCATGGTGACTTATTGACACCCAGAGAGCAATTCCTCTCTATACAGGCTGTGTGAGATGCAGAGCAGCTGGTACCTCAGCTCCCACAACCAACCTCATATGCAAATCTGAGGGAAACACGTTTGCACTACATTAAAAACACGCTTCAGGTCACACCGACTAAAAACCTGAGCTACGATTTCATATTTTTAATCGCCTGGAATGAGTTCCCTTTCCCAAGTGAATGTTTTTTGTAATGTTCTATTCCTGTCATTTGTCACAAATGGCTGCTGCTGCAGTAAAACGACAGTATCTCCTCCAGAGCGTTGCTGCGTTTCAGCGAGGCCACGCAGTTAAGTTAGGTGCAGTATCTCATTTGTGGGAAACTTGGAT
Source organism: Pseudomugil tenellus (assembly GCA_037177515.1). Classification (NCBI taxonomy): domain Eukaryota; kingdom Metazoa; phylum Chordata; class Actinopteri; order Atheriniformes; family Pseudomugilidae; genus Pseudomugil; species Pseudomugil tenellus. The sequence continues at coordinate 12,922,700 of JBAMHX010000020.1, forward strand.
GAAAAGAGAAGTAGTTAAATTGGCCTTTTTTGGGGGTCCCAGATCTCTAAACCAATCATGGGTTCTCCAGAGCATCTCCAGCAGAACAGGGGTTTGGATTTGTAGGCTGGAGGAGATTAATTAAAAACCTTTGCTCTACAAAGGAGCCTCTGAGGAGAACTAACAGACAGAGCACATCAGTGAGGTTAAAAACGATTGAAGACTCTTGTTCGGCTCATTGATACAGGAATACACTGTGATTTGGCAGATTCATGATATTAAAATGACCTCCCATCTCCCCTGTGTGCTTCATTTCTCTTTTAGCTTCTCTGCTGGACCGCCTCTCTGTCACACACTGTCTATCCTTCACTCTCACTTTGCTCTGTTGTTTCCTTGTGTCATCGTGTTGCTGGCGTCACTGTGGGCCGAGCTGCCAGCTGTTTGCTGTCTCACTGCACAGGAAGTGACAGAGGAAATAATTATATCTCCTGCTCTTTGTTGTGTAATGTGGGCCTCCTGCGTCTTCTGATGAGCCACAGGAGTTCCTCGTTGCTGAGCTCAGTAGCTTTGCTTCAAATGCTTAAATTCACCTTCATTACTTCTGAAGTTTAGTCAAAGGAAACCAAACCTTCATCCCACAAAGGAATGAATGATATTAACAGAACCAGGCAAGGTGACAACAGGCAAGTATGCTGCGTTGTTGCTTACTGGTGTGACTGTAATCAGATTAGCATCGATGAAGTAAAGGACCTGGCTGGCAGGAGGTCAAGCTGGGACAAAGACAGCAATCAGAGCATTGCAGTGTCAAAAGGCCAAAGGATCATTGTCTGACATACCCAAAAGGTTAATATGCCCTGGCTGCCATCTTGTCAAATGATATAGAGACAAAGCACTGCCTTATTTTAGGTATAGCAGAAGACATCATAGCACAAATTCTCTTTGTTTTGATGCATCACTGGCAGCTCAGGACGGATCTGTCATCTAACACGACAAGATCAGGGAGGATTCTGGTCTTTTGGGTGCTGACATTTGGCTGAAGCTTTGCCAATCGATAGGACGGCTCTTAGTATTGACTGCTGTGCTGAAAGGCCCACCTGTCACATTTTATTTCAAGCAAGGAGCATCAGTGGCCATTCGTATTCACGTGTGCAGCTGCCTCCAGCTCCTCTTTGTTTATTTGCAGTTTCATTCCCTCGGCTGCAGAATGTATTGTGCATTTATGTGGAGAATTGACATTCCTATTAACAATTAATTAATTCTTTTTTTTCCATCTGTCATTCACATTTAGTGACTTACGGTTAAATTCATCCATCTTTGATGACATTCTTTGTGAAATGCAGGGTTTTTTTTTACCTACTTTCCCTGCCCTTCATCCCACAGGTTAGTGTTGTGCAGTTGTTCACCCATGCTCCCATATAATTCCTTTTCTAATGAAATGGTTCAGTGAAAACAAGAAATTAAAGAGCTTTGGTGAAGATTGATTTGATGGTGTCCATTAGGATCTGTAAAACAAAATAATTCTAACTAAGTTCATGCTATGAGACATCAATACAAACTGCTACAGTATGTGTTTTTGTACTAAAAAAGTCATATCACACATATCAGAGGACCATGAGTTATACAGTTATACAGTTTTACATTGTTGATGGTGAGAATTTTACTAGTAAAAGCATGAAATTATGGTTTCAGCAGGATGTTCACAGCTTTTTAATATTTATATGAAGAATTATTCGAAGAAGATAGATTAGGAAGCACTAACATAGCTGATGTATCTATTGCTACGCAGTTAATACGCTGCCAGGGGGGGTGAGGGTGTGGTTGCTTGTGGAAATGCACCAGAGATCAGGGCTTACCTAATCAAACAACAATATACTGACTTGGATCATTAACAAGCAACTGTTTTTTAAAGTAGATTTTTGTTTAAACACCCCAGCTTTCATAAGTATCGTTGCTGACCATATCCATCCCCCTATTATCAGTCTTCCACCTTCTGATCACTACATTTAGTAGGATAATGCTCCATGTTAAGGCTAAAGTGATCTCAAACTGACTTTTTGAACACGACGATGAGCTTACTGTACTCCAAAGGCCTCCACAGTCATTTGATCTCAATCCAGTGGAGTACCTTTGGGATGTGGTGGAAGGGGATATTTGCATTATGAATGTGTAGCCAACAAATCTACAGCAACTGCATGACACTCCCATGTCAATATGGAGAAAAATCTCTAACAATAGTAGCTAATGTGAAATGTTAAGTTTATATTTGCACTCTAGATATGCTCCTTTTTTCTCTACACTCTCACAAAATATCATATGTGGGGCATTAGGGGGGTTCAGTGTGTTTAACACATGAAAAGCTGAGGAATACACCTCTGCTCTTCCAGCTGGAGGACAAGAACACTAAACATAATTTCTCTGTACTACACAAAACAAGGTGATGGCATAGCTACAGAGTACTGGTTCTTGAGGAAGCCAAATACATTTACAGTCCACAACTGTGTGCATTTTAGAGTCACAGAAGGAAAATTGGTCACAGTTGTTGCCATCTGAATCTTGGGAATGTGTAGTTGCATCGCTGGAGATGTACATAACAGAATATGGCATCGGGAACACAGCTATGCTCACATCTATGCTGTTGATTTTACACCGAATTATAAGTTGTGTTTAAGCATGAGTGCCGGCATAAAATTACTGACACGGTTCATATAGTAAGGATTGCATAGCAGCTGAAAGATGCTGAAATGAAACATTACAGGATCTTGTGAAAATGTACATGAAAAAAATGTGAAAATATATTTAAAGGGACAAAAGCTCTTTCAAAATAGAGCCCCAGTCCTAATAAGCTGCTATATTTTTCTTATACGAGATGATTATTCAGACAAGCTGTAGCTTTTACTTCAGGTGACATATAAGTACATTTGCATTATTCATAATGTAGCATTGTGTAAATATACTCTGCACAGATGTTTGCAGGATAGAGGTGACAATATTTTGTGATTAGAGACAGTTTTGATCAACAAAATGATAAATATGTTATAAGAAACAAGATAAAAACCTGTCTCCTTTCTTTCAAAACACTCTATAAGAACAAATGTACATTTGTTGGACTGTTTCAGTTATTTTCAATTGCATTTGCTTTGCGTGGTGCTCCTTTGACAGTCCAAACCCACTGCAAGTCTTAGCTGTGCCTTTGCACCCACACTTACACTACCGGTGATGGCAGCTTTTACTGGCATTGGCCCAAGTAAAGATTTTTGAAGTATACTTGTTTTGCAATAAATCCCTCTTAAGTAGTGTGACAATATCTGAAGGCCACCTAAGACTGAACCATCCTTAGCTTACGCCTCCTGTTCCAATGTAATGAATAAGGTGTCTGAAAGCGAATAATATACTTATGTTGATGGATGACTGTTGATAAAGGCCAAAAGAGCACCTGCGTCTGTCACATGTTCAGTGTTGTTGTTCCTGCCTTTTTTAAGTGATTGTTCCTTCCTGCTTGTTCTGTTTAGAGATACTTTAATTCCTCCTTGAAACTACTGGTTCTAAAATGTTAAACCGAAGAAATCATTAAGCATTAAAATAAAAAATGTCTACAAGGCAACTGGTCTCACCTCATTACATCATACAGAGTATAAACAATAACCTGTTTCACGCTTTGTATAAAAGCTGAAAATCTCGTTTATGCCATGCTTTTTTCAAAGAGATTAGGAGGTCTTATTTAACCATATAGCGGCATCATGACTGCCTAATGCGGATTATAATGTGAAGCATTAAATCAAGTGAAGCAGTTATTCATCCATCCTAGATGCAGGAGTCGTCTTTTTTATTATTACTTCAATATGTATTTATTACTTTTCTTCACATTTAGTAGCAGATGAAACCCTGGCCTTTAATTCAATTTTCAGTGGGGATAATATGGAATTTATCAAGTGGTGCACTTCCAGGGTGACCTTTAAGCCAGCAGAGTATATTTATAGTAGAAGACGGCTTTTGAATATACCTGACAAATAAAAAGGTAATATGTCAGTTTGATTCAAACCGGTTACATCTGCTGTAATCACCACAACATGGACACTGACAGATTGTTTACAAAGCCTTTTTAGATCACTTATGTTGTTGATTTTGGGTTTGTTTTTTTTATAAGAAGTTCACATCTTCAATTTTCTCTCTCATCTGAGGGTGCAATCAGAATTAGGGGTTTATGCGGCTGATCAGTCTCCTCAGCAGTAGAGGAATGTGTCTGGTGAGAAGGCATGTGCTCCGGCAGTGGAAAAATGTGTCACAAGAATGCTATTTATGGTTAATAGTTTAAAAGTTTAATAAATATTCATTTCTGAATGTTTATCATTTCAATGAGTCTGAGAGGGGGACCGGCTCAGTCACTGCACCGTAGTTTGTCTTACTGAATGCAAAAAAACAAAAAAAAATGTTTCTAATTGAGAGCCAAAGTCTGACTTCTTGAAAGGATTAACTGTGGCGTAGCGAGGTATAAATCTAACCTCCTTTCTTTCGGACAAGCAGACACACCCCCATCCAACCTGATGTGCTGCTACCATAATCCCCTCTGACAAACCAGAAAGTCTGAGCCCTGTTACGTAGCGTCAACCTGCCTGTCATCTCACCAATCACAGACTCATGACGGCGCAGAGTCAATTAGAAACACTGACATATATCTTATTAAAGATAAACAAGGCCGAAAGCAGGCTCATTAAAATACTTGTCTGTTTGGCATTTATGATAGAGGTCAAAGGAAAGGCTTATGGGGGTGGAGGAGATGGATTGCTGAGGCTCAAATTCTAATCTGGAGCCACAGGCTTCCCTGTCTCCATCCTCAGCAAAAATCACATAATAGGGAAAGAATAGTTAGATTTAGCAGTTTAAATCTAAAAATGTGCTTTAGCAATACTATGATCCATCAGTCCATTTGCTATGCTTGATTATTAAAATGCAGGGTCACGGGTGGATAGAGCCTGTTGCAGCAAGAGGTAGGGTGCACCTTGCACAGGTTTTCAGTAATATGGAAATGTTACTGGTATTTAAATAACCTTGCAGAATTTTTACTGGACTCTGTAATTTACCTCCCATCTCCAGCACTTTGTACTCTGTCGTTGTTGCTAATGGAAATTTAAGTAGCATTGGATCCATGCTGATTAGCTATTTCACCGCTCTTAATTCATGTCACAGATATGCACATTACCTGCTGAGGGTTTATCCATATTACATTTAATCCCAAACACTCTTGTGGCATTTATAAATGCCAGCATTACCAACATAATGTAAGTGAAGGTGCTGAAAGCGCTGGATCAGGGTTCTGCAACTGCAAGACAGAAATGTAACAATAAATAAGAGGCATAAATGCAAACTTATGACATAGCTACTTATTAGCATCACACCTCAGCACCTTTGCTTACTTTATGGTAACCAAGCATGATTTTCTTTTTCTGTTTTCATCCACAAAGCAAGCTTATTTTGGCCGTGTTGACAGTATTCTTACCTTAAAGACTCTGCCTCTATTATCGTTAGTGAGCTTTCTGTTTAAGCTTTATGTGTCTGTACAAAAAAAACAATAAAGTGATTGACAGAACTAAATCTTAACAAAGATAGTTAAGAACTATTTTTTAATTATTTGCCTTTCCAAAGTATAATAAATAGCTAAATCAGTGTAAATCAGTATAAAGTTAAAACTGCTTTATTGTTGTGTAATTTGTCAACATTTTCCAGACTAATTCATGCTTATTTGAATGTATCTCTTTGTGTAATGAATGTCTTTGCATGTGTGCTCACCTCTGTCTGTTTATATGTGATGTAATGCATGTCTTCTGTGACACACTTTATATAGTAGCCTTCTTAGCTGCAGCAATAGAGTCCTGCATTGAAAGACACATCGTCTACATGCACATTACATTAGTGCACACTTAGTACACACTGAATGTGTATGTGCATTGTGGGTGTGTGGGTATGATTGTGTGGGACTGCAGATGCAGCACACTGCAGCCAGCCATGTAGAACACTGCATGGACAGCATCAATGGGAAAGCTTTTCCAGTGCTCATCAGAACACGTGAAGCTCCATTCACAGAGCACATTAGATACCGTCACAGTGGTACACGTCAAATAAATTCCCCTTCGTTCTTCAGTTCTAGATGAAAATTAGCTCATGGGGAGAGCTAGTGTTTTGCTGAGACACATTGTTTCTCTGAACTCAAATAGTATGATAATGAAATCTCCAATCTTATCAACCATGGATATCTACTCGGTGCTCTGACAAGGTGCTCATTCATATCCCACGGCTCCACTGGAGCTCTATTCAAAGCAGGGCTTAGTAAAGAGAATGTACTTGATATGAAATATTGATAGACAGGACATTTACTTGAATTGCAATATAGTGTTTGCATATAGAGAAGAAGAGCATCAACTTGAGGGGACAAAAAGAAAGAGCCAGATAATGTGGAAATGCATCAGCCAGAAAGGGAAACACGAGCTATGCAGCAAGACAAGGAAGCAGACTGCAGCAGGTGGAAGAATAAAAACCTTTCATTTCATAGTCGCAACCAAAAGTTGTGACCAGAGCAGGAAGCTGTTCCACAATGGACTACTTGAGTTTGTAATGAAGCCACATGTATAACTAAACATGGAAAAAATGCAATATTACAAGCTTAAATGCAATCAATAGTTCCTAAGTAATTTCCTAACTCGATTAATTTCTTGCATGCTTCATCTGGAATATCACCAATGTGACTGTCAAACAGAATAATGTGGCTTTTGGTAGCAATACTAGTGACACCCCCACCCTCATGACTGCAAATTGAGGTAAATGTTTAATGACTGACTGTGTTAGGCCTGTGCCTCGAAGCATACCACTCTGCAAAGCACATGTTCTGCTCTTTTCAACTGAGAGCCTTTGGCTTCCCCGCACTCTGATTTGATGCACATGATTTTCTCATCTTATGGGTCGTGATATGAATGTCCTTTTTTACTTTCGCAACTTTTGCAAAAAATGTAATATTTCATCCTTAATTTGGATATTCAGAATTTTAGCTATCAGCTTATAGCAACAAGAAATAAAACACTATTACCACTATTTTGGTCAATATTAAAATCACATTTCTAAGTTTGCTGTTGCAAGCAGTGAAGAAATTCTAAGTTTTACTAATGGCTGCACATAGTTTATTTGGACATTAAAATAACACAAAATCTTATCATTTAGTTAAAGTTATATCTAAAAAGGCACTGCATAAAGTACATTTTTACTTTACACTTAGAGCTGGAATTATTTTGTTGCTATTTTCTCAAATGAATATAAAGAGTAATAACAACAACTAGATTAGCCTTGAACATTGCCAGCGTTGGTTATACAACTGAGTCAAACTTGTTGGATAGAAAACAACATAACTTTGTAAATATTTTTAAAAAATGGTATATACATGTGTATTATTTAATACTGTGTCATATTTTAAGATAAATGGCAGAACTTTGAGTCATATTTAATCATTTGCAGGATATATTTGTTATGTTATTTGTTATATGTTCTTTGCGTTAGAGTTGACAACTTCCCAATGCAACAGACAGAGTAAAGATCTTATTAATATCACCTAAAAGGACTGGGTTTTTGTAGATAGCTTGTTTGGGGGGCCACATTCTGACTCAAAATATTAGCTCAGTCCAAAAGAAATGGGTGAATAAAAGCCTGCAGTAAATGAAAAAAGTAAGGCAACCAGCTGCAAAGCTTGACTGAGGGGTTCTCGTGTTTGGTGAACCTAAATTAAGAAGGAAACTCAAAATTGAATCTTAAATTGAAAACAGTTGGGAAGGTTATTAGGATCTGTCCGTGTTTTTTTTTTCTGAAAAAACTCTTGTTGTTTCATAAAATTGATAAAACACTGTTGCATTTACTAAAAGATCCTCTGCAGCTGGTTTTCTTACGTTCTGTCTATGACGCCATGATTCTCCTTTCAGGGACAATGTGTAGATGCAATTAAGATGCTAAACAATGCATAGTAATAAAAATAAATGTCCTTTTAAGTTTTGAGTAAATAAATTCATTCTTTGGTTTGTTCTTTGTTTTGTTTTTAATAAAAGAGACAAATGCTCCAAATTAGATGAAGTTGTTGCTGGTACAAAATATGAATACTTTTATGAATAGATGGATGAAATTAAGCCGAGCATTTAATCCCACATAATATATTTTAGCTTATCTGCTTTTAATTATTGTTTAAATTAACTTCTTAAATATTATTTTTCCATTCTACCACTCTGCCTGTCTTCCTTCTTTGGATCTAATTCCTTTTATGGGGTCTTCTTGCTTCCATCTACAAACCCACCCACTAAGTCTTGCTCCTTTATCCAGCAGTGTAATCTGCCCTGCATTATATGTCACCTTTGTGAGGATACTATACTATGCATCTATCGTCCAAAATTCTGCATTTAGGTTTTTTTTTTTAAATGCAGCTCTGTTTGCATGTAGATCTTTCCTTTTGAGCAAATTCTGACTGACAACCTGACAGGCAAGAGTGCAAGTCATCACGCCACCTAATCACCGTGTAAAACAACTTAGCAAGTGAGCTCTGCATGTGACGGTATTAATCTGGCATTAATATAGAGAGGGCTATTTTAAAGTCCAGTTTCCACAGTGACAAGCCATATTTAGCACAGCTACAGAAGTAAATTAATATAAATTCTTCATATATAACTTAATCCTATCTTTGCATAGTTATGATAGCCATGAGCAGGGGGGATTGCGAGGAAAGAGTTGCAGGTTAGATAGGTGTGTATTGTAAAAAGCTCGCTGAACTGAGCAATATGACAACGCTGCATGCCTTCGTGGACGCAGGAAGGTATTGCAGAGGGACTGACCACATTTGACTTTGAAAGTGATAGCAAAGCTTCTGCTTGAGATGTTTAAAAGAAAGCGTGTTCAGAGAGATTGTGAAAATTGTCTGAGGTTAATGCTGAAGCGGCTTCAAAGGAGGCAGCGGGAGTGCTCGACTCATAGAGTGGGATGTTTAAACACAACACACTCCCACACAACCGTTTCCAACTAACTGGACAACCAAGTGAGAGGGATGTTTACTTTGTTTCAAAATAGACTTTCAGACTATGGGGGATATGTGTATGAGTTTCCCTCCCTGTATGAGGGTCGTATACACATTTTTCTTTGCACAATCTCTACCGATATGCACTTAATAAAGGCTTTTTGCTGCCTTTTTCATTTGACCTCAATGCAATTATATTTGTATCAACACAATGAGCCTCATCATTGGCAGGTGGAGTGTATTTATTGGAGTGGAGGAAACGTGACATGAAGGAATATGAGACAAGCTTGTGAACTGTAGCAAAGAAAACAAAATGTAAATCCAGGGACAGGAGCAGCAGGGAGTGAAAAAGAGAGATGGGAGAAAGAAAACAAATGCTGGGATGGAGAGTGGGGGGCACTAATGTGTCCTTCATGGGGCAAGGCTGGACTAAAATGGCTCAGCATGGAACTAAATTGACTACATTACAAGAGCACCGCACTGGAAAGCATCGGTGACATCCCCGTCCCATCCCAACACATCCACTTAACCCTCTCAGAGGGAACGGTGGGAGAAGCATCTGCAGGATATGCAGCCGCTGTGGTTTAGGTGTGTTTATTGCTGCTTTGCATGTTGTACACGTGACACGGGGATGGAACATGTAATATGATGTGCTATATGCTTGTAACCCAACAAACACAATGAATGAGCAATTCTAAGGAGTGCACCTACATGACATTCTCAGTCCTCTGCATAATGGGGTAGTTTCACATGCAGTTAACTGTGCAGATTTATTAAATGCTGTAAAAGCAGAGAAGAAGAAGCATGATGATTATCTTCAAATATGATCAGTGTTTAGACTCTGAAAGTATTTCAATCATTTGATTTAATGTAATCATTTATTTTATTTTATAACATAAATAATTATATTAAATGATATTAATAAATAAAAATAGATAAATGTAATATATTATATATTATAAATAAAATTATTTTAGAACTTTTTTGACTTATTTTTATTATTTATTTCAGTGTAGCGTATCCTACTTTAAGTGTATGAATACTCATTTATACACCCTTTTTTTTAACTTTTTCAAAATTAATCCAGAAAATAAAGCACAATGCAAAATATTTTGCAATATCTGAGCAGTAGTTCTGTTTTTTTTTTTTTTTGTTGTTTTTTGTTGAAATTATACAAATTCAGTTAAAATATTACATCCAAACTGATTCCCCTTTTAACACATATCTAAGGCCACCCAATCACAAATTGGCTCTTTGGAGCACATCAGAAAGAATGATTGCAATGTTTGATCCCTAAAATGAGTTTTAAAAAGTTTTACCAAATGACTCTTTGAATCCACGCTGGTCTTGGTGTCACCTTTCCGCCTTACCAACGCAAGTGGTGAGCTCGTAACACTGCATGTGCTTCACAGAAAACATGTGCCACTTCTGTTTAACACCGGATCATCAACACCTGCACTAAAAGCAGAATAACCAGATGCCAAATGCAGTTAAAATTCAGTCTTAAATCCTACCTGCCTGCCTGGATCAGTGGCAACACATTGGAATCCGTATCCACACTGTTGGCTGTATCAGATTGCACAAGCACACGCTTAAAAGAAGGTCATGCTATCACAAGCATGAGAAAAACATGGCATTGTGTCATGTTACTTTGCGTATAATTCAAGTATGTGTTCACTGACTGTTGACAGCCTCATGATTAGATTGGATGCTCAAGTTTATCTTATTTCCTTCTTCTTTGTAATCTGAATCGGCACAAATTATAAGAAACATTTAACTTTGCTGGTTTTACTTTTTTCCACTTATTTCTGCTACTTGATGCTTCACAGTGTGATCCAACTGTTGAGTCATACCACTGGGGGCTTCCTCTGAGTTCAGTCCCCTCTGTGTTATTTATAGAGTCAGAAAAGACAAGGAGAACAATGTAACCAAGACAACAGCAAATACTTTCACACTTCTCATTGGATTCGGCTGAATGTAAAAAAGAAAGCATGTAATTATGTCTTTTACTGTGATACAGCAGTGTGATTACAGAGAGAAAACATGGATAAGCTGGTGAACAAGTCCAAACAGAAACGTGTGGAACGCAGCGTGCAGTGCATGGTGTAAACAGCATTGTGTGGCTTTTGCAATACTCATTGTGCGTTTAGTTTGGGCTATCTAAAGCATGGCTGGGCTTATCCTCCACTCCTCACTGGCCAAAACGGTCACCCTTCAGTTGTTTGTTGGCTTTGTATTAGGGATGAGCAAAAGTCAGGTAATGAACAAGAATAAGGACAGAAAAATATGGTATGCACGATCAAGCGACTGATTAGAGGAGGTTAGTGGAGTAATTACGCAGCTGTGTGCAGTAGTTAATTAAACTGAGCACTTGGCAGATCCAGAATGTTCGACACAGAGAACAAAATGGAGGCACTGCATCATAGCCCTGATCCGGCGGCAGTTGTGCTGTTGCAAACTTTCTGGCCATTGGCCCAGGCCCCGGTTTGCGTTCACGGCCTGTCCTCTACTTCTTCAATCAATCCTCAGCCCATCTTGATTTCACCTGGATCGATTCCCATCTAGTCTTTTCAGAATTTCCCATGAAAAGTATCTTAAAGGGAAACAAAGGAGGGAGACCCTCTCATGGTTAATGCAACAGAACTTCATTGTCTTCTTGTTTCATCTCTCTAGTCCGTTTCATTATTGATGTCTTTGTTCGGGGGGAATTGAATGGCCACGGATTTCTGCTATCGCATGCTTCATCCATGATTGACAGTCATAGATCATAGATGCCTTTAAAAGAAGTACACGTCCTGTGCATCATGTACTTATTAATGTGAATCATTCCCTAAATTGGTTAGCCCTTCATATCAGTTGATGCCACTAAATCAATGTTCATCATGTTTGTCTCTGTAATCTTTTCACTTTGAGAGCAGCAACGGTAGAACATTGCAGTGCAGGTTTGGTCATCAGTGAAATGCAGAGGCATTTTAGTTTTTACAATTCACTTAACCCCCTTTATCTTCACTGATTTGATCTGGTGCCCAACCCCACAGCTGCATCCCCCTTCCTTTACTCTCATTAGGTGGGTAATTATCCAACAGAGCCCCAAGACACAGAACTGGAGCACAACATTTGGTAGAGTGTACTGTTATCATACCTGTATTAATTGGATACATCCTGATTTAACCTTTGTTAACCACTTTAATGCTCTTCAAGTGAGTCACCCTAAAGGGACTCTTCATACTGCCTTCTGTGTCTCCTCTATCAATGCCAGTAGATCTCCTCATTTGCTAATAACACAGTGTCCTACCTCCTGCAGTGATTCCTGTGTCGCTCCCCCATCATTTCAGGGCAGTGCTCCATCACCACAATTAAAGCTTTATGTTTAAGGTCCCCTGCTCTCTAGGAGGTGAAATGAAAGACATTGCGCGGTCTCATGGGAAAGCAGGCATAGAGGGACAAATCGACAGACTGGTTGGTATCAAAAGAGTATAAGGGGATTATCTGTCCTTGCATTTATGCTAATAAAGAAGTTTTATACTTCACAGCATATGGCAAAGAGGGGAGGAGGTTATATTTCATCAATGAGGAAAAGACTGCAGAATGATGGGGAATAATAAAAGAGAGGAAATCTGTAATACAGAAAATGACATCAGTGTTATCAGGAGAAAAAGTAGCATTGAAAGATAAAGGAAAGGAATTAAACTTTTCGATGCAAGGTTAGGTTGCCTCTAAAGATAGATCCACCCTCATTGTAATATCCCTGAACATGGAATGTCAGGGATATTATGGTTTGACCCCAAGCGCTGCTGCGGGAAATCCTTTGTGTGAGCGCGATAACGCGAACAGTTTTTACAATTGAATGTTGATACCCTATATACCCGTTTAGGCCCCATTAGGGGACAATCTGTTTTGAATTTCAACATTTGGAATTCATGGTTTCCCCACCAGGTGGCGCTTTATTCATGTAAAATCTGATCTGATTTTTTAACATGTACGGTTTTATATTATTGTAATGTGTCTATTCGAGGATTGGAGAATAGGAGGATTGGGGGCTTGCGGGGATATACCCGTCGGTTCCGACAGCATAGACCTTGTTTATATCTACTTTTACTTTTTTAGATCTGAAATGGAACAACTCGGCCCTTTCAGTTTATCTAAATAGATTCAATATTACTCTACATTACAGGCAGCCATTTAAGACTAATTGACTCTTCATCTTTATTTCTCTTTTGTGTGCATTTAATGCCAGATATGATATTGCCTGATTTGTAAGGTAATATCCCATTGACCAGTAGGGAGCTGCAGTGATTTGCCTCTACTGTTCAGCTGCTATATTCGGCATTTTTGTGAGAGAAGAAAAAGCAACAGTGAGACATTACATGAAAAGAATCAGACCAAAGTCTGCACTAAAATCTGAGGTATTTGGACTTTAAATAGTTAAATGTTGAGAAAGGTTAAATATAAAATCACACACGTTGTTCCCAACATTATGGTTTGCCTTTTGGACAGCTAGTCATAGATTAAGGAATAAGTACAAAAAGGTCTATCCAGTTGGGGGATAAGGGTATTTTTTGGGACTGTCCTTGTGGGCGCTCTGCTCAAGCTTTATTTTTGTACATTGACAGCAGGACTGACTTCACTGTGCTCTACCTGTCCTACGAATGTGGCAGACTCCCCCTCATCCTTCTGTGGTCCCGCCCACACAACAGCAAGCCAACATGGCTGTTGGCAGAGTTAGCCTTTCCGCATCATGAAAGACTACACGCACACACAAGAGGCAGGGGAAGAAAGCAGCGTGAGACGTAAAACATGCAAAGCATAACCTGTAAGATTAACAAAGGAGAAATATCAAATAAAATAAGGGGAAGAAAAGTGGTTGTGCAAGGACAAGAAAGAAGGAAAATAGAGGAAGATATGATGAATACAGTAGAGACAGCTGAGTCACTTGGCTTCTGTCTAAATAATCAGATATTGTTATTCATGTGGAGCAAGCTGCTCCACACTGCCATGGGCCATGTGCAAAAGCTGAATGACTGTAAAGAAGGCGAATGACAAACTAATGGACTTCTGTGGGAGTGCGAGGAAGCACTCACAGGCAAGCTATGTGGATGTACTCATTGTTTACTTGGTGACATTTACAACATCATTGTGGTTCTTTTTTGGATTGTTTTTCATTTTTGTGAGAGTAGCATGAGAGATTTTAAAAAAAACGTGAGCTCTGCTTTGCTTTTATCCACCTCGTCTCAGTAATGTTGGATGTCTGAGAAGCAATCAGGCGAAGATGCTTCTCTTCTTTTGCATTTAGTCCATAAAGAAGCATAACTTTACATTGCATAGCTACAAAAAAGATTCACTTTGCAGATATGTACACCCACACGTCCATGTTGCAACATGCGAACGCTCCCACAATATCCTCCACAGAGAATTATTGGGATATTAATAAACAGATCATGTAATACTGGATGCTTAAATACGCTTTTGGTTTTCTTCATATGCTCATAAACTGAAGCAAAAACAAACACACACCTAACATTTAAAACCTCATATTATCCTGACATTTCAAATCTAGACCCCCCCTCAAAAAAGGTCAAAACCTAGAGCTGTGAACTGATGTGTCTGGCAACAGTAATATCTCCTACTTTCTCATCCACTGCAAAGCTCAATCTGTAAAATGCCGCTCTCTCCCAACCTCTCTCTGTGGAGTTTTATAAACTCAGAACACATTTATTGCTTCATCCTAATGATTTAAGTCAGCAGACGATGGTATTGTATCTTCTTCAAGACTCAGTGTGCTGCAAACCATCAATTATAAACAAATGTTGGGGGTATAATATGGCACTGAGCAGCTGGATTACACACAGAGTGGGGAGTTTAGTTTTTCTCTTGTTTGTCTCCCCAGAAATAATTGCTTCAATACATAAAGGTAAAGGGGGGATGCCGATTATTTATTTTGTTAGCTTACACGACTGCATCTACTGTGTTAAACAGAAGCAAATTTACATACTAATCATTGTTGGGTGAGTTTGCTGAAAAATTAGATTAACCTGGTGAGACGGAAAGATGTCGAGAACACAAAATATGTAAATAAAAGAGCTGAAAAATGAGTGGGCGGTCTGACATTACCGTGATGATTTATTTTGTTGTTTTGTGTTAATCTAGGATGGGAACAAGCTAGCACTACTAAACTATTCTTTTACGCTGAAACAACCAATTCTAAACAACATGAGATTGTGTGTGAAATTGATATGGGTCAAGTGCTCTGAAAGTGTGAAAAGTACATTTGAATGTGTATTTTTTTATTTTTATCATGGAAGTTGAAGAATATTCAGATTTGATCCTTTTCTAGTTTCTATCTTCATCACATATTTAAGCATTTCCTGTCTCTATACCTTACAGAAATGTACAGATGAGACCAAGATAAGCCTCTTTTATTCTCATCAATGTTAAAAATATCAATAAATGGCAGAATTTCAGGAATATCACTAACTGGCGAATAACAATTTCCAAGTAGTCCGATATTCTGTTTGTTTTGCCTGTAAAGGGGCAGATCATGATGTGACGATGGAGGGAACCAGAGCCAAAGGGAAGGTTAACAGGTTTTATTTAGGATACAAGGAGTGATGAACAAGACCTGTAGGAAAGGTGGAGGAGTCCAGGACGGGTGCAGGAACGCGG
>JBAMHX010000020.1:12946317-12959498 GCA_037177515.1 Pseudomugil tenellus
GCCAACACAGCAGCGATCTCTCAGTCACGTCTTTTACATGTGTTGACTGAATTCCTAAATGCAATGTCGCACCGGATCACGACATTTATTAGGTTTCCAAGCTCTCGAGATTCTTTGAATAAGACAAAACAAGGTTTTTTTGAGGTGGCTGAATTCCCTGCTGTTATAGGAGCAACTGACTGCACTCATGTGCAGCTTGTGCCTCCCACAAACTCTGAGCATATATACAGAATCCGAAAACACACATTCGTTGAATGTGTAGTGCGTTCCTTTGAGCTGCTGTAAGATTTATTTGCTGTGGCTCTTTGGATATTTTATTGGTTTCTTCCACCAACACATCTAATTCCATCGGATCAAACTTGTATTTTTGCTTGCGGTTTTGTAAAGTTGTCATCATGAAAACCATGACACGCTAAATCCTCATTTAAATAGGCGTGTCTCCAACACTTTGCACCCACTAACATTTGTGTGAGCAATCTTAGTAGATCAAGTACTAATCACAGCCCCGCCTCACACGCTAAATTCTAGATGCCACACGCTAATTAGTACACGCAAAATGAGACCTTAGTAAATTCGGCCCATTGTGACAAAAATGCAATGGCCTCTGAGTTGTGATGTACCAAAACTTTGATGAGTTTTGCCCTTGTTCTAACTGTTGAATGGTGATAAGATGTAATCAGAGTTAAAAGTGTGGAACAGCCTCTGTGAGCAACCTCGTGTCTCTGTAGAGGCCCACATAGCATGCACTCCAGCAGAGCAAATGTTCTCCAGTTGAAAACCACCTCTCACTGAGCAGACTCACTTCCTATTAGTGCACACTAATGGAATAAAATAATTCTATCACAGAGCTATAGTCTAAATGTTGCTAGACACTGTATGAAATTCTGTCCAGAGCGATTCCCACTGTCTGTTAAAGATGGACATGGCCTCTGGACATGAGATGAAGCCAACGAGGAAGTGGCTGAAAGTGAAAAAAACCACTGACCACACAATGCTCTTTATCTGGTGATTAGTGATGCATAAGAATGCATTTACCCACAACAGGGCTTTGAAATTTTTCCACTGGTGCTTCTAGCTGAAACTAAGAGTCAGCACAAAGTTTAAAAGCACTGTTTAAATCAACTTCACTGAAACAGTTTAAAATATATTCCATCCTAATTGTATTTCAGAAGGGGATTAGTAATGAATATGTCATTCATTCTAAATAAAAAAGACCTGACACACTGTGGTATTATGGGAAAATATATTATGAAAATGTACTTTTTTTCAAAGTTATTAAGTAGCAAAAAGTTATTCTTTGACATTGTTAACTTACCAGCAGCGTTGCGTTGTGTAATGCATGACTTAGATTCTGGTACTTTTATGACCCGTAACGAAGGCTAATTCAGCATCTGTTTCTTCTCTGAGCGCTACTCTGTCAGTAAAAGTCTCTCCAATGTTGACTCTTGTCTTCTCTCTGTCTTTTGGTTCCTTGTTTTCTGGGGTTCTAGACAAGGTGTTGATCTACAGTAGCTGTGTGACTTAGCTATAACATAAAGCAAAGCGCAGCTATCACATGATGATTGGTCCCAGGAATGTGAATGATAAATGTCAGTGTGTCGTCAAAAAGAGTTAGAATTATAGTTTTAAGGTCAGAACAGTATGAAGATTTTTAATGACATAAACATAGAGCGCTCTGTGAACGAAGCTTGTTAGCTGCTGTGAAGCATTTTCTGAGTGGGCCAGTGCTGCTGACCCTTTGCTTGCTGTATGGATGAATGTTTGCTCTGTGCTTGGTGCAACACATTGTTCTAGGTACCTGGGTCAGCATGCAGACACACTCGTTGCATCGCTTATATAAGTGCTGGTTTTGGAGAATAAATTTTTGATTGGGGCCCTTAATGCAGAGTAAGCGTTCAGATGAGGAGGCGGTCAGTAGGCGGAGAGCGGTGAGCTGCATCTCTGTCCAGGGCCTGGCCGTGTGCCAACCAAAGGAAAGCTTTTACTGTACCCACTCTTTTCCTCTTCTAACTACTCTCCAATGTTCTTTACACCTCTCTCACTTTTTTCCTCTCTTTCCTCTCCCCTCCTCAATATTCTGCAGTTAGCTCTTGCTCCTTTTTGCATTTTGTTTCCTCTTTATTGCTGACTTGCATATTTTTTTCTTTTTTGTTAGTTTTTGCTTATTTCAAAACTCTTATGTGCAGCTGACAAAAAGCAAGATGATATATCTGTGTTTTGCAAAAGTCATGGACTTTTTGTGAAGTGTGTTAAGGAGGATATGAGCACATGGCTTGCCAAGAGCTCATGTTTATGTATATAACTACATGTGCCTCATATCTCAGGAAAGACGTGGGGGTGTTGAGTCACATGTATGAATAGCAAGGGTTTATGCATGTTATTTAAGGTTGTCTGTGAGTTGATTGTAATATGTAAATGTGATGGGTTATTTAAACATCCATATGAACCTCTACAACTGATGAGGTGCAGTAACATCAGAAATCGATTACTGCTAAGCTAATCGTAATAAAGATAATTGAAACCATAAGCAGGGCATCCCTATAGGTCAGAGCATTCTCTGTTAAAAAAGAGAAGAAAAAAACACAAAAGATGTGATGAAGCTTTCTTCTGTAGTATTACCTTTTTACGCTGCCAAAATCCTGCCTAAAACAAAGTTGAGCTGTGGAGAAACGGAAAATCAGCCTCAGGGTCACATCCAGTTGTAAAATAATACATACTTTCTTTCCTGCTTCTGGAATATGGTATAGTAAAAATCCTATGATACATGTAATTCATGCTTTAGTGAAATTTACAGTCATTACCAAAAAGCAAAAGATGCATTACCCTTTTGGTTTATTGCTAGATTGTCTGTTTGCAGCTTATATCAGTAGTGTTGCTAGGTGATCTATATTACAATAAAAATGGATGCTCTATTTAAAAATAGGTGGCTCAGCTACTTATGAGTTTTAGTTCTCATTTGGCAAACTCTTATAAAGAGGTGAATTCGTTTCAAATGCAATAAAATGCATGCTAATTAATTTAGTCTTATCATTCCCATCAGCCAGTTAAATGAAAATCTGAGAAACCATTACAGATGTGGATACATTTTCACTCCACTGTTAACCCGACAGTAAATGAGACAGTAAATTACTGTTATAGAATTAGTGATGCCCTGCTGTAAACATTTTTAACCACTGGTCTAATTATTTAAAGATGAACATCAAAATTTGTAAATCTATTTTATTCTTATTGTAAAAATACCCCCCCCCCCCTCCCCACAAAGAACCACATATAACTGTTATTTATTTGTGTGGTTGTTTGTTTATTTTAGCATCTATTTTACTAGTTAATATCCATCATTATTCGGTTTTACGGCCCCAGATGTGGTCTGTATAGCTACAGCTGGTATACTCAAACAGCCATTCTGGGACGACTTTAACCTATTTCACCTTTTGACTTCCACATTCACTTCCATCCCTGGATCGGACACTTGGATGACTGCAGTGCTTTGCAATTTCTCCCCTTCTTTTCTGCCAGCTTCACACTCTGTTTGCTGGGTTGTTTTTTTTTTAGAGGTCACAGTCTTTGAAGAAGAGTTGCATCTGTACTCTGGCACTTTTTCAGCTCTCCTCTCTCTTTTCTTCCTCATGGGGAAGGTCATGGAGGGAGGTGGTTTGGCTCACCAGCCTAATCCCTCCCTAATTGTTGCTCCCAGGTGGGTTAGTGATAGGGAAGAAGCAAGGAGAGAGGAGTTAGGAGTGGGGATGCAAGGGTGTGTTCCCTCACAAAGATGCAAGCTAATTGTAGCAACTTGGACACATGAGGAGAACCAGGTGAATCATGTTCCTGTTCAGTCCAGACAGTCAAATGAAGGGCGGGGGTGTAAAATTTATTGTTAACAAGAAGGGATAGCTAAAACAATAGTTAGAACATAGAATAGAACATGCATGGACAAGGAAGATGGGGGGGGGAGAGTGAAGGACAAAGAAATGGACAGATTGTAGAAGATCATCACTATCAGTGCTTCCAGGGATTAATGGTTTTCGTAACATTCATTTTGAATTGTTAAGCATCGCAACAGTGTTTCTTCTTTTATTATTTTCTTTTTTTTCCTGTTTTGTTTTTAAGATCAGACTTTGAGATAATGATGAGAAATTCCACAAGACGAGACTTCTTGGATGGATTTTTCTCAGAAACCAGATTAGTTAAACGCAGCTCAGAAGGACGTTGGTGTGTTATTTTCGCAGCATTACGAGATATTCTATTTGAATAATCTTTTTGACATTTGGCTGGATTTGTGTTGTGAGGTCCCAGTGGGTAAAATGTGCTGCACTTGCGCCGTGGCATTTAGCAGCTGCCGTGGTCATGTACCGTATTTACCAAGTGCAGGCCACGTTGGCTCCTTGACAGCTGTGTGTGCATGTTTTAGACCGGAGCTGAGCTTGTGTGTGATCACGTATCCTTTTATGTTTTAAGGTTGAGAAGCAAATAATATGAGATTTTTAAATTTAGTACTTTTTTATGTGTGTGTGTGTGATCACAACTGAAGCCTCTTTTTCCTTTTAACTGGCCCTCATTCCACATATTAACGAGAATATTTACCCAAAAATAAGGTTTAAATGACTTTCTGATATCCTAATTAGGACTGATTTATTATCTGCACCATTATTAATTTTGTTGGGAAAGGATAATTATGCAAATTAGAAGGACTTCATCGCATTCAAGTGACTTGCATGCATGAGGGCAGATTCATTAACTTTAAATGCAAAGGTTTCTTGTGAATGATTTTTTTCCCCAGCCCATGTTCTGAAATCGAGTTATTCTTAGCTTTTGGTAGCTCCAGGCAACTGTTGCCATGCTTACATATCCATAGATACGCTTGGTGGCACAGCATTTTTGAAGAGGGTGAAAAGAAGGTGATTGGGGTAATGAACTCGAGGGACCATTGATTTCTGAAGAGTGGAAGTTAAAGCGGTTTGTTTAAACAGAAAAGAAAGGAACCATGAAATGTCCATTGTTTAACAGCCGTGCTTGTGTTGTCCGATAGTCGCTGCAAAAACATTAAATAAAAACTGTAACATATGAGACATGGTGAAATTTATTGGAGTGGTATGAATTATAGGTGTTTACCTGTGGCTCTTCTTTAAGCATGTGTGCGCACGCTCGCTGCGGAAGTGCGCATGCTGTTCCTCTTGGCCTTGTTTGGGCAGATGTTGGTTGTAGGCTTCCCAGAAAAGAAAGACATTTTAAACATTTCGACAATACCTTAATCTTTTTTACAGTCTTGTTTGAATCGCATAGCTTTAACTACTGTTTTTATTCATTTTCCATATTCTAAACTCTTTTTATTTCAATAGAAATAACCACTCAGTTAACCACTAAGCACATCTTAGTGGTTAACTGAGGTCTAAGTAAGCTGGGTTTGAAGACGCAACTTTATGGGGTGGATGTGAAAGATATAACAAGCTCCTTTGTACCTTTTTAATGGGATACTTGGGAGGTGAGGTAAAACCTTTGTGAATAACATTTCCTGTCATGTTGTAGAAACCTTTTCTGAATCCATTTTCCTTGTATATTTATGTTGCTCAGGGTTAAGATGTAGCATCACCGAACCCAAACCTGGCAACTACGTGATTCACCTCGGCAACACTGGTCTTCCAACAAGACCTTGTTACTCAACCAATTTGAACTGCACTTGAACTTCTGTGTTTAAAATAAACATCCATCCAGTTATGTTCTTCTTTCCTCTTTTTCCTTCCTCTTTGTTTCAGCAGACTCTTAAAACTCTAATGCTATTAGAGGGGTGTTTCCGGTGTAAGCCTTATTAAGCCTGTCTGAAGACATTCAGATTGGGGTTTTTGGTTGATTGGTCTCCCTTTACAGAGTGGAAATGATAGATGAAAGCTGCATTGACTAAACTCTCCCGTGGTCCAATGGCCAGTGATCACAAATGAAATGGGCAGGAGAGTAAGCTTGTGTTAGCCTTGGCAGCAAAGGTTGGGACAACAGATTGAATTTCCTTAGCCTCTCTTCATCTCTACATGGATTTATCCCAACTGAGGCTTAAGCCGGCATTCTTACCTCATTAATTCTGATTGGGAAGTGCATGTGGACGTTTATATGTGTGAATGTGTGTGCACCAATGCTGACAAAGAGACTCCCCCATCGCCTCTTCCCATCCAAGCTCAGCAGCCTCACTGAAAGAAAAAGGGGGCATGGGGTCAAGGAACCTGTCTCTGCCAACTTTTTAGCTCATCGATTGGATTTTAATCAGTTTAATTATTTATCTTCTTATTTCATGGTGTGTAAGTTTAAAAAGGATACAATTCTGCTTGGTTGTTAGGTGAGGATAAGGAGGGGTGTTTTGCATCATTCACAATAGCTCGATAGTAGCTACATGCTTTAGAGGCAACCCTACTTTAATGTTCATGAGTGAAATGAATGGCTCACTAACAGGCTTGCAAAGAACTTAATGAGGAAGTTCATTAATCAGAATCAGGTGTGTTTTTGTATAGGAACATGTCTAAGAGAGTGATACTTGAGGACTAGGATTAGCAAATGTAAAGATCGACAGTACGGGGTTTGTAGAATCATTCTTGGTTTAGGTAAAAAGTTAAAGAAATTAGATTCATCCAACCACCCTTTTCTGTCTGGTTAAAGTCTAATAGGATGTCATGCTGGTTTGCAAAACAGAAAACCTTATTTTAGTGTCTTAGCTTTATTATGCGAATAATATTTTGTAATGAACTTCCATAAAATGTGTGTAATAGGAATTGGAATGCCTGTGCAAATTGTTTAATCCAGATCATCTCTCCTGTTTGCCTTGAGCATATAAACTAACTTAAGCACCGAACAAACAATAGTGATGGTCATGATGGTCAAAAGCGATCGTAATGATTATCTGCAGACTTAAGTCCCATATGTCAACGCACCATCCTCGCTTGTAAAAGACCCTGGTGTTAGAGGATTTTACGTCAGTTGTGGCTGATTGAGTTGCTGAATTCTGTCCCACCACTTCTACTTTGTTGGTTATTGACCAACACAGTATCCAGACACTCAACAGATGGAAATGTAAAAGCTGTGCTTTTTCTCATATCCTGTCTACTGTTACATTTTCGTCTGTACTGAGCATTGACCATTGAGGTGAATCCAGCTGTTGCCCAATTTCTAATTTGTAAAAAGGAATGACAGTCCTTTGGTTCCAGTTCAAACTGACTTTTGCACCAACATTTTTGCCGATAGCTGATTGTGGGTTTGGTGTGGCAAGTCTTGCACATGTAAAGATTCTCAATTTAACATCATGCCCCTGATATTCTGACTTACTTTAGCCTCCTGACAACTTCCGTATTGATACATCTGAAAGTACATTACAGGCCTGAAATCCTGTTGACTCTACAGCTCTTTGAGTTTTTCTAATATCTTTTCTTTGGATTTCCACAGGCAGTAGTGAAAAATGAGAGCCCTTACTAGTGTATAAATACACACATGTCTCTCCGCAGACTGATGTAGTATTGTAGAGCTGTAGCAACATGCAGCCCCTTTTATATTTTAGTCAGCAACCAAACCTAGAAAGACAAAACCCAGCTTTGTTTGTCCAGCCTCACAAACTATGCTTTACTGGAATGGTGTTTTCCGCCGTCAGAGCTGAGTTTATGATCTTCTCATGTTTCAAGCCTATCTGACAAGCATACCATCATTTAAAGAGACATCTTTATGCAGCAGTTTATGCAAATCAAGCTGACATAAAAGAGTCTTTGTTCTGTCAGGTCATGCTGTTTAAGCTATTTATAGTTCTGGTTGGCTCTGTATTATTTATAATCTATGAATTTTGACTTAAACCAAGACATATTGTCAAATGGAGAAGCTGTATTATATGTATTTGAAGCAATGTGAAGTTCTGCTTCTTTATTAAGACTGAGTGAGTTTATTCCCTGTAAAACTCAACTGAGCAAGTCAAAGTCACTCCCTGTAAAATTCAGAGCAGCTACTCTAAGAGCAGAAACACATAAAATGGTTGAATGCTGAGCTGATGGAGTGTAGAAGGGTTATTCCAGGGAGTTTGGGTCAGTCTTTACGATTTTAATTGCTTGATAGCTTTTATACATTATGCTTGACTGGATAATTAGGTTAAAAATTGAACATAGCTTATGAAAGAGGATGGGATTTCAGTCATATTCAATATTATTTTTGTTTCTGACGTGCCTTTGACCAAAACTGTTATGTTAGACCAGAAAGAAGCATGAGTATTGATTTTCAGTTAAACTCCATTGTGATTATATTGCAGGGAGTTTTTCTTTTTTGCACTATTTCTTCAGTTGATGAGATTTTTTCATGCACTTCTCTTCAGATCCACAATTTATATATAATGACTGACAATATTTAGTTGTATTTTAGAAACAACTGGATGTTCATGTCGAAAACAGATTTTCGCACTTTTGTGGCCTCTAACAAATTCAGCATCTGCCTTGCATCCTGCCTCTTCTCTCTCCAGTCTGTTATGCAGTCCTTTTTTATTCCTCCAATTATGTTTTCTTTGGTTTACTGCCATAGTGCACATTCAAAGAGGCCGTCGTTTTGATATCCTGTTGCTGGTATGTGACAAGTAGCCGAGGCGTGAAGGCCTGCTGGTGACAGAGGGTGAGCAGTTTTAAGGTCAGGAACATATCTATTATGGTTTTAGAAGAGCGTGTTTTCCACATGTTTTACTTTTTCAACATTGAAATAGGTTGAATCTCTTGTCAGTGCTACTTGAAGTGCAGTGAGTCAACATCTCCTTTGCGCTTTACACCTGCAACACAGTAACAGACACATTTATTAACCCCTTCCTTACTGTGTCCAACTGAACCTAAGCTGAACTACTTCAGGCTTACAGAAACAGGATCTTACATAGATGCATTTGCTGCATAGGTCAAAATACAGACACATTCTTAATTCCTAATTTAGGGGTGGCTGGTGTGATTGCATATATAAGAAGCAGCTGACTTGACAGCATTTTTTTAAAGAATAGCAGAGTGGATGAGGGAGCTCAGCTGTTAGGAGTGAGTGTGTGATGGAAAGAATAACAAAGTATTTGCTTTTAACTTTGCTTCTTGCAGGTTCATCAAAGAATTAGGGAGTTTTGGAGACTGTTGCACTGCACAGATTTTAAGTCAAACTCTTGACCCCTGCCATGAAACTCTCTTATTATTGTGTTTTGTGTCATATAATACAACCTTAAAATGTTTATTTACTGTGAAAATGTTTTTTTAGACAAGAGTTTGAATGACAGAGATGTAGGCTGTTTTTAGTCTGCTGTATGTGTGATGCGCTGTTCTGCTACTTGCCATATATTTAAAATACATGTATTGCAAGTCCTTGCAGGCATCGTTTTACTCTGGAACAAATGATGGGATCGTACCTTTGTTGGATTAAAGTGAGATTTGATATATGTGGGAGATAAAGCTCGATGGGCTAAGCAAAATGGGGACTGCTACACTCTGAGCAATGGAACGAAGAGTGTGAGCAGACAAAGCACCTACCCTTATAGCCTAATAAAGTAAATTACCTCCTAGTCACACATGCCGTGCCAGCAGCATGATTTAGGAAAAGGTGATAGAAAGTTGACTATATAAAGAAATATGAGTACCATTGGCTATTTTCCACATGCTTGTTCATGCTTACAGGCTGTAATGTCCAACTGTAGCCACCAGTTCATAATGAACAATAGATTGCACACTGCTCTGCAATGATATCCTATCAACAATGCTTTCAAATTGGTCGCTAAAAAAGTAAAACATTGCCATGGTGACCTCATTAAAAGGACGTGAGGGTGAGAAAGAAAAATCATGGCAGAAGGGAAAGCCTCCCAGTACCACAACATATCACACACACTGGCACATACTCATACGCTTACACACTCTCAAGCCCCGTAAGAGTTCATAAAAGACAGCCATAATATTAATTGTGCGTTATTTTAAGTAAGGTGTTAGAGGTTTTTGAAAGCGGTGATGTCAGCACCATGCCACCGAGACTCCTGGTTCTGCTGGTAATTGAATGCCCCCGAAGAAATATATTTTCCTTTATGCGTTTTCATTAAAAGTGAGCACAGTGAGGCAATAGGTTCCAAACATAGCACAGATATTTCAAGACAAGATAGAAAAGATTGCTGAAGATTCCTGGGAAACACTTTGGATTTCCATTAGTATCATCTCTCCTGGAGCACAAAGTGGAAAACTTAATATGTCCACTTTGTCGCCGTTCCTGGAATAGCTGAAGCAGTATTGATTGCTGTATTTTCTGGTTTTTGGCAAGAAATAGTGGTGATGTTGTGGATGACAGAGCACTCAGTGTTTCCCCAAAACACCATCCTTTAGCCTTTACCCTCTCAGACAAGCTAACAGAAAAGTCTATATTGTTTTTAATCTTACAAATGGATAATAAGCATTCAGTTATTTGAATACTTTCAACACTGTCAGGATTACTGCAAAGCCAATTATTGGTTTGTTCTACTGTTGTGTAACGATTACCTTGCAACCAATCAATAATTGAATGGATTTAGAGAAGTTGGAGGAATAAGTGCATTTCTCCCTGTTTTATTAAATGAAATTTTAATCAACCCCACTAGGGGAGAATAAGAAATAAAAAAAATGTAGAAAACAAAACTTGCACTTTTTAAGAAAAAAAATATTATTCTAATAAATTTGAAACCAAGTGATAATATATCCTAATGTTTTTTAATCTATGTTAACCACATTTGCTATGTGAGCTGTAATGTACAACAAGGTACAAACATTATGGGATGTGTCGCCATAGAGCAGCAGGAACAATATGTCTTTCACTTTTTAACTACCATAAAGCAGTGTGCTGTAAAACAGCCTGGGTTGTTTTCCCTTATCTGAGGAGAAATGTGGATCACAAGGCACTTGTTTCCCCAAAAAATAAAATGTATAAAAGTGAAAAACATTTCTTTGCCATTGAAGATAAACTCCTCAGGTGAGATATCAGTTGCAATTTATTTTGAATGTCTTATTTTATGCACCACATCCAAAGCAAATGAATGACCAAAATAAAGTTCCCAAAGGCTTAATTATCTCTCCGCTTCACTTTCTGCCATCAAACTATTGACAGCTGTTGACAAAACAACCATATTACATAAGACATTGCTGTCTTAACAAGAAATTCAGTCACATCTTACATTGTTGTTCAAAGCACAGTCCTGCTCTTTGAAAAGATTTGCTTATGAATCGAAAGCAGTATAACTGGAACAGCTATTATGAGCTGCCCTGAAGATCAGGGAAATAAATGACTTCCTGAAGATTTTCAATTCCAATCCTAGTTTTTATTCTAAGACAAAGTAACTGGCTCCTGGATAATAGCTGTTTTCAGCATCCACCTATAAAAGTGCTCTATATGGGTGGCCATTACTCACATAGTGCAAGTTGGCTGCTTTTTGCAAGGTTGGCAGTTTTAATCTCTGCACCTAGAGGTGTCCTGATGACAGGCAAGGACCTTACGTGCAAAGATTATTTTGTTGTTTTCTTTAAAGTTCTCAAAATAAGGAGGTCTGTTTTAGTATTTATAACTCTATGGAGTTATTTAATTGCTTTTATTTTTATCTTAGAAGGAAAAAGTTGGGGCTGCATGGTGCTGCAGTGTTAGCTCTGCAGCCTCCCAGCAAGATGGCCCCTGGTTCGATACTCTGCTCGGGCAGTGGCCTTTCTTCGTAGAGTTTGCATGTTCTTCCCACGCATGGGTTTTCTCCAAGTATCCTGGCTTCCTCCCACTGTCCAAAGACATGCATGGTAGGTTGTTTGGTCCTTTTTTTTGGTGACCTGTCCAGGGTTTACCCCGCTTCTCTCCTCCTGGGATAGACTTTAACTACCCACGACCCTGAATTGGATGAAGTGGTAAAGAAAATGGATGGATGGAACAAATAAGTTATCCAAAAAAATCAAAAGAAATACTAAATACATTTTTTATAGAGTTATATATAAAGTTGTGGCTTCAAAAAATGTGTACTTAAACTCTCACATGTCTTCTCCTTCAGAAGGGATAATGAACTGATGTACATCTAAGCCTCTGCAGAGCAATAATATTTCTTCAGATAGGCCTATGTCCCATGTGGAAATGGACTCTATCATATAGTAGATATTCAGGAATGAATAACACACAATAGGTGATATTTCATTCTATCAATTTGTCCTGGTTTCTCTGCCAGATATATTAGGAGTAGCATAAACTTCAACAGGTGGTCAGCAATGTCTTCTGTAAGCAAGAAGATTTTATTCTTAGCAAGATTTGCATGTCCTCTGTGTTTTTATGGATTCTCTTTATTAGCTACTCCATTAGTCCAAAAAGATGCAGGATCATTTGTAGCTGGGAGGAAGTGTTTGTATATAGTTTGAATAGTTGCTTGTCTTTAGTTTTTTAGTTGGAATACGTGTCAGCATCTTCCCTTGCACTAGTTCTGCACCTAACAGCATGGGAGTGGAACAAGATTATATTAATACATACATATTTATTAATCAGCCACATGGTCATTAAAATGAACAAAGAGTGTAGCATGCAAAACAGATGCTGCTGCCGGAGGCTGATTATGCCCCTTTATGTTTGCTGTGCTAAGCTGATGTGTGGCAAAGCTCAGTCTTGGTGCGGTGCTGGGATGAAGCAGGATGTTAAAACCATTTGTGTGAGAATACAGTCAGGTCTTGTCCACACGTAGCCAGTATCAAACAAAACTAAGACATTTTTTCTTCAATTTGTCCTGTTATCCACATCAGAACGCAGATTTACGTCATCAAAAGTGATTGTTTTAAAAAACTACGACCAAAGTGAAGATTTTAACTACCTCCGGTTATAAATCTGCATTTTGGCATTAATACCCGGGCTTTTTTATGTGGAAACATCACTGTCCGCAACTGAAAATACGATGACGTCACACGCGTGACCTTTGTTTACATGGATGTCCTTAAAACTCCATTAGCTTTAACACAATATTCTCCTCTCCACACTCTCTGAGCTTGGCCTTTCAGTTTCTCTCCTCTCATGGTTAATTTCCTACCTCACTGGTAGATCCTTTAAAGTATCATGGCAAGGTTAAGTGTCCAAATCGCATGTGTTGAACACAGGGGTTCCTCAGGGTTCGGCTCTCTTTTCGCTATACACATCCTCACTTGGTGCGGTCATAAGCTCTCATGGCTTTTCCTACCACTGCTATGCAGATG
>JBAMHX010000020.1:12959598-12998911 GCA_037177515.1 Pseudomugil tenellus
GCAACATTTCTGCACTTAGTTGTGATCAATAGGAAATTATACTAACTTGAGAAATTTGTTCTAGCTCTTTGCAGAAAGTCAGATCTAATGAACATAAGGAACAAAAAAACTGCAGGCAACATTAGTGCCTAACTACACTACAGCAGTTGGACTGCACTTATCTATGATGTCTTCTACTGTTTGATTTTGTGCTTGTGTTGTTCTTATTCTCAGATGTAAGTATCTTTGGAGAAAAGTGTCTGCTAAATTACTTTAATGTAATGTGATATCATTTGTCCAGGCGCTTTGTGTGTGTTTGTTATTACAAGCACAAATACTACTGCACATAGATGTCTTCCCGGAGAAATCGCTGGTTAAGTTCCGCATGTCCTCACATAGAAGGACGAGGAAGTTGCCTGCACACTGTACTATCTAGCTGACGAGGGCAGGTTGCGAAAAAAAGGTTTGATATAGTTATGAATGTGCTCAACAGTGCAGTTATGTGTGGATGTTTTGTTTGTTTTAAAACCGAGGTGATGTAGATTCATTTTTTATACTACCCGGAGGTGGTAAGATATATGGTTTTACAAAAACCAGACTACGTGTGGACAAGGCCTCAGCTTTCCATGAGAAGCTTAGGTCTTGCTAGCAGCATGAGGCCACAAAAAGGATCAAAATCTGTCATTTAAAACATAAAGAATAAAAAATAAATTGCTGTTTCATGGTTTAGGATTCAGGGTTGTGGTGTTCTTTATTATTTGACATTTACCTTTATTTACATTGTATGCTCATTATTATATCCTGAAAAAGCAACTTATCTCTCCAATGATGTGACTAATTATAACAAGCTGGACCAAGAGGCAGTAAAAAGAGGATGACCTTGTGCTTGATCCCAGCTGATAAGCTGTAATGTTGTCTTGTGTTGTGATGTCATGCTCTCGAAGGACCCTCTGCAGCTTACACGACTGATCAATACACTAAATCAGATAGGCTCATCGCAGCACCTTGGGAATTGGTGCATGTAAGGTTTTATTTTTAGCAGGCTGCATCACATTTTGTGCATATTAGTGAATTTTATCTTAATACAACTAGAAGTCTGTGACTTTTTATCTGGGCGTTATTGCTCCCATATACATGTGTCTTTCCGTACCATTGCAGTGATTTCCACAGCCACTGTCACCACATAACAATAATAATAGTATATAAAATGGAGGAATTTTAAGATAAGTGAGCTCAATTTGCTTCGGATGACATTTCAAGGTATTCGAGGATGTTAATATGGTATGAAATTGGGATTTTCAGATAGAAATGTCACATTTATAAAACGTAACATTGGCCATCCTATAAAATATTCTTCAGTTCCTCAGTAGTTTTTAGTCTGACCCATCAAATTTATCCACTCGTTCCAAGTAGAGCGTTTTGCAATGTATTTGCAACTATGCACATCCACTTACCACTTGCTTTATTAGTACAGCTCACTACTATTATGTTGTAATCCTTTAACTGTCTCAGTTTTCTTTGTTGCATTGATTAAACAAAGCGTTCCTCATAGATTTTGCTCCATATTGTCATGTAAGCATCATGCAGTTGCTGCGGATATCTCTCCTCCACATCCATGACGAGAATCTCTATTTTCACTGCATCTCAGAAGTCCTTTATTGTACTGAGATCCGGTAACTGTAGAGACCATTGGAGTACACTGCCATATTTAAGGAACCAGTTTGAGAACATCTGAGTTTTGTAGCAATGTACTTTATTATGCTGGAGGTAGCATTGAGAAGATTATCATACAGGGATGGATATGGTTAAGCGGAGGTGTTTTGACTGTCCGAAATTGGTACTAACCACCCCAAATGTGCCAAGAAAGAATATCCCAAACCCCTGCAGCAGCCTGAACGACTGATTCATGACAGGATGGATGGATATTCTCTCTTTTTGGATCATTCTTTCTAAACTCTGAGATTTGAGAGAGTTGTGCATGAAAATCGCAGTAGATCCAGGTTTCTAAAAAGGCACAAGCAGCCATGCCACATTCAGCACTTAATCCCCTTTCTTCCACATTCTGATGCTCCTGCCATGTGAATGGCTGATGAACAGTTTGTATAAATAACAGTTGAACAATAAAATGGCCAGTAAATGGACATCAACTGGCCAGCGCAGGCATAACTGGAACAATAGAGTTTGAGCTCCCAGAACCAGCAAAAGCTGACTTGCAGATTCACTTTTAAAAACTCCAGATTAAAAAATTGCATCTGGCTCTTTGTCTCTTGTAAGTTCTTCTGCTCTCTTTATTCCCCTGTTTTTCCATTTCCCTCTGATGTAATTCATGCATGTTCTCAAAACCTATCACCCCCCCGCCTGGGAATATCATCACATTGTAGTGGGAATGATTCTTAAGTATTGTGTCCTTCAGTCTCATTGGTCTCTGTATTCAGTAAACAACATCACTGCTCTGTAAGATTGTGCTGAATATTACTGCACTCGAGTCTTGACATCACTTTAGCTTTTCAGATCAGGACATGATAGCTAATCGTAACTTTGTGACCCTGTTGACTGACATTTTTTTATTTATGTCACTTTATCCTCATTTTACACACCCAAGCACATGACTGTAATTTCTCCCCCCTGCTTCTTTTTTAAACTCTGTTAAGAACAATAACATAATTCTTCACTCCTGGATCAAATCAGATGAGGATTTCCAAAGCTGAAGCAGAAAGTGATGCAATTAAAAACCCCTCTGACTGTATTTTTGGATTATCTATCTCAATGTGACCATAGATACTCGTAGCTGAGGAAGAAGATAACTCAGCGAGACAGATTGAACTTTTTTTTTCTAACAGAAGCTGGAAAAAGGAAGAGAGTATCTTGTAGCAATGCAAGCTAAATGAGGGGAAAATCCAAATCTTTCAATTAATCTGCTTATCTCTCCAGTGGGCAGATGTTGGAGAGACTGCAGCAGGCCACAGGTCACAAAAATAGATAGACAAGAGGAATACAGAGCAAGTTAAAAAAAAAAAATCAGACCTGCCCGAGTTGTTAACAGACGTCTGCGTAATCTTTTCTGCCCTTCCAGCCACCTTGTCTAAATCTTTTCTCTGTTTATTTTATCTCTATCTGTACCGAGCATCTGGTTTCGGGGGTTACAGGAGCAACCCACTAGTGACTCCAGAGATTTTCAGTCTTTGTGACTTCATATAGAAGCCTTTTAAGAATTAAAAAGAACTGAACTCTTTGTTAAGCTGATTATCAAGCTAAAACAAACTATGTATAATTCATATTTGCAATATTTTGAAATTTGCATCTTGCATGTGGATAGTGAGGGAAAGCAATGCTTGTTGAGCTGAAATATGACATGCTCACAGGAATGAGCTTTGCCTGAAGAGAACGCTGCCATTTTTTTATTAGTTATTTTTTTTCCCATTTCTGAACTACTTCTTCTATTGAATTACAACCAACAGCAATGTAGTGTTTCCTGCCACCTTCTGGCAACACCACACAGTGTAGTTTAAGCACTTTAAACACGTAAACAGAAACATATCTGACTCACATTTGTTCTTTTTTTTTCAACGATTTCACCACATTTATTTTGTTAGGGAAATTATAACAGCCGCTGTTGCTTTTTTTTCTCCTTTACTTATCAATAATATGTAATCAGTTTTAGCCTTTTTGTCTGTCGTCTGAACAGAGTTGCTGAGGCTTTACTAAGAAAAACAAATGAGTCGATGTTTTGCAAATGTGTTCAACATGAAAATTTTCCTGACATGCTCAAAGACTTACTTTTGAAAATGTAATCCTTGTTTCAAGTGTCAGCTATATAGCAGGTATTATTTTCAACTTCAGTTGATGAGAGGAAACCACATAATGATGGATAGTTGATCATGAGCAGAAATGTGTGTTGAAGTACTTTTTTTATCGGGTTCCAGTTTTAGGTATAGTTTTACAAATAGCAGCAACCTTCAGTAAGCCTTTCTTCTTTTAGGATTTTTGTTCTAACCTATTGCTCAATCTACCTTTCAGACAAATAAAGATTGTTCAGTTGACATTTAATCAACACTGGCATGCTGTCCACTATCTGATAAGCAGGTTATGTTTATCTCAGGTGGACAGTGTTGACAGGGACATCAGATATGGAGCGAGGGAGGAGATGGAATTGGGTGCGATGAAGGGAAACACCAAGAATAGACAATCAAATCTGACATCAGCAGACGTCCACTTTGAAAACATCAAGGAATCGCATGGTTACCCTTTAATAAAGCTTGTGGATTACAGTAATTGAGATACATCCAATAATAAAAAGTGGTGCCACACTTTGTTCTAATGAATCAGGTTCACGTCTCAAAAAGCAAGTTAAATAGAGCATCACAAAAGCTGTTGCTTTTTCTTCACCGAGCACACAGGAGTTAACTTAATACCTCGGTCTACAGTAAAGGATTCTAGTTGTTCTTTCATAAGCAATAAAAATGTGGTAGGTGTTTGAAATGGAGTTTCCAAAGCCATATATCTGCCGTGAGCTTACCGTATATGGATTATCTCTGTCTCAATATGCTGGCGTAATGTCCTCTTTGATAATGTGCTTCTGTATGAAGGCTTTGGTGTTACATTCGGTTTTTTTTCTTTTATAGGAAATATTCATGAGTCTATTTTCTTGGTGAACAAACTAAATCTAGAGCACGTGAATAAGTAGAAAGAGCTTATAGATTCTAAGAGAGATAGATTAATCATGTTTTTTTCTGCTCATTGCAAATGGAAATGATTGATTTGGTTATTATATCATGAAGGAAATAAAATTATTTTTTGGCCCCAGACTCTGGAAAATTGTTCTTTTTCGGGTTTCCATTAATATTGCATGTTTATAGCCAGCCAATGTGTTGTTCTTTCATTGGAGATGATTGTATGGATTAACAATAATCTGAGTGTGCATAAATCTTTTCATCAAGGCTGTCTTTGCTCCATCACAGTGTAATCTTAAAGCAAGTATTTTTGCATCATCCCAATGCCATTGTTTTTTATACAATGACATTTTTTTCTGATTACTTTTTATATGAAATCTCGGCAGGCTGTCCAGTAATAGTGGTTGTGTTACCCAGTACAGATTTTTGCTATGTCCAAATAAAAGACTTAGCTACTAAAACACAGATTTTACTATTGATACATCAGTGCCACATGATCAAAATGATGAGAACCTTTGGTAACCAACTGAACTGTAGAAACTGAAGTTTTAGCCTATAATAATTTGAGGGAAAAGACAAACTGTTGGTATACACTCTAAATGACAGGTGGAAACTTTTTCAAAACCATCAATAGTAGCTGCTAAAAATGTAAAGCTAAAACTAACCTTTTAAAGAAGCATTTTAACATGAAGTTCTTTCCCTTTTATCAAAAATATTACACTAATATAAACAAAATATAATAAAGATAAAAATGTAACTATACTAAAGAGATTTCTTTTGGTCCATTTTTCCAAGCAACTACACAGACTAAAGATGACATAATTTTAGACTAAAAACGAATTGTTTGGTTTATATTATATACTGCTTTATATATAGGGTATATAGTCCCTCTGATGGACTGGCGACCTGTCCAGGGTGTACCCCGCCTCTGGCCCAATGTCAGCTGGGATTGGCTATTTTCTTTTCTTTTTGTTTTTAACTTGTGTTATCCACCATAAAGGCAGGCAAAATGGTGATCTGTCCATTGTGTCAAGCTGATCAAATTTAATCTGTCAAGAGGAACTATATGTATATATGCATATACAAAGTTTCTTTTGATAATCTGAATTCTTTATTTATTCTAGTTACATCTTAGTTTGACCGAATTTCCATGTATTGCTGGACACGACCAGAGGGGACAGAAAAAAAGGATAAGAAAAGAAGAAAAGAGGAAAGAGAACACAAACAGAAAATAAAGAAGAGACAGAAACACACCACAAAGAAAAAAAACCCAATCTAACCACCCATACTTTGCCATCATTCACACCTGTACAGAAATTAAGGGGTACAAAAGATGAATCTCATGAGCTCCCACAGAGTAAACAAATAGGAATACGGAAGATTGACTGTTACTAAATAATCTAAAAGAGATCTTAGTGACTGTGCCATCATGCAGAACGTACAATGTGAAAAGTGCTTGCAGAAAAGTGAACATGCTCAGGCAGCACCCTCTACTCAAAAGGTCCGAGGCAAACCAGGACAATCCAGAGACCAGGACAAACGGCAGCCAGTCCCAAACAAGGACTATTTTCAAAAGTGCAACTTTATTCGCATTCAGTTGGGAAGAAAATTAATCAATGCCATAAACTGAGCAAAAAAATACAGTTGTAATTATTTTATGTACCGCTGCTTTGTCTTCAGACAGAGGCTTCTTCAGCTCTGCTGCAATAGCAAACGATACAGAATGTCTATGCTGTCCACTGCAAAATGTCTCTGTACCAGCAAAAATACCAAAATGATGTGACGTAATTAAATACATGCCTGTACAAGCCTTAATAGTAAGTAATACTTCAGGAATTCATAATGTTGCAAGGTAATAGTTTTTTATGTTTTTAAGTTTTGAAATTGCTGTTTGACAGTGCACGTCTTCATATTCTTGCTCTGGGTCTTCTCCATCCATCCCCGGCTGTAGCTACATCTGGTTCCTCCGCTCAGTGTGTTGCCATGTTGGGCTTGTGCTCCACAGCTTGCTGCCTTATTAAGCATCAACAATTTTGTTCTTGACACTAATTACAGCTTCACAGAAAGCAGTGCAGTGTGCTAAACAAATGAAAGGCGGCAATCTCCCCATCACTAAGGCCCTTTGTACGTTCAAATAGTGAGAGGTGTGGCGGAAGAGGGAGGACAGCGATGGATCATTTTCTTGTTGTTGGGTTAAAGGGGGTCTTTTCAAAGAAAGGAGGAGGAGGAGATGACGGGAGGGAGCAGGGGGCAATATTATCAGAAGGGATTTCCTTTTTATTATTATTATTGTTGAGGAAAGTTAAGATGATGTTTGTATGACTTAGGAGGTTATATGACTGTCAGGATCTGTCCTTCAGTGCTGCTCGTCATTCATATCATGTTTTCCATCTGGCATACTGCTTTAAACCATAACAACTGTGGCTCCCCATCTTTGAATTTTTCTCATTGCTGCTGTATGACAACACTCTGCATTTCCTGTTACAGACTTCTCTCCCAGTCGGTATAGGTTTATCCTCATGTGAAATGATACATCCTGAGAAGCAGCGATGGCTTGTGACTATGCAAGCATCTAAAAATGGAACAGCTCCTCTCTCCATGTCAAGTTACTCTCAACTGTCCAAACATCCACTGTGAAGGCAAAATGTTGGCATGCAATGGACTCATGCACAGAACTTACAACTTTAGAAGAGTCCAAATACAAGTGATGATGAGGAAGGTGTGTAGGCAGCCACGCCAACGTTGCTGCAGATCAGTGAAGAGAGCAGTACACATACATACAGATATTAGCTTCTGCTCCTATACTCAGCTGTTGCTCTAAAGAGTAAAATTGTGAGAGACATAGTGATGTGTAGGTGTGATAAAGTAAATGATTAGCTTGTTTTTTGGTCAGGGATCATAAGCCGGGTTATGAGATGCCTGGAGCATTTTAGCAGCTTGGAGGACAGCAGCTTGTTTCAGGAGGGTGAGCATGCTTGGACTGGCCTCTTATTTACAGCTGAGGGTTGCTGAGTGTCACTTGAGGGTTGTTATGGTTTGTTTGAGTTGCCTTTGTCGTATTTTAGGTGCCAAATGGGTTGGAAATCTCACACAGACACCCAGCAAATTGCAAAGTGGTATTATTGTAATAGTAGCATAGAAATTAGGCAAATCCTGGGAAGTATTTCAAAGTTGATTTATTGCACTTTTCTTTGAGCAACAACATCTGGCACAGCTGCATAACGCCTAAGTGCCAACCTTTGGATCATCCAAGCAGCATATGACTAACATTAGAATTTATTTGTAAAGGTTTTTTTAAAGAAAGGTCCACTGGATGTACACACTGTACTTGAAACTTGGCTTGACTGACAGCGATACTCAGAGGCACCAAATATGGCATAGATGCGGCACCGACTCTTGGGGAGATTCCACAGTCTTCCAACATGAACTCCCATCTGCAGCATTTTGAAGCAATGTGTGACTCCTCCACTCCTCCCAGCCAATACACATACAAGCTCATGTTTGTGGTTGTGAGTATGTCTAGTCTTTCACGCCTGCCACAATCTCATTTTAGCAGGTATTTTATCCTGTTAGGGGATTTTCTGAAATGTACAAATTAATCTAAAAGAAAAAAGTGAAGAAAAAGTTGTTGCGAGTTTTGAAAGTGTGTGTATTTGTGGTTCATAGAAATGAAAGAGAGTTCTACAAAATATTTTTTACTTGTTTTCTCATACAAACAAACACGTGAGCTTGTTTTTTTCTGTTTACACATGTCTTTTTCTTATTTAAGTGTCTTTTTAATGTCTTTTTCATATTCATATTCTACACTTATTTTTTTATTCTTCCTCCTTACATTCGACTCAAACACACATTCAGACATCACAAGTTATTTATTCTTTCTTAGTGTTGTTAATTCTTAAATCATATATCATTTATTAACACTTATGCACTATATGTAATCCAAACATATCCCCCTCCACATGTCTCTCCATTGCCACCAGGCATTCACCTGAACCATCCATCCACCATCCAAAGCCTCCCTTTGGGAGCCATGAAAGTCTTTGACCATTTACACTCCCATAAATAGCCAACCTGCCCAATATGCTGACCCACAGCAAGAGGCTCCAAATAAAGATAAACTAAGTTAAAGGCATTTGTAATGTTTCTTTACAGGGATCAGCATTATGGCTATGTGTCTATTAAGATCAGAGTAATGACACACTTGGGGAAACAAAGCGAGCAAGCAGCATCTGTTACTTAAAAAAAATGAATCATTATGAGAGATTGATTTCTGAATAAACGCTTCACCAATTTGTGTCATGCATTCTATTTTAATTGGTCATTTGTTTCTGGCAATCAGCAGCTTTTCCTCTAAAGGTCTGCAGGGCCAAACTGAGCGATGAGACTTTAGCTCCTCACAAATGGCGATGTGTGCTTGTTTAAGTGTTTTTGTTAGCTCGTGCAGTGCAGCAAATAGGCAGTAAAGTGCATAAGATGCTACAGTTTCCTTAACCCCAACGCCATCCACATGTTGTATGAAGTCTGCGTTTGTCTTAATTCCTAGCATAGTGTCACAATCACACTTGCATAGGGGAAAAGGAAATGACTTGTTTATCTAGCAGCTCTCAGAGACTCTGCATGCATGCTCAATGTGTGTGGTGCCACTCGCTGTCATCAATATCTGCCTTGTTTGTGACTTTAAATTTGAATATAGCACACAGGAGTTTGCTTGTCAAGCGTGATTACTTGTAATCCTTCAACAGATGGCTCTCTTTTCTCTCTTTAAGCAGACGTCATAGAAAATAAGGACCGTGTCACACTGTTGATTCTTCATTCAGTCCGTCATTCACAAGTGTTGATGTTTTGGGGTTTTAGCTGAAATGAATACAACGGTTGTGAAAATACAAAGAAGAAGAGGGCTAGCGTTCTCGCTTTACAGGAAGCTGAGCTATAATAAATCGTTATCGTTATGCTTTTGGCATTACATCTGACCAAACTTGGATGAAGTCGCTTCAGATTACACCAGCTGGCGTTTAAAGTTGGGTAAATCATAGCATGCAGTCTTGGATCATTTACATTCTGTGCTTTTTGATGCAAAATTATGTCAAAACATATTTTACTGTAACAAAGAGTGAAAACAGAACTACATAAGTGCTACACAAACAGGAAATGTTGTGCCGCAAGATTGAATTACTTTCCTGTTTGTTCGGTTTTTATTGGAAACCTGATGCCAAATAAAGTTAAAGGATTGATATACTGTGTTGAATATTCTTGAAATCAGAGTTTATGTTCAAGCATTCAGTAGAAAAATCCTTTTTGATTGATTAGGTGAAAGTTTTCACCCTCTTTTCCTCAAAGGGCCCATCTTACAGACAGTTCATTGCTGCAAGACTAGTATAATAAGGTTCAGAAACTCCACAGGACACCAAAGCTCACTGGCCATTACTAATGAACATTAAACTATAATGTTTGTTACATGCATGAGAAAAACAGGAGTTTGAGAGAAATGGGGCACATTTAAACCGGCACTGTTTGATCAGCTTTAAACAAACCTGCATTGCATTAATACGGTTCGTTTGGAGTTGTGTGTACTCTCATTCACACTCATGCCCTGTAAACACGGAACCTCAAAGATTGCATAAATTTATTCTTGCTCTATTGTTTATTTTCAGTGAAAGAGCTGTTTTCAGTTCTGGCCAATCAATGGGCTGGAGCGTTGATTTTAGGAAATAATGCCTCTAGCAAGAAGTTGTTAGACCTGCAGGCTTTTGTTCAGGTGTTCTAGTCTGCTTCAATAAAGTGTTGTGTAAAAGTAAACCAAACTAATGGAGGGTACGAACTTTTTCAGACACCGTTTCCCCAAACTATTCTGCTGTGAATGTATCTGTACCAACAACTTGGTTCTGAATATTATACGGTGTTTTACTGAGGCATCCAAAAGGAATGTAGTTAATAATACTAAGGTTTGCTCAGTCCAAATGCAGGCCATCTGTCTCATAGCTCATCTAAATTTAGTATTTTCGTGCGGGTCGCATTTCTTTCTCAATCCACATTCCAACATAAATCTGCAAATGAAGGTCACGATGGATGGATGATATGTGAAAGATTTACAGGGATCATGTTAACACATCACAATCCCTGTTTTCCTTTGTGTTGTCATGAACTTTAATATTCTGACTGTAAAAAAAAAGAAAGAAAGACCTGGGGAAGGAGGCTTAAGGAAATGCAAAAGTGTAAATATGATTTCTCAGAAAACAGAATGAGACGGAGAAAGTGAGGGGATTGTTCCGATGGGAATGTCGTGATGGAATGCAATGCGATCAGAGCGCCAAGGTTAAAGCCACTGTTGTTCATGCGGCAACTGTTCGTAGCCCACCAGTGACATCAGAGCATGGACTGCTGTCCCCAGGCCTAATTTAGCCACAAATGCTGGCTGCCATTGGATCCACTGTTCCTGTTTGTCATGCAGGAACTCCTGATGCCAGCAATGACATCATCATTGAGATGCACAGGAAAGCTTTTAAACCAAATACATGCACCACACACAGACACACCAGGTGAGTCGCATCCAAACAGAAAGGCCATGTTTACACGCGACAAATGCAGAGGATGTTATTTAAGATGAGCTCCTACACAATTATCTAAGCAGAATTTCTAAATGGACAACCAAACTTGCAAAAAAGAAATCTGAGCCATCTAACCAGTTCGCAACAAATGAATGTCCATTTTCATACAAAGTTCCAACAGCCAGTCTGCAGTAGTGTGACTGAACCAGTAAAGAAAGGATCAATAGTTCAACATTTCTTGTGGGATTTTCTGAGAGTATGGGTTGCATTAGTGGTTTGTGTTAATGTCAATAAATTTTGCGGTGTGCTACCAAACAGTTAGAGGAGACCAACACAGGAAGTTAGAGGTTTCTAATGCTCTGCAGGTTGTAAGGGGGTCGATCACTAAAAGCTGGATGATTTACTTTAAGCTTTCACTGTCATTCACATTCATACATATATTTATACCCACATTCATACATATAGCTCTGTATAAGAAGCCATTAAATACTCTTACAGACTATCAAAATGAATATCTTGGAAGATGCTTCACACATTTCTGTAATATGAGTTTTCTTTCTGCATGATGTCCTCCTTGTCAAAGTTTAAAGTTGTAAGCCAGAGGCAAAGGTTCATGCTTATTATACTGTACATTATTTACATTTTTTCCATATGTCTTCCTGAAAGAAAGATCTTGTTGTTTCCTAAGACTTGCCCCAAGCATATCAATTGTGTTTAGCTAAGTGTTGTGTGAGGCGGACATGTTTGTTTGCTCACCAAAGAATCACTTTCAGAGGTGTTAGGTCGATGTGCATCACTAGCTGGGCGAGACAAGGGGGACTTGTGTTCCTCTCTCCTGGTTTAAATTATAAAGAGCAAGTGTTCCCATGCTGTTCGAGAGTTAACCTTAATAAATTGTGTACCTGCTGCTGCGGAGGCAACGTTGCAGAAAAA
Source organism: Pseudomugil tenellus (assembly GCA_037177515.1). Classification (NCBI taxonomy): domain Eukaryota; kingdom Metazoa; phylum Chordata; class Actinopteri; order Atheriniformes; family Pseudomugilidae; genus Pseudomugil; species Pseudomugil tenellus. The sequence continues at coordinate 12,971,726 of JBAMHX010000020.1, forward strand.
CAAGAGGATCAGTGACACCAGTGAGACACAGCCAATTATTTTAACCTTTGAGTTCCTCCAGCAAAGGCAGCTGTAGCAGCATCACAGTGCGCATCGTTCTTCCACTGTTTTCTCGTTTAGACTTGCAGAGCTGGGGTCAGTGAAATAGAAATAAAAACACAAAAATCAGGCCAATTAGCACAGAGCATGAAAGCCTACAAACTTTTTCGCTCACTCAGAACTACAGCCCCAGTTATAAATGATATACAACCAGTTCACCACCAGGCTTTTCATTGAACTACAAAGATTTCAGTCCTTAAAGGAGATTACTAAACCCTGGTTTCACACGATTGTGGTCTCTCTCATTATTAGTTAATGCAGCAAATATGTTTATTTTGTTCTAAGGTTTATTTTTTTTCTCCTAACGGAACCAAAAGTTTATGCAAAAAGATTGTTTTGGGGCAAAATCTGCATTCTTTCTGCACAAATAACCACCTATTAATCTGTGGACTTTATTCTTATTGGACATATAACTTAACATGTGTTATCGTGATAGGCTGTTTTAATAAGTCTCCAGATCTTTTAATATCCTGAGAAATGGTCTTTATTATAGAACCTTTAAATGGCTAAAGAAGTAGTACCCCCCGACTTCTTAACCAAGATATAATATGCAGAAGGTTTCACAATAGAAACTTTTATTATGCTTTTGTCTTGCGGCACATTAGAAATTATTAGGCTTTTAAAAAATATAACAAGTCCCTAGAAGGTGACAGTGCTTGCTTTTTATTACTTCGGATTTTTTAATTGCATTGATAAATAGACATTTCCTGGCAGTGCATTGAGGGATTTGTGTTTCATGATATCACATTACCTAAATGTTTAAAATCAGATTAGCAGATCCCTTCATTTGGGGATATTTGGTGAAATCCGCTCAAAATGTTAACCGCTGACTGCCAGGAGTTAAGGAGCAGTTCAACAGTGTTTGCAAAAACAAAGAAGATATGTAACCCCAATAATGAGAAAGTAGCAAACTCCTTAGATTGCAGTCTGAGGCCATTTTTGGGCATTATCTTGGCCAGTCAGACCCCTGACTGTATTATTACTGGCAGCACTATAAAGCACAAGCAGAACTCATTAGATGCAGGTTATATTTTCTCCTTTATGCCAAAACATCATCTGTTCTCTGGAGTTTGATTTTAAATCAGACAGACTTATGCAGCAAATGTTATTCCTGTAGTTAATATACTCTGATTGCAGTCTTTGTATCCACTTTACAGTGCACTACCGTCACACAGCAATACTCCCAATAATAGGATTACATCCAAGAATGCCAGTGTATCACGGTTTAATTGTTCACTCTTCGCTGGATTTTAGTGCGTGAACAATGTGCCACTTTTCCTCCCACTGAACTACCATTTTTTTCTTCTCTGCATTAATAAGAACTGTATCATGTCAGATAATTCATTAAACTATGAGGTTGTAGATGAGTTTGCTGTGCAGCAAGAATGTTATTTTTCTTTTAATTCAATGAACAGCTCATAAATCTTCAATCCAATATGTTCTGGTGACATAGGAATAGTTTTACCTTTCATCAGATATCAACTTTCCCCAAGGTTAAATTTTTGTCCAACCAATTGTACATATCTCAGAATAACTGATTTAAAAATGATGAAAAATGACTCATTTAAAAAGCGTAAAATACAGCCTTAATTTAATATGTAATACAAGCAGTGGTCAAACATCACTGGGATTTGGTTCTTTGTGCATTGGTGAAAGCGTTGCAAACAAATTTGCAGCTCAGCTCCCTGGCTGAGCTTGATGCCTCCATGTTTGAATTTTTTATGTTTAGATTTGTGGATCTGGAATCAGCCCTGCAGGAAATATAAAGAACTCTTTGTTGAGATTTTGTTGCTGAAATGAATGAATAAATGAATGAATGAGTGCTTCTGCACATATCCGCAGCTTGGGTGTTGAATCTTTACAGCCATTCATACCGATATGTGTGATGTTGATTGGAGATCATGGTAATAGGATTAGAAGTCTATTTTTAATAAGACAGACCTTAATAAAGATCTACCTTCACTGAGGATATAAAGACATTGTAAGCAGTTAGTCATGGTTTCCCTCACGGTAGGTGATAAACACATCATCTGACACACACCTGGCTTTTTTCACCTCCCCCTCTTCACCCAACCCCCACCAGTACAGAAACACTCATTGTGTTTGCGGAAATGTTCTGAGGGCTTATCGCCTTACACACAAAGATTTGATAATCCTTTACCTGCTGTACTGATTACCTGACTTGACTGGACCATAAGCCGGATGGCCACAATGACTCACATCACTCTGTATCTGCCAGTGTGAGTGATGGACAGTGACACACTATCAAAAAGGGAATAAAAAGTCATTACACGATGAGAGTTTCATTATAAATCATTCTTGTCACATGTCAGAGTCACCACTCCGCTTGGGGAAATGCAGTTGCCTACAACAGCTGTTGTCCTGGGGCTTCCAGAGTGTGGGTTTGTGTATATCTTTGAATCAGGAGAGTGTATAGTTGGCAGAGTAGTGTGTGAAAAACGGTCTTATACCACAAGGTCTTTGGCAAAACTGTCAAAGCACTAAAGCTGCTGCTGACACTCCACTTATGACTAACACACAGCTTATGAGTTATGTCCCCTGTTCTACCTGGTCAGATCCCAGAAGCTCATGCGTTTGTAGTCTACGTATGTGATTTCATATCATTGCATTGTTTTGGGAAAGTAGTTACATAAAAAGACCATTTTAAAGTAAAGGTGGAATCCTTATTTAAGTTATTTAGGTTTATCATCAGCAGAAAGAAGTTTTTATCATGTATGAGTGCCAACCCCCTGCCAAGCAGCAGATTAGTAATTTAAAGTTTAGTTTAAAGAATCAATTACGGCGTGTTTCTTTTAACTGGTTTGGGGTAAATAATGTAAGCTGGATCGTTTTAGATTCTGTCTATACTGTATTTCACCTTGGCCATCATGTCTTCAGGAGGGTTATCCATTGGAAAGTTACAGAAATAATTTCTTCATGTCAGCTACAATTGGACATTTTTTTATGAGAAGTTTACGGACGTTCGTTTTTCCACCTGCCACTGCTAATGCCACCACTCTAGGACAACTCCAGTTCATTTTAAGATGAGTGGAGGGCTGGGGAACTCTGCTCCTCGAGTGCCACATTTCTGCAAATGTTTGAAGTTTCTCTGCTGCTGCAACACATCTGACACCCATCAGACTTAATTAGCAGACTTGTCGAGGACTTGATGTCAAACTTTTCACAAGTCTGCTAATGACCCATTGATTTGAGGTCAGGTGGACTGAAATAGGAACACTTCTAAGTAACACTTGCAGGACTCCAAGGACCAGAGTTGCCCACCACTGCTCTGACAAGTCTGACAGTAAGATTAAAAGTGATTAAAAAAAAGTGTTTTTGAAACATTTTTTATCCTTAATCTGCATAGAAGAGCTGATTGCAGAAGGATGTGTGTTGCCCTTATTTCACATACAAATTTGCAAAGAGTCACTTCCATCATTTATGTGTTTCATTCATTTTTTATATTTCTATTTATGTTTTTATGTGTTTTTATTTAAATGCAAATAAATTCAGGCACCATGGACTTAAATGTAAGACAAATAATACATACTTCAGCTTGTTTATCTTGTCTAGCTAGCAACAGCTGTTAATGCTTAATTTTATATCATATATCACTGGATTTGTCCTTTTGTGCCATCAGGTAAAATGTATCACCCAATGTCTTGATGTGTGAAAACGAATCTTGCAAAACAAACAGAAATCATCTTCTGCACTTGTTTAATTCTAATGAGCTACCATCAAGACTTTTATCTTTTCTTTGAATCATAAAATATTTGCTGTTCTAATCTCATTATCTCCTTCAGCACTGCGGCGACATTGATCGCTCTCTTCTGTGTGTCTGTTTGTGTGTTACGCATCCGCATCAATTGCCATTGTATTCTCATTTGGATTAATTAAAGGAAATGAAGCATTGGGGGTGTCCAATTCTGGACTTTTCAAGGACAGAAAACCTATCAATAATCCCCCATCTTACCACTACACTACATCCCAATCAAACTTATGTACACGCATATACACACAGAGACATAGCTTGCTGAAACACCATGGAAACAGTCCCCCATTACTGCTCCTGTGCCTGGTGATCATCACTCTTATTTACAATTGAACAAAGGCAGAAAAACTCTGTCCATTATTACATCTCCCTTATCAACGCTCGCTGCTTGCTGCTGCCACGAAGCACTCCTGAGCTCAATTGCTCAGTCATTCATACCACTTTTTTTTCAATATCACATTTCTATTGTGGTGTGTTGATTGTTCTTTTGTTGCCGACAACCACTGAGAACGATCCAGCGTGAGTCATTACTAAAGTAAACATCGTGGCACATTGCGAGGGAGAGAGCAGCATGTGTTGCTCTGCAGAAGGGCTTGCCTGAAATAATTACTGAGATTGCACTTAGGTGTGTTTTTGAGCTGGATAGTGTATTGCAAGATAAAATCCTTGCAATACAAGAGGCAAGATGAGATATCAGTGGATCTAAGTCTCCTGTCCTTGTGATGACAGATGCCTTTCAGATATGTGAACTAGAAATTCCATTCACAAGTTTCTATGGTTACAGAGACAAGCGTCAATATATCATTGACACTATGCTTGCTAAGCTTCTCTCTTTCCCTGAGAGACGACAACAACTTCCAAGTGTTGTGTGGTAATTAGCATGAAGCGATCATTTAATAAATCATAGTTGTACTGATGCAGAAGGAGAAGCCTGAAAAAAGTGGATTAATTAAAACTGTTTTTATAAGCTATATTCAGTTTTTTTCTTTGCCTTAACTTTTTGCGTGATGGCCTTCTTGTCTGGTCTGAGTATTTATTTACTTATTCACTCACAGGGTAACTCTGTTGCCCGTCTTGCTTCCCTGTCCCAGTGTCAGCTTCACTCATGAATATATTCATGCAAACATCATCAGTGTGAATCTCATTAGAAAGGTGTTGTCAGCCGACTTGTGGTAAACACAGTTTGATTCCAATTTATCCCAGTTTTTCACAGGGAATAAAAAAAATATTTAAAAAGTTATGTGATGCAAAAAAAAAGAAGTGTTTAAACATGTTTGTGTAGATCTTAACAGTGATGCAGATGCAGGTGTGTTATTGCAGATGAAGCAGAATAACTGTAAATTAATCCAAGACGCAGTTTGCACCACTGGCTTATTACATAAAATAATTTGTGAGAGATACATTGACACAATGTGAACCTCTAAAGCTTCTAGAAAAACAGTCTAGATTTTCAAATGATGGATTTGAGGTGAATGCTGATGCTATGGGGAATATGAATGACACAAAGGGCTCAGGGTTGTGCTCTATTTCTTTTTTGTTTATACTTGATTGGGATTAGCTGACTCCTTAGTGTCTCCTATCTTTCTGCAGTCCCAAATGACAGCGAGGGGAAGATGCAGAGAAGAAAGAAAATGTACTTTTCATGTCTGCGTGAAGGATAGATGGTGTAACTGGGGGATTATCACAGCTGCTCCTGGTATACCTCAGCATGAAACTGTCTCTCCACCACAACCTTTTAGCAAAAAAGATGGAGAAAAGGGAAATTATAGGGTAATAAAATAAAAGGGAAGAGGAGCTCCCTCTTGTGGAGAAAATCATACCTGACTCAGCCTAACTTAAACCCACATCTTAAAAATGTGATTACTTTTTCATCCCCACTTTCAACAAAAGATTTGTATCATAATTTTGCATTCATAGCAGCAGCTTAGACGCTGACAGTTTTTGCTTTGAATCCCAATGTCACCTCTCTTCAGCCTGAAATCTGTCCTTATTATACTGCTGCTCAAAGGGTTTCGTTCAGATCAGTAAAACCCTCAGCAACACTGGAAAAGATTGTGTTTAAGTTACAAAGCAGCTTCCACTTGCCTTGCATTAGCAGTGCTGGGAGACATCTCCATGGCTACATAGTTTGACTCAGACAGCAAGGTGATGATTAGTCATTGAGAATAACAGATTTAGGTGCAAAAAAAAAGACGGGGAATTCTCTTTTTCAAGTGTTATTCTCATGCTTGCTGGTATAGATGGCATCTCAGTGTGGTAGTGTGTGCTTTGAAAGGAAAATATAAAGACTGCAAGCGAAACAAAGGCAACACTATAAGAATTTGTGCAGTATGTGCTACTGTGTTTGGCATGTGCACATTTGCCTGTGTGTGTTGGTGTGTGGGAGGTGCAGGGAAGAGTGAGTTTCTCCTGCAAGGTTTTCCCGTTCTTATCTGTGAAGGAAAAGCACCCAGGAGATGTAACTCTTAGCCAGAGTAAATTTCTGGAAAGCACCACACACAAAGGCATTTATGCAACTCCGCTACGCCAACCCCATGACTCTTCTCCTCAGCCTCCAGGCTCAGATGGATGATGTTATCAGGAAACTCAGGGGTAGAGGGGAGCAGGGAGCTTGTAAGAGATTATGCTTTTGCAGTTGTCTGCACATATACGGAAGAACCTCTGCTACAGCCGAACTCTGTGTAAGACATTTGCATCCCTGCTTTGTGAATATTAAGTGTTACACAGTCAATGTTTCTCGTTCTGGTCTGGGGCTCAAGGAAGTGTTGATTATGGCATCTTGACCAGCGTGATTAAAGCAGAAATCACTGCTCAGGCACAGAGGCATGCACACTTAGAGGTAATTATACTTAGTCCTGCTGACTGCTTCTCTCCTTTTGTCATCCACACACAAGAACATACACCCCTGCAGGAAAGCAGGACTCCGATGAAAATGATCTTAGTAATTACATTGTTTTCTTTTGCCTTTTTTTAAAATGATCTTATTTTGCACATAGAGGCACTAAAATGAGCATATGTGAGATTTTCATTTATAAATAGGCACATGATGGGTCTTGTCTGGTCAGTATGTATCAAGACAAAATCCATATGAATCCCAAAACCCAAGGTTTTTCTGCAAAACATTACTTTACAACCACATAATAGGTGTTGTGTTTTGTTTTTTTTGTTTTTTTTTTATCTGTCAATGGTTTAAATATTGTTGGTCATAGTATAGTGGAAAATACTTGTGTATCTGTGTGTGTGGGAATGATATGGAGGGCGCCAGCCTATGGTATTCCTTCTGTTCCCCTCCCTCAGGGGGGATGTCAGAGGCTCACATAGGTTAATAATGCTGTCACGTTATGAAGGCTGAAGGCTCATTTGCCCCAGAAATGCTCACGCAAATACACATACACACAGGCTTTTTTATCATACACCCAGGACTGAAAGGACATACTGTTGTATAAATTGCCTTCTAATGTGAATATATACATGCATCTGGAGTGTTATCATGAAGATTTATTGGCATGGAAACGCATTGCCAAAGCAGCTATATTGCAGCTAAGGACAAAAGATGACAAAGGCATAGAAACAAAAAGACTTTCAGCTGGGGTTGTCTCATAGCTCAAGGCAAGTTCTTCCATATTTTACCCAGTAGCTGAATTCATTTTATTGGATTTCTTTTCACTAGAGGCAATATCTTTTGTCTATTACTAAAGGTATAAAACTTGTTATGAATTGGTCTAATTTCTTAAATGAATTTAGCTCCCATATCTTTATAATTTTGACAGTATAATAGGAAATAAAGCTTTGTGTCAGCTTCTCAGTTGTACATTTTGCTCTTGCAATGCCAAGTTTGGCTGCCTATTGTGTCTCTATACCTAACCGTCTTTAATCTGCCTGTTTTTCATCCTGACATTTGTGCTGGGAAAATGATGTGCCATAATTTGCTGCAAAGGGGTGACGAGGGTAATTGTGTTGGATCAATTACAAAGTAAGGACAGAGAGGACCAGTCAAAAAGTTCAATAAGGAATGGTGCAATTTGAAGTTTGCCAGAGGTGAAAGAGCTTACTGAGAACTGATCTCGCTAAGACTAATCAAGACACTGACTTTAAATTCAGTTTGTTCTTAACTTGAAATTCTTTAGGCACATTCTGTGTGACTTTCCACTTTGCCCTTCCTCAGAGGCCTTGTCTCAATAGGAACCTTTTTTTACAGCCAACAATTAATTCACGAAATTGCTGAGTACACCACAGAAATAGTTTCACCTCAGTCTATGATATCTTTTTTAATAGACTGATGAAGTATTGTTGAACTGCAAATCACATCTGTCCTGAAGCTGACTACAGAAATCCAGTAACTGAGGTAGAGGACTATGTTACAGGACACACAGGATGGAGCATGAATACGTATCTATTTCAGTCCGAATTCAGTTGCTTCTTTAAATAATATCATCAAAGGAGGATAATTGCTGATTCATCTGGTAAAGATGAGTATAGAAATGTCTTAACCTGATGGTAAACTGTGACATTCATTTAAAGCAGTGTGAGCAAGATCCAGCAATAGTTCAAAAGAGAAGGGTGAGTACATATTGTACCATAGACTGTAAAGTAATTCACCTAGTCTACCTTCCCGATAACCATTAATGCAGAGAAAAATTAGAAAAATATATAATTTTCTCTTGTAAATTTTATATAAAATATATATTTTTTCCAATATCTTTTGCTCAGTTGTGTACTAATACTAATACTAATACTAATCATTTTTACTTCTGTAATTTTCCAGGACATATGTTAGCAAGATTAGCTAGTCTCATGAGAAGCTAATCTTTCCTTTGCAGCTGTCAAATTAGATTCAGGCTGATGCATTTTTTAATATTTATTTTTGCCCTTATCCTATCTTAGCATTAATATTTGTTTATCTTTAGTTAAGTTTTTTTTTTCATATGCGATTGAAAGTTTCTGTTGCTTTTTCTTTGTAACACTGCAAGCTAGCTTAAACTTAAGTTGTAGCATCTTTTGGTAATTTGCAAGCAGCTTCATTATGAATATGTTTGTTTAATCTTGATTTTAATAGTTTTTTACTGTAGTTATTTCCTTTATTTTTTTAAATTATATTTCTTTTTTTGTTTGTTTGTATTAAACTTGCTTTGAATATCTATATTGTTTTGTTATCATCACTGTGTTGACTGCAATGCTTGTGACTCAGTTCCGCTCAGTATTCCGTGTTATTTATACTGGAAGTGTGATACTTGGGATTAGCATCCTACTTTCACCAATTTTGTTTCCTCTTAATGACGTCTCAGCTTTAGAATTGTCTTTTGTGTGATTCATGTGTTTGATAAAGTGCTATTGTAAATAAGACTGTATTACATTGAGCAGCAGAACATTCAATGGGCAGCTCTGTTTGTGACTTCAGTGCATGGGGCCAGCCTTAATTTTCATAATAATTAATGCAGCCCGCTTTCCTATATGCCTTATCGTAAATAAGGAAAGAAACACAAATAATCATTCTTTGCAGTATGAATAAAGTCTGGAAATAAATTTAGGGTTTTTAGAGAGGAAAGAATACAAAACACACAGTGTATTTTACAACAATTAAAGCAAAAGGGGATCACATTAAAGTTTTTTGGAGGTGTCAAAGTAAACACTCCGATAGTAGCAGATTATATGGGAAGCAGAGACATACACTTTAAAAGTAGAAGGGTCATTTACATTTTGCTTTTTGGTGTTTTTTTATATTTTCACTTGTCATATTGTGGCTGAAACTGAACTCTTTGATAACTCACGATCCAGGTGGCCTGCAAGCAGATGAGAAGTGGTTATTGATTAAGGCTCTTCTCATATCTGTTAGCCCACTCAACCACTTTTTTTGTGCTACCAAGGGAGCCTCACACCCTCAGCATAAAACACTGGCTGAAATTCTTTGGTTTCTGCTGTTGCATGCCTCTAGCAAGGATAAAACCAGAGAGCTATGCATGCTTTGTGTTTTGCAAAACAATCAACAAGAAAAACATTTTGCTTGCAGAGTTGGTCTCTCATCCTGCTTGTGAGGCACCTCACTGAGACTGATACTAAAATTGTGACTCTAATCACATCACGACAATACTCCTGACAAAAGGTTGCCAAGTACATAATAAAGTCTAACTGACTGATGGCAAATTAAATGGTAAGTGACAGAGTATGGTGATTCTGCATTATGCCTGGACAGATGGATTATATCCACTGCAATTATTGACTGTCCTGTGAGCTATTAAAGGTAGGAGTGGAACTCAATAGTCTTCTTCTGTTAGTAAAAAGTTATTATTATCCACCATGTTCCCTCTGGAGTCTCCAAAAAGAGTTCGACAGATGGATGTAGCACTGGTTTCTTTTCATTTGACTTTGTTGCAAAGTGTTTTGGACAGATTTTACTTCCTCTTGTACTCTGCCAGTTTAGGAATTAATTTGGATTATTTTGCCTTCTTTTTATTTGCTGCTTTATGAACTCAATTATCTTTTCCCCACACTAATGGCTATAGAATTAAGGCACAAATTGTAATGACTGTGGCATTCCTCCAAAACCCTCTGAACCTTTGAGCATCGGGAAGGGGGGGGGGGGGGGGGCTAAAATAGTTGAAGGCCACCAAATATCATAGTCAATTTCTGTGTCTCTTGCTCTTTCTATGTGAGTCTTTGGAAAGCAGCCATGGAAAAGGCCCTTGGCCTGCAGAATGGTGACAGAGCTGTGCAAGAAAGCAGGGAGATCCCCTCTCCTTTGTTGGTGATTAATATCCACTGCAATTATTGACTGTCCTGTGAGCTATCAAACGTAGGAGGGGAACTCAATAGTCTTCTTCTGTTAGTAAAAAGTTTTAGACTTTTTTTGTAAAAAGTCTTATTCAAGGGTATGAATGCAAGTCATACTCTATGAGTCCATGCCTGATTAATACCATGTTTGTTCAGTGCCATTATTAATTGTAAGCAACTAAATTTAAGCATAACAATTCATACTTTACTATTTTTATTCCTTTAACTGAAAACTGTGTTTTTTCTAGAAACTTAGAACAGTCCTCTATTTAATTTGAAAAATGTTTTGATGCATGCAAAAAGCTGTTACTATGTGCAGGCCAAGAGCCATAGATGCCTGCATGGAGTCGTCACACTGGAAAAGATACAGTCCCAGAAGATGAAACACCACACATCTCCTGGAATCAATCCTCATTACCATAGCTATAATTGCCTAGATTGATTCCACAGCAAAAAATTATCATACCTGAGGAATGGCTCAATTTGTCCAGCACAAATTGATGACACAAGTAAAGGAGGATGGAATGGGTCAATGGGAGCCTGAGAGGTGGATCATGGACCATACAAGCTCTGAGTACAGATATCGATATGTGCTCACTGAAATCGGCTTAAGCGTCCATAATGTGATGCGTACATAATCAATAGCATTCCCAAAGCTGGCAGATGGGCCACTGGTGTCGCACAGGTTATTTTTCTTCCTCTCGTCTTATCGGCTTCAAAGTATGGAAGGAGGGGATGCAAGGAGTGAGGTGTAAATCCAACTACAGGGCTGTCACTGATGACAGGATATTTAGAGAGGAGATAGTGCCCCTATTGACTGCTGGTCACAGAGATGAGGGGGGGAGGCAAGTCTTGCAATTTCAAGAGTATGATGAGTGGCTGAAGATGGAAGTCAGAAGAGGCACTCAACAGGGCTCTTAACACTGTGGCTCTTGTGTTTTCTCTTCCACGTTTCCGTTTCCAATGCTGTTAACTGTGCAGAGGTAATGTTGCATTGGGCGTTGGTGGATGAAGTAGTCACCTCAAAAATATAATATATTTCCCAAAATGTTGCTTAAACTACTATATTTTTTAAAACTTTCATAAGTATTTTTACTACTTATCATATATCTAAGTCCTCTCTTTGGATTTAATAATGTGTTCAAGTAAATAAGCAAAGTCCCAAGGGAAGGAGTCAGACCATTGTTAAAAAATTAAGCCATGTGACGCTGAAAAACATTGTCTGTCCCTTTGTCCCTCTGTATTTGTTGCCATATTATATCATAAAGTTATGCAGCACTGCGGCATAATAATACAAAGCAGCCTATAATAGTGGAAAGTTAGTACAGAGACGGACATGGATAAGTAAGGCATGCAGTGCATTACCTAACCATCTGACGACGTTTCCATCCCAGCTAAGCCAATCAGGTCTCATGACTGGTCTGTCCATGACATGACTGTCACACTTCATCCTGAGTTCAAAACCTCAGAGGTGGACTGTAAAAGAAAAGCACCATTCTTTTTTTTTTTGGTTTGTTATTTTTAGCGGTTTTATATATATTTTACATATCTTTTTGGCCGATATCAGCATGAAAAAATGATACATTTTTACTTTTTTAGATAATTTTTACTGAACATGTACGTGCCATTTATATCAAACTCTTTAGTTAATACTCTTCTGACTCAAAATGACTAAATGTAAGCGCTATCACATAGATTTTTCTAGATATTTCTGCTAGTTTGTGTGGCACAACTCGCAATAAATCCTGTGACTGTTGTGCCAAACGGCTTTCTCGCTTACATCATGAGGAGCCTAGAAGTTGTTTTGGAATTGTTTTTATGTGTCTGGAGACATCAAATTTGCTGCAAATGATTTTTTTTCTGGGGGTTGGTGGCGGTCAAAACATATTGGTATCGGTTGATAATCGGTATTGGAAATTTGGAAATCAAACAAAACCAGTAAATCAGATAACGGTACAAAATAAATACAATATCAAACATCTCAAACATATATAAATATCCACTACCAGCTGTAAACAAGGGTCAATGGAAACTGAGTAATTTATCCTCTTAACAACTCCAACTCAATTACAGTATAGATTAATTCAATGCACTTTTGGACTGCTCATCCCTGCAATCAAATGGAGGTTGTCTGTCATGAAAAAGGTGTGATCAAATGTGAGAAGGTTCCATAGCAAGGTGGTGGGGGGGGGGGGGGTCAATAAAATGTGTTTGTCTCTGTCCATGAATGTGTTTGTGTATGCCCTTTGAATCAGCTGTGTGTGGTTCATTTTTTAAATGGGCAACAGTAGCAGGTTATCTGTCTCCACTAAGGCATTTAATGGGAGTCTAAATATAGACTAAGCTGGCCTATGAAGTATGTCAATTAATACTATTGTATGTTAAATATCGTACAGCATCTGAGGAAACTGCATTGTGCACCAGTAAGCCCTTAAACTGAGCAAAATTGCCTCTATTGACTCGTATCTCCTCATCCTGCTTGTCCGGTAATACGGACAACCGCTTGGCAGCAGGATGAGAGCTTCTAATGAGCTTGCCAAAAAGTTCCGGGGCAATCCGCGTCCTTACTATGACTCCACAGTCTTTCACCTCGGTGCCAGGGCTGCCCGAGTTGCCTCACTTAGCTGCTAATAGGTTTAACCTAATCAGCAGCAGCATTCATTTAGAGATAATTCTTCCTGTGCTGAGGCATGACACCAAGCCCCATTTTCTGCTTTCTGGTAGTATTTTTTAACTCTCAATCTTCTGTGATTTAAAAAGCTGTCAAGACACATTTTTTTCCTGGGAGTCACTACATGAGATCGGGTAATGGATAGACTCAAAAACTGAGAGCATCTTAAAAGCTGAAAAATCCATGAGCTTCATCTCCTTTATATTTGCCATGCCACGTTTGTTCAATTAATGAATCGTCAAAATAGATACATGGGACTCCAGACTTCAGACGTGTAAATTTATGTGAGATTGTGGGCTCATTCTGTAGCTAATTATGGTTTGCAATTAGTATTCAGGGTGACTTGTTTTCAAGTCGTCACTGAGACGCTTCAGTCTGTTCATTAGATTTTTAATAAGCTTTACATTATTCAGGTCACTCAGACCTTTACACAAATAATGCTATTTTTGAGCAGTGTTTCACCTATGTAGGTGGGGACACTGAGTTCAGCAGGATTGAACTGGTGGGACATCAACTAATCCCAGCAGTAGCGTGGGGGGGTTTGGGTGCAAAGCAGAGCCACAGATGAAATATTCAACTCATCAGATGACATGATGTGACATTCAAACACAATCTTCCCCTCACCTCGTTGCATACTGCTCATACTCTCATTTTATAAATACCCAACCACAGTCGGGACATCTTAGGCCAGATTTAATCAATCTTGGTCAATAAATCCTGGTCAAGATAAAGAGATGCAGCTGAGACACAATCGCATGCAGTGCTGACCTCACAGGATTATCTCGGATGTTTTTACCCATCCTCTTGCAGAACTCAGGGGGCAGCATACAGCCTCTTGTTTCACAAAATCCAGTAGCAGCCTTTAAGCAAATTATGTGTAATTGATTTTCTTTAGAAACTGACAATAGGGATGTTTATGACAGACAGAAGGCGTTTTAGAGTTCTGCCAACAGGGGACGCCAAAATGCTTTCATCCTTTTTCATATAATGAGATCTCAACAGTCACAAATGTTCATTTATCTCTTATATTTATTATTTAATTATCTATCATGCAATTCTGCTTTAATTAATATGTAATATTATATTATTTAATATGTAATTCTGAAGGAATTTCCATTGATTTGCATTTTCTTACTATCCCTCAAGTCCCTATGCACACATATGCATTCCCCCTTGTAATATATGAAAAATGAACGTCTCATCCATATTTAAGATACACTCTATTAGGTTCATATCATTCTTTGTATGCTTATCAAATCAAATAGAACTTTTTTTATAAAGCGCTTTTCATACAATTGTTGTAACTCAAAGTGTTTTACAGTACAATTTAAAAACATTAAAAACAATTCTGCAATCCCAACTCCCCCCGTGGGCCATAACCACCGCACATACACACACAGACACACAGATGCAATAATGCCTTGTTTCTGACTGTTTGAGAATAATGCTTAATGTCTTTCTGCCTTTATTTATGCATATTTTTCTGACATTGGTGCATTCTTGATCTGCCATATGTAAAGTAGATGACTGTAATGCTGACTCTTAGAGAGAAAATCATAAATTGCGGATGTAATTTTGACTCAATATTCAATGGCTCACACATTTGTGGCATTTAGTCCTTTTAGATTATCTTTTATAGTTTTTGTCTATGTTCTGTAATGAGAATTAACTGTTTTTAACAGAAAAAATGTATCCCTTTTTTAAGATAAACTAAAATTTTATTTCTTTCACTGTTCTCTTTTCAGATTCTGGCCATCATATCGATACTGTTTATCGTCCTCTCCACCATCGCCCTGTCTCTCAACACCCTACCAGAACTCCAGGTTGTTGATGAGTTTGGCCAGGCAAATGACAACCCCCAGCTGGCCCATGTGGAGGCTGTGTGTATTGCATGGTTCACTATGGAGTACCTCCTTCGCTTCCTGTCTTCGCCTAACAAGTGGAAGTTCTTCAAAGGCCCGCTGAATGTCATTGACTTACTGGCCATCCTTCCCTACTATGTCACTATATTCCTAACTGAGTCCAACAAGAGTGTGCTCCAGTTCCAAAACGTGCGACGTGTGGTGCAGATATTCAGGATCATGAGAATATTGAGGATCTTGAAGCTGGCTAGACACTCCACAGGTCTCCAGTCTCTAGGATTTACTTTGAGAAGGAGCTACAACGAACTAGGATTGCTTATATTATTCCTTGCCATGGGCATCATGATATTTTCCAGCTTGGTTTTCTTTGCTGAAAAGGATGAAGATGCCACTAAATTTACCAGTATCCCTGCTTCATTCTGGTGGGCCACAATTACAATGACTACAGTGGGCTATGGTGACATTTACCCCCAGACTTTACTTGGAAAAATTGTTGGCGGGCTCTGCTGTATTGCAGGAGTGCTGGTCATAGCTCTGCCAATCCCCATTATTGTCAACAACTTCTCTGAGTTCTACAAGGAACAGAAGAGGCAGGAAAAAGCCATCAAGAGGAGAGAGGCACTCGAAAGAGCAAAGAGAAATGGCAGCATTGTGTCGATGAATCTAAAAGATGCCTTTGCTCGAAGTATGGAACTGATGGATGTGGTAGTGGAGAAAGGAGAGGACAAAATGTCCTTTGACAACCACCTGTCGCCAACTCTTTTGGGCTCAACTAAGCTCGGTTCCTCTGAGAGCAATCTGAGATCACCAGATAAAAGAAACCAAGGGGACCTGACACAAAGCTCCCCTCATCGCATAATCATCACGACCACTGGAAGTCCACAGCAGCTTAGCAGGACCCCACAGCACCTTAACGTTCAGAAACTGGAAGACATGTACAACCAGATGACCAAGTCACAATCGTTTACCAACATCAACACAACAAGCTCCATGAGCACTCTGAGCACGACCGTGACAGCCCCCACTTCGCCGAAGAAATCTCTCAGCCCTGATTCTACATTAAAAGAGGAAATCCAGCTGGAAATGAAGGAAGTCCTGCCCTATTCCGATGACAACTTTGCCAGCTGTTCGGCAGACTTCACAAAACAGATCTCTCACTTAGGTGATGAGGCAGCTGGTCAATGTCGGATCAGACACCCCAGAGCCCCACCTTTTCTGGACATAAGTTTGCTGAAGGCCATTGATGACCAGAGTTCTCCAGGCTTCTATGAATCTATCAACCCCGGTTTTGAATCAGAGATGCATATAGAGGAAGTGGACAGTTTTAACAGTGCTGTAGAGGATATCCAGAGCTCTCCAACAGGAAGTAACCCTCTAAAAACGAAGGTGTTGAAGGTAAATTATAGAAAAACTTCCAATGAAGGTCCTCTTACGCCACCTAGCACTACCTCTCCTGGAGACATCAGCTCCAGCATCCTGGAAGATGAATCCCCGGCAGGAGAGATGTCACCGCTCATCCCTAGTTCAGAGGAGCTTCTCCCAGTCATAGCGAAGAACACCCTTTCCCCCAAAAGGCTGGTGGTAGATACTCCGCCTGGTGATGAAGATCAGTCCGCAGAGAATCACAAGGAGAAACATCTGATGGAGGAGGCAGGCGCAGCAATTGCACCCTTGTCACCCAAGAGAGAAGCACAAAATTGTACCCAAGGTGTGGTTGGGGCAAGCGATGAAGCAATGAAGTCTGACAGCAACTCAAGTGGACACAAAGTAGAGAACCACATGTTTACATCTGATATCCACCTGATACCTGGAGACGGCAGCCTCTCTCCAACATGTGAGACCAGCATGTGAATGTAAAGGAAGCTTATAGAACTTCTACAGCCTCAGCCTGGTGGGTGGAAGTGCAGGAGGAACAGTCAAGGGTGCAATTGTAGTTGAAAGTTATTCTTGCATGGCATGACAAGTCTCTTTTACTTGTATCGTTGTGCATTGCTGATAAAGAAACTGCAGTGCTTTGTGCAGATTTGAGAATGGCTTTGGAGCCAACAGTGGGCTCAAAGAGGAATAGGAGGCTTCGGAGAAGCGGGGGATTCATTGAGAAAAGGAGGCATAATTTCACCCGATGTTCATAGTGACAGTCTCCTTTTCTAGCAAGAGGAAAAATGCACAGAGGGACTTATCTGTAAAAAGCATGCATTTAAAAAAAAACAAGACAGAAATGTTACCGTGCTTAGTTTGCGGAAAGCACTCCACTGTAAATACTAGAACACATACTGCAATGACAATGCACAGGATGGCAAAGGAAGATTGATGGTACAAATAGTCTCAATGTGAAAAAAAATAGTGGTGGGGGTGTGAATCAACAACCCTCAAACTGGGTTTTGCATCGTAGCGACCTATAAAAAAAACATATCATTACCTTTTGTGGAAATGCAAAGCGTTCACATGACGACCCTGTAATGTTTTTTTTTTTTCCTTTTCTTTTCCTTTTTCTTGTGTAAAATGGTGTATGAAACCGTAACACTGACATTATTGCTTTTGGGTTTCATAGCAGCTGTTGAACCTTTAGTTTTAGCATCTGATAATGTCTGAAAGAAAAACACATTTATTCCTATAAACTGTGCTGCAGTTGCCAAATGTTTGCATTAAAGGAAAACAAGAACTATCAGATACTACTGCTACTAAAAAAATGTTATCATGCTGTTTTCAGACGTTAGCACCAGGTTTAGGATCCTTTTTCAGCTTTTTTTATTTCATCCAAATCATAAAACAAAATGGCATTTATTCTCTGACGTCAGATATACACATCTATAAGTAGCTCTAAGACTAAAATATGAAATAAGTAGGTTTAGAGTGGCTTTAGAAGAATTAAAGTAGGTGAGATATTCAACAAAATGTTAATTCAACACCGTACATCTGGTCAGATATAAGCTTTATTATTAGTATTCTCTAGCAGTTAAAATGGGATTGACCACAACATAAGATGACAATATTCCTCCTGATATCAATGGACCAAAACAAGCACACTTAAAAGCTTTCATCTATCTCAGCTGCATCATGACATATATAGTAAAAATATGTATAATGACAGTTACGTTTGTTCCTTATGATTTGTTTACTTGCATTGTGCTTGTTGTCCTTCTCCTCTGCGCCCTGATGTGATTTCTTCCATTCTACTACAGCGTGACCCAATCTTGCTGACAACTTTAGGGCAATCTTTTGTTTCTTGTCATGTATCTGTGGTGTCTTGGACTGTGATTTTTTGTCTTTTCTTGTCAACTAAACTATTTTCAGTCAAACGTAAACCCAAAGGATTTTTCTTTTTCTGTCTTTTCTTTTTGTTTTACATTGACTGAAAAAAAACCTGCTGTATGTTGCCTTTATTCCAATTTATGGCTGGAATATTTGTCTGCCGAGGAGGCGCTTGTCAGACTATGCTTGGAAAGCGTTTGTGGAAGCCGCACAAACCAGAAATGCAAAGACAGGAAGAAAGTGGCTGAAATAATTTCTGTTTGTTTCATTTTTTCATATTATTATCATGTCTTTTTGTTTGTTTTGTTTATTTTCACAGAGAGGTGTGGAATGTGCAATACCGCATACTGCAATCTATGCAGGCCAAGAATTGTGGCACTTTATTTTATGTCTGTGGGAATTTGTAAGTGTACAGGCAGAAATTACTTGTATTTTTCAGATGTTATATCTTTAATATGAGGTAAAACAGTGTTACAACTACCAGAATATCACAAACAATGCAAATAAGGATTTGATTTTTGCTCTTTTTTTTCCTAAGTCTCACAAAATGTTGTCAAGCACCTTCATGCCAGGTTTGAATGCACCTCAAATTTGATTATTTGTGGAACTAAAGATCCAAATTGACCACCAGGGCCTTTTATATTACTGTTAGATTTACATAAAATCTAGCAAATGCCTATAAAAGCTATTAAAATGATCTAATTTCAGTGGCCACAAACAAAGGATCCTATTTTTTTTGTGAATTAACACAGAATGATTCTATTTTTTCTAAACTAAAACGGAGCATGACCACAATTTGCTGCCATATGGTGGTTGAAATGATGCGTGCCTTTTCATAACACTGCTGTTTATGAGAAGGTAGCCAGTCATTTTGCTTTGTTCATATAGCACTGTACAGAAAATTCTAATTTTATAGGAAAAATCAGGTCTTTATGTAATAGATACAAGTAATGTTATTGAGTTCTCAGGTTTTCTATAACTCTCTGATGTTCTCATTGGATAGATTATCTGTTTTTTTTCTTTATCAGCTAATATCAACTGGCTACTTCTGTATTCTTTTTTTTAAGGTGTTGTCAAATCCACATTTAATGTCTTGGCTCTTTGAAATCTGTCTACAACATTCAGAACACCGCCAACACCCCCATCAGTCTTCAGTGAGGCAGGAAGGGAAAAGGGAAACGGGAGAGGTCTTTACTGTCCCAGAGATGGCCCGTCTGATTACATCGCCAAGTGCTTCACACCAGCGCTCCAGAGGCTCTAAACCCCATGGCGTGTGCTCAGGAACAGTGATGAATCATTGCAAGGATTTAAAAAAAAAAAAAACAAACTTTGTCCTTTCTGATGGCTGCATCGCATCAGAGATCAGTTCTGGTCCATGTTTTTTTTTTCTGTGTACATAATGTATGCCCAAAGTAGCATAATCTGACTCAGTATTCAGAGATTCACATAAAACCTCATGGAGTTGTCTTTATGAAACGCCCGATTCCTCATCGGAAACGGTTTGTTACTGTCCGATGTGAAATACAGGCTCAGTGGTGGTTGTCATTTAGATTTTCTTTTCTTCTTCTTTACAAAGGGAGGTTAGACCTTCTCGTTAAATCTCTTTTTTTCTATATGTGTGTTTAGTTTTTCCTTCATCCCTTGTTTGTAGTAGTCATGTCACTGTGTTAGCTTTGAGTAATCCTTCATTTTGACAGATAGGGTAGAAACAAGGGAGCTGGATGGATCAGTTGTGTCCCGTTGGGATGAAACTTTGTGTGGAAATTCATTCTGCAAGCTGACAGCAAAAGGACTGTGCTCTGTCTTACTATCTCACAGTGGCATATTCATCTGTGAGACTGTACAGAGTGGAAGTGATGTGTATTTATTTTCTCTGAGAGAATGTATATTGTCCGTGTTGCTCATTTGTCCGTGCTTACCAAACCTCTCTCCCTAATATGCATAAAGCAACATTGTTTGTTCTTATGTGTGTATATTCTGCCTCTTAAATGTGTTTTCTTTTTCTGTGCTCAGCTTTGAAACGTCATCATCCGACACATTTTGAGCTACAGACTGTTTCTGTACAAAGCAACATCTTTGTATGCATGTAGTAATCCGAGCAATTGTGTGATCACGGAAACACTTTATTATGGTACACGTATGTCAGCATTTCTGTAAGGCATTGTTCCTCATTACATCTATTAGCATTATGCAGAATAACAAATAAATGTGTATACGAAAGACACGTCTGTCTGGTGGTTTCTGCTTTGCATATGCACATTTACATTTGCCAGATTTTTGCATATTTCACATCATAGTAATGACACGTATATATAATAATAAAATCTTTGCATGAATAACGTTTTCTCCCCAAGTCCAGAAGTTAAGTCCAAATACCATTTGCACACTTCTTCAAAACACGGACACTTTGTTTGCACACCAGTAACCGAGCCTCAAGCATGTTGGGTCTTAGAAGGAAACAAGCCATGCATTATTACAATGTACAACTGAAGATATCGCTCCCATATTGGGATAGTGACAATTTTTATTACATCACAGTTACATTTTAAACCAACAAAAGTTGACCAAAGTGCTTAACAACTTTCATAAGTAAAGGATAAACAACAATAAGACATTTATACGATTATTTTTAGTGCATTAGGTGCTGTTAGAGCTTTTTAATCTAATGTCCAACAGTATATTATAAACCTCAGCCTTGTAAAGAAACAAAGCAAAGTTGTGTTAAGCTACTAAACTGTTTAAAATAGTTGTAAAGTTTGCAAAGCAGAAATATTCTACATTTGGACAAAAGTTATATTGCAATGATACAATTAGGTTTAGCTTAAAGTAGTGTCAGGGAGACAGCAGTCATATCCTGTGTTTGTGAACACTGTAGAATCCAGTCGGACTCCGGTTTGGACTAGAGTCTGATTCCAGGGGTCTTATTGAGGTGAGATTTTATTTTAGACTATTTTAGTTTTTTTTTCTGTATGCATAAAATATTACAATTCCATAGTGATTGGCTGAAAGATTGAGCAAAACAAACCTGGAAGAAGAATGAGAGGTAAACAACTTGTACAGGCATAAAGCCTACAGTCTGTTGAAATGCTGTTCCTGTTGCAGCGTCATAAAGATGCAAAAGACAAGCACACAGCACTTTGTGTAGATATTTCTTACCAAATGTTCAATAAAAAACAGCCACAACTCAACCTTAAAACAAATCTATACAGTTCATTTCACTGTTAATTAACAGTAAAATTAACAGTAAAACAATCGTATGCAAATATTTCAGCTAATGTATCCATATTGAATCAGTGGCTGTCAATATTTATATCAACTGAATTAAAACAGAAAGGAAGATCATATTCTTCCAACTAAAAAACATAATACTTTACAAAAAAAAATGTGTTGGCACAATTGAAAAAAGCAAACTTTATTAATCAGGTTAATTTATTCATTTTAGCATTTAAATGTTCTTGTTCTTTCTCAGAAGCTTAACTTTTTTCGTATTATTACTGGCGAGCATTTCGAGTTATTTCAAGATGTAAAGGACATAAAACATCACATTGTAAAGTTTTGGAAGTCCTCCGAACCACTAGAGGGCGCCTGAGACTGTCAAGCCAACTGAAACCTGAAACAGTCAGTGAACCAAAAGCGCGCGGAAATGATAAAGTTGGCAACAAAGAGTAAGACGTCGTACACAGAAGTCAAACAATGGACGAAGAAAATAACAGTGAAGCCTCATTAGAGGAAGGTTATAGCAAAGAAACCGCAAGTTTTCCGCTGGTAACTGCCGTCGCTACAGAGTGGATGTTGGACTTTCTGTTTGTGAGTTTGTGTCGACGTTTCAAAGAGGGAAAACTTGATGAATTCAATGATGCGCTGAACGCTTTTGAAGGTGAGGAGTTCCCGTGAGCTTTAAAATAATCTACGTTTTTTGTTTTTATATTTAATAGTTTACGTTATTTTTGTCCCACCGTGAAGTTGCTCAGTGTTTCTATCGACCTAAATGCTAAAGTTAGTTTCCGAGTTAATGTCAATAAATTGCAAATATTTCCGAGGCTCTTCCCGTGTTGACTGGTATAACAGTGTGCGGATCCATTTAACACAGGAGTGAGGAACCTTGGACATTTTCTGAAAGTTTTCAATGTCTCCCTGTTTCAAACATGGGAAACCTGCGCTCGAGGACCAGAGTTCCCCACCCCGGAAGCTTTACCAACACGGACCCGAATTTTGCATCCGTATGACTAATGTGGTCTTTCAGATATAGACCTGTAAAATAAGACCTAATGTCAATTAATTACATGTTTTATATTGAAAGCTGTCTGAACTTTACAGTGTAACTAGAGCAGGGGTGCCCAAAGTCTGTGCTTGGGGGCCGCTGTCCTGCAGCTTTTTAATGCATCTCTGTTACAATGCACCTGGCTTGGATCCAGCAGCCAGTTAAGTTCTGCACAATGATTTGACCTAGGTGTGTTGAAGTAGTGAAACACGGAAAACTTGCAGGATTGTGGCCCTCGAGGACTGGAGCTGGACACCCCTGAACTAGAGCTTTTCAGAGCTGATCTTCCCTTCAACTGGTCCCAGGTCAAATCTAGTTCGGGTTGTGCAGAAAAGCACTCATTAATTCAGTTATACTGTGATGGTTGAATAAAAGGCTTGAGTGGAAATAAGTTAATGCAAGAAAAAAGAAAAAAAGTGAACAAAATCACATTTTTATACAAAAAATTTGCATAATAGACTTTTAATGTACAGCATTTTTGTTAGACACAAATGAAAATATTGGATTTTTACCAGTAGATAATGGATGGATGGTTGAACTGTTTTGTTTTGTTTTTCTCCAGCTGGAAAGTTTCTATTTAGATTAGTCCTTGTCACATTTATTAGTTTTGCTAGCATAGGCGTACAAAAATATCATTACATCAAAATGATATTAATATTCAAAAGAACACGTTTTATGAATGTATCATTACTCATAAGGTAGATTTTAATTTCTTCATCTTTTACATAGTGTCTTTATTTATTCTGCATTTTAAATACCACCCTGTTCTTGTTCAGTAAGTTGGTTTAAACTACGGAACAGCTTGTGGTGTTTACTAGGTTGGCAGTTTTCTTACCAATAAATCGGAAATCTGAATTTATCGCCTTGTTTATAGCATCAAAATATACCCCAGTTTATTGTATTGTTACTCCTGTATTGTGATATCACCAGATGTATAACAATTTACACTCCTATTTTCTAGGAATATGAACAGGAACTGGGAACATACAAGCATCTTGTTTGACCTGGTTGCATTTATCACTTCATGTTGAATAATGGCTGCTAAATGTAATTATTCTGAATAAAATTGAACTAAAAACCAAGAGAAGGTAAACATGTCTAACGGCTGTGAGTCAGAAAGTTAATTAGTGCTGGGTTTGGGGTTTTTTTTTGTAGGAAGAACTGAGGTTCTCCACATGTTTAATCTATACCACAGGAATAATTACACAAGTCAAAGCCTCTGCTGGTTAATTAGATGACAATATGAATTGAGAAATAATCAGTCATTAAGGGAAGTCGTGCTGCTTTTTTTGTGTATCATGTAGACCGCCAGATAGAATATTTGTATGAACTATTATATGGAAATAATTAGTTTTGCTCTTCCTTAGCCATTTCTCAAAGTTCATCCTTTAAAGGGAAACCCAGTGAGAAGACTTTGATATGTGCCTTCCTCGCAAGAGTCATGCACGGGAAACAGCTGGGTAAGTTGGTGTGAATGGGAAAATGAAACTTAATGAATGTGTTTACAGTGTTTACATACTTGTGCAGCATTGTTGTTTGGCCTGTTTATTTGAAGGATGAACATCCCAATTTGCTTGTTGTATCATTTTCAGCATAAACTCCTGAAACCCCAACATCCTCCCAAAATATACGTTGCCATTTGAAAGCCAGATGTTATTCAGACTTTGTCCTTCTTGCATGTTTTTAGCCATTCTGCAAATGTCTATAACAACAATTACAGTTTGATTTATTATTTTCTTAGCCATAAAAAAGCAGACTATTCACACATTTAAAAACTGTAACTTGTGTTTTTTCCAGGTGTTATGTTTGAAGAAGATGAGTCTGTGATGCCGTTGTTGTCTGCCGCAAAATTATGGTCAGAGCTCAATCACACTGTGGCAGATGAAAGTTTATTCAATAACATCACCGTTCTGTTGCTCGTTCAGGTGATTCCACGGTATTTTAAAGCATTTTTTCTACTACAAGGTACAGGTGTGCCTTTCAGTGCCTCATAATCTGATTCCATTACTGTTCAGTGTGCTACAAATCTACTGTTTGATTATCAGGATTTTCAAATCATCTTTTTCCCCCTCGCTCTCCAGCTAGCTTTATCCTACTTTATACCACATTCAGTATTCAAGTAACTGACAAGGACTAATTCAAGTAACCAATCAAAATGATCTCCCCTTTTAATAATGTCAAACCATAAATAAATCCAACATATATGAATCATTTTTCCGAATCCATGGAATCTACAGTAAAATGTGTTAGAAACAGTTTGGAAAACAACCTCTTTAATCTCTTCTAACCTGGTCTGGGAACAGAGGTGCTATCACATGTTGGTAATATTATGAGTTTATTTTGGGGTTAAACAGCTCATATATGAAATGAAATTATTCTAGGCCCTGTCTGTTCTTGTTTTAATAAAAAAAAATGTTTGCAAACAATAGCCTTCAAAAGCAACAAGTAAACGCCACGGAGTATCAGTAACTGAAGGCCTAGCTGTGGCAGCTTTTATGTTTCTGACACTTTAAACCCAATTATTTGTTCTGAAGCATAATTGTGTTTAAACACATATTGTAATTGAATCAACACATGTTTCATTGAGATGAATAGTGATAATCTAAGGATAGTTTTTACCCTCTGAAATATGCAATCTGTCCAGGTGCCATTAGTTTATTTAAATGTAAGTTTGTCTGCTTTCTATAATACATCTTGATTCCTGGTGTAATTCTTCATTATAGGAAGTTGTTTCTGTTTGTTTTAAGTTGAAACATTTGTCTTGTGTCTAGTCGGTGGCTGTGTGTATGGAAAAAGGCCAAAGATCGTCTGCTTTCTCTGCCCTCAACTGGTTTGAAAAGCATCAAGAATTCCCTCAGGTCTGCATGTCAACTTTATTCTATTTTCTTTTCAAGAAAACAACCCATGTAGATTAATATTTGTTCTGACCTTCTTTTCATAGAACTTGAGAGTTAAACTGTCGACCATAGTGACACAAGGGGACAATTCCCACCCGTTCCTCGTGAGTTTCAGCTTCAGCCGCCTGCTGAAGACGGTCCAGTCCTACGTGGATTCTTACTTGGAAAAGAATCCTTCTGACTTTCTTATCAAGGTACAGTGATCTGCTTAACCAAGCTTGTGTCAGAATAACAATGGATCACATCCGTCCTTCAGGGCTTGTGTTGACAGCTTAACATTCAGCCATTGGTTCAAAACTGGAGTTAAATGCATGTCCACCAACAATACGCGGGTTTCATCGATGAACAGAACCGCAGCGGGATGGTGGGGTGTTAAAACACTGGAGCAATCCCACATGAGACAAAAAAAAAAATTAACGTTGTTGTTGTTCTTATTTGTAATTTTTAATTTAAATATTAATCCGAATTAAACATTTGAATTAGTTCATGGTTGTCATGTTGGAGAAAATAAGTTTTTATGGAAATACATACGTTTTATTTGTTTGTTTTTTTTTACCCTGATGACGGGAAAATACTGTCATAATTTATCCTAATGTTTGAAACATTATTTTAATCAACATTTTTATGCATTTTTATGTTTTTGGTATTTGGTTGTTAGCGAAAATATTTCAGTTTAACTGACTAAATTAGTCTAATTTGTATTGTTATTATTATTCGTGTAGGATATTTCTCGCAGACCACACTCTTACCCTTTTTGATAGACTCCTTCCATCTGAAGGTGCTGATGTGATTTACTCATAGTTAATTGACTATTTGTTATTAAATGAGCTTGGAGGACAAACTGCTACATTTAGCACAGTTTTCCTGGGAGTCTTAGATACTCGCTTATTCAACATTCTTTCATAATTGATTTACAGATCAACTAGTGGCCTCCAAAACAGGATTGAACATACTCTAATGACAAGTTTCGGTTTTGCTCATGTAAAAAACTGTCTATGGAGTTAGTTGTACAGTATTATAAAAACATTTATATATTAAGGATAGAAGTCTGTTTGTTCAGTCATTTCCGTGTCACAGTGTGTAACGTACACCTTTGCCCTCCAGAAATAATGTGTCTATTAAGGCCAAGAATAGATTTTTTTGTTATCTCAAAGCAATGAATTTGTCTGAATTATTGTTTGTGTTTTCATCTCTTGTCAGGCAGCAACAACGTTTATCCAATCATCTGATGATATAAAAGGTTTGGAGAAATTGGTATCGCAAAATAGCTCTCAGCCAGAAATGCCCCTTGAATCAACACAAAAGGAGAAAAAGTAAGAAGTGATGTTTTCGCATGTCAGTGTTGAATAAGCTTCCCGACATTTATGTTCTAATAGTATGTTTTATTCCACCTCAGTGCTGAAATGCTTCCTTTCCACACAAAAAACATGTTCTGGATTTTTCTGTTTCATCTATCCTGGATACTCATAATAATCAACATGTTCACAGGACAAAGCGGAAGCTACTCTCTGCTCGAATATCTGATGTATGGGCTCCTGATACCACAAAGAACCCGTGTGTGTCTCTAAGGCGACTCTCCAAAACTGGTACGGCTTTTATTTATT
>JBAMHX010000020.1:13014140-13025325 GCA_037177515.1 Pseudomugil tenellus
CACACGGAATAACACTGATCCAAAACTTACTGGGAAAGTTGATTTTGGTAAGGAAATAAATATTCTACACTGGCTAAGATATTCAACATATTCAATTCAGTTTTCCATTTCAAACCAAAGAAACTGTATTTAATTTGCTTAAGACAAATTGTAGACTCAGAAAACTGCACATTTCCATTATATTGGGTTCACAGAAATGTAAATTCTTGCTTTATATTTCATGTGAGCATCCTTATTAAAACAGACTCTGCACTTTAAACCCAGTCAGATGCAACTGTAACCTGAATTTGTTTCAGTAAACCGTTCAAGTAAAAAATGGGGGGGTAATCACCTTTTTTATTAAAATGTGCAATATTTGTGTAGGTTTATCTAAAAGGCACAAATATTCTGTTTATTTTTGTTACTTCAGGATTCGTGATATAAGAAAGAAATCACAATAAAACAAGCTCCTGTTGTGAGGCTAATAATTAACCCCTAATATCAAAGCATCACTTTTCCTGTACATCACATTGCAGATTCAACTATGAAGTCATGAGTTTTTGTCCATATGTGCACATCTTACCCTCCAACTACGAATCCGCTCAGCAAGGCTTTACCATCCCTGTAACCTGCAACACAAACGGCGCTTAGTGCTAATTTCAGGTACCGCTAAGCTACTTGCCTGCGTGCTTTGTATATTCATCGCTAACTCACTGCTCAGGGTCTGCACAACAGGAAACTTCATTTGATTTGGCCTTAATGCTGATCCTCTACCGCCTGCTCCCATCCCGAAGGTCCTGTAGGTTTGGCTGCCGGATAGATGAGGCCCGCGCTGGCTGCACCTCGAGTTACCGTCGGACATTAAAACCTTTGCGGTAGGAACCGATGCGTTTATCCTGTAGGTCATCATGGTGGAGCTTCTGCACAAATATCAACTGTAAACATTACCTTGCTGTGTAGATAACCCTCATAATGGTGAATAGTACTTGGTTAACAGTAGCTATCCCTGAGAATTAAAGCTGAGCTGCAGCTTGCTGTGAAACGTAACCGAGTCGCTGTCACCATGGAAACAAGCTTCATTTCCCTGCAGCCTCTTTCATGTCAAGTTTCTCAACATGCAGATATAAATCTCAGGCGAACCAACATAGCTTTGCCCTGAAAAATTATTTCTATGGTTAAATTTACACACGTCATGTGGGAGCTATTTTGAACAAAGTTTTAATAAATAAACTTGTTGATGCTGCAATCTTACATTACTGTAAATGTGGAAATTCAAAGGATTGCCGCTGGTTTAGGGTTGAAAGATAGGGATCTAAACAAATGTATGATGCAGTTACACAATGACAAGACAAAAGATGTTTTTCCATGTTTTTATTGTACATTTTGAGTCCTTAGAAAACCTGAAAAATGGAAGAAAAAAGGGATATTGTTACAGAGGCATGTCCAGTTATTTAACAAATAACATTTTTCTAAAGGTTGCTGATTGGTAGTTCTGTCCAGCACAAAACAATATAAAGTTAAATCTGTCCAATGTTTGGAAGAAATTAAGCTCAATATCTTAGATGTGGTTTCAGACACGATTGGCTTATTTACAGCTGATTTTCACCATAATCGATAAGATGGGGAAAAAAGAATATGCATCATTAACCACATCTCAGAAGTTGCATCTATTGCCGAAGACCTGAATATTTCTTCGTACTCACCTTAAATTTAGTTCATCCTTCGGATCAGTCTGTTGATCTGGTCCTCCCTGTTGCCAGCATCACCTCCCTCCACAAAATGTGTGGTCTTCTTGTTCATACCACCGCGAGGTGATGACAGCTTAAAGGGCCACAGGAAGTTGTTGGCAGGCTTGAAGTTCTTGCCGACTGTGTAAATCTCATGGATGAGGTCCTCCATGCAGATGATGCCATACTTGCCTGGAAAATTAAAATGTAATAAGTGTAATAGTGTATTTAACCCTGGTACCACCTAGATTTTATTTAAAATTAAAGTCTATTAGATTAACACTAAGAGCTTCTAGGAAAAGTGAACAGCTTTATGCTGATATTTCACTGAAAACTAATGTTTGATGTTATTTATCTTATTTACATGAGGCATATTTGCTCTCTGTGTGAATTTTATTAATAGAAACTCTACTAAATGATGGTCTTTATCAGGACATGTTAACTTTTTGTGTCAAATGTAACAGCATTTATGCAATTTATGGAAAATAAGTCTGGGATGAAATTAGAAAATGAAAATACTTTAAAGCAAAATGTAGATGCCAATTTTGCCATTATCAGATGTGACTTTTTTTAAATAGGTAAGATACCTGTTGCAGCTCAAGTTAATGAATGATTCAGTGGAGTCGATTTCAGGTTTCTGTGATTTACATCCTGTTTATGTCGCAAGACACTGAAGACCAAGTATTATTAGTCTGCTTTGCTTTATCCATTCATGACAGTCCGATGTACAAATGAGACTGGTACACACATTTATGAGAACAGATACTCAGGACTGATGTGTTAGTAAATAGTTTTTGCCCACTGATATTTCAGTGATGTTACTAGGTTCCTGGACAACAATCTCCACAGCGCAAACATCCCAAGCAGCTACAAGCAAACTGATATAACAAACACTGAGAATATTCGTTATATCAGACAAACATCTGGGACAGCTCTAGCTTCCCACAGACTGAATACAAAACAGGACAACAAATTTCAGAGGATGCTGTTGCTGGAGCAATTAAACTCAGCATGGATTACAAATTGCTATTATTACACTTTAATCTTCTCATTGTAACTTAGATGTATCAGATTCTTGTAGGTCTTAATGCAAAGTTTGATACACAGTCCCTGTAGGACTCCAAAGTCAGTAAAAGTTAAATGGACTAGCATGTGGTTTCAGACACAACTGGCAAAGTTTAGGCTTTTTTTCACCAAAGTCGATAAGACGGGGAAAAAAGTGTACATCATTAACCACATGAAGGTTCAGGTTTTAAATTATTGTTCAATAAGGAAAAGTGGGTTTTTTGGTTGATATGAAAAAAAAATGTTATCATACCAAGAGCTTTCT
This sequence comes from Pseudomugil tenellus, assembly GCA_037177515.1. Lineage (NCBI taxonomy): Eukaryota > Metazoa > Chordata > Actinopteri > Atheriniformes > Pseudomugilidae > Pseudomugil > Pseudomugil tenellus. Next base: position 13,017,177 of record JBAMHX010000020.1, read on the forward strand.
CCACCAGAGCGTTGTCTGTGAGGGCAATTCGCTGTTTCCTCATCCTGCCATGGCCACGCTTGTAGATGAGCTCGCGCACAGACTTCAGGTTGGGGTATCTGACAAAAATTAAAGTTAAAAATCAAGTCTCATAAACATGCTTCACTGCAACATCTGATGCACTTCTAAAACGTTTGCCAAAGCCCTGATGTTTTAGTCATATTTTCTGTTTTGCTCCATGTTGAAGTATTTACAACCTGTTAAAGAAAATGACACCTAACCATCACTTCACAACATGCTTCAATCAGAAAAATAAATTATATTCCGTGACCACAAGAGAAAGTAATTTGTGTCTGAACACATGATCAAACTACAGCAGATAAGAGCATTTGATAGAGCAGTGGTTCCCAACCTGTGGTCCCAGACCCTGTAAGGGAGGCACCAAATTTACAGGTGGCATGGGAGACCTTCACTCCAAAGTAATAGCAAAAAACAGACTAGCAAATGTACAAAACAATCACACAGAAATATTAAAGGTCTACAAGTTCAGCTCTGGACAAGTACAGCTGCTTTCTTATAAAAGTGCAGGAAGTAAACATTCCAGGAAATTGCATTGTAGAAACAGGCGACAGCTTTAATTAAAGCACACTGTACACACATTCATTTTACAACAAGACCAACAACAAGCCATGATGGCCTCAAAAGTGTTTGGATCCATCACAAACACATGCAACCATGTTTGTCTCAAAAAGAGAGTCTGGTGTCAGTGTGTGTACATCTTTACACCCCAATTTACTGAGCAACTTTTATTACCTACGTCAGTTAATATTTATATTTACTCAAGTTTCATCTGATGAGTGTTTGACGTCAACCATTACGATGATCATATGAGGAAAACACTAAGTTTCAGATTGTCCAAAGACTGTTACAGACTAGCAGTAATATAGTTCAAGGTTATTCACCTACTCAGTGAAAGATGTCATGTAGCTTTAAACACCGATAATTAAACAAAGTACAAAAGTTGTTCAAGCCGAAATTTAGCTTCAACACCATGAAATGCAGACGCACCGAATCTTATTTCCCTCCACTGACTGAAGACAAAATGTTTTAAATTATGTGTAGGGTTATTGAAACCGGGAGAAAGAGCCATGTTTTTATTGTGTTCCAAAACTATTGTGTTTCAGGAGAATAAGGGAGGAAAAAAAAATTACTTAACATCTATATTAAACATAACACAGATGTGAAAATGGCATCATGGAATGTGGTTTCAGACTGAACTGGCTTAGTTTTAGCTTTTTTTCACCATGGTCGATATGACGGGGAAAAAAGTTTTGCATCATTAACCACAATCCACACCAAGAAAAACTAATCTAGTTGGCGTAGTCATAATCCATGACTACTTAATTTCTCTTTGTAAAGTAAAAATGTCTCACAAACCAAATGCTAACATTCTTATTAGACAGCTACATCCAGTAATAAGCTTACCCCCAAGCAATGTAAGGCTCTGCAATCCTAAGCATGTTGATTGAAGCCTTGTTCAGCTTGACGAACACACCATTGAAAATCTGGCGCAAACGGAGCAGCTGCAGAACTTTGCGGACCTTTGGGCTGACACCGTTGATACTGGGGGTTAAAGCAAAACAAAAACAACTACATATTAGTACATTAACACAATTTGGAGCTCTCTAATGACATTGTTGACAGTGGTTTCAGAAAATAATTGGCTTATGATACATATCTGTATCACCATGGTCGATAAGTCGGGGAAAGAGGATGCATCATAAACCACTCAACTTTACCAGATAGTGTATTTGCATGGATTGCTACTTAACCCTCATGTGGCTTTTCTACATGTGAAAATGACACATTATAACCCTTTGACTAAAATGGCACATTCCATCATCACATTTGCCATAATTACTTATACATCTGAAATATATACTTTTCAGCATCATTAAACTGTTTGTGTAATATTTCCATATCAAAGACATAGATTGCAATGTTACAAACTTAATTTCATAGCTATTTTAAATAGTATATTCTTCAGCAGAAACAACTTTTGTGAAGTAACTATTTTCTGAAAAGCTATTACTACTGATCAAAACCAATTCTGGCATTATGCTAACAGAAACAAACACCTGTGGTGTAGGACATTATCAAAAAACACCACTTAGCCATGAAGGAGAATCCTATGTCATCTGTTCCATGGAAGCAGCCAACAATATCGGATTCTTTTAAACGCCCTCGAGAAAGTAATAAGTGGAAATTGGAAGATAACATCTGGTGCAATACTGAGACAATTGGCAAGTAACAAAACTAACAAAAACCATTGATATTAACTAATTATGAGCACAGTAGCAATCCATGACATGGATGTAATTTATAACAGTTCTGTCAACAGAAAACAAAACAAAACTGACCCCCTGATTCTGATGACAAAGGCCAGCTTGGGCTCAGATGGAACATAGAAGTTTCCCACTTTGCGAGCCATTCGTGCAAGACGGATCTCACGCCTGTACATCTGCCTGTACTCTTTGTGGTACTTCTCAGCCCTCTTGAAGATCAGTTTCCTGGTCACTTTGCGGGCCTGAACGAAACAATACATACAGCCTGTTTATGAGCATATATTAGTAACTTCCTTCCAACATAAAGATTAAACTACAGTCATGCACTTACCTTTTTCTCTGCTAGCATCTTCTTCACACGCAAGGCCTTCATGGCGGCGAAGGCCTTTCGCCTTTTTAAAAGGCTCTCAGGGACCGCCGGCACTTTTTTTCTGTCAATACATTATTAGGTAGTACCAATAAGTTAGGGCGAAAGTGTAAAAAGTAAAAATGTAACTACTGAAATAACGCGTCCCATCCTCGTTGTCGCTAACTAGCTTTTAGCTTTTCAGTAGCCGGCTTGAATGAAGATGAGCAGTTCTTAAGACTGATAGACGTAACTTAAAATTGCCTCGGTGCAAGAGCCTGAATATCAAACAACACATTTCAGTCATTTGTGTAAATATCGAGGAACATAATCAAGGTGCCTATTACGCCTCGCCTAACTGAAAAGACAGCCATGTTGTACGCTGCTGTATGGGTTCAACTTGTGATTTCTAGTGATCATTACAACTGTGATTTCTCATCATTCGGAACAATACTACATTTAATCTAGTGTTTAGGAACTAAAAAACAAAACAGTGTGGTAAAATGTACAAATGTGTCTAATTTTACACTGGATGTGATTAGATTTCAAGACAGAGGCAAACACTCACTCTGCGTCCGCCATTGCGATCACCGAGAAAGAGACTTTCTCGTTTGCGCATGTGTGCAATAAAGCAGTTAGGACCTTTACGACGTGTCTTTCCCGCTGCCTGACTGAAAATTTTTAAAATTCTTTCTACAAAGAACTACTAGGGTGATTTTAGCTGGAATTTTAACTATGAATTAAAAATATTAGGCAAGCTGATTTTATTATTATTATTATTATTATTATTATTATTATTATTATTATTATTATTATTATTATTATTATTATTATTATTAATAGTAGTAATAGTAATAATAATGCATTTTATTTAAAAGCAGCTTTTAAATATCACCACATTAAAACACAGGCAGAGCAATCAACAGTTGTGTTGCGTAGAGCTTTTTAAATGTTTCTTGTGTGATTGTTTATTGCAAACAGTAAGCGTGTATAAAAATCAAAATGAAAGAAGTATTTGTCCTTTGCATTTTCTTTCTCACCTCTGTCAGGATTGTCATTTTTGCGGACATTTAAATAAACAAATGGTTTTCCGTCACAGCAGTACAGTCCCTTATCCTTCAGTTGAACATTTCGTATAGTCAACGTATCGGATCCGCCGTGGGGACATCTTAATGAAATGTCACTCCTCTCTTCAACATTTTGTATCTTTATATCTGTAAATAAGAATACTGATGAAGCACCAAAATAAATGTATGATTAACATAAAACTTCCCAAACATTTTCATTATTTGACATGCTTGTGTCTGATTAAATGTGTAATTATATTGTTTCTAATGTACAAGCACAGATAGATTTCTACATTACTCTGGTTTTATAGGTTGCTGCATGTTCTCTGCTTCCAGCTTTAAACTATAAATGTATAAATGAATCAGAATATTACAAAGCATAGTGACTGTATAGCTATACGTGTAGATAAGTTCTTTTCTTAAGACTCTCTGCTACCCTTCAGAGTTAGAACAATGTAGAGTTATTTGCTATATTATGGATTACAGTTGCAGCCCATGTCATTTAACCCTCAGTGCAAACGAGGTTTATTGCAATATGCACAAACAGCTGTTTGCAATAAACAAATCAAACACAAATTATCTAAATAGCTCCACAAATACATGGTTTCTTCAAATTCATCAGAAAATGCCCAATTTAATGTAGCTACTGACCTCAGAGATGTTTAATTGTACAAGAAACATCTACATCAGTGGTACTCAACATACTACAAGAGCCTCAATCCAGCAGGTTTTCCATGTATTCCTGCTTTAAGACAGCTAAATCAAATAAAATATACAGATTCTAGAAAAGCCAATCAGGTTGTGTCAGCTGTGTTGGTAGATGAGCATGGATACTTTCATGCCTCCTTTTGCTATTAATGCTAAAATAATCTATAAGAATGCCTGTCGTGGGGTAGTTGAATAATTTTCAGACAGGACTGTTCACTGAAAGTGGCATTTAGTGTTAAATTATGAGGAAACCAATCTTTTTCTTTTTCTTCTTCTTCTTCTTAATAATAATAATAATAATAATTCATTTTATTTAAAAGTGACTTTTAAAGATCTCTAAAATAAAAAACAGGCAGAGGAATCAACAGTTGTGTTGCGTTGAGCTTTTTAAATGTTTCTTGTTTCTTGATCGTTTATTGCAAACAGCTGCTAGGTTGTACAATTTGACAATAAACTTATTTAAACCTTACCACAAATTTTGTGAGGTAAATAAGTTTGTGTAAAGTAAATTATTTGATTTTACTGTCTCACTTTAATTAAAACTAAGTTCTGTGCTAAGAGTTTATCAAAATCAACACAGCTATATATATCAATTCACATATGTCTAGATATATATGTTTCAATGTTACTAGTAAACATACTTTTGAAAGCATGCATTCATTTTAGCTTAATTTAAACTATTACTTCTTATGACTCTCTGCTTATGACTTAAGATTTCTTATGAAATATACAGAAATAGATCATTACCTTGACCTGCAGTGACACCAGATCCCAAAACAAAGGTTAATAGGTAGGTGTAAACGTTCAACATTATCTAGAAATAAAAATGTCTCAACCAACAGACACCAAATTTAAATTCTAGAGTGAGTTACCAGGAAGTGTATTTGTGGGGTAAGTGCATCATGTTGCATTTTTTTCGGTGCGATACTTCCTGTTCTTTAATGTACCTGCCAACATGCTTCAGCTTTCAGTTTTTTGTCATGGCAATGGACCAGACGACAAAGCATATTACAGAACCAAGATGTCATTGCTATGGAAACCTACTAGGGGCCGATATGACATTTTAGATTGGGTCACAGCTGAGCAGGCAAAGAAAATATCATAAGAAGCCATTTGACCAAAATTATTGTAATAAGTGCAAAAGTTCTTACTTGAAGGGTTCCCAGACCCCAGACCACAAACTTAGCACAATTTAGACATATCTGTGCCCAACCATCCATCAACATATGTGACATCCTCTAAGAGTTAATCAGACCAAAATATGCATCCTCAACATCAGTAAGTATAACACACTAATAAATATATACACTAATGCTTCCACATGTTTTTTTTTCCCACAAATGGAAATTATACGTTTACTGTTACATTTTCTTTTATGTTAAAGTTGTTCCAACATAAAGTTTAACTGTCTTAGTTGTCTCATTCTTGCTTATTTACATATTTTTATTTAGTTGTAAATCAATTTAAAATTGGAAAGCAACATTTTAAACTGTATTCATCTATAGCAACCTTCGAAATATTCATTTGAAGCAATTCATTAGAAACTAAAAATTAAAATTCCTTTTGGCATTAAACCCTGGCTAAACAGTTTTATTGCGTAATCTTTTCGCTCTGCTATGGACTTGGTTGCTGGTAATCTGTAATAAAATGAACTGATGTTAGAAAGGAAAACACTGTTGTTTGTGTCCTCTCCGATCCATATTGGCCCCAGTAACTATGACATGGAAGACATTCTTTTCAACCAGAATCTGAACAGTGGAGGAGGTGACGAAGAGCCTCACAGGATTTCTGAAGGTTACTTGTCCTTCACTTGTACAGAAGTCAATTCTCAGACGTCTAACAGGCCCATAAGCAGAGCTTCTTTTAAGTGTAGTGTGGTTTTCATTTGCACACGTGGCTACTATTGTTCTTTCTAAAATGTTTTTTTTTCAGCTCTTCTTTTTTTCTTCTTACAGCATTTAAAGGGATTTCAAGTTTATTTGTACAGCACATTTAATGTTCAAGGGAATTCAAAGTAGCCTACTTTACATGAAAACATCAAAAGCATTACAAATGTTGTAAAGACAGCAACTAATAGTAAAATTCACAATAAAATAATAATTTAACTAAAATAATTAAAAGCAAGGTTAATTAAAAGTGACCCTGTAGATTTCATGCATAGGCGCATGAGAAAATAAATGTTTTAAGCTAAATTTAAAAGTGTCTACATTTGGTTTCTTCTGCTTATTTGCATAATAACAGCTAAATGCGGCTTTTTATAGATTGCAGGTTTTTTCCCCATCCAGACATGTTCGTAACCTGTAACTGAAGAAAAAGCTAAAGTTACAGGAAGAATTTAAACAGCTCAAAAAGACTAATGTGGTGTAAATAAATTAAAGCTTAATGTTTGGTAATGCTAATTAGATTTCCTTTTTACAAATGCTGTTTTACATTCAGAGGACTTAGACTCAATATGACTAAATTAATCATTGAAATCACATTTATTACCAATCAGTAATCTGGCAACAGTGTGGGAAGAAATTACGTGTTAACTATATGTGCATAAATATTTATAACAAACTGATTGGCAATGAGATCAAGGGTTATTTGTTTTACTTCAGAATTTTCTAGTAAAGGACTTTGGGATTTATTACTTACTAATGTCATGTCAGCTCAATCATGTTTGAGTATGTTGGATCAGTTTCATTTGATGCACCTATAACAACAGACAACAATCATTGGAAGTCAAACTTTATCACAGTCTTGACTTAAGTTAATATAAACATTTGATTTAGTTTACAACTTTAAAGACAGAAAGTAGAAACTATTGCTATCTGAAGAAATCCCAAATTTCACAGTAATGTACCATCATATTTATGGAAATCTTGGTGTTTTCAGCTTTATCTGAATGGAAGAAACTTAACTTTATCCACATTGATAGAAAATTCTTATGTTAATTCAAATAATGATTATGATTATGCTCATGTTGTTTCAAAGTGGAACATCTTTACATCTACAAAAACCGACTTTACTGACCTCGAGATTTAAACCTGCGCCTCCAGGTAAAGTAGATGATGATGATGATCAAGAAGATAAGGCAACCTACTCCGATCAGGGAAATATGAAGAAGACTAGGGTCTAAGAAAAAAAAACAGATCAATATAGGAAAAAATAATAAGACAGAATACAATTATTACCTAAATGGAACAGCATACCCGTCAACACCTATTTTAATTCAGATGTTTTTTGTGAATTATTATTTGCAAAATTATATTTATTTTTAAATTAAACTTAAATTAAACAGTGCTCGCAATCTTTTAACCAGCAGGAGAAGTTCAAGTCATTTAGAAAGCCACAGGCTTCATACTAGGATGGAAAAGTAAAGGTATCAGCTCAGTAAAAAAAAAAAAAATCAAATGATTTAAGCAGTTTAACCAGCAACAGATCAAAGCTGAAAGGTTGGATATATTCAGAATACCTAGACTGCTTTTCTGTACACTGTGCATGCTTTCCATGTGTTCCGGCCTGCATTTAATGTTGTTCAGTTTGGTGCGCTGGCCCTTTAAGAGAAGCAGGAAGTAAGCCTGCAGACCATGCGCTGCGGAGGACATGAGTGTTACCCCCAATCCCAAACCGAAAGCTTGAGCACTTTTTTTTCTTAAATATGTGTGTTAACGGCACCAAATGCAGCTTTGGTTGTGCCCCATGCAGTGGTTTTCCAAAGA
>JBAMHX010000020.1:13025425-13059268 GCA_037177515.1 Pseudomugil tenellus
GAAAGAAAGAAAGAAAGAAAGAAAGAAAGAAAGAAAGAAAGAAAGAAAGAAAGAAAGAAAGAAAGAAAGAAAAGAAAGAAAGAAAGAAAGACAAGTTTTTTCTTATTATTTTTTAAAATAGTTTACATTACTTGTGTCCAAAGTGTTCCTGCTTTTACTCACAAGGCATTTTATCCATTCATTCAGGTAACTGTGTGTTTCTTTTTGGGAAATCTGGGTAACCTAAATACTATTCTTGACCCTGTTTTATTTTTCCCCAATAATAACGACTAATAAAATCATTTAATATATGTTAATATGTTTATTTAAAACTGTAAAACTACAGTTATTTGGATCCTAAATGACAGGACATTTTATTTGGTCCCTCTGCAATTAAACACCGCAACCGATTAGTGTTGGAAATATTTCATCTTTTTGCCTCTTCAGCCTGCTGTATGGACCCGGCGTTTCACTCTGACAGGCTCTGCAGCCTCTGCTCCTATTGGGCCAGGCGTGGATGGGTGGAATGCATAAATACCGAGATGTGTTTCAGGATGAGATGAGTGGTGGAGCCGCGGCTGAGAGGGGCAGGACGCACAGCTCGTTACTTACTGCAGCTGTGCTTTAAAGTGACATCTGGACTCTGGGCTGAAGCAACGTTTCAAATCTTCTTTTAACTAATAAACTGGGCTCTCTCACGCGCTTTCCCACCACTTTTCCGCACCAGCAGCACAGAGATCCAAGTTTGGTCGGCATAACCTTCCCCATCTGCTGCAACCAGGTTAGAAGAAGGGAACATCGGTCTATGCGTCTTCCGTTTGCTCATTTCAACTGATAGAAAGCTCGGTCAAGATGATGGTGATCATCGCGGAGTTCTTTGTGGTTATTCTGAAGGTGCTTTGGGCGTTTGTAACAGCCGGGGCTAAATGGGTCGTGCGCCCCAAGGAGAAGAGCGTGGCGGGACAGGTGTGCGTGATAACCGGGGCTGGAAGCGGCCTCGGGCGGCTGTTCGCGAAGGAATTCGCCCGGAGACGAGCTGTATTAGTCTTATGGGACATAAACAGCCAAAGCAACGAGGAAACGGCGGAGATTGTGCGGCAGATTTACCATGAATTGGACACCCCCATCCCCAAAGACGGTAATTCAGCTGTTTTAATTCTCATTTTGTTTTTTTGTTTTTTTTTTTTTTTGTTTTTTTTTTAATGCAATGCTGAATTATAGGATGCAGTTTTGGGGTAAGTTGCATGCAAAGTAAGCAAAACAGCAGAAAAATGACTCCTCAGAAAGGTAAAAGCAAATTATTTGCATGCGTGGAATGAAACTATAGAAGTTATTTTTATTAGTTTTTTTTTTTTAAGTTACAGACTGTTTCAATCTTTTTTTTCATTTATTAATTACTGCTTCCATCCGCCTTTTCCCTGCAGGACCTGTTGGAGGGGTGGAGGAAGTCCCCACTTTCCAGCCTCAGGTCTACACTTACGTGTGTGACGTGGGGAAGCGTGAGAGTGTGTATTCCACAGCTGAGAAGGTGCGTCGGGAGGTGGGAGAGGTGGACATACTGATCAACAATGCTGGAGTCGTGTCGGGTCATCATCTGCTGGAGTGCCCCGATGAGCTGATTGAGCGCACCATGGTGGTCAACTGTCATGCACATTTCTGGGTGAGCTGAAGCACAAGTTTTTTTCTTCTTTTTTCTTTCCCCTCTCATAAGCCCAAGGTCTTATCTCACCTGTATGTGAAAATCAAGAATCAAAGGAGTGTGTGTGTGTGTGTGTATCCACAGGAGAGGGGCAAAGCATGACCATAAATAGCCATGTAGCATGTTTAGATTTAAGCTCCACCAGGTTTTCTCTCTGCCAGAGGAAAGGCACGGCTTGTTGGTGATGATCCCCGTGCAATGTCAGCTCCTTCCTCCTTGTCTGCCTTTCTTTTCTTTTTCTTTTTCTTTTCTTTTCTTTTCTTTCTTTCTTTTTTTTTTTTTTTTTTTGCTGTGCAGATCTGCACAAACCTGACGTGTGATGGAAGCCGGGCTCCGCATGCGAGGAGTTGGATCTGCCTCAGATCAGCTCAGCACATTTTGTTGGCAGGTGGTGATTTGATGTGTATCAGATTTGAGTCTGGCTCTGTTCCCCGGGCCTTTCTGTGCCTTCTAATCTCAAAAGATATGCGGACTTGGAAGGGAATATGTTGCACTTCAGATAAGCATGAGCCGTGATGTTGAAGGTGTGTTTAAGCCGCTGAGGAAGGTTGTGTCTTCAAGCTGCCAATTCAGAAATTGAAAGACTTATGGGGGATGTTTAAGCACGACCCTTTTTTTTCTCCTTTCTTTTAGAATGGATGAAACGTGTAATAGACTTATGTTGGTTGCTTAGCAACCAGGTGTTGTGACTATACATAATCTGTTTTTTCTTCCCATCCTTTCACCCTGATGCCTGGCTCCAAATTAAGGAACACCTTTCTATTTAACATCAAACATTGTTCACATTTTAAAGCTCGTTTTGTATGTGAAGAGCTGCATTTTCAATGATTTGAAGCTTCCTCCTAATTGAGCATGAAAATCTCTTGTGTTGTTAGACAGGTTGTGCGTTTTTCTCCATTCATGCGCCTCTCTGCTGGCTATCTCTGTGTGTTCTCTTTACATCCAGGATTTGGAGTCAGGATCCAGTGGTTGGGTGGCAGATTTGGGAGATTCTTAATAGAGGACTATGTTTGTGTTCTCAAGTACTCTGTGGAAAGCGTGGTTTCTTTAGGGGTGGGGTGGAGAAGGAAGGCAGATGAAAGAAGGATTTAATGAATGGCGACAGCCAGAATGGAGGATGTGGTTCATTAACGACACAAGCTAGTTGAATAGAGCTTAAACTAACAGAGACCTGTCCACTTTCTTTTCCAAACACAGTACAGTTACTCCCTGCGTGCAGGTGGTGCTTTCTGAACAACAGATTTAAAAGGGGTTAACGTGTGGTTTGTGATTCATCACAGCTTTATTTTTAAGGCCGAGACGTTAAAAGTTGCGTGTTTATTTGCTTTTTTATGGCTTATCAGAGTGTTTTAAATGATAAATACATAATTGTTTATCACTTTTTATTAATAAATAAAATGGCTTTCAGTAAAGCAACCAGTAAAACCTGACTAACGCCCAGGTTTATTTTTTTTTTTTCTCTAGACACTTTAATTTAAAGCTTCCTTCACATCTGATTGGCATAACTGGATGTAGAAAAATCTGGGGAAGGGGTGTTTTGGGAACTGGGGAAGAAAAGAAGCTGGAGTAAGAAACTTTCATCGTAGTGTGGGTGTCTGCTAAAGTGGCCCAGTTTGGAGCCCTCACCACCAGTTCTTCCTCCCAACCCGATTGGAAGGCAATGGGTGCAGCTGCATGGGAGTCACCGAAGCCAGCTTTGTTCACCCGGCGCAAACACACAGACACTATGATTCAGTCTTTCTTTTTTTTCTTCCTGCTTTTTATGAGGCAGGGTAAATTTGTCTGACACTTTGATTACACCAGATGGTCATTTGTGATGTTTGCGCCATTTTTCTTTTTCTTTTTGAGTCATACTGGTAGAGGATGTGCTGTCATTTTGCCGGTGACACCAGAGTTTGTTTTGGAATTAGTAAGTATCCAGTGTAGTGAGATGAAAGGAAGTCACCCTCAGCATCTTGAGTTTGTTATCCAACAGGTGTTTTGGTAATTGCACGTATTCTAGATCCCACCTCTGTTGTACAACAACGTGATTGCTGGATGTGGCGGGAAAAAGGCATAGGAAAGAGGGGAAAAAAGGCAATGCCATCCCATCTACAGGCAAGGCGAGAGGGTAATGGTAAGCTGCTGCTGACCCACTTTATCTGACAATTGGTTTCTTGTCTGTGGATCAGCTTGACAAGATGCCAGGCGACAGGAGCCAAGTTCCGCAAGCCGCATTCCTGCTGTAGCCAGAGAAAGGAGGCAGCGAGGCAGAAGGGTCCTACTTGAACGGTTTTATAAGGGCCCCTCCTTAAGCCCGGTGCACCTGTACCTCCTTCATGAGGTTAACCATCCCTGCCTGGTGCACGTACCTGCTTAAGAATCTAAGGTGGGATCTGGGCTCCAGTGAGTGACTGTTTCCGTCTGTGTTGCTCTGCAGACTTTCCCATCTATCAGTTCTTTTTGTTTTGAAATGTCATAAAACCTGATAAATGTCCATAATACTCCCAGAAATTTCAGAAAATGGATAAAATCATTTTTGCTCTTATTTATGGCATAAATCTTAATCAAATCGGCTAATTCCAAATATCCAACAGAAATGGTCATTGAATGAGCTGAAAACGGCCCTCAAACACAAGTATTATAGCAGACAGTCTATGTATCACCAGAGTGGCTTTTGTTAGATTAATTCTATTCTTTTGTTAGTAAGTAAACAAATTAAAGTAAATGAATAGTAAATTAGGAAATGGAAATTGTTTTACAAAGATATAAACCAAGGCTAAGGTAATTGCAAAAAATGAGTGTAGCAGCAATGCTAATGGTGAGTGTTATAGATGCTCGCATCTACATCTCTGGGCTTAAATCTGATTTATTAAATAAATGTTTGTCTGATGGAGGGACTATGACTAATATAAACTCTTAAAGGATGCTGAGTTCTTTTGTTGAAGCTGCTGTTTTTGTAGTAAAAACCTGAATGGGATGAGTTTACTAAACTGTAACACTGGCCGACTTATTGGCGCGGTCACAATCAACTATCTGCATTGGTCATCCCTGATGACCACTAAAATGAACCCAGCCCCAATCAAGCTCCACAATCTGCTGCAGGATCAGCCGAGCTCTTGTTCTCAGGCGCGTTTTCTCTCCGTTTCCTTCATTCTCTCGGCCAGGAAGAAGTCAGCCCAATTAAATGGCCATCTGGTCCGACGCAAAGGCCAATATTTTGTTCATATTCCTGTTGGTGAGGCGTTAGCGCTAATGCAGCCTGACACCCCAGCTGCAAGAAGCTTTGTGTGGCTTAAATTCTCCTGGGGGCACGCACCAATTAGGGGGTGCAGCGGGCAGGGCACCCCCACTTGGGCCAAGGAGGCCCGGCTGTGTCAGCGGGTAATTTAGCGGAACAAGGGAGCGTTGAGACCCAATTACGGCGGCTCTGATGTAAGACACGAGCCCCTGGTTGCCTTCACACATTTTGTGTCTGAGAGGTCAGTGGGGGTCATACCCAAATGCCAGAGCTGCCATGAGAAGCGGGACATCACGGCAGGGTGGGAAAGAGATGGGACAGTTTGGTCCATCCCAGAATTGCGGGAACAATCTTTCCTTTATCAGTTCCACTTCTTCTTTCTGAAGAGGCAAACCTGTCCAGTTGAATCGCTGGTTGTAACTGTACAGCATTGCGCCAGGTCAAGTCCTTCCCTGTTGTCTGCACGTTGCCATGGGAGTGGAAAACTTTGGCTTGACTCAGGTGTGGCCGTATCTTATGATAATGCTTCATTTGCACGCAACTCCCCTTTCCTCTGCAAGCCAGAATGGCAGCTGCTGAGGCTGTTCTTAGGATTTGCCCAGGCTTCATGTTGTCTCCCTCATTTCTTCAGACCCCCTCCTTCTTTTTTATTTATTCTTTTTTATTTGAGTTAAATATTGGAGCAACCGGAAAATTAATGTCCTCGAAAAGTGCAGATGTTTGGAGCAGAGTCAGCTTCGTTCTACCTGGCTGTAGAATAAGCTCCAGAACGATGAGGTCATTATTTCTCACAGCAGGCGTTTTCTGTTTAAGATCAACTTGTTGCTTCCAGTTTTATTAAAACCCCACTTAACAAGCAGAAAACATCTATAGACAGAAGACGAGTCTCACAGAGATTACATTAACTCTGCAGGTCGGGTTCAGTTATTCTTTGCATGTGGTTTTTAACGAGGCCTTTCCTCCCATACCATTAGCCTGACGGTTGTACTACCTGGTACCATGCTCCCTCTGGCTCGGTTCTCCACCACTGTAAATGTTTATGAAGGAGGCTGGAGTGCTCTTGCCAGGTTTACAAACTGTACGAACTAATAAAAATGATTACATTAATTTCTTTTTTTTTATTATTTAGTACAAATTGGTGTATAGAACGTTTTATATTATTTTATAGAACATTTAAAAGTGGGCCCTTGGTGTTTACTCTGCTTCATGAGAAACATTTCATGTGTCGACGCCGTTCATTGTCTGGCTTAAATGATAAACTCCGCTGCCAACAAAAGGCTTGCGCTTTTTCGGGGACCTCCTAGTGGGAGAGTGATTGGTCAGTTCCTATCGCCGCTGTCACATGTCACACCTGCTGATTGGCTCACGCTGTGTCCGAGGCAGGTCTAAAGTCAGCACGGGCAGAATGAGGACTATCACCTATAACCTGCTACTGTTTTTTTGCCACATTAAGGCGGTGGAACCTCTCTGGCTCGCTTGGCTCTGCAGTTAAACCCTTTCATACTGGAGCTCGTCTCTCTCATACTCCCGGATTGTTCTGCTGACTGCGGCTCGGGCAGGGCACAAGGCTGTGTAGCTAGATGAGAGACTGAATTGTATTGTTTTGAAGTGTTGAGTGAGCGGAGGCCTGCGATTTGGTGTTGTCACCAACTCTTTAGTGCTTGGCTCATGGACAGGCACCAGATCTGTGTGGGAAAAGAAGGGATTGCGCCGCAGCATCGCACACAGCAGCTTCTCCTTTTTCAACATCCAATTCATAACGGATGAAACTTGTAAATCTTAAAGTGCTATACCTCAACTGCTTCCCAAGTCTCTGTTATGAATTCTCATTCAGACGCCTCTTTCCGCATCACCATGGAGAAGGGAGAGAAACCAAAGAGGGGGAAGGCAAAGAGGATCAAAGAGCTTTGGCACAGACAAACTGCACAAGTGAACTAACCTTCCTCTTTCTTTTTTCACCCCCCCATGCCCTTCTGTCTCCTCTGTCCTTCCCCCAGACCACCAAGGCGTTTCTCCCCAAGATGCTGGAGCTGAATCACGGTCACATTGTAACTGTTGCCAGCTCCCTGGGTTTATTCAGCACAGCTGGAGTGGAGGTTGGTATGATACACAACAACACATACACATCCCATCGTTCCCACCATCCAAAACCAGTCTCCACAACCATCACCGTGCCAGCTAGCATACTGAGACCAGGGAGGATAGGCCCCCTTTCTCTAGTTGTCCCTCCACCCGTTAAATTAAGGAACACAGATGAGCATTGGGAGTCTCGTATGGATTTCTTTTATCTGCAGCAGTGGGGTGTGGGGGGGCCCCTATTGGGCACTGGCCTTGGGGCCAGAATGAGCTGACAGCTCCCCAAGGGACAGAGACATCTTCATCACTGCTTTGTGAAAAACTCAGTCTTCACTCGGTATTCAGCTCACAGCTTCTTTCAATTGATATGGTTCCTATAGTTTTTTTTTTTTTTTTAAAATGCATGATAAAATATTTAGTGGGGGGGGTTATTTATCTCCAAAACCACTGAGAGAGTAAAGGAGCACTCTGCCATCAAGGCTTTATTTTAATAATTTCTAGCAGTGTTTTTATGTCACGCCTTTGCTAGAAATGAGAACAAATACGTGACAGATTTTTGAAATGTTGTGTTTTTATCAGCACTAAAGCGCATTTTCATTTTTGTCAAACCATCACGGTTCCTGGAAATGCCGCGGATCTGTTTTCAGACGTGCTGCATTATTTTTATTAGAGCCTTCATGTGGGTGCAGTCAAACCTTTATCCTTTCCGTGTTTAGGGCCGTGCATCTGTGTTTGCCCAAGTCCACGGCGAACCACATCAAAACCTTCCCACTTTGCAAAGCAGCCTCCTGATGCACCGGAGAAGAATGCTAATGAAACCGTAGAACAGCAGTCAGGCTCACACGGGTTTTTTTTTTTTTTTGTGGCTGTATCATTAATGGCAAGGAGAGACCTCTGAGCCCATGGGGCATGTTTGATAATGTTTTCTGGTCCCTGTTCTAATGAAAGGGGCGGGAGGGGTTTCATAAGTCTGATCTCCTTTTTCACTATTCCCTTTAGGATTACTGTGCCAGTAAGTTTGGTGCCATCGGGTTCCACGAGTCTCTCAGCCACGAGATTAAAGCTTCGGAGAAGGATGGCATCAGCATGACTCTGGTGTGCCCTTACCTTACTAACACGGGAATGTTCAAAGGTTGCAGGATAAGGTGAGTTGCGGCACAAAAGCAGCCGCTATAATTGTTTGTAATTCTTTAAAACCGGTTGCATCTGGATCCGGTTTATCACTTGTAATCTTCAAGCAATAAAAGTGGCTCAAAAAACCCAATTTGGACTTCAAAGCATCAGCTAATGGTTTGTTACAGTTTTTCATGAAGTGAGTTGTACTGCATAAGTCAACACTCTGCTTAAACAAAGAGGGCTACTTTTGGTTCCCAGGGGAAAACTTCAACAACAGGTGCACCTGGCGTGCACTCCCGCCCCCTTCCTCTTTCCAAGCTGCCGCTGTAATAGTCCTCACTTTGTTTGATAGCTGCAGTCTGCAGGTGGCTTTACCGTCTCGCCCACCCGCCTCAGCATTTAGGCGTAATCACCGTCGCTACACACACGCACTTTGTCACCAGTATCGCTTTATTCACTCTAAGTAAAGCCTTTACGTAAATGAAAGACTTTTCCACTCCGGTTACTGGGATTAATTTAGCCATAACTGGATTTTTAGACTCATTTAACCAGTTATGCAAAATTTTATTGCACTTCCTTGTGTTTTTGACATGCCGATAATTACTGGTCTTCTCTTCTCAGGAAGGAGATTGAGCCTTTTCTTCCTCCTCTGAAACCAGAGTTCTGTGTGAAACAGTCCATGAGGGCCATCCTTACAGACCAGCCGATGATCTGTACACCTCGCATCGTCTACATGGTTAACTTCATGAAAAGGTAAGCTACCGCCCAAACTCTCCCCACAGCCTATTTATAAAGCGTACCCCAGCATCTTGCATTACTAATGTAGTCTCCTCCCCGTCTCTGCAGCATCCTGCCCTTCGAGGCCATCGTGTGCATGTATAGGTTCCTAGGGGCCGACAAGTGCATGTACCCTTTCCTAGCTCAGAGAAAGGAGGCGATGAACAACAACGAGGCAAAGAATGGGATCTAGGGGGAAGCTGCTTGCGACAGGGGCATTTTTACAAGCAAGCACGAGGAAACAACCACTGAGGATGAAAATGGGGGAAGTTGAAAAGAAGAAAAGACTTAAATCTCGACTGGTGCACTTGCATTGAGCAAATGCAAAGGTTTACCATATTGTTCCTCTGGAACAAAGAAAGCTGTGTTCTACACAAAGGTTTATTTGACTTTATTTTTTTGTTTTGTTTAAAGAAACCGTCTATATTCTGTCACTAGTTTTGAAATCATACAGAAAAGATATCCAGTAATTAACTATTTACGTAATGTAGTCACCAGCCTTATCTAGTGTCATTGTGGAAATATACAGTACGTTACTGTCCAAACAGTAATCCTTTTTCACTTATTTTATTTTCGTAGATGTGCACTGTAATTTCAGATTGTTTTTGTTTTTCTGTGTTTTTTTCTACACTGCCAGCATTTTCTGTGTAGGTTTAACCCAGCATTTAAAAGGCCCAGCATCTCCCTGCGCAGAAGCTCATTTTTAGTCCAAACCTGCACAGCGGCCATTTTAAAAGGAAGAAAAACTGAAAATTTTCCTGAATTTTAAAGTTTACCATAGTTCACATTTTGTTAAACTTTAACTTAGAGATATGCAGCATAATTTAATGTGGCGTATGCTTTCCAAACGGGACACTTTCTGCCCAGGTTATGACTGATTAAATTTCAGGAGTTTATGTCGGGACTCGACAACGTCCCCAAACCAGGGGAGGATGGGGATGCGAAAAGGAGTCGGTGTCCCAGCTGGATTTGGCATGTGACACATTGAGAATGTATTGCATGAGGAGAAATTGTGAGGATATGCCTTTAAAAAATAATAATTTGTCTGTTTTTCCAAGATCTGTGGTCTTCTTGTGGATTTAATCTGTTACCGTTAGTTTTTATCTCCAGTTCAAACCCCTTCCCGACACTGTGTGGTTAAGGGAAATGTATTAATGACGCCAGAGGACCCCCTCACCTAAAAGGAGAAAAGAAATGAAGACCCCACGTTAAAGTGAAATATATATGTATAAATGTTGTGAATACTTCAGCGTCCCAAAATGTGTCCCACCCCATTTAATTGATGTATGCCTCTTTTTTTGCCCTCCCTTTTTGAGTTTCAGCAACAGTACATTCCAGCAGGCGTCATTCCTTCAGTCAGTGATGAGCCTAAATTTTCTACCTCCTTTTTTTTCTTTTATTTTTGAAAGTATAACAAGTCTTTTTGTAATATTCTGAAGACTGCTCCATAGCAGAGCAAATGTGGTTCCAATGTTTAGTGTATCTGCCTAACTTAAATTAATAAAGTGATTTAGATTATTACATAGTGTGTTGTAATGCTTGTAGAGAGGTGACTTAAACTGAAAGAAAACTTGACTGGTTGGCTTTTTATCCACACTTTCTGTACTGGTATCTTTTCTTTTTTTCTTAACACCTGGCATTTTTGCCTTCAAGCCTGATGACCCAGTTTCCCGTTGTCCTTGGTGCAATTCTGAAACTGAAACAGTGATTCAGCAGAAAACTGCTCTGATCCCACCAGTGTGAGAACAAGAAAATTGCACATAAATTTCTCGAATGTGTTTAATTTTTTTTTTTTATTATTGTTTAGATGACCCAGAGCTTCTAGACTGAAAGCAGCTACATTTTAACTGGTATCGGTGTCACTGTCCTGACAACTGAGTCAGGCAGCCTTTAGATATGGGTGTTGGCTTAAAAGGGTTAGAGTTATTTTGTAAGTAAATATACTGTGTTTGAGAGACAAAGAGATGGGGTGGGCGGGCAGTTGCATGACGTCAGATGAGTTACTGTAAAGGGAAGAGGATGTAAATTCTCTTGTAGTTGGTGAGGTTTGCAGTAGGTAACGGCTTATAAAGTGGTAAAGAATAAGACACGTGTTTGTGTGTGAAACACTAATAAGCACCAACTCTGTGAGAGAACCTGAAACCGTATGCAGAACAATGAAATCTCGACCATTTCTTGTGCAGCTGTTTTCTGACCTTTTCCTCCCCAAAGGAAAACAAGAGACTAATTTCCTAATTGGTGTCAGCAAAAATGTCATGAGCTCTATTCAAACTCGCATGTTTAAAGTGCTGAGTTGTTTTCACAGACCTGGAGCTGCCTTTCGTAGGTCACAGCGTTGCTTTTTCTGAGAAAATAGAAGGTTTACAGACTTAAGCTACATTTTTTAACCTGTATTTTAAAGTCTCAATGCTAGGTTAATGCTTTCTTTTTTAGGATATGGCATCTGTGATTTTAAAAAATGTTTTTATTCATCAGATGACACGGTTCTTATAACAGTGTTGGTGGATGCAGCACAAACCGCATCCCTGACGTTCACTACATATGTTTTAACCCTGCTTGAGGGTTAAAGATAAAATTAGACATTCTAAAAATGAATGCATGAAGGAAATAAATACAGTAGACTGACAAGTTTTGGAAAATATCTTAAGAAAATGTACTTGTAGAAATAAAAGGATACATTCTATAAATAAAACAGAATAATTGATAAACCAATTCTAAAAAAATGCATTTTAAACTTAAACAATGAAAATATTCAGAAAATATCTCAAAGATTAAATAATAGCTTAGAAATGTCAAAAATGCAAAAAAAAAGAACTAAGCATGTGATATCCTGTATTTCTATTACTTCTCATTAAAGAGTTTGTTTTGCAAATCTGTTTTGCTTTCTGCTTTAAAGCTTGAATTTATTTGCCTCTTTATGTGCATATGCTTTAACAGGAATGGGAAAACTTCTCATTTACATCTATAGACTATGGGACAAACAAAAGAAACAGCATTGTTGGTGCATCCGTTTGTTTTTTTCCCCCTGACTGCAGAAAATTGTTGGAATGCTAGTCATGAGTCCCGGCCTGAACGCTTGAACAGTAAAACCTTCTCCTCATCACTCTTCCTTCACAACAACTTCCCACAACTTCAGATGACACGAGTCATGACAAATGGATTATTATTATTATTATTATTAATAATAAATTATTATTATAAATTATGTCCAAAAATACTGAAGACAGCACAACATGATGTATCATTGTAGCTCAAATGACTGAATAAAGTATTTTGATGCATTTAAGCTGATAAAACTACCTATTCTGGGAGTAGTGATCATCTTCACATCTGTCTCAGAGTTACCTTGTTAGGATACTCCACTCGCTTCAAACTCCTCTTTCTTCTCCTCGAGGCGCAAAGCTGTCAGAGCTCTTCTGCTGTGACTAATCATGCCTGGATAGACTTGCTCTTTGGCAGATTAATTCTAATATAGAGTCGACTGACCGTGTCAATCCCTCCGTGTACAGGAGCCACCGGCACCACGTGAAGTCCCCTCCATGTGTAGTCACAACTCAGTGCAACTATGAAAGGAACTTCATATTAAAAATTAGTCACAAAGTGACTTCTGACTCATCCAAAGACAGCTATTAGGATTTTGGCTGGAATTGTTGGAAATTCATCACAATCTGTAGGTTTCTCCTTAATCTTTTCGTCTTCTTACAACAGCACTAACCAACGAGGACCTTAAGGAGGCTGATGGTACATAATTCAGATGGAAAAATCAATGATGTGGGCATTTGCTCCTGCATGGCACAGACAGGCTCCACAATCCCATTGATTTTCTTCTATTTTTGGGCACTAAGGTTCACTTTCCTTACTGTTTATCAAAAGACAAGCAATTCATCTTGGGTCTGCCCCTACCTGGACAAGCTTCTGGAATAGAGATCTGCTGCTAATATATGTGAACAGCCTTGGCGCTCCTAAATGGTAAGCAGATGTAGCTGCCAGCTGAGTCCATTAGTCAGTGTGGTTCAATTGGGCTGCTGCTGTCCCATTCGCTCATCCATCTCGCTAATGGGGGAGAGCAGAGGGGCTTTGGTGATGTACTGACAAGTTAGAGCGCTTGCGAACAGCAGATGTGGTGGTGCTACGAGCAGGAAGTAAAGACAAGCCAAACAAATATACATAGTTTTCTTACAAATCTTCTGTATTATTTAGGATAATCTTCAAGTGACAGCCTAAGACAAAGTTATGTTTAGGATTGTAGTTAAACTACAGCACAGTTCATCAGCTTAACTGCATTAAGCTTAATCTGAGCAAACATAATGCAACCCTGAATTCTTCTGTCAGTACATCAATAAACTCTAGCGACCCAGCGTCACTGGAAGTCACATGGCCATGCCGTCACTCTTCCAGATTTTACAGATGCTGCTGTATGTTTCAGATCACAATCGTCCTCTGTGCTTTTTTTTAGGTTGATTTCAGTTTAATACATTTAAAGAAAGCGCTGCAGAACTGTGACCAAATGAAGGAATAAGAGATACACAATATGTCAGTGCTAATATTCTTTTTACTGGAACGATATTTATCGATATTTATTTTGGGCTATTTTTAAATGTGTGTCAGGAGATGGAGGGGGCATGCAGTATTTGTTTGGACATGTGATGCAGCACAGTATTGTGAGGTCTTTAACTGCAGTTTTAGGTTGTTTTTACATAGTGGCCAAAAATCCTTAAAAAGCAGTATGTTTGCAAAGTTGAAGTAATGTGAAGAGGATGCAGCATCAAATCATTTAGCGCCACCAATTTTATCAAAATGGATCAAAATGTCTTGTTGAAGTTACAGCAGAATGATGTAACAATTTGGTGCAATAATCATAAAAGCAACAGTTCAGGCTGGTGGGGTATGTATTCTTGGCATATTTTAGGACCTTTGGAACCAACAAAATATTGTTTAAACACCAACAACCTACCTGTGTATGGTTACTGATCATGTTCATCTATTTCTGATATTAATATACCATCTGGATGGCTTCTTCCAGTAGAATAAAATACCATGTCACAAAGCTCAAATCATCTCAAACGGATTTCTTGAACATAACAAGTTGGTTTACTCCAATGGCCTCTGCAGTCAATCCAAGAGCTCGATCTTTATCCACTGGAGTCTCTTTGGGATGTGGAAGAAAGGATGATTCTCATCATGATCCTAGCCGCTCCTAGCTAGGTATACATAACGTGTATGTATAGGTAAAAAAATTCTGATAAAGCACAAATGTGCTTACATGTGGGGTTTCATTGTTTTGGATGTTGCATTAAAAAAATCTGCTGTATATAATCTTTAATCTTTATATAAACTTTAACTTCCCACTTTTTAAGTGAACTTATACTTACAGAAACTATGCTGGTTCAGATGTTATATATGTTAACATAGCTGAATGTTGGAAATGTGTTCTTATCACAATTAAAGACTTCTGCCAACAACCACTGCTGTCATCATCTGCTGACATCAAGTTCTCATAAAGCTGGAGCTCACAATTTTTTTTTTTTTTTTTAGTCCCGTCTGAATGAACCAAAATATTGATTTACTTGTCTTAATGTTCCCACCATCTACATTGGATTTGTTTCTTTGTAGGAAGAGAATGGCCTCTCACATGCACCGAGAGCCAAGTTGACTTCATGTTGTGGGTTCATAGCAACAGCTTCTAAATGCAAACAAATAAATGAAATCCAGACCTCTTATCTGATTAAATAAAGAAGAAATAATGAAGTCCTAAATCCATCCTCAAATCTAAACCATAAAATCAAAAATAACTTTTGGGCCTTTATTTTTATTTGACATTTTCAAGAATATTTTTTTTGGTTTCTGTTTTCAGATCGTAATATCAGTGTTCTCTGTTCAACACTACGTGTTACAGCCAATCTGATCGAAATTTTCCAGTTTTCTCTAAATGTTGCGCTTCCAACTGAAAGAAGTAGTAAAGAATAGACAACAGATTTGTTTCCACATGAACTGAGGTGTTTTTACTGCATTTCAGTAACAGAAACAGCCGTATTACACGTTGCACTCACAGCGAAGAAAAACACATCCTCAATGTCAGTGGACAAAGTGATCCGAAAGTGGCATCCGGTGGGAGGGAGTGTGCAGCTCGGCGACAGGCTCCCTCCACCCTAAAGGTGCACTTCCAAACTGCAGGCATTAAAAGCACCCAGTTGATGCCTTGGCAGGTCAATACAACACACACAATGGGTGTAGATATGATCGACAAAACTGTGGCTGGGAGGGCAGGGTGGGGGGGATGATCCACTGACACAAAATCACTGGAATGGAGAGAACTTGTCATTTACTGGAGAACATGCAGCCTGTAAAATAAAATAATAAAAATAAATAAAAATCAGGATTTCTGTCTCTACCATAAAAACTTACTGGTATTAGAGGACGTGCGCAAACATCTAGTTGCTGTTGATTTGAACTGCCCCCCCCTTTTTTTTTAAATGTTGTTTTTATATATATTTAGTTAAAAAGTACAACTGCGGCGGCCCCTTTGCCTCCCCTGTTGTCCAGGCAATGCTCCAGTGATGCTATGCCAGTGTGGGGTCATGTTAAGAAGGGACAGGTAGACCCCCTGTAGGACGTTTTCCCTCCTGGGTGGTCAGCTCTTCTACTGATTACTGCTGACACCAGTTTTGTCCTTTTTTGTCCACATGAAAAAAAAAACTTTTCTGTGTTATTTATTTTTTTGGAATATGATACTCTTTCAAAGTCATACACATCCATATAGATAGATGAACTCTTTTTTTGTCAGCATACAAGATAAGCTGGGTGACTATATATGAAGACAACAACTACAACTTTCACAGCACTGGCATTGGTTAATTTTGAATACAGTACTCAAGCATTGTTAGATTAATAAAATAACAAAAAAGAAAAAAATAGGGAACGTAACACCCGGAAAATAAGCTACTGTACGCAATTTGCTTTCCCGCCTAAAACATTTCTTTTGTTTTTCAAAGGCATGATGTACATATTTGTTTGAACCATACCAACATTGACCCAAAGGGAAAATAGTCTATGCAGTGTTACACTTTGGATTTCCCTTGATTCCACACAGTACCATGCAATTACTTCGTTATTTTTGTATTTCATCTATTTATTGTGTCCTCTAAAATTTGACTGAAATCATCAATAAACGTGTTAAGATAGCGTTGTCTTCACATAGACTCTGGTGATGGTGTTTTAGTCGGTCATTTCTCGGTGCACATCCACCCTATTGCATGGTGACAGGTTTTGCAGGATACAGTGGCAATCGGGGGGTGAGGGGTGGGACGAGAAGGGCGCAGGTGGGATGATGTGGGTTGCAGGGTCATGTGGGATCAGTGGAATCAGGGTGTAGGGCGGGAGGGTTTTGGGGTGGGGGGTATGTCAGCTCCTAGATGACAGCCTTTGAATCCTTGCAGACCTGAGTGGTGGTGCCTGAGTTAGTCTGTTTAATGTCCGTCCTCCATCCCACATGGTTCGGCGGTCTGAAAAGACAAATTAAATTGTTAGGATGAAGGTGGGTGCGGGGGTGGGGTGGGGGATCATGTCCAACGACTCAAGCAACGATGCAAATAATACATCACTCTCTGGGTAATTTATTTGCACATGTTCCCTGGGAAGATATCGTAATTGGCTCAGTCTTCAATTGTTGGGTGTTTGTTTATTACAAGAGACAGTTTACAGGTTTAAATGAACATTTTAACATTTTTTTTAACTACTGGAAGTCTCTAATCACACATCCGAAAGATTACAGATTAATTAATGTATTTTAATGTGCATTTTTTCTCTTTTGGTAAAATGAATGCGGCTTTTATAGATTTTCTTCCTCCACAATAAGTTCCCACAGTCCACCTTCATAGGAACGCCTACTATGAAAATACTCCAGTGTCGTTTGGCAGTAACTTCCTGTCTAGTTTATAATAATAATAATAATAAAAAACTACTTTCCTACTGTATTCTCCACTGTCATCCTTCCTCTTTCCTTCCCTCACTTCCTCGTCAGGGAGAGGCACATGGAGAAAACCCTTGCGTCTGTTATGATTGAGCCTTAGTGGTGATAGCCATCATGCAAAAGTGCGAAACACTGACAGGGACACACAATGCATGTAAATATATACGCCTACCCTTGTTTTCCTATGGAAGAGAAATGTCGAGCGGAAGTGTGCGGGTGGGAAGCGAGATAGTGATGGGCAACTCTAAGCAAAGTTGGCACACATAGGATTTAGTCCTTTCTAGACGACTGGCAGTTCGCCTCTAGTAATGAGTGAACGTGGAGCGGGCGCATCCAGTGCCCTACTGTACCTTGACGGGGCCGTCCACCGGGTCCAGTCCCTGCTCCGACAGCTGTTTCAAGGCACTTAGAGCAGCCTGAGAAGAGAGGGAACAACAGATGGTCGTGTTAATCAGGGAGGAAGGGAGACTGGGTGGGAAGAGAGTGAGTGTCACCCTTCAGCTGCTTTTCAAATAACACTTACTCTGGGAAACCTGATGCCAGCAGGACACTTTCCCTTCACTATGTTGTCTTTGGCTTCTCCCCTCTGAATGTTTATTTAGCGTTATTGGGTTAACGTTTCCACATTATATTTTGGCTGCTCCACATTTTCCTGAATCAGTCTGAGTGACAATGTGTTCATGGGGGACCCATTACTATTATCATAAAATTACATGTATCAGCTTAATATATACAAGATATGTCTGTAACCTTTATGGTATAATCGCAATCAACCGTTTTTTTTAAAAAAAAGAGAAGATACATCTATGTTTTCGAGCTCGGGTCAATAATCCCATGAAGTCATTTCCTTTCCAGTCATTCCCTGATGCTTTGTACCATCTAGAGGGGCTGCTGGTGATGTGAGAAGGGTCCAGCCTGTTATCATAATATACACAACATGAGAGGGAGGTGTGGTGCAGGCATTATGTAAGATTGTAAGATTATGATTGGAAAAAAACAAAGCAAAGAGAGAAAGTCTGAAGTGCTCATCTGCTGCTGTAGTGACTGCTACTCACTTGGAAAACCACTAAGCAGCAGCTTCATCACGTAATTCCAAATAATGAGACGTTTAATTGTGCTCATACCCTTCTCTCATGTCAGGAGGGGAATATGGTTTAAAATGAGTCTGCATAGATGTCTGACAACAAAAACTCAAAGTTACCGATTGTACCTCAATGCACTGATTCAATTTGTTTTGAAGAGAAATCAGAAGAATCCAGACACAAGCTTTAATGTTAAGTGAGATAATTATGCACAACAAAACTTAAATGGAATAAAAGAAATATTTAAAAGCTTCTGGCAAACCTGATGAATTTGCAGATAATAGATATTGAGGACTAAAAAAAGGGCTTTCTGATTATTGATCAGCACAAACAGAATATATACAGAAAAACTTTCTATGCCACAAACAAAGTTATTTGTTATAGATTCTACATATGCAGGTTGTTTCTACAGATTTGGTAACATCAATAACCATTTACATGTCACCTTCATTAAGTAGCCTTAATGAATAGATATTCCATTTTTAAGGTCAATCCTACAGATGACATAAGTAAAAATACGGGTTTTATTTAAAGTTGTGCTGAATATATATCTTCTCTGTTGGACACAAGCCTGCAGCAGACAGCTTAAAGGCAGCAGAGACTAAATAGTTGCTTTAAAGTTAACGAAAACTGCACTTTTGTGTATCTGCAATAAAATCGTTGCAATAGGCCATTTAAAATCCTTAAAATAAGACCTACTTAAAGAGAAAAAAACAACCAGAAAAGAAAATTAATATTTTAACTGCTCTAGCACTGCCAGTTCTTTACATCTGTCACATGCTGCAGTAAAATATACTCAACAATTTAAAAAATGCAATGTCATGGTATCAACTAAAGAATGCTGTCATATTAACGTTCTGATAGGGAGTTAAATCCACACATATGGCTGGTGTGCATGGAATTATAGTCTGACAGAACCAGCTGAATTTTAATATCCAAATTGCTGAATTTTACCAACAAGGTTCCAGGAAGTAGGAGGCCTAATTGAGATGTTAATAAATTTGAAACATACATATAAACAACTGTTCACTGATAAAAAAAAACCTGTTATTCAAAGCTAAAAAAAAAAAAAAAAATGGTTGGTCTAATGAATCACATTGGTGTGAAGTTTCTGCCACTTTGAATGTTTCATTGTCCTATACTACATCTTAAATATTTGTCTATCTACACATTAACTAATGGAGTTCAAATGACTTATTTAAGGAACATTGTCTAAAAAAAAGTTGGTCTTCTACACACTAGCATGGATTCACTACACTCCATCACTGGTTAATTAAGTGTGAGATAAACCATAAGTGGTTCTGTTCAGCAGATGAGTGAGATGTGATGAGTGACTGGCTTTACTTCATTTTAAAGCCCACCAACATTACTGTGTGCTTCATTTTCATTAAGTGTATCAGTCACACGATAAGGACAAATTAACAATACCTTTGACAATGACATCTGACTTGGGAGACTTTCTGCTCAGAGCTCTGACATACAGAGACATCTCAGAAAACACCGATTTGTATTTAAGCCATGTGTGTGAAGTAAACAATTTTTCATACAAATCCCTCTACATGCAATATCAGGATGTCTGCAAGGAATGCAGCGTGCACAGGAGGATGGAACAAACTATTATCTCTGCGCTTGTGTCCAAAATCATTTTCAGTCTTTGACTTTATTTGAAGAGAAACATAAACCAGGAATCATAATATATGACTGACAGGTGCAAAGGTCAAAATCTGGTTTGGATCCATCACATTGAGAAAAAAAAGAGGAAAAGGAAAAAAATAATGCTTACATGCAGATAAAGATAAAGAAAAAAAACCAACGATGACAGCCGGACTGATTTGAAAAATTGATATCGTCACAATACTAAAAGTTTTTCTGCGGAGACCCAGAAATCAGCTGAAGCCTCAGTAAGTCTCAATCATACAATTTATGGTCCAATGTGTTGTTGTTTTTTCTGCAAAGCCCTGACACCCTGCGAGATATAGAGGCTGAATATACTTGAAGAGATTTAAGGTGACAACCCTGCAGAACATGACAGATGAAGGAATGTTTTCGCAATTACACTGTAAATAATCATAAATCAAATCAAGAGATTCTTCAAGTCAAAGTTGGATAGATTTCTTTTTTGAGTATGTCGTAACAAGGAAGGGCTGCAGTTGCTCACATTCAAGTTGGAAAGAAAAGCACATTGATAAGAAAGAAAGTCGGATTCAACATCACATTTGATAAACAGAAACGAAACTGTGAGCATCTCCCATATAAATATATGCAATTAAAATAACACAACTTTTATTTATTCAATGGGTTTGGAACCCTTCTCTGCCTGAGTAAATAGCCAGAGACCATCTGTTGGAGAGGCTGGGGGAGTGGTGGTTGGGGTAGAGGTTGGAGATAAACAGCCATAAATCAGAGGCTTGACAGTGGCAGCGCTGCTGATATACGACGGGCAGGCATAAGGGCCCAGCAGCTCAGCGAAGGACGAAGATCCTAAGACAAATACTGGGCCTATCTGTAGGAAAGGCGGCTAGCGAAATCATTATTTTTCTAATGTGATAAGTTGGCCATCGTTAGAGGCCACTGCTGCACTGATGAATCAACACCAGAAGAGTGTGTTTAGTCTGAGGCCAGGAAGAGCAAGGTGGAGGTGCTCCATCTCTGTCATGTAACAAAGAGTGAGAAAGAGGTGGGAAAGGAGGTGCTGAGCACAGATGATGCTGTGCACCAAGTCACCTACATTTGGGAGAGAGGGGCAACATGACTTTGAATTTGAAGCTTAAAACAGAACATGGAGGTGTCTGATCAACATCTCAGGAATGAGTTATCTTTAACAAAAAAATCTTTTTTTTTTTTTTTTTTTTTTTTTTTAAAAAGTGCTTAGAAACACAAATATGGAACTACTCTACTCCCACAATCTGGCCAGCAAATGTGGGAAGCTTGCATCAGCGTTGGATTGATGACGAAATGACATGACGTTCAAAGAAATAATGTTAAAGATGTGAACTTTCCACATAGAAATCTTTCCAAACAGAATCCACATAAAGATGCAAAAATGACTTGTCAAGCCAACACTGTTCTTTTGAAATGTATATAGTTGTTATTGGACACATTCTGGGGCTAAAATGCAGCTGTCATTAAACTGGACAATAATCTAAAACTATAAACATTCATTTGCAAAGTTGGTAATTCATTTGTTGGTTCAAATGTGAAAGAACCCAATTGTAACATGTCATTTTATATTGTAAAATATTTCTGAACGATTTTAATCATTTTTTTATACTTTGGTTGTGTTTACAGTAGTATCACTAGTTACTTTAGTTTTACTGCGATCAGCATCCAGTCGCGTTCATAAGAAATTATTTATTACATTTAACTGAAATGACACCCAATACAAGACACCCTAAACCATTAACTGTATTGTTATTATGATATTTTCATATGTGATTAAGATTTCTTTTATCATGACTATTTCAAGTGTAGTTAATTTGATCAACGATGATGGATTTACTGAGAAACCAGTGGTCCCCGCTAACTGTAATCAGATTCACTCACTTAGCAACTGCTCCACACTAACATTAGCTTTTCAGCTGTCATATTTTCAACCCTTTTTTTTTTTATACATAAAAATGAATATTTTCATCACCGCTCACTTTTTCATTGTTTGTTTCTCCCTATCATTCACACGCAAATGTAATTTTGGACATTAAGGCAAAAAACTAACAATGACTTTTGCAGACTCTACAGTTAAAAAGCAGACAGGAAAAGTAGAAAATGTGGCTTGCAACATTGCCCTGCGCACCACTACTTCCTGATTAAATATTACAAATACATGTTCTCCTGCTCTCGATAATGCGTTTTATAAACGCACATACTGAAATACATTAAACGAAAATGTTAATTAAAATGCATATCTGACTAAGGAAGCATTCGTATATGTAGATGTTTTCTTGTCAAGACTCACTAGCATGATCGCTAACCTTTACCTGCAATGCCTTCGTGCTCCCTCTTCACCTACTCCTTTTCTTTGTCCACATTTTAGATAACAATTCAGCAATTACCATCAATCCAAGACTGGTAGCCAATCCCACCTCATACGTGAGCTTTTCCATCTATCTATCTAGTTGTCCCCTAGTTCAAAGGCTTTGACAAACGGTGGTCAAATGTGACGGGTCTGAGAAGGATCTGCAACCGTGGCCAAGCTCCTGATGTGGAGTGACAAGGTCGGCTCATTTTTCTGGGCCTGCTGCGCTCTTAATGGTTTCCCTGACAGAGGCTTCGCTTCCATCAGCAGCTAAACCAAACAAAGACCCAGTCCCCCTGGAGTCTGCATCCTCAGCCTGACGGATATGATGGATCATTGGATCACACTGACCCTGACGAATCAAGACCCTGTATCAGCTCTCACTGCTGGACTACTGTGTTCTAAGGAAGCAATAAAGACATTCTGGGAAACAAAAAGCTAGAAGAAGTGAGAAAAACTTTAAAAAAATAAAAAGAAAAAACAGCCAAAGGGATGAAAACAGAAGATGTCCTGATCCAATCCCAGGCACAAGATCAGGGTGATGATGATGGTGTTTTTACAATCAATCAGAACAGAGATCACTTCCAGTATAATACATGCAGCAGGAGCTGGCTAACATGTCGACTATTTACAATTATTCTCAAAAGAAAATCCAGCCCAACAATCACTTTAACAACTGTCTTCAATTTGAACCATTTGTGAAATGGTGATGGGAAAGACTCATTCAATTTTGCCAAAGTCTAAACAAAAGGCTGGAAACAAGCAAGGAAACAAGCAAGCTAACTGTGTTAACTTGGAATAAGGCTCCATGGAAACGATGCATTTTTTCTGCAGTCTCTTTCATTTTGGGAAATACATAGGTTAAAGAGTTCACAAAGCAGCTGCCACCATCTCAGAGGTGCTCTACCTTATTTTTTTTCTTTCAAATATTTGATTCTCCACTGTATCAACCATTGTCCCTTAGAGGCGATGAACACTAACACTACTACTAACACTTCACTAAAGTATTGCAGTTTCCCCTACAAATAACTCAGCTAATCTTTAGAATAGTAGATTTTTTTCTTGACCAGATGAGACCCTGTTTTCAAATTACAGCTCTAGCTCCAACCCACTGACTGAGTTTGAGATGAATATAGTGGGATTTTCCTCCTAACCAAGCTGAACTAGATTCCCAAAGTTTTTTTTTTCCCGAGCACTATTGAGGCCATCTGGAATAATCAAACCCTTATCCAATCCAAAATCCCAGCCAAAAGCATCAGTGGTAGCCTCCCATCCGTGCTTTGATCCTCTGTCATAGTTTAAGTCATGTGTTTGGACCTCGCATCATCCAGGGGAGGAAGATATAACAGAGAAGGATTAATTGGTTTGAGCAGATTCTTGTGATGTTGGCGGTTTGGTTGTGAAACCCTCTGAGATACTGCGAGTGCACTAGTGAATTAAAGGGGGTATAAATGTAATCAAGTGTTGTGCTTTATGTGGTAACACCCTTAAAGTACATCCAGTCAAAATTCACATCTGCTGGATTGAGAGCCTCATTTGTTTCCAAAAGAGTTAATATTTTATCAGCTGATGCAAATGCGTAATAATATTACATTTATTACGTTACGTTTATAAGAATAGTTCTATACTGCTATCAAGTCACACTACACTAAATAAATACATAAACCATGGTTTTCTACCAAGAACTTGTGACAACAATGTGGCGGATGGATCGTAACCCAAAGTGCTCCATTTTTATTTGTTCAACTGTACAATAGCCACTCATCCTTGTCTCCAAAAACATGCTCGCAGTCAGATCTTAATAACGCTACAAAGAGTCTGATTTGCATCAGGGGCTGGTTCTGCTGCAAGGCAGGAACTCTCAGAACATGAAGGGGATACAGGACATCTGCTTATGAGGATGATCTAAGGACATCCACTAGACTAAACAATGAGCAGAGTGGATTTCAAACGGGGCGTTTTACAGGCCGGACCTGGGAAGTTGGGGAAAATGAGTGCCCTGTTGTTGGAGAAGTTCTGAGGCGAGACATATTATTCTAGAGAGGGCTTGTTCTGTTTTCAAAAGGCCACATAAACCCTTGACAGTACTCTCTCTTTAGCGCTCACTCCTCAAAGCCAAACGTAACATGAGATAGCAGGGAAGAGAAATCCCAGCCACCTTTTTGTCCTGTGCTAACTCTGTTGCTACTCCCATGTTATCACCTTCTTTTTCATTAAAATTCTAAAAAGACATCTTCCTTTTCTCCTTTTTCCATCTGACATTCAGCATTCTTAGCTGTTCTCATCACTTGGCTTTTACTTCCTCTAAATTCTTGTCTTTCCCTCTACCCACATCAAAACCCTGGACAGGGTTCACTGGAACATTCCCTGACAGCTTGCGGAGAACACCTGTGTGTGCATGAGTGCTGGAAATGTGTACGCGTCTCTTTGTTAACGCGGTGTGATGTGTACATGGATTCTTGAGTAACTACAGAGAAAAATGTATTCAGATCCTTTCACCAAAATCTCTTCCTCACTCTCTCTCCAGATTTCACATCCTCTTCCACATCAGAGGAATGGATAAAGAGGCAGTGTGTGCCTGGCGGTGGCCGAGCTGTAGCTTGACATGACGTTAATTCCTCTGAAGTAGCACTTTTGTGCACCGGCTTGCTTCTTGTGCAACGGCAGAGCAGCAGCAAGTTCCAGCTAAGTAAACTATGAGGAATTCAATTAGATTCCTGCGTACATCTCAGTCATGTGTGCATGCCTCCACATTAAGGTAATCAGAATCTCTACTGTGTGCAGTGTTTTCTTTTCTGTGTCTCCCAGGGAAGATGTGAGCACTGAAAGATGCTTGAGTGAAGTTAGTAGGGTAACTGCTGAGGGGCTCCCCAGGGGAGCAAGCCTTCGCTGACATGAGAAGTCATAAATAA
This sequence comes from Pseudomugil tenellus, assembly GCA_037177515.1. Classification (NCBI taxonomy): domain Eukaryota; kingdom Metazoa; phylum Chordata; class Actinopteri; order Atheriniformes; family Pseudomugilidae; genus Pseudomugil; species Pseudomugil tenellus. Next base: position 13,050,268 of record JBAMHX010000020.1, read on the forward strand.
GGGCCCGGGGTTTAGCGCCATGTCATGCGTCATTTGGACCGAAGAGGAGTGCTTTATCCCCTCCCACTGCTGAGCTGCTGAGCATGGCACCTCCTAGGGCGTAATAGAAAACATATGGGCAAAGGCCGAGGGGCACCTCGGCATACCTTACTTGTGTCTTGTCAGCAAAACATCTTGGAGAATAAGCAGATACGAATGGCTTCTGCGATAACACCGTGCTACTTTGCTGCAATATTATTTAAACAGGGAACTTGCTCATTGGGTTTGGTTGGTTTGAAAATGATAACATGACATCCAAATTACAAGATAATAGAAATAAAGCAGGAAGGAAGTTTTACTGCTTTTTATTTCTAAGCTGCAATTAATAAATAGTTTATAAAACCTTTGGCTGCAAGTTAAAACGACTAAACAAAGTGTTTATTATTGTATTTATGAAACAAATGACATATCTACACCTTTACAGCGGCTTAATGATTTGCAGACATTCGCACAAACAGCTTCATAAAACACCTGACAGCCTTAATATTTATAGGTTTAGAAGAAAACACTCTCCCAACAAGGTAAAAACTGACATGACAGCTGGCTCACAATGAAAAAGTCTTTCATTCACTAAATGTTCTGCTTCTGTATCTGGAGCTTTCCTCCACACCACAAAGTAATCTGGGTCAAAAGTGAACCAACACTTGGAATAACATATTGTTAAACCAAGAAGAAGAAAGTATGACACTTGCACTTTTAATCAGGATGGAGACGATGACACATGCTCATTGAGAAAGCTACAGTGGCTGACCAACTAGATGTTTGTTGATATTTCAGGCTTAGTCTATGAATATAAGTGACTAAATACTTGCTTAAGATGAGATATAGTACATGAGGAATGCATTAGTGATAGAGTTAATGTCTGAGAAGTTACTAAATAGAGGAGAGCAGCCTGAAGGGCCAGTGACTCACCAAAATGACCACTGAGTGAGCTGAAATGTTTTTTTATTTTCAGTCAGAGATTAGACACAGTCTATTCTTTTATGACTAGTAAAAACAGCTCATATTAGTTTATTCATGGCATGCAACACTCATATTGATGACACAGAGAGAAAATAATGTTGCTTCACCAAAATTTCTCCACTTTTAAGTTAAAAACTAATTAATATGATTGTTGCTAGGTTAATCTTTTCAGAAACCATTTTCTGATTGATAAAATCGAGTATTCTCGAGAATATCCACAATCGTCTGGTTTCCGTGGTGATTCCAAAGCAAAGCAACAATCAGCACATCCCCACCCGCAGAGATCCCCATTTCAGTGCCAAGAGGAGAAGCTTCTATAATCCTGAACAATTGGACTCAAATTGCCCTCAGGGAGGTGCAAAAAGCGATAGGAAGAAAAGCCAGCCTTCAGGCACTCGCTCTCTTATCAGTACAGAGATATTGATCGGCCCCGAGGGGCGTCCCATTTCTGTCTTCTCTGATTGCAAATCTTGCTTTCTTTTCTATTTTTCTGTTTGTGTCAAAGATCGAGCACATGATCCCTTTGAATGCTTTTGTCCTGCCAATTTTCACTGTCCTGGATTCAAAGTGGTAAACTCGCACCGTTTCTTTGGGCAGTGATCAAGCAGTAGCTAGTGCAGATGCAAATGTGACGGTTGTGTTGTAGTTACGCAACTACGGGGAAAAGAAAAGCAAGGGTCACCACTCTTGTCCAAATTTGTCCAACATTAACCTCAGAAAAGATGTGAGATTATGGCTAAGAGCAAATACACAGAATGGAAGCTATTTTTAGAAGGCAGCTTCAGACAATTTATTCACCAACATCTGAAAAATCTTTTAAAAGATGCTAACAAAGATGTTAGTCAGAAACATCAAATAGTTTTAAATGACATATCCACCACCAGAGGTATAAGCTTCATTGCTAGCAGTTGTAATTTAGTAGGGGAACTAGTTGTTGTAACTGGAAACCAACCTCAAGGAGGGAAAACAAGTGCAGCGAATATCCACCAGGAGAAAATGAAGAAATTATTCCTTTTCTTCAGGACTAATGTTCATCTCCAACAATGCGGTTAGCCTGACTGTTAAATATCATTCATAGTTTTATCAGCTCTCCCACGTCCATTGTTATCTGATCATTTCTTCAGTTCTGGATAGATAAAAGCTAGAAAGGTCTGAACAAATGAGCAGATAAGTCATCAGTCATCACAGTCTAATTAGTTTTTAAACAATTCAAAATATTGTAAGGAGAAAACCTCTTTATATTACATTTAAGGATGTTTGTGGCATGGGGTTGGTAACTGGGTGGGTCTTTGAGGCCTTTTGGGTTTTTTTTCTCAGATGAGTTGACGCTATGGCTTGGCAGAGGGTCAGCATTTCTTGTTTATCAAGTTTCCAATATTTCTCAATGCTTATGTTTAATATTTTTATCATTGCATGTCCAAGAACAAAGTTATCATTTTTGATATTTTAAGTGCATTTAAGCCTGTAGTGAAAATCCGAATAGGATGAATGTGAGAAAGGTTGTAAAAACAATTTCACATTATCGTGGAAGTTGGGGCTCAAAAGGTTTAGAAACCACTGTCCTATAATCCCCCCGAGATGAACATTAGTCCTGAAGAAAAGGAATCATTTCTTCAATTTCTCCTGGTGGATATTCACTGCACTTGTTTTCCCTCCTTGAGGTTGGTTTCCAGTTACAATAACTACTTCCCCTAATAAATTACAACTGTTAGCAATGTAGCTTATACCTCTGGTGGTGGATTTTTCACTTATAACCATTTAATGTTTCTGACTAACATCTTTGTTAGCATCTTTTAAAATATTTTTCAGATGTTAGTGAATAAATTGTCTGAAACTGCCTTCTAAAGATAGCTTCCATTCTGTGTATTTGCTCTTAACCATAATATAAGAACATACCTAGTAAGCATTTTCTTGTGAACCGCATTAGAAGAGTTTTCCTCAGATTGACAATTAAGTTGAATTTCCACTAATAGAAAAAGCTAAGAACTAATCCAAGGACTTTTTAATTTAGGCTATCAAAACAGTGGGAGGAGATTTACATGACAGACTTATGGGTGTGGAAAGACATATAAAAAGCAACTCAGGAAGGTTGTTATTTGAAAGGGTTAAGATAAAGGGTAGGGAAGCGGGGCTAAGCTTACGGTGACAGCTACCAGCTGCATGCAATAATCTGCAACCCTCCATCATGACCCTTTCATATTTTCATGTTGCAGACAGCAGTGCGCATGAGACGAGATGTCTGGTGGACATCCAGTAACAAGAGAGGATGTATGGTCAGACAGCGTTTTACACCTTCTTCCTCTGGTCTCCTCCTCCTTAAAGCTCCCTCTGCTCCTTTTGGCATTTTAATCACTGAGTGTACGCAAGGGACTCGCCTGTAAAATCTTTTGCGCCGTTTTAGAATTTGCAGTGTATCCGCGCAGTCTGTCATTGCTTTTCATTACCTAGCGTGCTCTCCGGGCTTTTAAGCTGTGGACAGACGTTTCATCTTATACAGAATCCCAAGGTACATTGAGCAGGTCTGCAACTAACTGTGTTTGGAGAGATTTAGACACACTAAGCCTCAGCCCCTCAAGTGTTATGAAAACTCTACTATGTTTCTATGGCAACTAGCAGTGTGTAATGCAGACACATATTATGTATAAGGCATGCCGACTGAAAACAATAAATTCTTGTATGGTTATATCAAGAAAGAGGCCTTGGTGGCCTCTTCCAATCAGGTGGTAGATCGTAGTCAAGCAGGTTAAGTTGCTTTTAGATGTTTTTTTTTCTATTTGTTTTGTTTTTTGCTTTTAAAATGCAAGAAAACCACAAATACATATATGTGGAAATGTTTGCATAATGCTATCGGCGAGTTTTATATAGGCAGATGGGATTGTGTTAATAAAAAAACAGGAAGGAATCTCTGTAGAAAAAAGCTGTGTTATGGATTCTGTCTGCAAACAACATGAGCCAAGGCCAGCCGCAGAGTGCCTGACGTGATTAGAAAACATATACAGACAGTGAGGTGGTACGTTTCACATGGAGAATAAAGGCAGTGTGCCGACATCTCAAGACAGACAAGCTCTTTAGCACAAGGAATTAATTAAGTCTTGTAAATTTAGTCATAATGTGGTTTTGAAAAAAAACAGTTCTTTTAATTATTTATGAGCACCAGCGACCATTTAGATCCTACTGATGCTGAAAGCTTTCCTGCAGTAGCACAGCACAGAGGCTGCAGTCCATTACTTAATTGTATCCACTAAAGGAAAGTGAGTACTTAATTATCTATGAACAAGTCTTTACGATCAACCTCACACATTTTTACAGCATGCCAAACAGACAGTAAACACCAGGCTGGTGATGTGGTTAAACATGTGATTAAGACAAAGCTAATGAGATAGCGGACAGTAAAACAGTGAGGGAAATCGTAAAAGAGGGAGCTGAGACGAGCCCGAGTGAGGGATCAGGTACAACCAACAGACGTCTGAGTCCAGACACAGCAGGCCGCTGACAAATGATCGAGGTTGGGTTTCTTATTTCTGCTGCCTTCTCTGTGGTGAAAATGCAAATAACAGACTTTCTTAAGTAGAAGGGAAAAGACCTCTCTCACGTCCATCCATCCATCCCACTCTTCATCTAATCTCTTTGCACCTATGCTGAGGTTGGTTCCACAGAACAGGGGTCAAGGTACTAATGGAGGACCTTGTGGCCTTATATGCCTCTGGAAAACAGTCCTTTTCTCCACCATCCACCACTCTCTGGTCTTTTATAAATCACACAGGCTTCTCCAAGAGTGTCAGGGTCCTCTGATGTCCGAACCATGATTTCAAAGTCCTTCTGAAGACTAACGCAGTTCCATGTTTACTCATGGGACAAAAGGGAAAAGAGTATGTCAGAGTGTGAGATTTAAAGACAGAAAGAGAGACTAATAAAAAAATAAACATGGGAATGAGTTTGGGTTCAAGGAAAACTGCAAGGAAATTATGGGCAAAGAAGAAGTCCCTCTGCAACAAAGTGTTTTATTCTACAACCATGGTGCATTAAACTGCTTATCTAAAAGTATCTTTAATAAATTACAGTTTTAGGGAAATCATTTCTGAGTTCCACTAAGGTTCCAAGCTTATACGTGCAATCTTCCTGTCGTGGTTGATTGCAGTTCATAATCTATGGAAGTTTTAGTGATCACTGAAATAATGACATTTGGATTTTTTTCTTCCCCATAAAGCTGCATCAAAACAAATCCTGATGAGTTACATATGGATTTAAAATGATTGCTTTCTTGATTTTCTAACCCCGCCATGCTGTGCATCTTTCTTCCTCACTGTGGCTCCGTTTTATTTAAACTTTTTCACATCTCTGCACGATGACACAAACAAAAACAGCAAAAAATATAGCAGCTGTCTGTGTTTCAACTAGTCAAGGACATCTCTATTAAACGCACCACAGCTTCTTCTGTTTCTTTCATCGGTTGCACACCAGCTACTGAACCCAACACTGCCCCTGGATTTTCCTATGGTATTGCGTTGTTTGCTACATCAGGCTTCACATCCGCAACAGCCCTGGAACATGAACAAATTACGTATTTAAAAGATACAGAAGACCAATGAAAGACTCAGAATACATCTTTAGCATAGAACATAAATGAACCTTTATGAGTTTTTTAAAATGATTATTCTTAATGGCAATGATTGCCATTATCTGAGGCAGTGTGCCAAGTCATTTCTAGTCTATTGAATGTTCAAAAATCAAACAAAAAGCACCTTAAGTGAGCGCATAAGCATATTACTATTAAGAAAAATGTACTTTGATTCTTTGCATTCATTTTGAGTACAGTATCAAAATAAAAACCTAAAACAGCAATATAACCCCAGCTTTGAACAGGATAAAGTAAAAACAACCAACTAAATATGATGATGCAGATTTAAGTAAAATAATCAGAACTATGAAAATGTCCATTTAAGATCAACTTGACACTTGCAAGCAGTTTGAATTTCAGTTTCATATCATTACAAAGGTCACCAACAACTTGCACATACATCTTATAAACCAAATCACACTTTATTTATACAGTACTTTTTACACACAAGCAAGTCAAAGTACTTTACATAATAGTATACAAACCCCCACAACCACCACCCCCCCCATCTTTTGCACAAACATAATCACTACAGCATCTAGTTTCCGTCTATTCAACCAAAACATCCGTTTAAAAACGTAATAAGTAGTTAACATCTGAAGATAAACATCTGGCTTAACATGGAAGTGAGGATATCCATCTGCACTAGGAGTCACCGTAAAAGGACTCAGTGGGCATCACCATGAAAATGGCCCAAAGCAGGGCAGGTAGGAATCCACACCAGTACCAGGGCTGTGATGCCGAATCACAGAAATTTCCCCAACCAGAATCATATCCATTCCAATAACCCAGTGCCCAGAATGTTTTAGAGGCAACCCTTCTTTAACACACCTGAATCAAATGATTGGCTCGTTAACAAGCTGCAAAAATATGATGGACTAATAAAATAAATAAATAAATAAATAAATTTAAAAAATGGAATAAATAAAATGCTGTAAGTTAAAAAAAGTGGGTCTTGTGCCTGTGTTTAAAAACATCTACAGTCTACAAGTAGGTTCTCCTGCTGGCTGTTCCACAGATGAGGACGGTAGTGATGGAAAGAGGCTTCGCCCTAAGTATATGACACAAACGGTACCTTCAAGTCTTTGCACTGGGTAAGAATAACTCATGGAGAACTAGATTCATTAAGTCTATTTCATGCATGTTGGATCATTAGTCATTATCCATCTCCTCTAACTGTATGACACTGGACAGCGAGATCAGTGTGTCCAACTTCCTCTAACTTTTCAAACAGACATTTAGCATGCTCTGTTGCTTGATTATACTCAGCACAAATGCTTGCTAACTCATTACAAGCCTCAATTATCTGATAGCGATGCAAAACGAGAGAGCGGGCTGGCTTTTCCTGCGAGCTTCAAAACAAAAAACAGATCATCTTTAAATACTAAGTACACCCACTGTGTTACTTGTGATTGCGTTTCCTTCTTCAAACATATCTGTAGAGTCAGTGCCGTTTGCTTAATCTTTCGTTATCTCCTGTAAATGCAAAGGGGCTGGCCTCTATTTCCATATAAAACAGAGCAAAAGCTGTCACTTGTGACTTTATTTATGGGACAGCTTTAGAGGATCACAAAGACACTGATATGAGACGGGCAGACGCGCACAGTGTTAACTTAAGCCGCAGGGGGATGCAACACCTTTGTCGTAACTAGGGTAACCCCCGATGGTGCTGTTGCTGTGAGAGTTTTAAGATGTCTGTTGTTTGAGTCCTGAGAAGCCTTAATGTCCAGTTGAGAGGTAGGGGGCTGTGTTATGGGGCTCAGACACTGAAAAACATTCCCACATTGCTATTCTCATCTTCATGCTGATCCTGGTGTGGGACATTCAAGACTCTACCTGTTGCTAAACTGTTAGGATCACTAAAGGCCCAATTCATGAGATCCTCAACAGATCCTTCTGCCTGATGGCTGAAGATAAGGCTAAACAGATCACATGTGCTTTTTCTGCATCAGGTAGGAGGAATCTCAACTTGGACAGTATTACCCTGTGACGAACATCCGACTTACAGCGTTTAATTTCATTAAAACACACAACGATCACATCGCGTGCAGTAGAAATCAAACAGCTTCGATGTATCCTGAAGATCGGATTTCAATAACGCGGGAAAGCAACGAAGGAGTATAATTGTCAGCAACAATACAGGTAATTGTACAAAGTGTGGAGGAGTTTGCTTTTAGATATGCGTGCAGTTGTTTTACACGCCCGTGATCTAAATGCTTCCCTGCAATTACTGTTACTGATTTGCTTTAGGAGCACTCTTAGTCTGCTTCTCATATGCGTTTTATACACAAGATGTGCATCATGTATCGAGTTAAAGAGTTTTATTTAAGTAAGAGGATTTCTTTACAGAGTTGCACAACAAAATGGGACGAGATTGACAGTATTGGTGTTGGTTTGTGGTAATCTGTTTTATCTATTTCTGGCTTGAGAAGTAGGGGAACAAGAGATTTATAGAAATCACTTACACACTGTGTGCTAAATGGCTTATTTCCAAAATACAAGACATGCTTTGGCGTCTTTTTAACACAATTTTACGCACAATGAAACGAGAGACAGTGAAACAAGTTGCATAATGCTGATTATGATGCAAAGCAGAAATGTTAACCTTTGCGTTCTTGCTGGAAAAGGCGTTTCTTCCACAGGTGACAGCTTTCACACATTGTCAGAGAAAGATGCTTAAGCAGAGGAAAAGGAAAAAAAAGTTAAATACACAGCCCTTATCTTTGGGACCTTTTCAGCAAAGCGGACTATCACTCAGTATCAAATGACATTAAGTTAATGAGGCTAAGACACTACAAAAGAGCGGTAGGTAGCAGCCTAGCTGGCCCATGCCTCCCACAGAGGTGATGAGTGAAGAAAGGTGTGATTGCTTTACAGACCTTTATCCACACCACATTTGGGTGTGTGGGAAATCACACACAGAGCCTGACAGCAGTGAGGGCTGCAAGGCCACTGCCAAAACATCTTGCTCTTCTTAGCATGAATGTGATAATGAATATAGCACCTCTGGTTGCCTTTAAGCAACCACAAAAGTCTGACAAGAATGTAAATACAAAGGAGGGAGAGCAATTTAGTTGTGCACACATGAACATAGCTATAAATAGTAATAAAAGACAGCTCATTCAACATAAAATTACCATATAATAAGAATATTTTGAGGCAAATTATACTTTTTGCTCCTAAAGTTAAGCATATACATCAAGTTTATGTGGAACATAAAGGAGATTAACTTGAACCTGTTGGTTGACAACACCATAAAGTTGACTGCAATTAAAAAAAAAAAAAAAAAAAAAAAAAAAAAAAAAAAAAAAAAAACCACCCTTTTTTTCCCCCAAAAAAAAAAAAAAAAAAAAAAAAAAAAAAAAAAAAAAAAAAAAGTTT
>JBAMHX010000020.1:13067876-13089829 GCA_037177515.1 Pseudomugil tenellus
TGACTTTTTATCCATCCATCTATATATATATAGTTTGCTTACCAAAAAATCCAATGGGAAAATGTGTCCAAACTTTTGACTAGTACGGTGTGTATATGTAAATAAAAATAATATGCATACACATACCTGTTCATGGCTGGCTTGGAGGGTGCTCCCGGTGCCGTGGAAAGTCATTTGCACTGGGGAGAGGGTCAGATAGGTCACAAAATCCTTACCACTCGGTGCATCATTGTACTGCACCTGGAAGAGACACAAAAATACTTACTGATTAAAAAGGTTCATTTTGTTTTTCTTTATACAAGTGCATTAATAGTTTCTTATTTCACACAAAATTTAGATGTTTATTAAACCTTAAAATGTTTCTACTGGTTTCTGGAGTCTTCCTCAGAAGCTACCGTTGTGATGTTGCCCGTTATCAGCTGTTATCCCTGACAGGTTGACCAAGCCCACTGGAGGAGGGAGTTTCAGGTGTGTTAGAGTATAAGGTTGATAGTGTCCTTAGCCTGCTTTCTGATATCTGTAGCTTCAGATTCCTTCTGGGTTAGCTTGTCTTTGATCCAGTGATGAGTGTGTTATCCCAGTCCATTATGTGGTTATTGTGTTTGGAATGTTCAGTTATGGCTGATTTTGGTTCACATGTAGACATCAGAAAGCAGACCAGGCACACCATCAACTGGATTGATCAACACCATCAACTCTCTTACACATGGGACTCTCTCCACCAGAGGGATGGAGGAAGGGGCCGGGTGGTGTGGCCGACCTGGCGGCTCTCTCAGGTCCATCAGGATGGCTACGTCTCGGAATATCAGCAGATAAATAGCACATCAGAACAGTTGGAAGATGTTTATAAGTAAGATTGCGGAGTTTAAACACGTCAAGATAAAACAAACACCATCCACCTAAACTTTCTCTGAAAGAAGAAAACTGTTAATATAAAAATGACTAATAAAGAAAAAAAAAAAACAAACAAAAGGAACTAATTAACATGTTTTGCAGAAAGATATGAACATCTCAGATGTTCAGACAGATAAAATCTTGTGACTTTAGAAGTTGTTTGAGGGTAAATCTGGCACGTCTAATAGTCACCACAGAGCAATTGTCTACGATTATACCATATCACACAGACATTAGAATGCAGGGAAATTAAAGTGTCTGCGTGTACTATTTCTGAGGGGCATCTGAGATAGTGATCACATCACAAGTGACCCCTCATCATTGAAAGGTTAACTGCAGGCATTCCTAAACATAGTGCAATCAGGGCTGTTATGACATGATTCTCCTGTGGGACAGTCCGCTCCTGAGATTTAAAAGCTTTTAGTAACCCTGCCTGCTTGTCTGCCCTACTTCCCACTGGCTCGCTCCCTTCTGCATTTGCATGGGTTTATCTGTGAGCAAGTAGATGCGTTTGCCTGGCCTACTTCTGCCCATGACAGCTGCAGGCACCTCAATAAGAAACAGAACAGATGATGAACACCAAAATAACAAAATAACCTGACGTATTACAAAAGGTAACAGCAAAAAAAAAAAAAAAAAAAAAAAAAGCACGAGCTAAAGGAAGACATAGTGAGGTACAAGGTACTGAAAATGTAATCCTGGATTTAGGTTTCCAGAAAATAAATAGATTGAATTTTGCCATGAAAAAAGGGTTAAAATAATTTATATATTTGCATCCAGTTAGTTATTTTTGTTATAATAATTTCAGTTATAATGTTGTTCTTATTCTCAGATGTAAGTCGCTTTGGAGAAAAGCGTCTGCTAAATGATGTAATGTAATGTAATGTAATAATAAATAAATCCTGTTACCAAAAAATCCCCAAAAAACAAAATTAACTATAAATCAATATAAATTTAACTTACTTTTATAAGTTATACAGTTATACTTTATAAGTATAACTGCAATTGACTACACACAATAATAATGTAAGTTTGTATGGATGTGTTGGCAGAGAAGTTCCAAGCTATTACTTAAGGTTAAACTTGTCTATGTGCACAAGTGTGTTAATGCTCCCTTTCTGTACATGTACCTTCCACAGTGGATAAAGGTACCACCTCAGCTAGACTGCTATGTAACGGCTACACATGCTAAAGCTGTGTGTACGCACATGTACCTACAAAACAGCTGTATACGATCTGTGACTGAAAGCTTCCAGAGTGGTGCGAGTGTCCGTTTCTTTCTTTCCGAATGACTTATGATCAGCTAAACACATGGAAGTCTGCCTGTAAAAACATACAGATGGGTATGAATGTGCATCCATGAAGATATGTCCAGTTATGTACTGGTTATATACAGTACATAGAAACAGCACATGCTGGCAGCTGCTGATGAGATGGGCTTGAAGTGATAAAGTGTGGAATGCTATTCGTCATGTGTATGAATGATTAATGTGGTAAAGGGAACCCTGGTGAAAAAATGTCCTCCCAGATTAGTTAATCTTTTATAAATTCACTTTAGCATATATGAAAGCAGAAAGAGGCTAAAAAAAGGGAACAAACAGACAGGGGGTTTGGTTCTTTCTATAAGTGGCAGTGCAGGTTGCTAACAACATATTTTATATATTTGTAAACAAAATATAAAACTAAGTATGAATGAATTTTTGCTTGTGTGCTTGTGAAACTGTCTTGTGAGTTTTGTTCAGGCCAGTGATGTATGGTGTAATTATGCAGGACTACAGCTGAGGGTGAGGCCCTTTAATGGTGCTGAAAGAAGTTAAGCATCTTGCTGTAGAGAGACATGTTTAGATGTACTCAATTCTGAATAGCATCAACATACTCTCCAATATTGTGTGTGATATTTTCATACTTATACGATCTTTTGATGACTATTAAGTACGAACCAGTGGCCAGAGATGGACCTGTCCACATACACAAAGCAAACAAAACCCAGAAACACAGTGAACGGTTCCTTTTGTAAAAGAATTTGCACGATACTGATGAATGAAAAGGACTCCTGAATAGTTTTTTTCAAAACATAAATAAATAAACAAACACCAAAATAGCTGAAACATATCACAGTTTAGCAGTTTAAATCTAATTTGCAAATATATGCATTTTAGACTGCTGAGCAACGTCACCTACAGGACTGATCAGATTCATCAATCACTGATTGATCAGGTGAGTCCAAGACTCTTTAAAGTCCTTAAAAAGAAAAAAAAAAAATCAGCATTTCCATTGGATGAATTTGCAGTAATACGCTACACCAATTCTCCAGGGAGGGTGCATTCTTGAAATTTTAATATTTCTCAATGATTTTCTTTGAAACATAATATTCCAATAATATGTAATTATCTAATAAGTTCAGTTTAATTCAGTTCTAAGTAACAGAACGGGGCTTGCAGACCTTCAACCAGCTGTTGTAATTCCTTCTGCCAATTATTTTGGGCATTAATTCTGATTTAGAAGCTCTGCAAGCAAAATTATGTCTAGTTTCCTGTTGCAAAGAATTAGTTTTACATTCCTGGATCTATGCGGGTGATCAAGTCCATCACCAAAATCTAATCTATTGTTCCTTATTCGATTTCTGAAAATCTGATCAAATCTTCCCGTAGCTTTAACAGACAGACAAACCAAAGCCATAAAAATACACGAGCTCCAACATGGTGGAGGTAAAAATCAAGATACTAGCATTTTTTGTGTGCACAACAATAAATTCAGTGACAGTTGATTAACTTAAAGCTACACATCCAGTCCTGTTAAGATAATCAGGTGATGACAAAAAAAAAAAAAAACAACAAAAACAAACACAGAATTATTGTGTACATTTGGTTAATCCTGGTCATGTGCACTAGCTGGCGGCAGAAGATACGGTGTAACTCGTAGTGTTTACACAATGAAACTTGCAAAAATCCAGTTGATTAAAAGGAAAGGAGAATAATCTTGAACATTTATCGGAGAGGTATCGTGACAGATACAAACAGAATTTGTATGTGCGTGGTGTTTCATTGCCTGATTCGAGTGAAATAAATGAAAAGCAGTGGGATAATAACATGTTGAAGTGGTCGACACAGTGATTGTCATCTAATTTCCCAGCTTTTAATTTTCCTGGCAAGGAGGTTTATTGTTTATCAAAGCCACGACAATCTGCAGAGCAACTCAATTCAGTGGTGTGTACGGTGCACTAAAAGGAGTGACAGCTGACAGTGACACACGAAAAGTTTTTAAGGCTGCAATTAATGATGGAAGAATTATTGACTGGTGCAGGGGTGCTCATCGATCGCGAAGGTGGTACCAGTCGATCGTATGACATAAAAATATATATATACGCCAGCCTATCATCCATCTCATCACTTGACTGTTATGGCGCTGCTACAACAGTGCTGCACTAAAACACTGGGTCGTTAGTTTTAAATGAACTAACAGACATCTGTAAAAAATACCATCGGATCTGTAAAATCATTAGCTAAATGGTCTCATCCTGCATCCTAAAAGCGCATACGGTGAGGCACATTGGGCACGCAGCAGATTAAATAATTTCCCTGCAGGATTACATCTGGCAGAAATCAGTTTGTGTCCACTGCTTGTACACACGATCATAAAAGGTAGAGATGACACGTTCATAATGTTCCGTTTGTGAAACCTACTGAACTACACGAACTCGGCATAATCTTTGCAGTGGCGGATGTGTCTTTCTGTCGCCAGCTTGAAACTAGGTCAGTGAGCAGGTAATCGTTACATCACTCGTCAATATGTGTCTAAACAGCTGCAGCTGCTGTAATTTATATAAGGTTTTGTAGTCGTTTTAATAGTGGTAGTTTTCTTTCTCATTTCCCTTTTATGTATGAGAATAAAAACTTTTGGTGTTTTTAAGGCTTTTTGACATTTTTAAATAAATAAAAATCTCATTTGGTCATGACTACAACTTATCCAGATATTTTTGGCAACAACCCAACTAATATTAAGGTTTCCTTAGTTGCTTTTTTTTCAACCGGAGAACTGGAAAGGTTTCTGCCATTAGCTTGTGTATCATATTGGACTACATAAGTAAACATGATGCACTCGAGCAAGCAGCCAAATTCTGGTTACAGCAGGAAAGTTGGCAGGTCACCAAACATCGCCCGGAGCTTTTTCTCTCCCGGTGGTTTCCTGATAAAATTGTCAAAGTTTCTGATTACTCTGAGGATTCACCAGCAAGTCTGACCTGCAGGCAGGAAGGAAAAGTTGTCTGATCTTCCAGATTCAAACAACACTATGCGATCATCTCATTTGTTATGATTTGGCGGAAACTGAAATAACGAGCATCTTTAAAAACAAGCAGTCTATTCTCCAGTGCACCCCGTGTGTACTGAGTGCATATTTGCATGCATCTGTGAGCGCATGCATTCTAAACAGGCCCAACTAATCATCCCAGGTCCCATCACAGAAAACAACCTCTAATCCACTTCCTTCTGAGACAAAGAAGCAGGAGAGTTACGCAAGGCCTGCGATTGATCGGCGGCACTAATGTGGAACGACCTCTGACATCTGGCTTCTAAAGCTGGAAGTCTCCTCATCCAAGGGCCCTCTTCATTTGGACAAACGTGAACATGCACAAACTAAAAAGCAATCACAGTCAGACTTCATGGTAAAATCTATGTTAAATGCACAAAATGTACAGCTGTACTTGCATTAAAAGATTGTTTGGCACACACAAATAAATTAATTTGGAAAACACACACACACACACAAGGTCTGTGTTACACAATGTTGCAGGTGTTGTTGCATTAAATCAGCTGAAAGGCAACATAACCCCCTAGCCCTAACCCTGCAAGACCAAATTCCATTCTAATACTTGTGCAGCAGGTTGACAGTCAAAGAGAACAGAAATAACTTTGTGTTTACAATAATAAAATAGCCCTCTCAGCTGAGGAAAGCGGTCATTGTTGATGAGAAGCAATTAGAGCTCCATACTAAGCTGTTTCATTGAGGATCCCCGGGGTCAAGAGTGTTTGAAGCACACGTTAATATTCTTTTCACTTCCAGTAACAGCAGGATGTTGAGTCTAAACAAAGGTGTTTCTCTTTGAATGAACTGCGCATTAAGCAAAGTCCTAACAGGACTAGACAAATTGGCGTCCAGCTTCAGCCGTGAGCGGTTTTTTTAGTGAAAACTCGATTTCACAAAGTTAAAAATAACTGTACTGAGCAACCTGAAAGCAGAAACCAGAGTACACAGTCAAAGCGCTTTTGTTTTGGCTGTATTGATTCTATTAACTTTCTGGCAAACCTTTGAAAAGGACAGAAACAGGAACTCTTGTCATGAATGAGAAGCAGCTAGGTTCTTAATTATAGTAAAATATGAGCAGTCAAAGCGCTGAAGTGATGGCAGAACCGCAACTGGATACAGCAAACATAACTGTAATTATCCACTTGTGAAACAGGAGTGCATGTTTGTTTCTTCAAAGTTTCTTCTTATAAAATGAATAAGGACAGGATCCACAGAGAGATGATGCAGGAGAAATAACCAGGCCAGGCCTAGATATACATGATTTCCACTGGTGTTTTCCAAACATGCAGGTTATGCTAGCAAAGTGCAGCAATGCACCCAGAAATCATTTCTGCAGTGCATGTGAATGCAGAATGAATAAGAAGCCAGACCTTTAACAGACTTTTACTTTATTATTAAGCAAACATAAATTAATTAATAAATAAAGACAGGAAATTTAACACTCAAAATGCATCCATGCAAACTCTTTGTAACATTTGTGAACTGAATTTTAGGAAAACAGCTAATATTTTGGGAAAATATCCTAATTAGTGTTCCTGTAAAAGGTTTGATCATGCGCTCACATTTAAAATAGTAAAATAAAGCCAGTAGTGATGAGGTACTTCTCTGTTTGGCACACTGATGTCAGGAGCTCCTTATATTGTGACATTATTGGGACAGGTGAATTTTCTTTTTCTTCCCAACGAAAAAAGTAAATCTGTTCTAAGCCAAGTTACGCTAAGTTAGAGTGAAAGCAGTAGATAAAAATTTACCCTCCATATAAACTGGTCTGTAAGCAAACTATCACTTTTCATGGTTTAAAGATTTTAAACTCTTGATTTATTTTTATTATTATCAATTAATCATACCAATCAAACTCTTGTCTCACACTGCTATCCCAGATTTATAATGAGGATACCATGTTAAAGAGGTGCCATTTGAAAAATTAAACACTCCTGAAATTTAACAGGATAAAGACAATGCAGTGAAGATTATCCTAAAAGTACAGGGTAGAATTAACATTATTCATAGATTATTATATTAATATCACACAACATGATTGGCTGGGGTTTAACTGAACCTTTTCCTGAAACCAGTCTGACTAAACTTTAATCTTTAATTAAGGAAATCACTCAAAGAAATTTCAAACTATTAAAATGTATTTTAAGCTTAAAGGAAAATGGTATTAAATCAAATCTATCAATGTTTTATGGGTTATAATAACCTTATGATCCAGAAAAATTGAGCTCTTTATGCCAGAACCAGCTAAGTATCTCCTTCCCAAGCCATACTAACTCCTGACCATGACGTGTTCGTTTTATTCCCATACACTGCTAACCAGTGTTAGCACAGTAACGCATGGCCATGCAATTATTCCTCATTCTCATGCCTTGATATCTCGTGACAATGTGATAAATGCCTTCTGGTTATGCCGCAAACGGCTCTCATATCCTACTGAGAGTGCAAAATGGCTTTAGTTGCTTTTTTTTGGTAGACTCAAGATTTCATTATTATACACAGACTGTCATATGGTCATTATTTTACTGACTTTAACCACATATTCTTACATATTTAGGCAATAAAAACAGCATAAAATGGTGTTTATGCTGTTTTATGTTATTTTCCTCCACTAAAATGTCCTGAGAACACAAAAACACTTTGTCTGCAGTCTATGAAAGAGCTCCTTTAGCTGTGAAGGAGTTGAAACTGATGGAAGAATGCAGGCCAGAGTATTTCCTAGAACAGTGACTAGTGTGCAGATAATGAAGAGAATTGTTTAAGACTCCAAACAAAGTGCCAGGGTTAACACACCCTCCATCCCCCGTTGCTGAGACTGTGCTGGCACACAACCACTATCACTGCCTAGTATTGACAATTAAATGAAATATGATCAATGCTATAAAACTACAAAAGAAGAAAGGCAAGTAAAAACCAATTATGCTGCATATTCTGATTTGCAGTATGCTGTGCAGGCATTTGAGGGTATTTGATTTAAAGGTTTTCAAATGGGCTTGAATGCGGTGTAAAAACATCATCACTCAGTTTTGCCAAATACACACAGATGCAGGCATACGCACCAACACGCATGCAGAGGGCCACCGTGTAAGCAGAGACTGTGCGCCGAGCCAGCGTAGCATTAGCAGTCTGATTTATTCCACCGACAAAACTTGTTTTCGAAGATCGCTCTTCACACAAATATGCAGCAGAGTGCAGCTGGAAGCCATCACTCTGCCGCAGAAATCAAACGTGGTGGGATTAGCCATCCCAAAATGTATTTTCTAACGCAAATCCCAGAGTAAACAGAGTAGAGGAATGAGATGATGACAAGGAGGTTGGAAACAAACTGTTAGTCTTTGAACGTTTGTACCAGACCAGGCGTTTGATGTTGATACAGAGAGATGGGAGTGAGCGATGAAGATCAGGGAAGGCGGAGGAAAAGAAAAAGCGGAAAAAAGTGTGTGTCTGTCATAGAATGTGGAGAAACTGCCAGGCGGGGTACTAGGTGTAGTCGGCACAACTTGAAGGGGTTTTTCTACACAGCCAAAGAAGGAAGTGGGGGGACGGGGGGAGAGAACAAACAATGTGAAAGTGTGAGAAATCCTGGGAACAGAACTCAAATATAAACACCAGCACCCACCTAGGATAGTGTTTTTATTAACATTGGATTTCCAATACAAAAGTTCCGATTCCAGCTCAGCACATCTCTCCCTCTCTAAATCCATCTCTCCTCTAAGACTGCCATAACTTTATAACTCAGCCGTGTTATTGCTTTAGAATGAACACAAGTGATAAGAGCAGAAAATACAACCTGAATTGATCACACAGTACTCTTATTTTGGTCTTCTGCATGCAAAAGAGCCTTCATAGTTTATTAAAATAAGCAAAACAGTACATTTCAGCATATCCACCACTTTCCGAGCAAAACACTGGAGGCTGCCATGACACCTTTTCTCCCCTGATCCGGTTCATCACTTCCGGTCCTCGCCAAATGAATGGAAAAGCGCATATTTTAGAAGGGCGATTTAATTCAATATATTTACGGAAATGTCTTCTGGGACGACTTGTGCTGTTATTGGTGCATACAAAACTCGAGGAAACTTACAGATTTTATGAATGGAGCTTGTTACGACCATAAAGTCACTCGCAAGATGATGCAGAGAGATGAGGTGATTTCACAACGAGTCGCAGAACTGAAGTTAAAACACCCAACAAGAGGATCTTCTTCTTATCTTATTATTTCGTTGATCATAAACCATCAGAACTGTATCAAAGGTGAGAAATATATCTGAGCTACGAACGATCAGCAGCAAATTAGAAGCGAAGGCTAAATAGTTAGCATGATGCAGCTGATCAGAAACCTGCTTCCACCTGCAGCACAAAGAGCCTGTAAGTACTCTGATTTTTAGTGCAGGTTAGTTCATGAAGTATATTTTATTTCATACAGTATTTTGATGACCATAGGGCGGACTTAAAAGTGTAATGTGTTGTTGTGTGACTTTGAGAAAGCGGCTGTGGAGAAAGCATGAGAACTGCGTGGAGAGAAGTATGGCGCAGTGAAGTGAAATAAATGAACACGGACCAACACCTTAATAAAAGGGAAGAAATTAACTACAAAACCATATATACTCTGCAGCAGGCTCCTATTTACATTGGATCTCTGCCAGAAACACTGACTTTTTGGCAGCTTGCCAAAGTAAATATCCAGCCGGGGCTGTAGTTACCTGTCACTTCGACTAGCTAATGAAAATAAACAAAGTTTAAAAAGATTTCAGAGAAACAGAAAAGGACGCTGGGACATGGAAGCAACAATAGACCCAAAAGAAACCCACATTTTTAACATCATGAATCCTGATCGGTGAATGGAGCTAAACAACCACAGCCCTGAACTATCATTTAGCCATTCTGTTAGAGTACACGGATGGGACTATAATCTCTCTGTTCTGTCTTTTTTTTATTAAAATGCGATCCGTGTATTCATCTTTGAGATTTGGCCATTGTTTGAGTAATGAAAATGTTATTTTTAAGTTTTTTCTGAAGCAGTATTACCTTTTAAAACAGTAGTAGTTCATCATTATTTTTAATGTAGCCGGAAGAGCGAAACAATTTTTTACGCAATGGATTATGGGAATGGGGTCCACCAAAAAAGTGATGGATAATTCATTTAAAAATGTTTCTTTTCAGTTCTACTACAAACTTTAAGAGCTTGCATGCAGACATTAAAAAACATGAGTAAACTATCAAGGTATTTTAAATGTAGCTCATCAAAACTGTACGAGTTGGATAAAATCAATGCCACAATATAACAAAGTGGTTTTGTCATATTTTCCATTGCAAAGCCAGAACTGAGTGATCTAATTCCTAATTCAAGCTAGGAAGGTGCCACTTTCACTTTACCTGCCAGCTACTTACTAATATGGCTTATAGTATTAATTTAATGAGAAGTGTACTCACAGTACAATGTCTTCTTGTTTATGATGTAACTCTGTAAAAACAAGGATCATCCTGATAATACTGTATATGCAAAACACATGGAAGCAAAGTCATTTAGATGCAAACCCAATTCCAAAAAAACTTTGGATGCTGTGTAAATAAAAACAGAACATTTCAACAGAACATAGAAAACACATGTGGAAAGTGAGACATTTTACTATTTCATATCAAATATGAGTTCGTTGTGAATTTGGCAATAACACGTGTAAGAAAAAAACAGAAAAAAAGGAGTTGAGAAAGCCCACGTTTACCATCTTGTAGCATTCCCTCTTCTTTTAAAAGCAGCCCGTAAATGTCTGAGAACTGGGACGAGATGTGCTTTTGTATGGGTTACAGCGTCATCTTGCAGGTTCCCTACCAAACCTTAAGATGCCCGTAGGACTGGTGGTATCGGCTGGTATACCACTGCTGGCAGCAACTCCGCAACCGGCTTTACGCAGACGATGGGCGAGTATAAATCTAGCTTTAGACCTTCGTGAAAGCCCATTTTAGGCTGATGCCAGCTCCATACTGACATAACTTTCAGCACTGATGGGGACTGAGACAGATTTTATTACAGTTCAACCAGCTGATCCGAAAATCTTCAGTATCATGTACCAAACATTACCAGAAATGTTTTCAGATTCTTTCTGGAGATCAGGTGATTTGATGTTCTGATGCAGAGTATTAATCCAAAATTATTCTTCAATTCATCCACAAACCTCCACCCATCTTCTGAGACAAACCTTCAAAAATTGAGACTCTGCCTTTCTAAAGTGCTCTCTTTTATCACCAGTTTCTTACTGACCTGGTAACCAATTAACTAACTGGTTGTAACATATCCCTACAGCTGCTTCACATTTTGTAGCACTTACTTTTCCAGCCTTCTCTAGCCCCTACCTAAACTTGAATGTTGCTACTGTCAAATTCTACACAAGTTAATATTTTGATTGACACAGGAGAGTAGATATGCCTTCTGTGTTTTACAGACAATAAAATGTTGGTTTAACAGATTTGTGAATCATTCTATTCTGTTTTTATTTGCACTGTGCAGCTTTCAAACATTTTTTGGTAACTAGGGTTGTAATTTGGTTTTTCTGCTCCAGTCTCAAAGCCATTTCCATTTCATTCCACTGGACACCCCTGCTGTTTATGCAGGCAGTGGAAAAGATTGCATTTAAGCAACTCATTACACTTAAAAAAGCATAACTGAAAAGGCTTGCATATTTCCACTGTGTTGTGCATTCAAAGAGTGAATTAGCATTAGTTTCTCAGTGCCTTTAGAACATGGTTACGCTTCCTCTTCCTGCATTTCCTCCTAAATCTCTTAAAATGTCAAACAGAAAGAGAAATCTGTCAACTTTTTGCAGGGATTTTGTGTATGAAGTTAATGCAAATAAGTATGAGGGTATGAGACAGAATAAATTTAGTGTGAAGCTGAATTTTTCATGGACCAGATGTGCAGAAAGCTTCATTTTAGTAGTTAAAAAAGTCATTCAATAAATTATTTAAATTGTATAAATGTTCCGCTCATTTCTAAATAAGATGTTAATAATGTGAAATGGTGGTGGTTATTGGTGCGTTTTAAACACAGTGACAGCACAGGAAATGGTGAAAACCTGTTAACGTATTTGAAATGTGCAAAAAATTATCCAAATTGGCTAATGGAACAAAAAAAGGAACAGTGATCACATGATTCAAAATATAACTAAAAAATATAACAATAAACCAAACAGAGAAGAAAATTTTAAATGGAAAGAATATATAGCTCATAAGTCAGTACTTCATCCTTGCTCCATGTGTTGTCCATTACCTTCTGCCTTTTGGTTGCTGCCCTACTTCCAGCTCACATTCCCACAGTGCCAACAACACACCAGCCAAATTAATAGCAAATACAGTCATACACACATACAAACACACTGGAATAAGAGCCAGCATACTTGTTCCAAGCTGGCATGAGCACAGCACACTGTTGCATATCCAACAGTCCAACTTCCACTAGAGGCTAATTTTCAGTAAAAAAAAAAAAGAAAAAAGAAAAAAAGGGGGGTTTAACAGGTAGAGCTGAGCATTTTTTCTGTAGCTGGATGATGAAACAGACACTATGAAAATGCCCTTGGTACCTGATTAATTTCTTTAATCCAGCGTCGGGAGGTTACTGTGATCTGCACTCTCGGACAACATAATTACATTACAAGGTTTAAATATAAGAACAAGAAATTATTATAACATTTCTTTAAAAAAAGAGCCCTTACTTATTTAAGAGCCTTACTTATTTAAGAGTGTGCTTGATTAAAAATAAGCCACCTCAGCACAAATTAAAACATGTTAGAATGAGTCAAAATTAAACAATTTCAGGCACAACATGATGGTAACTTTGCCGGCGAGGGCACATAGGAATACACAAGCCTTAAAAAATCTGTTTAACATGAAAGGTTTCTCATTACAAACTCCCATGACATGAAACATCCCCTCCATGGAACACATATTGTCTGCATGTCTCAATTACAGCCTGAATTCTTCACTCAAAAACACACAATATGACAAATATGTAGGCACACTGATGCTTGTTTGTGCCTTTATTCGCAGATGCAAGCGCACACAGACAAAAAAAATTATAGTTGGAATTATGTTAAATGAGTTACAGTTAATAGAGTTAAAAAAACGACAACAATGACTCCAGAAATCCTTTGCCCAACTCATCCATTTCCACTAAACAGAACCTGCTGTCTCTCTGTGTGTGTGTGAACACTTGTACAGTACAAGTGTGTTTGGGCTTGGCCAAGCAGCGGAGCTCTCTCAGGTTACACGTGCACAGGAAGGCTCAGAGCAATAACAAAGGCCTTTCAAAGGAACCCTCAGCAGGTTAAGATAAAATGTTTTTGCTCAAACTGATAAAAAGCATCTGCAGCTTAAATGAGCCGCTGTTGGTATCAGTGCTGTGGTATGCGCAGCAGATCAGCCGGCACAGATTAAAACAGACAAGGGTTGTCTCTCTCTTTTGAAGACGGACACACACATAGAGAGCGGAGAGTGTGTGATCGGTCTGGTACTGACAAGAACTTGCATTACTATTATAACTGTCTACCAACATTGTTCACAGTGAGGGACATGAAAACCGATAATGTGTTTTGTCAAGCGGTTCTAAACTCTAGACTCTCCACACGAGTCCACCTGTGCTGAAGGACAACCACTGTGGCTGCGTTTTTATGCAAGTCCTGTGCACCGCCACAGCTTAATGACCTGTGGGTTTTATCTTCTAAGTTCTAAGTAAACTGGTTGAATAATAACAGATTTTTATTTACACAAAAGAGATGCTGAATCAGAGCACTGATGAACACAGAAATATATAAACGCATGCTCACACTAACATGCATATTTTGTGATTCAAGTGAAACTAAACTAAAATGGTAAAACAGGATTACACAATTGAAATGAAAGGGAAAATGAAAAGTGAAATGAAAGTGAAATGAAAGGGAATATCAATAAAGAGAGCTCTGGAATGAAGATCTTATCATTGAAAAACAAGAAAATATATGACTAATACTACTTATTAAGTAGTAATTCTGATGTGTGATGTTAGGAGCTAAAGAAAGTAAATACATTTTGCTTTAGTTAAAAACTCAAGCTGCTGTGGAGAAGTTTCTCTATTTGCTTCATAAAGTTTCAGATAAATATGTGACCCTGGACCACAAAACCCATCGTAAGTCGTATTGCGCAATAGCTGCTAAAACATTGCACGGGTGAAAATCATAGATTTTAGCAACTATTGCTAGAAATATCTCCATGCAACTTACGACTGGTTTTGTGGTTTTGGGTGACAACGCAAATGCACATCAGAAATCTTTAATTCATTTTCTATTCTACTTATTCTGTGTCAACTGCAGCCTATCTAAGAAATTAGCAGGAGAAAAGCAGGCAAGTCCTGGACAGGTCGCGAGACCAGTAAACCAGATTGGTTTAAAGGTTTTAACTTGACTTGAACAGTGATAAATGTGGAACGTCAATGCAAATATATTCCTGGGTGACTTTGGATCTGTTCACATTTGATACTACGTGATCCATCCACCAATTTTCTTACTAGCTTCATCATATTCATGGTCGCAGGTACCTGGAGCTTACCCCACTAGTCATCAGGCGAGACGCAGGAAACAACCTGGACAGTACGATGCTACATGATCAAAGCACAAGCAGGCAGCTCTAAATGCGGGAGTTAAAGCACTCAGTGTGAACTGAGGATGCATTGAGAAGTGGCTTCTCAGGCCCAAGTTTGCATTGATCCAGGACATTTATCTGCATGTACTTAGCAGTGTGAATAGAATCTGCAGTGGGGACACACAATGGGACCATTTACTGACCTAATGTGACTTCAAAGCCCCTTTCAGACTTGCTCTTTCACCAGGACATTACACGGACATTGTCTTATCAACCCTCATGTCTGAAAGGTACAGTCCGGACATTAAGCGGGTAGATCGACACAGACTTTATCTGCTTGAAGACCTAGTGCAATGTCTGCTAAATTACCGGGTAGACTTTAATCGTTCAGACATGCAAAAAAAACTCCTGGCAGCAAGGCCTGATTTCATGTTTTATATTTATTGTTAAACACTTTGTGATTTTTTATCTTGAGAGGTGCTACATATAAATAAAGATTTACTTAAAGTATAAGAAAATGTGTGCAGGGAGCAGCGCGGATTCTGTCTTTTATGACGCATTAAAGCCAAGTTGGAGGTGAACCAGATAATAAAACCAAACAGCAAGTGATTAACAAGATCAAAACTATGAATACCACGAGTTCAGTGACCATTATAGATGGCGAGGCTAGCGTGGAACTAGTCACCGCGACAGTAAACACGCCATTCTCAACACCTTGTAAATTCTATTCTGATTTAATATGTTTTGTTGTTGTCATTGTTGTCACTGTTGCACAAAGATACATCATATCCTGTTTCCAGGATGACAGTCTTACACGGACATTTACTGCCTAAGTTTGAACGCAATTCACCGTGTAACCTCAGGCAATGTTGTTTCATGTCTGAATAGGCATGTCCGGGTAAAGTGTGGGTGGTAAATGTCCGGATATTACCCGGTTGCCATGTCTGAAAAGGGATCAGGTAAGAAGCAAGCTGCCATCAAGATGTCATGTTCATGGTCTCCAGGGAAAAAATACATTATGTCAAAATGATGCACAACGAACTGGAAAAAATGTAACACCAGTCTGTGGGGACGTGCTGAAGAAAAAATATTGCAGGCTAAAACTGGATGTATGATGAAAAACAACAGGAAAATGTAATCTCTTGATTTACCGTGACGCCTCAATAGTGTTGTTTTTTTTTGCTTTGTTGTTAAGGCTGATTGCACTTGCTGTCCATTGCATTGATCAGATCACAAGAACTTCAGCTTTTCAGTGACAACAGGAAAATATTGCAGGGGATACTGGCACATTATTGGGAGAGCTACCCACACATTTAGCTTTTATCCTCATTCTACAGAAGCAAAATATTTACTAGTTATACCTTGTTATAAAGTTAAGAAATCTGGCTTTTCAATGACCTGTAATCCATCACCAATTAGGATAATTAAAATCCATCAAAAAGAAGTATCCTCATTTCTTTGGACTGAATTTATGTCTAATACAAATAATGTATATATGTCAAGATTATTTTTTATGTCAGCCAGATTTGATGAGCACAGTGTAAAGCATAGCAGGTAGGGAAAAACCAAGTAAAAAAAATAAAATAAATCCTGTAGATAAACACCATAATGAGTCTATATCCACCTCTGCATCTTACCTGGAATCCCTGGATACGAGCCAGGTACTCCAGCTGCTGTGCTGGCTGCACCGAGACGCCACTGGATAAGTTTTTCCCCTTCATGGGTAGCGACGAATCGGTTGTGGGTGACTGACCATTAAGCAGCAGTTCCCTGGCCATGGTGGCGGTCGGGCTGGGCGAGGAGGAGGAGCCGCTGTAATATGGAGGATGCCCTGGGGGCAGAGGAGCAGAGCAGGGTCCCATGTCTTTGGATGTCATGTAGTTAACAGATCCTCCAGTGTTGCCCCCAGGGCCCGGTGCGCTGCCACTCTGCTTTCTGCTGGCCTCCATCTCCTGATAGACGTCAGGGCTGAGGTGGAGCAGACCCTTCGGAGCTGGAGGGGTATCATTGGATTATGATAACAGAGAGAAGAAAAAAGAATTGCCGTCAGTCACGTTGAGATATTGCCAGGAGGTAACAGTGCATGTGTGTTTGTAACCAAGTCTGGTCCTCAAGGGACACTGTCCTGCAGACTTTGGGTGTTTCTCTGCTGTGACACATCTAACTCATTTTAATAAGGTATGTTGCAGCAGGGAAACATATAATACCTACATAATAGTGGCCCTTGAGGACTAGGGGTTGGGTTTCACTGCCTTAGTGTGTGTAGAAATGTGTGTGAGCCAAAACTGGCATTCCATCCGCTCTCCCAGTTGACAGTTTCTTGTGGCTTGGCATGTCCGAATGCTATCAGAGAGTCTGCTGGGAAACACACACAGCCTCTTTCAGAGACACAAACGGAGCATCTACCAATATCAACAGAGCATCTATGACTTCATCTTTGATGGGAAACAGCAGCGTCGACTAACCAGCATCCTGTTCCACTTATACCGCTTCAAGCACAGACCCCACAGAACCAAACGCAGGTTCTTGGTGATATTTCAGTGACTGAGGGAAAAAAAGAAAACAGACTTGGATCCAAGAATATGAGGCACGTTTATTGCCTGACTGGCTTTTTTAAACAGGACGCAGCTCAGTCCAGCTTAGCACATCCCTCGCAGATACGATCCAATCCAGACTATTTAGATACACTTCTCTTTATATGTTGCTGACTACAGACGTCATTGATCTGAAGCACTTGTGACAGGCTGAAGTGGGACATGACAACGAGTTTAAAACTTTCATCACATCTCTGAGTAAAAGTGAAGACATGCGGCATAAAGGGGGAGGAAGGAGCAGCAGAAATTTGAAGGAAAAGAAAGGATAAAAGACAAGGATGATCTGGGAGCCAGTTGCGATGGAAGAGGATGTGAGGATGAGTGGATGTGAAACCCATGCGGAGCCTCCAAGCCCGGCCAAGGTCACCGGAGACCGGAAGACCAGCTGTCTGTGTGTCTGTGCGTCTGTCTGAGGGCTTGTTTGTGTGTGCATATGGACTAACAGCTGGGAGAAAGTACGGGAGTGAACACATGACTGACAGGCCACTTCCTGTTTCAGTTAACAATTGCCATCACACACATAAGCGCACATACAAAGATGGAGAGGTTTGCACACTTGTAACTTACTGCAGTCTAAGGTTTCTGGGAAGCTGCTGACAGCATTTCCCATTATGAAGAAAGAGGTTTGAGCTCTTTTCCAAAAGAACAGAAAAGCTGAAGGAAACAGCAACAAAATCCAAAGTTTATTACTCATACGACAACAAAAGCCCCTTGCCAGGAATGACACAACTGCAACCCCCCCCCCCCCCCCATTCTCCTAAACATGACAACTATAATTTGAATTTACACAAGTAAAACTTGCAGGCCTGTGCATTCTGAATATGGCACAATAAAAGTAAAACTGCTATCCAACATTACATCAGCAGTGGACAAAGAATATTAAAAGGGGTTGCAGTTCATGTAATCCATGCTTGAGTGCCTGAGTGTGCATGAGAGGATATTTGTAGTGATTGAGTACTTGAAGCTGGTGTCAGATGGTGAGCGTGAGAGCAAGAAAGCCTGAGATAAGAACGCCAAGGAGAGTGAATAAGTAAGAATGGTGGAGTCTATTTCTGCATGATGTTGAGACAGTGATTGGGAAATTGTGTACATGAAGCAGGAGCAAGTTGGGATAAAGGGAGTGGAGGGGGGAAGCAGAGGCAGAGGAGAAGGGAATGAAAGAAGCAAGGGGAGAGTGTGTGTTTGTGGTGCTGGTTCCAGGCAGTTGCGAATAGGTCCCCGCCCAGACTCGGTGTCCGGTGGGCCAGAGGAGTGCTGGAGGAAAGCCAGAGCCAAGCATGAGACTGATCGAAAACAGATAGGGCCAGAGCCCGTCGCTATAAATCACCAGAGTGGAGCAAGACCTTTACATAGCTCACACATGCACACACGCATACACACACACACGCATATAAGCAGCAGGAAATGAAATGTGGCAACTCAAGTGAAAAGCCCTGCTGAAATACCCATGGGAATAAGAGGGAGAAAAATTACTCTTCTTACTACTTTTTGTGTGTGTGTGTGTGTTTTTTCTCCCTTCCTGTCTCTAAGCCACCCTGTTTGTCGTAGCTATGTCTTCCTCAGCTTACACAATCCAAAGAACACACACACATAATATGAAAACAAAATGATAACATTGACTGAATTGAAAGAGGAATAGATGTTTGTGCCCTCATTTTAAAACTGATGTCCAAATAGCTGATAGTGGATATATGTTCCTTGCACTTTATTTACATTGTGTTACCACCAGGCTGGGCCTTGTTTTACACTTACAAAAACCTTCATTCTTAATGGCGTAGCAACAAGGCCTTGGAAGCATTCCTCAGAGATTTTAGTTGATGAGAATCTGCTGTTCCCCTACATCACCTACATCACAACAATGCTCTGTTCGAAATGTAATGTCCGATATCCTGCTGGAAGTAGCCACCACGGCACAGCAGTTAGCGCTGCGGCCTCACAGCAAGGAGGTCGCTGATTCGAGTCTCTGCTCTGGTCCAGAAATTCCATTTCTATGTGGAGTTTGCATGTTCTCCCTGTCTACAAGTGGGTTCTCTCTGGGTGCGCAGGCGTCCTTCCATCGTCCAAAGACATGCTTTGGAGTTTAGCAAATTGTCACTATTTTGTCCCCGGGATTGAGTGTAAGTGGTTGTTTGCAAACCCTAGAAATGTGTGAAAATCTCCCTAGATCAGCAGTTTCTGAAATAAACATCCATCCATCCATTTTCTACCGCTTATTCCCAAACGGGCTCGCGGGGGGGCTGAAGCCAATCCCAGCAGCCATCGGGCGAGAGGCGCGGTACACCCTGGACAGGTCGTGAAATAAAATTTTTTTTATTATTATTATTTTTATTTGAATGGGACAGTGCATTGTGATGAACAGGCAAAAACTTCTGTAAATATAGCTGATTTAGCAAAATGCTACTTTCCATCCGTAGTACAAGAGATAACTCATTTCGTATCAACAATCCTGCTTAAGTTACTTTTGTGACTTTAATCCGCTTTCTTCGGCATTCTGATGCCCAGTTTAAGCCTTTGCCCAAGTCTACCTGACTAAATGCACTGAGTTGCTACTATGCAACTGAACTATGAGTTACTTTGTATTAACACCTAACAGGTATGCCTAAAAAAGTAGCCGCGGTGAACTTAGAAAAGTAAAAAAAAGAAGAAGCCTGGAATAAACTTTTAAAGGCCAATTCCAGTGCGATATGTCGACCACCTTATGAAAAAGTGCTGGATGTAGTCGATAAAAAGCACAACTTAGACAGTGTAGAGGTTGATTAGCACACATCATTATTCTGAATGAAGATTTGATGAGTTCTGCAAGTCAATAGCTTGTTTAGATGCTGACAGTTATTTTCATTGTGTGTTTTACAATGTGTATTATTGAAACAACCTTGCTTTAACAACTAGCCAAAAGATATTACAAGACGAATAAAAGATAGTAATACTACTTAACACAGAGAGCAGCTTCTGTGTATGTCCTTTCAACAGTTGGATAAATAATTAGCTCAAAACATTTCATCATGCATGTATGTTTTTTTTCAGTCACAGTGTTAGTTATTTTTACTTCTTTTCCAAAATAATGATAAGAATAAAAAAAAAAAGGCGAGGGAAAAAAAAAAATCAGAAAAAAAGGACAAATCAGAAACATCTTCCAGTCAGGACTAACAGGCACACACACCCTCACACAGCAAACTGAAAGCAGCTGTGTTTGCTTGAATGAGCTGCAAACAGTGTTTATGCGGTAAACATTATTAAGACATTAGCGCTGTGTGGGTGCTGTGCAGTTTGGACACTTTAAAGAGCTGATTAACAGATAGTTAAGCCTCAAGCTGAGTGGGACATATACAAAGTGGGAATGGCACAGGACCAAAGGCACGCTCTAAGCCAACAACAGGGGTGAGCACCAAATAAGGAAGACCTTATTTCCCCAAGAGGTTCTGCTCTGGAGGTATTAGGCAATTCCTGAAGCTTGAGCTACCATAGAAACCACAATCACCAAAACACCCCAGCCAAAAACCTGATCATTTATCTCCATACATGATTTAGATTAAATATCTTTCAGACATATAAGTCACTGCAGTGGCTGAGCTCCTGTCTAGAATTTTTATGCTAAGTCAAAAGTGGTAAAAACTTAGCATTTCTTCAATTTCTGTGCAGTTCAAAATGAGAGAATCCATTCTGCTCTCAAGAGGCTGCATACTCTGCGTCAGAGTGCAGAGCTCTGCCAAAAAGCCTCCATTAGGCCAAAGTGACGACAGTACATTTGAATCTAATAAGGTTATCTGCTTGTTTTCCACTCTGCTGCTCTACATCTCAGACTGTCGATTTGAAACTAG
Source organism: Pseudomugil tenellus (assembly GCA_037177515.1). Taxonomy (NCBI): domain Eukaryota; kingdom Metazoa; phylum Chordata; class Actinopteri; order Atheriniformes; family Pseudomugilidae; genus Pseudomugil; species Pseudomugil tenellus. The sequence continues at coordinate 13,089,091 of JBAMHX010000020.1, forward strand.
AACAGCTTCTTCTCAAGCTGCTGGTATCAGAGATGAAACTCCTTCAGCACTAATCAAATTTAAATATTACAATATGAGCTAATCCGCTGCTACAAGACCAGAATAATTCATTCTTTGCACAGCTTATTTCACCTGTAAAAACATTTTAACTTACTGATCTCCTGCACCAGGTGCAGTTACTAGAAGAATGCCAATATTGCCAGACTTTGGAGCTCATGTAAACAAGTAAAAATAGTCTGTGAAGGCCTGAAAAAGCCTCTGGCTTTTGTGAAAGATTGCCTCTTAATGGTCTTTTTTGTTTTGCTTTCAGACAAGCTAGCCAACTAAAAAACATCATACAGCTGACGACAGCCAGCTGCTCTTCAAAGTTCCATTCTTGCACTTTTCTGTGAACAGTCCTTTGAGACTGACCCCCCCTTCTATTAATAAAGGTTTTCTTAAGACCATCGCAGTCACATGTAACAACCACCATAAATCTTAGCATTAAATTATTCTGAACGTCTTTTTTGTTCCTATATGAGGTTACTGTCTGTTCTACAGCCTCTTCTTCAGGTTTTTAGTTGATTGTCAATGTTAAAATTAACGTCAAGAAAAAAAAAAGTGGCAGGCTGACATGTTGATGATCGCGCCCTGTTTCAAACAACTTTATTTTTAAAAGCTTTTGACTAAAAAAGCTTTTTACCAACTCAGAAACATCAACAGAATTAAAGGTTTAATCTCCCAGAAAGACCAGGAGAAA
>JBAMHX010000020.1:13089929-13107513 GCA_037177515.1 Pseudomugil tenellus
TTTCATCAAATGTAGAAATGTTTAAATCCAGGTTAAAAACGTATCTTTTCTCTTCTAGCTACAAATAAAATCTGCACTGTAACTTTTTAATTATGTTCTTAATGATTTTAATTTAATTTATTATTTTATTATGATTCTTGCTCTGTTTTTAATTCTTTTTAATTTCTGTTTCAACATCTGTAATGCTTTTAATGGTTTTATGTAAAGCACTTTGAACCGTTGTGTACATGAAAGGTGCTATACAAATAAACTTGCCTTGCCTATTTATTTCATTGTCATAACAATGACAAACCTCAATACTTGTTTTCAGATTGCCTGCTGGATATCCTTCGTGTGAGCGGGGATTTTGATGCGCTGCATACCTGTGACCTGTATCGAATTTCATGATTTTGGGATTTATGGTTTCCCCAACAGGTGCCGCTTTATGCACGAAAAATAAGATTTTCTGTTAAATCTCTGGAACTGTTTGTCTCCTTGACCTGAAATCAAGTGTAAATGAAAGGTCATGACGTCAGGATGCATCCTGTCCTGACGTCATACTGGACTGGTTCACCAGGTAGAGCTTTGGGACTGAACATCTTCAGCTTTATATTATTGTACTGTCTATTCAAGGATTGGGGAAAAAGAGGATTAGGGTCGTTCTGGGACATACCCCTTGCCGTTGCTTCAGACGGCATAGGTCTTGTCATAGGTCCTGCAGGTGAGCACAATACCAAAGAACCATCTCACAGTGACTTTTCCCCACTCACCTATAAAAAGGACCAAAATATACTTAAAGAAAAACCTAAACAAAACAAACAAAATGTGGGTCAGCACTGTATCAGTAGCATAGTATTTTTCACCATTTTTAATTTTCTTCTAGATTATATTAAGAGAAAATAGTGAAATAAAATGTTTGAGGTTGTTTTAAAGCTGTTTCACATGAGAACTGATAGCCATGACGAGTATGAGGCTTCCCCAAACTTCTGCTAACTACATTTATCTTTTCAAAAAATTAAAATAATGTGCCTCACTAGCCGTTTTTGGTGTAAGCTACAAAGTCACAATAACGGGCAGATGTCTGCCAAGATATGATGCAATAAGATAATTTCCAGAAATTTAAGGTAATTTCTGAGAAAGAGCTTTCTCTGCTCAAGATTTGACCAGACACCAAGATTGTATCTGCTTTTTAAGCAAATACATTGTTGTGGAATCAGCAGTGACAACAGTGCTGTTGGAAGGAGTGGTGTGCTATGAAGCTGCATCAGTTTCGCCTCAAACATGCAGCATGAAAAGAGCTCCATGCTTTTCCAAAAAGTGGATCTTTTTCTGAGTGAGAGCAGAGGAGCTGATTAACATTCAAGCTTCATCGCACATGGCCACGCACTACTCAAGTGAGCCTTTCTGTGTTTCTATTAGAAGGACAACATGATTAGAAAACAACAGACTCGTGACACTCTGGTCTCAGAGCTGGATTCTTTTTCTTATCCCAGATACAACCTTGAAATCTTCTTAATGAAAATCACCAACAGGAGCGTAAACATGACGTAGCGTTGCTGATTTTTAATACAAAAACTTGAACAGATGTGGCTGAAAACCAAGCATGGCTCACTTTAGATGCACTCTGACAACTATAAGAAAGTCCCTCCACAAAGCTGTTTATAAACTGTGTCCCATTCCAAACAAAGCTAACTAGTAGGAGAGACTGAATATGGTCCACGGAGATACTTTAGCTTCTCTTTTAGCATTCTTGCACATTATTATTATTAGGGAAGCTATGGACAAATTCAACTAGCCCATACATTGAAAACTGGGACCACCGCACCAGTTTGAAGCACAGAGATGGATTTAAACTATGATTTAGAGTGCAAGCTTGTCGAGTACCACCTGTAAGCATTTTGCAGGTCTGAGACTTATCTCCCTGGACATCTGTCAGCATATTCTGTGTTCATTACCCCCTTATCTAAACTCATGGAAGAATGACAGTGACAAATAGCCAACTAAAGCTCTGGGTTTTCGTCTCTTGATTGGCTCTGACCTGCAGCTGTACACTTTATTGTGTCAACACAGGTGAAAGTCATGGAATTTGTCATTGAAACTGGAATCCACTGTGAAACATTGAATTTCATGGAATTTGCTCATATGTGGGTGTGATATATTCCCAAGAGTTTGAGAGTTTTTCAGTGCCTGAACCAAATAATTAAGAAATATTAAAGAAGAGTTGAATGCATTGTGGATGCTTCTGCCGCCTTGTTTGTAAGGCATCACATATGTAGAGCTCCAGTCTCCACCAAAAGTTCAGTAGTGGTTAACAAATTAGTAGATAAACCGGAGAACTACGAAATGTAATGCTACATAGCTCTAGAAAAAAATCTAAAAAAAACACAAAAGTTGCATCTTTTTCCAGTATGTGCTGGCTGACAAACGAAGTAAAAAAAAAAGTGAAGAACCATAAAAATAAGAAATCACAATCATTGCTGATGAAGCTAATGATACTTTAAAAACAGAAATACAAAAATTGAATGTTTCTTGGTGGTTAAGCAGCTGTTAAAATGTTATAGATAACGCTCATGAAAAACATTAAAGGTCCCATATTATGCAAAATAGACTTATGAGCTTTAACCTTCAATTAGTCTTAATTGTATCTTAAAATGATCCTCAAAGTAGTTTTATTTTTCATCCATGCGTTTTTGTAGTTAAAGCTTTAAAAACAAGAGTGCTTAAGCAGAGCAAAAGACTGACTCCACCGCTCCACATTAAAATCTGGTTTTATGGTAAAACGTGAGGCGCACCAGTTTGTCTGGGGCTCTGTTTTTCTTTGCTTTGTTATCCTTCTAATGTTTTCTAGAAAACAATATAAACAAATACACTGCAGAGATTTGTCATAAAGCAAAATTCTTCACATTTTTAACCAGATTTTATAAAACACACCAGATCCTTTAACTAAATTTATCTTTATTTGTCTGTAGGCAAAATTTTATTCCAGCCAATATGCAAAATGGTCACAACTATAACAGTTAGAAAAACCTCTAAAGACTAAATCCAAATTGAAGAACGAAACTACTTGATAGGATGATGTACAGATAGTGCATCCTTTTATTACGCTGACATATTCATACTAATAAGCAAAAAAGTGTTTCCTTTTGTAGCATATTCATAATGGGGATGAAATTACTTAAAAATTGCGAACTTTAATCTACTTTAAACACATATGGTGAATACTCAAATATATTCCTTGATATAGATCCTAATTTCAATTGTGTCTCTCTTAAGAATCAAAGGTATGTGTGTGCATTGGCACTGCAACATGCTTGTGTGTTAATCCTGAGTGAAAGGCTATGTTTTTTGCACAGGAAGACAGTGGGGGGACTCCCCGGAGGGCCTCTGTGTGCAGGGCCTGTAAGCCTGTGTGAATGAGCCTGAATTCGCAGGCTCCCCACGAGGACGCACGGCCAATTAAGCTGACAGTCAGAAGCCCATTGACCAGTCACAGAGATTAAACGCCGGGCCATCTTGGTGGCTAAAACCACCTGCGGGACAGAGGGCGTGATGGAGAGCCAGTGAGGAGGAAAAGAAGGAAATGGTAATAGACACAGGGAGACGTGCCGATACTCACTGTTGCCTGTCGCTTCGGTAAAAGACGCCTTTTGTCCGTTCCAGCCTTTGTTGTCCATCTGTAGCCATGCAGAGAGAAGAAGAAGAGGGGGGAGGTAAGAGAGATGTCGATTCTCAAACAGACAGTTTCTTCACGCATGTCAGACAAGTTCCTTCCTACTGTTCAGTCCACAAAAAGACGAGGACTCACAAGAAGGGATGCTTAAAGACCCTAGAGTCTCTCTAGGCCAGCTATTTAATTAAAGGGGGGTTGCCAATGTTTAGTCAATAAAAAAAGATCCCTTTCAACAGATTCTACTGTGGTATGGATATCTGCCTCCACAAACACACACAGCCACAAATATATGCATAAAACGTAAACAAATCCTTTCTGATGGGTCTGACAGCCAAAAGAAATGACATAGTTGTAAGAAAATGCCCCCTACAGTCTCTTCACATCCTTGGACAGACCCAATAGTGACAATGCAGAGCAATAGAGCTAATAAGGAGCAGAAAGAAGGGTGAAAAGAAGGATGAGTTGTCCTCCAACCAAGCAATGGAGCGCAGGTTCATCTCAGGATACAAAAAAAAGTAAGTTATCCAACTAATACTTGCAATTAAAGAAGAGGCATTGCCAATGTAGTCATTAACATGTCACATGATAAAAAAAAAACTGACCTGAATGTTATCAGAGTTTGGGATGAAGATGAAAGCAAATGGAATAGCTGGCTGTGCAACAGGATGGACTGTTCGTCAAAGTTGGGTAGAGCAAAATGGTCAGGGTGTCTGAATAATATAATAATATACATGTAGCACCACAGATCTAACTAACAAGCTGTTTGAGGGAACAACTGACATGCAGCTGAAAGCTTGGTTATGTAACATCATTTCTCTCTGATTCTGTTCTCTTGAGCTTAAAAACCAATGAGGTGAGTAAAGATGATGATCAATTGTTGCTTGCAAAACATGCTCGGTTCAGAGGATCTAAAGGAGTTATGCAACAGGTCAGAAGCACTGGTATTCATCTGAATCCGGGAGTCGGCTACGTGTCACTGTCTTCACAGGCTTGAAGAGATAAGACCTAATAAGGTTGTTGGTTAGCTTAAATATCTGTTTATGTCAGGAAATCTGTTCATTACCGTTTTGTGAATTTTTCTGTGGAAGTTTTAACAAATTTGTCCCTTGGATTTGTTGTTATGACTTCCAGTTGGTGTACAGCTATGCTTCATGTAAACTTTTTCGCCAGCAGTTTACAAAATGAATAAAAAGCTGCAAACTTGAGCATTTCAGCACTTTTCTCAGCAAAGTGGTGATAGTTACAAACCTGGTAGAAGCAACATACCCTGACAGTTATGCACTTAGCTAAATAAACAGTTACCAATCATAACAGAGTGGGAGGTTTGTATATAAACTGAATATGAAATACACAAGTTGGCGTAAGCAGCAGCAGCATTCATACCTCTGTGGGGTTCTGAGAGACTGTGGAGGCCTTGTATCCCAGCTGCAGCAGCATCGCCTCTGCAGCGTTCCGCTTGGCCACCTTCTTGTTGGGCCCTGTCCCTGTGGCAATCTCATTGTTTACCTTCACCTGCATGAATGCAAACATGTGCAAAACACATTACGACTGCAAAATCCTGGCTACACAATTAACATGCTTTTCAGGTTAAAGATGAACTGCTTGGTGATTTCAGCAAAAAAAAAAAAAGAAAAAAAAGAAAGAAAGAAAAGAAAAAAAGGCAATTTTCTCATGACATTGCTCCAGCTTTTACACTTTTATCTCACTTCCTGAGCTTAGTCAGCCATGCAGTGTACTTCCACAAAAAGAATGTAAGTTAAGTGTTTGTTTTTCAGTAATCCCAAAACATTAAATCTGTCCACACAGAATGTAAGCAGAAATTTCCAAGAGCATATCAGACGTCGTTGTGTTATGCAAACAGACAATTATGCTGTACAAATAACATGCTGGGAGCCAAAGCCTGTGAACAGAACAGCCTCAGCACACTTTTTCAGAGTACTGACAAGCTCAAGTACTATTCTGAATGCATGAAGTAGCTTTTAACATCCAACAAGAGCGAGTGACTCGATAAATAACTGAACAAACACAATCAACCTTCTATCACGTATTAGAAGATGATCAGAAAGGCATCTGAAACAATGTAGAGACTTTTCTCTAACTAGTGATGTGCTGGGACAAAAGACATGAAAACAGAGACTTGTTTGAGCCCCACTGCCCACCGAAGGCAAACAATGTGGAAATTTTAGAAGAGTGAGCGAAGCGCACAAAGGAACACACACACTCACAGGGCCTAATGTGTGTATCAAAGAGGCATGGAGAATAGGTTTGAGGCTGAATTACTGCCTGATGCTGAGAGCAGCTCTGTTCCTCATATGAAAGAAGAGGATTACGGAAAGAGAGACAAAGAGGGAGAGTTTGACTGAAAGAGAAAGATAGTAGGTGCAGATGAAATGTGCATAAATAAAAATGTGCCGGCTTCATTAGCTATTGTTCTTTGACACAACACAGAATTACACAGAATTGTGAAGAAGCTTTGACCACAGCTCACCACTCAGTTTCATTCTACCATGGAAATATCAGATATATTAACCAAATTACTGATGTGCAAACATAAATGGATATGAAGGGCATTAAAACAGTTTAATATATGTACAAAGATCTTCATTCTACAAGTCTAAACCCTCATAGACAAAACATCTTATTTCCTTTATGTAGCCTTCAGGAATAGTTGGATGTTAGCTCTCCTCTTACATTGTGGCTGTCTTCAAGATGATCCCACGTTGCTTGGGTTTCATCACTCTATAAAACTGTTGCCACTTTTTTTCATGGCCCCCAAATTTTTCTTTATCAAGAATTACTTTTTGAGAGCCAACTTTCCAAAAACACCACTGATAAGGCTTTAGTGAAGTTGGATGGTTCAACTGTAGGTCCAGATGCATCTCTTAGGGTTTTGTTGGATATTTTCACATTCCTGAAGAATATAACTTTAACGTGTGCTGTCTTTGTTTCATCGGTTTTAATGTCATTTCTTCTCTACTTCTCCAGTTTCATCACACTGTTTTAAGGACACTGCACACATGCCAGGTTTTCGGTATTTGAGTCTCTGAAAATCCCTTGTTGGTGCAAAAACATAATTTTATGCCTTCAGACTTTGTCAGACTTTTTTTTTTTTTTTTTTTGGTGCGCTAATGGAAGGTAATGAAAGTAATGGAAACAAATTTGTGTCACAGTAAGTTGGGCTCAAATCCTGATTACAGGCTGGAGTAGTGATCAGCTTTGGGTATAAAAAGAAATCTGAGCAGCAGCTTCAGAACCAACACTCATGTACTTTCTGCAGCTCTGATCACGGCAACAGCTTCATAATATCTCTGATCACTGCGGCAGCCTCAAAACAGACACCGGTACCTACTCTCTGTAGCGTTTATCACAGCGGTTGGCTTTCAAATTGATGCCAAATGTATTTTCAACTTGGATTGTATGTATTTTGGCACTAAGTACATAGTTTTGGAATTTACTCCGAACTTTAATAGATGATTCAGTGAGTGTTATGTGATTGCATCACGATTATATGTCATGTTTTAAAGGGGGGTGAGCTTCTCTTTAAATTTACTGCACTCTGGTTACTTTTAGGCAGAAATTAAATAATTTCTGCTGCTGACAAGATGTTGAATTAGATGCCTCTAGACCCTGGATTGCTCCCACATCGGAGGGTCCTGAATTATAATGGAAAACCAGTTGAGTAAAGTGGAGTCAGTACAACTTTCACCACCTGTAAAAACTTTTATATCCACGTTAAACACATTCTTTTCTCATGTGCCTATGAATTAAAACCTGCACAGTAACTTTTATCTGGTCTTTATTTTAATTTAATTTATTATTTTATTGTTATTTTTGCTATTTTTATTCTTCTTTTCAACATCTGTAATGCTTTTGATGTTCTGAGGTAAAGCACTTTGAATTGTATTGTACATGTAAGGTGCTATACAAATAAACTTGCCTTGCCTTGTATACAACAATGGAAACGCTGTACAAGTGTGAGTGTAGCATGTGGGGAAACAACATTTTGAGTAGTCAACATATGAGTAGAAAATGACCATATAAATAAAGTCTGTTTAATGTGATTTTAGATAATTTGTGACAACAACCCTGTCAGCTCCAGGTACCAGTAGAGACATGTACCCTTGGATCAAGAGTAATTTCTAATAATACATTTGGGTGAATGTATAACCAGAAATAAGCCAACTGCTGGATTCAGGAGAATTCTTCTCCATATTAAGAACTTTGCCTCCTGGATTAATGAAAAATATGAAATAAATAATGACTTAAAGGATGAGGTTGCTGCTGCTGTAAGAGGACAGCATTTTATTCTGTTCTGGATAATGCCTCTTTACTACCCAACCACATTCTTGTATCTTCCAGTGGTACGGAAAACACACTATGTGCTGTCTTTACAAGCACCAACAGACAACTTGAATTGTAATGGTATAAAACAGTTGGCTGCTCCACTAAGGAAAAACAGGGCTGTAAAGATGGATTTGCATCTGTTCTAAGCTTTAACTGCACCAATAAAAATATATATTAAACAGAACATTTTGATAGGCCCAGTGGGAGAAAGGGAGGATAAGAGATGAGTAAGAAAAGAAGAGGCAGCTGGGGTGAAAAGAAACAGTGATGTTACACTGAGAGGATTCATTATTCATGCTCAAATAGTAAAACAATATATTTTAAATAAATTAGCTCAAATATGTCACAATAGCTTTTATATGATAAGAAAAGCAGTACGACAAGCTTCTCTTTCTTTAGTTATCAGAATACTTAATGTGAGTAATAAGAAATTTAAAAAACATGGTTGTGTGAACAGCAAAACAAGAAGTGACAGGTATTTTCTTCAAACAGCAAAAACTGGTAAGAGGCCTGGAAAGGGAATGGTTTTGTTTACAGACATTAGCAAGCAATTTTAATCAACTATACATGTGCAAGTCCTTTGGAATAAAGTGGATCACAGTCCTAGATTTGGGAAACTCGTATTTCACTGTAAAACAAAATACCACGTAATGCACCCTCTAGTTCTGCCACTTATCTGCTGCCCTGATTATGAGGCATCTCTGAAGATAAGTTTATCTAGCGACTCAACCAGCCATCGTTTGATTAATGCATCAGCTCAATACTCAGTTAGGCTGCTTTTCTTCCTGTTCGTGTATAGTCTCATCCTTTCGCCCTCCCTTAATCCTATCTAATTTCAATTAGACTTTATTAGTTAAAATCTCCTTTAGTAACTTTCTTTTTATAGATTTCTCAAGCGCCTTTAACACCATACAGCCTCTGCGCCTGAGAGATAAACTCAACACCATGTAGGTTGAACCCCCCGAGGTGTCGTGGATCACGGATTACCTCACTGACAGACCTCAATTTGTCAGGTTAGGGTCTACAACATCAGACATAATGACCAGCAGCACAGGGGTCCCACAGGGGACTGTACTGGCTCCTCTCCTCTTAACCCTATGCACTGCAGTCTTCATGCACATTACCGAACTTTTAGGGGACCGATGAGGGGGAGTACAGGTCCCTGGTGAAGGATTTTACTGCATGGAGCAATCTGAAATACCTACAGCTCAATACTTTCAAAAGAAAGGAGATGGTATTGAAGTTTGGAAAGCTCCGCCCATCTCCAGCACCTGTGAACATCAATGGTGAGGAGATTGAGATAGTTCCCTCCTATAAGCACCTGGGCTTGCAGATGGACGATAAACTGGACTGGTCTTTTAATTGTGACTTTTTGTACAAGAAAGTACATAGCAGGCTGTACTTTCTATGGATTCTGGCATCATTTAACGTGAGCAAAAAGCTAGTACAGCTCTTTTATCAGTCAGCGGTGGCCAGTGCGATGTTTAATGGGGTGGTGTGCTGGGGAACAAAAGGACACCCAAAGACTTGACAAACTGATAAGAAAGGCCTTCTTAGTTATCGGTGCACAGCAAGAATCTGTGGTGTCGATGGAAGATAGGAGAGCACTGAACAAACTGCTCTGCATCATGGATAACAGCAGGAGCTTCAGTGGGAGGCTGCTCTCAATGAATTGCTCCAATGAGAGATTTAAGAGGTCCTTCATACCCAGGATAATCAGACTTTTTAATGCATCACCAGGGAGGAGAGAGAGAAATGAAGAGTCTTTATCTTTGACCTGCACAAAAGTTGCTATGTCTAGTATTTGCACTTTTAGTTCTTTTAAATTTTTTATTTTGGATTTTAGATAAGTGACAGTGAGCTGCTGCAAAATCAAATTTCCCTTTGGGATTGTTAAAGCATCAATCTAAAACCAAGCATGATAGTGCATTAGCAGCGTATTAATTCAGTGAAGTTAATGTCCAAACAGACTAAGTATAAAAAGCAAACCACATGGCCAATAAATATCTTCTTTCTCTCCAATTTTACCCAAAACTGGTACGAAAATATCTGAAAACAAAACTGTTTTAAAACTTAAGATGTTACATATTTCATTGTATAGCACATGGAGTTTTGAGTCAAAGTAGGCAGAAGTTTAATCTCTGCAAGTCAGGCTGACCTAGTCTTGTCATCACTGGGCCGAGACAGCCAAGGCCCATCAGATAAGACGCGCCAATTGAGTGTAAACACTGAAGGTTGTCTGGACACAGAGACCCTAACAATAATGAGGAGTGTATTCATAAATACACCCAGAGGTGAGAAGAGCTTTGAGGGTTGGACTGATATTACACAGTGTCAAGTGTATTCTAGATGTCCTCAATTTATGTTTATTGTTCTATTATCAGAAGTAGTCTACGTCAATGTCATACGCTTTTCATCATGTTAAGCAATGGTTTTGTTTTTGATTAAACCTAACAGGATAAATCTTACTGGGACTGTCTGCTGCAACCGGATAGCTTATTAGTGAATTTGGGTACATCCTGCGGGCAAATGCTTCTTTAAAAAAATTCCTGTATACCCTTCTAAAATTCCTGGATCTTTAGGCGTGTCCGCAGACAGTGGATTAGAGCACTGTTTACCTGCATGATAAACTCCCGACGGCGAGGCATCCCTCTCTCAGAGAGCAGCTGGTACTCTGGCTCCTTTTCCTTCTTAGCTTGCTGAATCTGGGCAAGACGGCTGATGGGGTTCATGCCCTGACCATAGTCTGGTCCAGTCTAGAAGGGGAAAAATATTGCCATAATCAGTTCCTTTTTTTAATAGTAAAGAATAGAAAAACACCTTTAATAACCTGTTCAGGTAATATTGTACTTCTATTATCCAACAGAGACCTTAACTATGAACCCGCGTAAAAATGTCATGTTTTTTTTCTTAGTTCTGGTTAACTAACCCTAACAAAAAGTAAGTAAACATTTCTGAGTCTGAATATGTGCTTTATCATGTAAAATGGCTGGAAATGACAGCAGATGACGAATCATAATACATTCCTGACAGACAAAAAAGTCTAGAGCTAGATTTGTCTTTTTATTCAATGCAAGAAAATATACAATCTGAGAAGGAAAAAGTTTTGGAAGGAGAAATATATATTTGATCCATTTTTTCACACAGATAGAAAAACATAATATTTGTAAATACAAAATAAGCTTTGAAATAAAATATTCTGTCACAGAATATCTAAAAATTATGTGAAAATCACTCCAGGAATGATAGACAGAGGGCAGATGATACAAATACATCAAGAAGCTGATAAATGTTGCTACCACATTATTAAAAGGAAAAAGATTTATAGCTGTATGTTATTAAATGAGTGTTTTGGGAGTGTATTCTTGAGGTTAAGAGAAAGATTCATTTATCTTAATCCTGTCAGATGTATTACTGGCTGTTGTTACATCAGATAAAAAAACGCAAATCATTAAATATATTATATGTTCAAGATAATTTTCTGTCATTGAGATTATATTTTTCCAGTTATTTTAATTAATTCAACTACATCTTATGACTTAAATATTGGTATGAATATTTGGTTAGCTTGATACACACCTACACAGTTATAATTCAACATTGGTTTCATAACTCTAAAAGTTCATAGGAGTGACCTTTTATGTAATCAATATGTTTGGGGATACATTCCTTTCTGATGGCTCATATATGGTTCAAGATTAAAATCAGCAAAGATAGTCTTTGACTATGAGAAAGTCAGACTCTCCTAACATCAATGCACCAATGTCATATTTATTTTTCTATTTTCAAAGAGAGTTAATTAATTAGGAGGTGGTGTTTTTCCACCTATGTGGATCTTTTATCTGGGGACCTTGCCTGTCACAGAGAAGGTGAGGTTTTCAGCACCAGTTGCTAAGGTGATGCAAAACCTTCCCTGTACACAGTGAACAAACTCCTAGCAGAACCTGTGGTTACCTTTTGGGCCACTAATCCTGCTTTGTAGTATCGGTCCCTGGATACACATGATTAGCTCTAAAGAAACGGTTCATACAGAATATAATATTCCAATTATCTGAAGTCTGAAGTCTAACTAGCTGCAATAATATAGAAATGAAGACCTCAATTGACTGATTAAAGAGACAATGAATAAAGACAAAAGGGAGAACAAAAGAAATGTGCAAAGAAACTACTTATAATAGTTTGAATTTAACTTTATGATAAACTTTCATGCCAAGTCATCACTTGGATTGAACTAACTAAATACAAGCTCGCTATTGGATACTTACTGTAAGGGCAAATTGAGTCCAAAGCTGGAAGAAGAACAGTAAACCATAGTCTTTGAGGACGAAATGTGATCAGAAAAAATCCTGTTTGACGGTGTTTGGAGATCTCTTAAATGTTTAGTGATAGTCAAAGAAAAACAACAGTATAACTCGGGGATATGTTCAATAATTAAAGTAAGAACATTTCCAGATGCTAAATGTGAAGGGAACTCAGTAGATTTGGATTGAACAGGTGTGTAGCCATAGGAAATCTACTAATCAGTGAGGTTAACTAGCAAAAAGAAAATTGCTAGGGAGCCAAAAGATTAGACTCCAGAGCACTGGAAAAGGTCATGTGGTCTGATAAGTCCATATTTACCAAGTTTCAGACTGATGGGAGCATCAGGGTAGGAGACTATTTAATAATAATAATTCATTTTATTTCTTGGTGCCTTTCAAAACCCAAGGTCACCTTACATAAAAAGTTACATGAGAAGAAAAAAAATAAAAACGTAAAAATTAAAACAACACAATGCAGACAGTTAAAAGGTTAACGTGCATAGACCAGTTTAAACAGATGGGTTTTAAGTTCAGATTTGAATGAAGGAAGAGAGTCATTGTTACAGAGCTGAGATGGGAGTGTGTTCCAAAGCTGGGGAGCAGAGAGACTGAAGGCTCTCCTCCCCATAGTGGTTAGACGGGCAGAGGGAACATCAAGGTGAATGGAGAAAGATGACCTGAAGACCATGGATACATTTGAAGGTGAGAAGCAATATCTTAAAATTGATTCTGTTTTTTATTGGGAGCCAGTGGAGTTGTTAGAGAACAGGTGTGATGTGTTCTATGAAAGAGGTGCGAGTGATGATCTGGGCAGCAGAGTTCTGGAGGAGCTGCAGTTTATGAATTGATTTGTTGGGAAGACCAAAGAGAAGTGAGTTGCAATAATCGATTCTTGAAGTGACCAGACTGTGGATAAGGATGGCAGTAGCGTATGGAGTGAGAAATGAACGCAGACGGTTGATGTTTCGAAGGTGGAAATATGCAGACCGAGTGATGCTATTGATATGTGCTTGAAATGAAAGGGTGCTATCAAGAATGACGCCCAGACTTTTAACCTGGGGGAGGGGAGAATGGAGGAGCTATCAACATTGATGGAGAAACTGTGAGACTTGGTTGTGGGGTGGAGGATGTCCCGACAAGTAGAACTTCTGTTTTACTGCTGTTGAGAAGAATATTGGAGGAAAACCATGATTTGATTTCCTGAAGACATTCAGAGAGGGAGGGAGGTGGAAGAGAAGCGTTTGGTTTGGAGGAGATGTAGAGCTGGGTGTCATCGGCATAGGAGTGAAAATGGATATTATACTTACGGAAGATATTGCCACATGGGAGAACATTAATAATGAACAGAAGTGGCCCCAGGACAGAGCCCTGGGGCACACCGGCTGTAACGGGAAAGGATTTTGAGGAGTGAGCCTTAATTTGAATGAACTGTGAGCGGTCGGAGAGATATGAGGAAAACCAGGTGAGAGGTGTATGAGAGATACCGAGGGATGCCAGTCGGCTTCAGAAGATGCTGTTAGAAATGGGGTTAAATGCTACACTAAGATCCAGGAGGATGAGGATGGTGAGGAGACCGGAATCAACTGCCATCAGGAGGTCGTTAGCTTTTAAAAGAGCCCATTCTGTGCTGTGGAGGGGACAGAAACCAGACTGGAACTGTTCATAGAGATTTTTGTTAGTGATGTGTTCGTGCAGATAAGAGGCAACAACTTTTTCCAGAGTTTTGGAGATAAAGGGAAGATTGGAGATTAGACGAAGGTTATTAGGGTCAGGTGGATCAGCACCGGGTTTATTTAATGATTGGTGTGACACCAGCTGTTTTGAAGGCGAGTGGAACATGTCCGGTGATGAGGGAGGAGTGAATTATGGCAGTAATGGGAGAAGATAGTGAAGAAAGACAAGCTTTAACTAGAACTGTTGGGAGAGGGTCAAGCAGGCTGGTAGAAGGTTTAGCTTTCTGAATCAGTTTAGATATGTTAGCTGAAGAAAGGAGAGCAAAAGGTTGAAAATGAGATAGTGATGGAGAAAGATGAAGGTAGGGAGTCTGCAGTGGACGCAGAAGCTCCTTCAGAGGCAGGCAGAAAAAAGGGAATTACAGAAGTCAATTGAGTAGGAATGAAACGGGGGTCTTGTAATCTTATTGAACAAAGAGAAGAGAGATTTTGAATATCCTTCACTGGAGCAGATTAAACCAGAGTAGTATGTGGATTTTGCTGAAGCAATACAGTCCTTATACAGAAGAATGTGGTTATTGTACATGTCCTTGTGAATGGTGAGTCCAGTTTTCTTGACAAGGCGTTCAAGCCGGCGCCCTTTAGCTTTAAGTTGACGGGGGGAAGGAGTGAAGCATGGAGCAGAGCGGGAGAAGGAAACACATCTGTGTTTTAATGGAGCAAATGTGTTGAGAGGTTTATTGAGGTTATCATTATAATGAGAAAGTAAAATATCAGGAGAGGATGTGCTGCTTAGATGGGGGAGGTTATTTATGGCAGACGAGAATGTCCCAAGATTGATATCCTTCATTTTCCCGAATGAAATGTAACGGGGAGGGTGGATTTTGGAAAGGGACAAACTTATGTTGAAGGAGATTAGTTTGTGATCAGAAAGTGATGGGCTTTACCGTCAGTAGGTTTTATAGCAGCCCAGCAAACCAAGTCCAGAATATGATCTTTGGAGTGAGTGGGGAAGTTTATATATTGTTGTAGTCCAAAGCTGTTTAGGCAGAACCCAACGTTTCTGGAAAGGAGATTATGCATGTTGAAATCACCAAGGATTATCAGATTTGGAGAGAGTGATAACAGATGAGCCAGAAGAGTGGTGAAGCCATTTAAAAAGTCCTTGTTCGGGTTTGGAGGTCAGTAAACAATATATAAAATAGTGGAAGTCGATCCAGAGAGTTGAGATGCTGAGTATTCAAATGAGTTCAGGGCCGGAGTTTCAAGTGGCTTTAAAGAAGAAGAGAAAGTGATGATCCCATCTTGCCTAGTACCTAATGAACATACCCAAGGAAGCTAATGATCTAGGGTTGCTGCAGGTTGTCAGGTCAAGGCAACATTAAGTCTCCAAAGAATAAGGTCAGCTGTATACCTGAACATACAGTATGAGCAGGTTTTTTTCCATTAACAGATTTTTAGGGCATTTTCCCAAATGACAAAGCCAACATTCAATTGGCTCAAATTGTGAAAGAGTGCTTCAGGAGGCATGAGACATAATTTTCACACAGCATTAGCCACCAAAAGGTCCAGGACTGAACCATGTAGAGAATCTGCAGGAAGCGCTGGAAAAGGCTTTAATTCATACTCAAACTCTTCTATTATCGATACAAGACGTTGGTGAAAAAATAATGCGACATTTGATGGAAATAAATCTTATTACTTTGCAGAAACGTATCAAAACAATGCATCAGTGGATAATCAAAGCTAAAGATGGTTCAATGAATGTGTGAGTGATCTATTCTTGGCTGGGTAGTGTTTTATCCATCTTAGCCAATAAATGGATGTAAGTGTATCTGAAAATATCTACTCAACCACATGGTGATTGTACCTTGAGGATGGTCTTGGTGCGTTTCTTGTAGTGTGTCTTGGGCTTCTCCACAGTGGGAATGAAGGGCAGCTTCTTCAGATCCTGCAGGATGGCCAGAGCAGCACGCTTTTTGGATAGCTTCTTGCTGTTGCCCTCACCTTCAGCGGAAAACTCCCCTACAGTGACACGTGTCAAGAAGCTTTTCATGTGTGGTGGACCGCTCTCCTTTAACACCTGGGGAAGTGATCAGAAAGTCCACAAGAAACAGGAAAAGAAATTAGATAAATTAGTGCAAAACAAGAGACTTTTGGTGATATGTGTGAGTGAGTGTGTGGTACATTCTGTGAGGCAGCTACACCAGGTGGTCCAAAACATCTGTTCGCTGTGGTCACACATCTACCCACCCATATGTGTGTTACTCATATACAAAAGCAGCTGAACACTGACGCACAAACACACACATGAAGAGTAACATGTTCCTAGATGACAGTCTCTGGTGATGAAGGCTCGGTTTCCTTCCTCTAGCTCTAGGTCACCTCGGAGACCTAAAACAAACACCGGCTGGTGTTAGGTCATGCTTCTGCAATCACATCTACTTCCTGTGAAGTCTTGGAACAATATATGTGTGTGTGTTTTTGTGTGTGTAGCAGTTGTCCTTAAACCTTACATTGGAAAGCATACTGGAGAAAGATTTGATTTAAACAGTTATGATTCAAGTGATGCATGTCTAGTTAACCTGAGATGATTATAACCGTATTCATGTTTAGGAGGACTGTGATTGCTGTTTCGGCTTCCCCCCATTTGCCTACTTGCCTATTGCAAAATGATCCAACTTCATTACGAAAATAAAATCATCAGCATCAATAACAATAGACAAGGTAATGGTTGAACTAAAAATCAGGTTAAATAGTTCGCAAACTTATATTTTAAAAGAAGCAAAAAAAATTGTGTCAATGTGGTGAATGAAATTGAAGCAAGTAAAATTGTGTCAATGTGGTGAATAAAATTGATGAAAAATATTATTTCTAACTGTTCTTAACTAATTACAGGATATTTTTACCACAGCTGAATGTGGACTCATGTTAGCTCGCAGATTACACACATTAGCTTGTCAGCATTCCTGCACATAGTTTAAGCACTCTGTAAGTAAATGATATGTGTTGTTGAACTTGCTCCAGCCCAGAAGATCTACTCTACTGGGAGAGTAGATCTACTGGATTTGCTCATCACTCAAAACAGGAAATATAACATGGCACCTTCTTGTATATACTAGCATTTAGCATCAGTCATGCAAATTTCTACATTTTTAGGCTGTGCAAATGTTGTTAGACGATTACTGCACGGCTACAATTATGTTAGTAGAAGACAATAGAAGTTATTGAGAAAATATAGAGCTTCTGATTGCATACAAGCAGGAAGATGAAAGACTGAAGCCTCAGCTGTTCTCCTGTAGCTGCCTCTTTGTCTCCTGGCTTCCCTCCCTGTCCAACTTAGATAACATGTGTAAATGCTCAGCTTGAGGCTGAGCGAGATGGAAACCAAAACATAAACGCTGCAGCATCAGTGAATGGACAAAAGCTAATTTGCCACACACAAACGCTAACACATAGAAAGATAAACACTTTCTTCACGTTTTCTTTTTGTTTTGTTTTGGTTTTTTTGGGGGGCGGGGGGGGGGGGGGGGGGGGGGGCTTGGGTGTCTTTTTATTTAATTGTCTCAAACCCCCCCCCCCCCCTTTTCTCTTTCCCATTTTTCTTTAACCCGGAA